>CM019156.1:16350200-16950200 GCA_009733165.1 Naja naja | reverse complement strand
CACTTGCCTTCTGCCAAGGAACACGTGGAGAGGCTTGTATAGGTTGAATGCTGCTTTTCTCTGTTTGCCCGGCAGCTGTTTCTAATGGGAGGGGGGCTCCCATTAGAAACCCTGCCCAGCCCCTCCCAGAAGTCCCCACGAGGCTCATCTGGCTACCAGGTAAGTATAGGGTAGCCTCCTGGGAGCAAAAACGGGGAGTTGGGCGGGTCCAGCGCCGCCCCCCCACCCCATTTTTGCTCCCAAGATGCTCCAGGGAGGCTTGCTAGGCTGAAAATGGGGTGTGGGGAGGGGGTCCGGCACCGCCACACCCACCCCGTTTTTGCTCCCAAGAGGCTCCAGGGAGGCTTGCTAGGCCAAAAATGCCACCCTCACCCCATTTTTGCTCCCAAGAGGCTCCAGGGAGGCGGCTTGCTAGCCAGGCCAAAAACGCCACCCCCCCAACCCGTTTTTGTTCCCAAGAGGCTCCAGACAGGCTTGCTAGGCTGTAAACGGGGGGGGTCCCACCACCCCATTTTTGCTCCCAAGAGGCTCTAGGGAGGCTTGCTAGGCCAAAAATGCCAACCCCCACTCCGTTTTTGCTCCCAAGAGGCTCCAGGGAGGCTTGCTAGGCTCCGTTTTGGACCTAGGAGCCCTTCCTGCAGCCTCCTGGGAGCATCCAGCCATCCAGTATGCCTGGATTCAGTGTTTAGCAAAAAGAAAATTTGGAGCTAATATAATATTGATTCCTGTCTTGGGAATGTTCTGGGTAATCAAAACTAAAACTGTTGGAGCCAATCTTCTTTCTTTCTTCCATATCCTCCTCTTCAAAACTAGTAAGTTGCTCTGCTTTTTCATGCCAGGCTTAGCGTGGTAAGTTCAGAGTGGATTTTGTAGAGAACAGCTTACTTTTAGGTCTCATTCATTTGCTCAATTTCAGAGCATCCATTACACAATTTCCAAAGCATAATTCAGACTATTCAGCAGTTTGCCTAGCTGCTGCTTCATTACTTCTATTGCTGTCACAACCTTTATGGAGTGTCCAATGGCCTTTTAAGTTTGACAAGCAAAAACATAGTAAATATTTCTCACAAATATTTTCCCTCACTTTATGTTTCGTTTAACATACAAAATTATGTGCTGTTACTTACCATTCAGGCAGTTTGCAAACTTGTGTTTTTTGTTATTGGAAGGCAACTCTTTAATTTGAAGATGATGGTAAATTCTAGGTAATAAAATGGCAAGAAAGGCTCACTTCTACTTGCCATTTAGAAAGGGTTAGAAAGAATGAGAAGGTTAACCTTTGCTTTGTCACTGCGTTTTTTTGGTTTGTCTGTTTCAAGTTTCTAAGCTCATATTCTAGCAAGCAGGTGTCTGCTAGCCAGCACTGTGTTATCTTGTCTCCATAGTAATGAGATAAGAATGTTTTGATTTACTGCGCATGTGTAAGAAGTTTTGACTTCACTTTCTGTCACTTCCGTTGTATTTTCCTTTGTTCTTGGTGGAGATGCCTTGGTGGATGCCTTGGTTGCAAACATGTAGCTCCGTTAGGTTTTCTTATTTTATAAATAAAAATGTTTTTAGATTACTTTCCGGATCTCATTTTTATCATCATTGACAGCAGAGAAGAACACGGTTTATCACCTCTAATTAGCAGGGATGTTTTGGAAGCTTTTTTACTCCCTGGCAGAAGTTTTTTCCAAAGCCTTTGAAAATGGTAGCAGAGAAAGACTTGACCTGCTTTGTTTCCAATCTCCTTTTCTTGACTTGGTTTTCATAAAAAGTAGCTTTGGAATTGAAGCCATATGTGTTAAAATAAAATTCTTTCTGTATAAATACAAGTATGCAAAAAGTTTCAAGATTAATCCAAGATGTTTAATGGCTTTAAATGTCTGGGTGTTGTACTAAGATTTAAGTCAGAGGTCTTCAAACTTGGCAACTTTAAGACTTGTGGACTTCAACTCCCAGAATTCTCCAACCAGCAGCTGACTGGAGAATTCTGGGAGTTGATGTCCACAAGTCTTAAAGTTGCCAAGTTTGGGGACCCTGGTTTAAGTAGAAAGAGAGTCCAGCTGAAAATATACCATGAATACCATAGAGATGCTTTCTTTCTTTTCTTTTCTTTTTTCTTTTCTTTTCTTTTTTTTCTCTCTCTCTCTCTTTTAAAAGGAAGAAAAAGAGGGAGGGATGGGAGAAAGAAAGAAAGGGAGGAAAGGGTGAAAGAGGGAAGGGAAAGGAATGCGAATGAGATATGGATGGATGGATGGACAGACAGATGAATAGAGGGAGGGAGGGAGGGAGGGAAAGAAAAAGGAGAGGAAGGAAGTACCACAAACTATGGCACTAGACACAGCTTCAGAGGTTGCTTTGAAACAGCACAGAAATCCAGAGCTGGAAGGTCCCTCAGAGGTCATCTAGTCCAACCCCGCACCAAGAGCATTGTTAAAGTGAATTTCTATCTTTTGACCCACCCAGTCATGTGACCACCAAGCCACGCTCAGCCAGTCACATGACCAGTAAGCCACACCCACAAATTAGGCCACGCCCACAAAACCGGTAGTTAAGAAATTTGAATCCCACCCCTGCTTACAGTCTTCCTCCTCCTCCTCCTGGCAAACTCCATTCCCTTCTAGCACCAACAGTAGTTGGGGGATCCCTTGGAAACTCAGGCATTGGGATGAAGTCCATACCACTCACTACTTTGAAGGGGGTTAGTCCATGCTACTGTGAACAGCATTATTGTACACGACCTCCGCAAAAGGCAGGAGGTCCGCCCAATTGGATCGCTGATAATTCACATAGCACCTCAGGTACTGCTCTGCCATGGCGTTCAATCTCTCTGCCCCCCCCATTGGTACTTGGATTAAAAGCTGAGCTAAGTCCCTGGGATGACACAATAGTCCGCAGGAACTCCCTCCAAAATTTGGCCATAAACTGGACTCCTCTGTCTGAGATAATTCTCCGTGGCACTCCATGCAGGTGGTAGATGTGTTTCAAAAACAGCTTGGCTAACTGGTGGGCTGACGGTAGTCCGCTGCATGGTATGAATTGTGCCTGTTTGGAAAATAAGTCTATTACAGTCCGGATCACCATGTTTCCTCCACTTTTCGGCAACTCCACTTTGAAATCCATTGCAATCTCCCCCCATGACCACGTTGGTTCCACTACTAACTGCAGCAGTCCAGGGGGTTTTCCTGGTTGTTTTTTCATTGTGGCACAGATGGTGCAACTCTTCACAGTAAGAGCACATCTGCATCCAGTTTTGGTCACCACACTATAAAAAAGATGTTGAGACTCAAAAAAAAAGTGCAGAGAAGATATGATGAACATATGACCATACAATGAACGATTGCAGGAACTGGGCATAGCTAGTCTACTGAAGAGGAGGACCAGGGGAAACATGACAGCAGCCTTCCAATATTTGAGGGGCTGCCACAGAGAGGAGGGGGTCAAGCTATTTTCTAAACCATCTGTAGGTCAGACAATGAATATTGGATGGAAACCGAACAATGAGATATTCAACCTGGAAATAAGGAGAAATTTTCTGACAGAACAATCAGCCAATGGAACAGCTTCCTTTGGAAGTTGTGGGAGCTTCATCACCGGAGGCTTTCAAGAAGAGATTGGACTGCCATTTGTCAGAAATGGTAGGTCTCCTGCTTGGGCAGGGGGTTGGACTAGATGATCTACAAGGTCCCTTCCAACTCTGTTAATCTGATCTGGTTGTGAATTTTCCTCCAATGTGCCAGACATAACAATAATAAGGCTCCTGAGAACCAAGGCTGAATCAATGTGCCCTAGCAATGGCAGGAGGGAATGCTGAGAAGTCCATCTCCTGCTTGGTTGGCTAATGTGAGCTATGACACAAGCGGGCTGGGCAGTATCTATTCTTTAATTATACCAAAAACATGGGAATTATTCAGTGTTGGTTTCATCTCTGACCGTGCTGATATGATAATAATAATTTATTAGACTTGTATGCCGCCCTCTCTCCCTAAGAACTCAGGGCGGCTCACAATATAAAAAAACACAATACAAGCTACTTAAAAAATAATTAAACGGTACAAGCCTAATAACACTAAAACCAATTAAAATTACTTTAAACCCACCCCCTTGGTTCAGTCCAGGCCAGCCTGCTGAAATAACCAGGTCTTCAGGTCCCAGTGGAAGGAGCGGAGATCAGGGGCCAAGCAAAGACCCAGGGGGAGTTGGTTCCACAGGGTGGGTGCTCCCACAGAGAAGGCCCTACCCCTGGGCACCTCCAGCCGACAATGTCTGGTCGACAGTACCCCAAGGAGGCCCTGCCTGTAAGAGCGTACAGGGCGATTGGAGTGTGATGCTGGCAGGAGACGTTCCCGCAAGTACCCCAGACCCAAGCCAGCTTTATAAGTTGTCACTAATACCTTGAATCTCACCCGGAAGGCAACCGGCAACCAATGCAAGTTGCGCAGGAGGGCTGTAACATGGGAGTATCGGGACACTCCCATCACAGCCCACGCATTCTGCACCAGCTGCAACCTCCGGGTGATCAGCAAGGGCAGTCCCATGTAGAGAGCGTTACAGTAGTCGATTCGGGAAGTGACGAGTGCATGAGTGACTATCCGTAGGGCATCCTGGCTCAGGTAAGGGTGCAGCTGATGAGCCAGACGAACCTGGGCAAATGCCCCCCTGGACACAGCCCTCACCTGCTCCTCTAAGCTGAGCTGTGTATCCAGGAGGACACCAAGGTTATGCGCCCTATCCATGGGGGGCAACACCTCTCCCCCCATGACCAACGGTGGTATATCCTGAATAGACCAAAATGCCGGTATGCACAGCCACTCAGTCTTGGCTGGGTTGAGTCGAAGCCTGTTCCTCCCCATGCAGATCTGCACCGCATCCAGACAACAGGACATCACGGAGAGGGCATCACTGATATGGTTCGGGGTGGAGATGAAAAGCTGGGTATCATCCGCATATTGGTGATACCTCACCCCGAAACCACGGATGATCTCCCCCAGCGGCTTCATGTAGATGTTGAACAGGAGGGGCAAGAGGACCGAACCCTGGGGCACCCCACAAGTGAGGGGCCTCAGGCTCAACTTCTGCCCTCCCGTCAACACCGATTGCGAGCGGCCCGAGAGGTAGGAGGAGAACCACCATAAAATGGTGCCCCCCACTCCCAACCCCCTGAGCCACCGCAATAAGATGCCATGGTTGATAGTATCAAAAGCCGCCGAGAGATCTAATAGGACTAGGACAGAGGAAAAACCCTCTCCTGAGCCCTCCAGAGATCATCCATCAGTGCAACCAATGCCGCCTCCATGCTGTGCCCAGGTCGGAAGCCCAATTGGTATGGATCCAGGTAATCGGCTTCCTCCAGGAACATCAGTAGCTGTTGAACCACCACTCTCTTAACAACCTTCGCCAAAAAGCGAAGGTTGGAGACAGGACGAAAGTTGTCCAAAATGGCTGGATCCAAGGCAGGCTTCTTGAGGAGGGGCCTCACCACCGCCTCTTTCAAGGCGGCAGGAAAGGAACCCTCCCCTAAAGAAGTGTTGACAGCTGCCTAGAGCCAGCCAGGTGTAACCTCCCTGGAGGCATAAGCCAACCAGGAAGGACACGGGTCCAATAAACACGTTGTGGAGCTCAGCCTCCGCACGATCCTGTCCACTTCATCCAAAGAAACAGGCTCAAACTCAATCCAAATGATAAAAAAACCGATACAGCCAGACTCATCATCATCCCGTCCTCCGACCCCTGCCAGTCTGAGTCCAAGCCGGCCTGAATCTGAGCGACCTTATCTGCCAGATGTTGACTAAATTCCTCAGCTCTACCCTGCAAAGGGTCCTCCCTCACCTCCCGGTGTAGGAGGGAATGAGTGACCCTAAACAGGGCGGCTGGGCGATCATCTGCGGACGCAATGAGAACGGAGAAGTAAGTACACCTTGCCGCCCTCATCACCACCTGATAAGTCCTAATATAGGCTCTTAGCTGGGCACGGTCAGATTTGGCACGGCTCGTCCTCCACCTGCTCTCTAGGTCCCTCCTTTGACACTTCATCTCCCGGAGCTCCTCCGAAAACCAGGGAGCTAACTGGGATCTGCAGCGAGGGAGGGGCCGCAAGGGGACAACCCGGTCAAGCACCTCCGAGGCTGCCTGTTGCCAGGCAGACACCAGGGCCTTGGCCGAGCTGTGGACAAGGGAGGTGGGCAATGACCCCAGCGCCGTCTGAAACCTCTCAGGGTCCATCTGGCGTCTGGGGCAGAACCATCTAGTTGGTTCCTCATCCCAGCAGCATGAGACGGCCTGCTGGAAGACCAGCCGCAGGAGATAATGATCTGTCCATGACAGGGGCTGACTAGTCAGTGAGCCCCCACCAAGATCCTTGGTGGTGCAGGCTGTTAATAGCCTAGCACTTAGTTCCAGCTGCCTGTAATTATTGCAGGCTCGAATCCCATCAGGCTCAAGGTTGACTCAGCCTTCCATCCTCTCGGGGTAGGTAAATTGAGGACCCAAGATTGTTGGGGGCAATAAGTGTTGACTTTGTAAAAAATGCCACTTAGTAATAAGCAGGCATATACAATGGAATGAGGGCTATTGCTGAGCGCATTGGGTTGTATCCCAAAAAATTGTACACCGCCCTGAGTCTTCAGAGAAGGGCGGGATATAAATATGAATTTTAAAAAAAAGATCATTACACCACTGCCCCGAGATGAAAACAAGGTCAAGCGTGTTCCCCCCTCATGAGTAGGGCCCTGAATTATCTGGGTCAGGTCCATGGCTGCCATGGAAGCCATGAACTCCTGAGCCAAACCTGATGCCTCCCCCAGAGAGGGCAGGTTGAAATCCCCCACAACTAAAAGCCTGGGGAATTCCACCGCAATCTCTGAGAGAGCATCGAGCAGCTCGGGCAGGGCGTTGCCACTCAGCTGGGGATAGGTAAATTAGCAACAGGCCCAACTGACCACCAGGGCCCAACCTCAGGAGGAGAGACTCACACCTGCCCATCTGCGGGACAGTGACCTCCCTTGGAAACAAGGTCTTCCTAATAACCATGGCCATCCCTCCGCCCCTACCCTGGGCTTGCGGTTGGTAGAGCACCCGGAAACCTGGGGGACATAGATCATAAAGAGGGACCCCTCCCTCCGGTCCCAACCAGGTCTCCGTGATGCAAGCCAGGTCCGTGGCCTCCTCCTCAATAAGTTCACGGAGGAGGGGTGCCTTGTTAACCATGGACCTGGCATTCATATAAACCAACCTAAGCCCAGGGACCTCACTTCCCGAGTCCCTGGGGGAGCAGGCAGAAGCAAGAGGGTCGGAGCACGCCACCGCTCGAAGATAGCGGGGGCGCACTCCCAAACCATGATTCGGCCCTCTGTCTCTCCATCTCCCGCCGTATCCAATTGCCCTGGGAATTGCAATTCCCACCCTGTCCCTGCGGATGTACCCAATAAACAGGATTTTTGAGGAAGCCAAGGCCTGAGTCTTGAATTGATTGGGAGCATTACTCAGAACCATGACATTTAGTTTATATTATTTTAGTATTGTTAAACTTTTCAATAAAAAAAATTTCTTTAAAAAAAAAGCCTCTTCTGGAGAAGTATCTGGTGTTCTGTCTTTAGTTTCAAGTAGACCTCTGACTAAAAAAGAAAACAGCAGAGATTATTAAGATGAACTTGTCAGTATGGGAAATCAGGAGCCCAGGCAGTTCAAACAAATATAGGTTTACACGTAGTTCTCAAGTTACAAATATAATGGAGCCTGCCCATTCCATTTGTACCTCAAGAATAGGAGTGAATCTCGTACTTTGAATGAGATCACTCCCTGCTTTCTGCCCACACATTCACTAATCAAATGCTTGGTTCATTAAGTGCAAATGAGATATCTCAGGGTGGAGAAGGCCATGGAGAGAGTCTTACGGGTACTTACGGGAACGTCTTCTGCCAGCATCGAATACCAATCGCCCGGTGCGCACCCACAGACAAGGCCTCCTTGGGGTGCCGTCGGCTAGACAATGTCGGCTGGCGGTCCCTAGGGGGAGGGCCTTCTCTGTGGGGGCGCCCACTTTGTGGAACCAGCTTCCCCTGGAGCTACGACTGGCCCCCGACCTTCACTCCTTTCATTGTGGCCTAAAGACTTGGTTATTTGAACAGGCCAGTCTGGACTAAGGGGGGGGTGGGGTTTAATATTTTAAAATGTTTTTAAATGGGTTTTAATGATTATTTGGTCGAATTTGATTTAATTCTATTTTAACTTTTGTATTTGTATGGTTGTTTTTTATGTGAGCCGCCCTGAGTCCATCGGGAGAGAGGGCAGCATATAAGACCAAATAATAAATAAATAAATAATGATAGAACAGACCCCCCCAAGGCCACCCAATCCACTAAGATACCTCATGCTTCCACCTCCCTTCCTGTGCACTGGACTCACCTCACAAGATCTGTCACCTCTGTGCCATGGTTTCTGTACCTTTGAGGGAAAGGAGAGTCGATGGAAGCTCCTGGGTGCCGCAATATTATGCAGTTCAGGCACTTATCCTCTTTGCAGAGACTGGGTGCCTGAACTCTCATGAGGTCATGGACCCCAGAAACTTTCATTCTGGGTGAACAAATGAAAATGAGCAAACTTTTCACTTGAAAAGTGCAGTGGCTAGAAGATTGGAAAAGGGGCAAAAAGGAGCAGGGTGAAAAGTGCTCCTTCAGTGGCAGAAAAGAGTTGGAGAGGGGGAGCAGGAGAAAGGCACCGCAAACACAAGATGAGAGAGGGAAAGAATTGTGGGGAGTGGAGAAGGGAAATAGGGTGAATTTTGCAGACCTCTACAATTGTTTGTAAGGGCGAACAACTGCCATGGTGCTGCAACATTTGTAATTTCAGAACTTGCTCATAAACACTAGGGGACACTTACCTCGTAACTTCGAATGGGCACGAAATGAACATTCCAAACCCAGGGGATTACCTGTATTGTATGCTAATACTCTTTACAAGAACCTGAACTACTAACTGTCAAAGCAAATTGGTGGCACATAAGAGTCAACAGAATTCAAGACGGCCTGGACTTAGATCTCTTATGAGCATGAAGAGACTCAAGACTGGTAACATGCTTGACCTTTTCCCTCAGGTTCAGCCTGGTCATCTCCTACATCATTTTATTTATTTCATACCAGTAAAACCTGAAAGGGTTGGTGGGGAGAGTTCATTGGGATCACAGCCTACTATAGATCCTACAAAGAAGAGGCCATTTGTCTGAAATGCTATAGAGTTTCTTCCCTGAGCTGGGGGTTGGACTAGAAGAAATCCAAGGTCCATTCCAACTCTGTTATTCTGTTATACTCTTGATATCCCTATCGCCTACTACTACTACTAGCTTACTATACTGAAGAGTTTTGTTTGAAGCTAACTCCAAATAAAATTGGAGATCAATCAATCAATGTGTAATTGGCCAGGAGTTTCATAGCATTGTTTTCATGTCTTTGTAATGGTATATGAGTGTAGATGAATAAACAAGTTTAATTTATTTGATGTGTCATAGCCATTTTACAAGAACGTAGTCATTGTGTGAAGTTTCTTGTTCTACACATTATAACTTGAGGCATATATCCATTGAGGAACCTCAGGCAAGGTTTACAAGCACACCATGGCAAATTGCCCTATCTTTATATACATTTGTTTATATAAAGCCCTGGTAAGTTACAGTAAAAGTTTGCAGAAATGTACATTGAACTTCTTGTTTTATAGGAAGACAACTTCCTGCTAAGTTTATACTGTGCCTAACCTTGAAACTGCAACTTATTAATGAAGTTTAACTACTGGGAAGCTGTTAAAACTTTATTGCAAAACCATGGCAAAACCCAAAGTGAAAGAAAGCACAGAGTGGAACAGGACTTATTCAATCAGCTCAGGTACTATTTTTTTTAGTTCCTATTATCTTTTTTTATTTTCTTTCTTTTTTAAATGTTCAGAATGATCTTTCTCTTCCATTTATGCAATCATTTTGGTTGTGAGACAGAAAATCAAGAGTCCTCTAATTTTTCCCCAGTCTAAATCTCTACTTTAATAGCAAATGCAGAGGGTTTTAGATGGAAGGTCTAAGAGAGGATTCACCACCCTGTCCTATGGAGCAAATATCTCAAGCAACATTAAAGGATGCTGTGCGTGTGCTTTTGAATCAATTTTGACTCCTGGTAACTCTTGGACAAGCCCTTGGAATTTTCTTGACAAGATTTCAGAAGGGGTTTCAACTGCCTTCTTCCTAAGGCTATGAGAAAGTGGGACTGGTCACCCAATTTAACTTCTGTGCCTAAAGCGGGACTTGAACTCATGGTCTCCTGGTTTCTAATCCAATGCCTTAACCCCTGGCTCTCTTTTAAAAGGATGCCGTAGAACTGAAAAAGAAAAAGTAAGAAAAAGAACAGGAAGAACTTTCTAACTCTCCCTACTGACAGGCACCACTTTCCAATCAATCTCTCTCTGGCTCACCTTGATGCTCCTAAGCATCTCATGCAGAACAGTCAAATTGGGTGAACTATATTTTGTAAAGATTGGGAAACATTTGAAAGGCAAAATGGAAACTTGACTATCTATGCAGTTCCTTATTTGAAGATGTCTTTGGATTTTTATTCTGGAACCAATATGGTTGTGGGAATGGATTTCTTAATTTCCCATTAGGAGTACAACATCTTCATAGCTTCATAACTTCACACTGACAGCAATGAAGATACAGTGATCTCATTGTATTTTATATTATATATCTCATATTTTGGCACTGGGATTGTTAGATATTAATCCTATAGTATCATCTATTAGTAGGAAATGATTAAAGAGTCTAGCCCCCTCCATTTCATCCTGTTAACTATATTGGAAGATATGCTAGGTGAGAGATGATAACCCTTCCTTTTATTCACTCACTAAACTTCCTGGGTTCGCTTCAACCTTTATAATCATAATATAATAATGTAAATATATAATATAATATAATATAATATAATATAATATAATATAATATAATATAATACTAGACTACAAATATCTTATATGAATGTATAAGCAAGGCTATCACCTGTGCAAGTGTCTGAAAATAAAATTCATTCTATTCTTCAGTGATGAAGCTGGGGTTTTTTTTGTAGCAGATTGGCACACCTCCTACCGTACCAATTTAGCTGCCTTTGAAAATAGTGTTTTGAAAACAATTGCCAAATGCTTTGCCCAATAAATTTATCTCTTTGTGTCTAAAAACCACAAAGAAGAAAGAGAACTGCTTGGTCCCAAAGTCAGAAATATTTAACTGACAGCTGTTTCTGCAGCTGAGCCTTGCAAAAAATTATAAGATTGCTAACCCACTCTCCAATGACTTTAAAGCAGAAGGTGTAAGGTTTTAGAAACTTTTGTTAAGAGTTTCAGAACTCTACTAAAAAAAATGCCACTAGAGAGTAACTTTTTCTGGGGTCCCACGCAAAACTATGCATAAGCATAAGGCCACCATTTAAAAAATGAAGAAAAAATTCAAGAGATACTAGAAAAGTTAACTTCTTGATTCTGAGTATTACAAGAGATTCAGTTGTAAACCAGGCAAATGTTCCCATCCCCACAGCTTCTAAACCCCCCAGGAAAAATAGCAGTTTTGTTTGTCCTCTTAGTTTGGGGAATGTTTAAATGGATTTTTTAAAACAAAACAATCAAGGACATTAAGATTAGGTTTGCCCATTTAGTTTCTTATTTCAGTAAAAAGAAAAAACCCTCAAATGCCTGCCAAATTTTTATATTTGCTGTTCAGTTTCAAGATGCACAGTTCTAATTTCTAATAGAACCATTGTTTGCCTATATAGCCAAGAAGACAAATCTATCCATGTTATGTAAAAGGGGAACTTAAGTTAGCAGAATCGTTTTCAAGCATGAATCCTTCTCTTGGAAATATGAAGGTCAAAAGTTATTTAGATAGGCCAGAAATTAGTTTTTCTAGTTTTACAGAAGGCAAGACTATTTCAGTTGACTATGGGCATGTCCACAAATCTAGATACTAAGCTGCTTTTTTGTCATGTTTTTTAAGCTTTCCCTCTCTTTTCCCCTTTCCCCCTTTTTCCTCCTTTTTTCCCTTCCCTTCCTTTCCTTTTCCCTTCCCTTTCCCTTTCTCTTTCCTTTTGCTTTTTCCTTTCCTTCTTTATCTAAAGCATTTTATTTCCCTAGTCCTCTTTCAGCAAAAATGCTGCAAAGCCATAGTAAGAAATACAAACCTAAGCAATCCTATGAGAATAATAAAGCAGTGCATTTTTTGCCCAAACTATTATACCTATTTCAAACAATTCCTATAAAATTAGATAATTTTTTTTTAAGAGCTAAAGAAAACAACAATGAAGTTCATCTGGTTAGGCAAGAAACCGTGCATTAAATTGAAAATGTTACAGGATAGAAGGAGCAGAAGTGGTTTTGGACTACCAGAGTGGGAACTCTACTATCAGGCCATGGCATTAACTTGGATAAAGAATTGGGTAAATTTAAAAAAATAAAAGAATCTTAACATTAGAAGGTCATGTCCTCCAGATAGGCTGGCACGTGTTTTTATGGGGAAAAAGGAGTAAGGTACACTCTTACTTCTATAGACATCAAATAAGAGACTCATTTATTCAGATTTGGATGAAAATTAAAAAGATACCCTGCTGGCTGTCAACTATGGAGGCCATAATCTACTTGAATACATTGGATGTAAAAAAATGGTAAGCTATAACAATTAATTAGATAATCAAGGGAAGCTTAAAACAAACCAAGACCTGAGAGAACAAGGAATTATAATTGACTGGTGGCCATATTTACAACTACAGGATAGATATAAAAGGATTTAGAGGAATTTGGATTTGACAAAGAACAACAACAATTAGATAAAACTTTAGTTGGAGCAGAGGAAAAATTTATAACTAAACCGTATAACTATAACTGTAACAGCCTTCCATCCTCTCGGGGTAGGTAAAGTGAGGACCCAAGATTGTTGGGGGCAATAAGCTGACTTTGTAAAAAATGCTGCTAGTAATAAGCAGGCATATACAATGGAATGAAGGCTATTGCTGAGCGCATTGGGTTGTATCCCAAAAACTGTAAGCTGCCCTGAGTCTCCGGAGAAGGGCAAGATATAAATACGAATACAAATAAATAAATAAAAATTTATTGGGATTCAATATGGAAGAAGAAATTGCAAAAGGTTCCATGATAGCATGGGCACAGAACTTTGGATACAGTATTGAATTAGATGAATGGGAGAAACTATGGACTAGAAATTATAAATTATCGACCTCCGTGGCTTACAAAGAAAATGTGTATAAAATGTTCTATCGTTGGCACTTGGCCCCAGCGAGATTGGCTAAGATGTACCCCAACACAAGTCCAAAATGTTGGAAATGTGGAGAAAAGTACGGTACCTTCTATCACATGTGGTGGCTATGCCCCGAGACCAGGAAATATTGGGTTAAAATAAAAAAACTGGCTACAAGAGATTACCAAACACCAAATTGAACTCAAACTGGAATTCTTTTTGTTGGAATAATTACAGGCCAAAAGATTAAGTATATTATATTACATATTTTGACAGCAGCCAGAATAACTTTCGCACAATTATGGAAAGGAGCCAATATCCCCTCAGAAGACTTGATCATACAAAAGGTACTGGAATGTGCCAAATGGATAAGCTCACATTGGAAATGAAGGACAAGGAGGATTCTGAATATTATGTAATAAGGGATAAAAATTATTATTACATATTTTTTAACCACTTATTATGTAATAAGTGGTTAAAAAACAGATACAAAGATTAGGAAGGATTATGGCAAATAAAGCAGGAGACCTTAGTAGATTATCAATATGATTATAAATAAATGTATATAGGATATATGTATTTGTTGATGCCAAAATGTTGTTAAGACTATGAGATTTGTATTTTTGAAAACTGCAATACAAACCATTTAAAAAAAAAGCAGTGCATTGCCTTCATTCTCTTGTTAAAAACCAGTTTTCTTGGCTCAGGTTTCTATCCATATGCAACAAAGGTCTTGATCTCTTATCATTTTTTGCTTAGACTTTCTCTTCTCATCCTAAATGTAATGCAAATCTCTTTCAGTTGCTTCTTCTAGGATTGTAACTATAACTTCAAAAGAGGCTTCTAATCCCCTGAAAGGTAATCAAAGAGACAGACAGCAGTAATTGCTTGAGTAAGTTACTCAGTAACTATTGAAATGGAACTGCAGAAGAGAACAGTGGATGAGGAATTAAAAGATTTATTCTGTGAATTTAAAGGTAAATAGCAACTTTAGGATTGCAATCTAAAACCTTCTTTGGCTGTGCATGCCACAGTTTCATTGCAAGATGAACATATTAGAACTGGGAACTTGATAAATTGCTACATTGCAGTTTCTTAACAATGGAGGCATTTAGACTCATCTCAAGAATTGAACGAAATGGATCAAGGGAAATAGCGATATGCATGTTTGTAATTATATTCAGTGTCTGCAATTTGCAACCTTGATTTGAGCCATGAATGTGAAAAATGTTTGCAAGGTGGTATATAATAATAGCCATCGGAATGGACAAAATCACCACCAGTCAATTTGCAAAAGAAAGCTTTCCTTGGAACAGGATACATCCTGCAACAATACCTTTAACACCATCAGACAATAACATCTGCTTATCCCAGGTCCTTGGGAGGGACTTGACAGGTAGATAAAAATGCCAAACCCAGTCTAAACATCTGGCTGACTATGCGACTGACCATAATAATAATAATGGTCCTTGGAAAGAACTTGACAGGTAAACAATGCCAAATCCAGCCTAAACATCTGGTTGACTGTGTGACCAACCATAATTTATTAAACTTGCAGGCTTGCATCCCAATGACTGGGTGGCTCACAACAATCCAATCCAATCCATTACTGAATGTTCACTTCAATAAAACATAAAAAATAAAGATAAAGGATGGCAAGCATGATGACATGCGGGGTCTCTCTTCTCATCAAAGGCCTGGATGAAGAGCAGGTTTTCCTGGCTATTTTATACAACAGTAGAGTGGTCAACATGCAGAAGCAGAAAGGGGAAAACTCATTACATTATATACAGGCAGACCTCAACTTATGACCACAATTGAGTCCAAAATTTATGTTGCTAAGTGAGACAGTTTTTAAGTGAGTTTTGCTCCATTTTATGACTTTTCTTGCCACAGTTTTTAAGGGAATCACTGAAGTTGCTAAGTTAGTAACATGGTTGTTAAGTGCATCTGGCTTCCACATTGACTTTGCTTGTTACAAGCACCTGCTTTCTATGCTAATGTATTTTCATCATTTTAAATATTTCTATTCACTCATAGCCATGTCTTCCAGATAAAGAAGCTGTGAATGACCCCTGGAACTTCAGAATATGGGATTTTGATCATAAATATTTCTTCTTTGAGAACAATGTTCTGATAGCAGCCCCGCTGTATTCTAGATCATCAGGTATTAAGAAGCAACATTAATACTTTAATAATCCTCAGACTTTTCTTTATGCTGTTGGCAAAAAGATAATGGGCCAAATCTGATCAAATAATAATTTCTGGATATTCCAAAGTTCCCTTTTTCCAACTAAACTTCCTTAGTTTTTTTCCTTTGAAAAACATTTTTGCTTCTCACCCAAGAAGCTTCTTCAGTTCAGTTTCAAAGGAAAAAACAAGATGGTCCAGCTACCTTTTGGAAAAGCACTTTTGGGACCACCATTACCTGGATGATTAAGAACCTCTATAGACATGTAAATTCTGGAGTTGCAAAACCAAGGGCTTATGACTTGCTCAAATGGAGCTGGTGATCCTCAAATGGAGCTGGGGATCCTTTCAGTTGCTTCTGCATCACATTCTTGTCTCAAAAGGAGATTTGCCAGATTTGTCATCTAGATGCTTCTGTTTATTCCTCTCCTAACATTTCCATATAAAGTTGCATCAGCTTTAGAAGTTGTTTGGGTCCATGCATTTTCCAATCAAGGAAAAAAATAGGGGAAATGGAAGTGTTGGTATGGTGTTGGCATGATAAGCCAAATAATTGTAAGTCAACTTGAAATTTTGATAAGGCTTGAGAAGAACCCTAGTGGCACAGTGGTTAAAATGCAGTATTGCAGGCAAACTGGTCACAGCATAGAGTTTGATCTTGATGGGTCTCAAGGCTGAGTCTGTCTTTCATCCTTCCAAGGTTGATAAATTGAGGACTCAGAGCATTGGAAGTAATATGCAGATAATGTTTCTATCTTGTAAACTACCCAGAGAGTGCTGTAAAGCACTGTGGGTGGGTATAGAAGCCTAAATGCTATTGCTTATCAAGTGCCAGGAGATTCAGGCAGTTCAAATGAGTATAAAGATTTATTGCAAGCTTAAACTCTCTACAAGAATCTGATCTACTAATGGCCAAGGGAAATAAATGAGTATACGAAAGCATTCAAAGTGGGCTGGACTTAGATCTCTTTTGGGTGTGCAGGGACTTATGACATGATCCGTCTCCTACATCACTATTGCTAAATGCTAAGGGCTAATACAACAGTGGATAAGAAGGGTGATATTTCAAATTGTTTTCCAGTGACTTTTTCCAACCCCAGGGGATAACATAAAGAACTTAAGATTTATCTCTCTGGCTTTATTGAAGACTCATTACCGAAATAGTCAGCTAACCAACCAAAGTCCCAAATAATATTTCTGGTATATATTGCAAGAAGTTCTGAGTCCAGAACTATAGGCAGCAATCTTGCAATTAAAATACAGACAAGTATTCCAACATTAGAGATTAGATGAGATTTTTAAATCTAATCCAAATAGTCTTGCTTTTTTGTGTGTGCAAAAAAACAAACAAAACAAAACCAAAAACCAAAAACCCCAGAACCTCTTGATTGATTGTTTAGGGAAATAGCCATTACACCAAATGACTGGTGGGTTGAAGCATGTTACTTCATCTTCCTAGTCACTATAATCTGAGACCCACATTTCTTGTGGGAGAGGAATTATATAGGACAGATGGATGTTCAAAAGAGAAAGATACCAGTGCAGAAGGATCAATTCTTCTTATGATCAATAAATATCTTGTTATTTACATGTTATTAGTAATGTAGATGTAGCAATGGGTGCAAGCTGTAAGCTACCATATGTTCTGAAAATTTATCAGCATGGACATAGAATAATTTAGGATCTAATGAATATCTTAAAACTAATACTTGCTTTATGATTTATTTGATAGCTTAAAAAGTTTTATTGACATTTTTCCACCTACAGCTTCTCATTCAAAACTCCACTTCCAACTAAAGATGCTTTTCTCTATTTTTGTTGACTCATCTATATTGTTCTTGTTCTGCAGAGCAGTTGATGGCTGAGGTCCCCAATGACAACTTAGATTTTAGAAACCGACCCATCTTTATGGGACTCACTGGTAAAACCAAGGCCTTGAGTTGTCTGAAGTCAATTACTGGTGAGCTTCAGCTAGTGATATTGGTGAGTTTCATATTTTAATTCCTGAAGAATTGCATACATTCTCTCCTATTATAATTAACATTACCTATATACCGCATTAAAAACTACCACAGTATATGGTGCCCTCAGAAAGCCCTTTCTCTGGAAGAATAAACCCATTCCAATCAGCCAAAAATGCTAATAGAGCCAAAAAAGTGAATACAATCCTTGGTTGTATAAATAGAGGCATAGAATCAAAATCACGTGAAATATTAGTATTGCTTTATAAAACCTTAGTAAGACCACACCTGGAATACAGCATCCCCATTACAAAAAAGATGTTGAGACTTTGGAAAAAGTGCAGAGAAGAGCAAGTAAGATGGTTAAAGGCCTAGAGACTAAAATATATGAAGAATGGTTGCAGGAACTGGGAATGGCCAGGATCGCAGTATTTGAGGAGCAACCACAAAGAAGAAGGGGGGGTGTCAACTTATTTTCCAAAGCATCAGAAGGCAACAATGGATGGAAACAAATCAAGGAGAGAAACAAGTTGGAATTAAGGAGAAACTTCCTAACGGTAAGAACAATTAACCATTAGAACAGCTTGCCTTCAGAAGTTGTGGGTGCTTCATCACTGGAGGTTTTTAAAAAGAGACTGGACAGCCACTTCTCTCAAATTGTATAGGGTCTCCTCAGGGGTGGGATTCTACCAGTTCGGACCAGTTTGGGCAAACCAGTAGTTCCGGCAATCATTTGACTCCACCCACCCACCCCTGCCCTAGTCCAGGGGTCTCCAACCTTGGCAACTTTAAGACTTGTGGACTTCAACTCCCAGAATTCACAAGTTCACAAGTCTTAAAGTTGCCAAGATTGGAGACCCCTGCCCTAGCCTGTCCTTTATTTCCGTGTTTTGCAGCTCAGCTGATTCGCACGGCACAGCAGATTGCCGCGCCTCATTTGCATGCGCACTCCGAACCGGTTGTTACACTGGTTGAATCCCACCCATCTGAATCCCAATCACCAGTTGAATCCCAATCTCCTGCTTGAGCAGAGGGTTGGACTAGAAGATTTCCAAGGTCCCTTCCAGCTCTATTATATTCTGATTGATTTTCTAGAGAAAATACACAGTTATTGTCAAATCAATGCCTTTTCCCCCCTTGTTTATGGTGATACACTTTATCACAATAAGATCACAAAGACAATAAGATCACAATAAGATCATAAAGACAAATTCTTTGTGTCCAATCACACTTGGCCAATAAAGCTATTCTATTCTATTCTAATTCTATTCTATTCTATTCATACTCTACCTACTCTAAAATGAAATTGCAGCCTTAGTTGTCTGATGAAAAAATGGTTTGTGGTGAAGATATCACTGGGAAATTTTCAGAATAGAATTTTAACTTGAACTTAAATTGAAGTAAGAATGACTCCCTTAAATATACTATATCACACAGCAAAGCAGAATTAGACATCTGGAATTGGGATTCAAATAGAAACTAACAACAATTACTAATGTTTGATGCCAAGTTCAACTATGTAAACTGTGCTCAGCAGTTGTAATACAAGTGGAATTGTATTCATTGCCTTCCTTATTGATAAGATGGCTGGCATATAAATTAAACAAACAAAAGCAAAGACCTGCAAATAGAAGTAGAGTGACTGTGGAAAAATAAAGCGAAGGCAGTACCAATAGTAATGGGTACCTTGGATGCAATCCCAAAACAATTAGATCAATAGCCTGAACACCATCAGAATTGACAAAATAACCATCAGTCAATTACAAAAAGCAATTTTACTTGGAACAACTTACATCCTGCAATGATACCTTTGACATCAATAAAGAACAGCATCTGCCTATCCCAGGACCTTAGGAAAGACTCGATAGGTGGACAAAAAAGATAAATCCAGTCTAAACTTCTGGTTGACCGTGCAATCAACTATCATAATAACAAGAACAGGTGGGATATATCACTAAAAATGTACTTGTTCTTTTTTACAATGCTGTTTTAAAAGTAAAATGTAGCTGTTGTTTGTTTGCTTGTTTTATCATGCTTTAAATTTTTGCTTTGTTATTTCAATATTTTTAACAACTAATGTATGGATTAAAACAGAAGTAGTTAATCCTGCAGCTCTCCTAACCAAGCCTTGTATTTTTTTCAGGAAAAAAACATCATGGATTTTTACAGAGACACTAAGGAATTCAAGAATTTTTCTTTCTATGTTGTCACTAGAGACAATAAATCAAACTGCTGGTTTGAATCTGCAGCATTCCCTGGTTGGTTCTTAAGTACCTCAATTCACCCAAACATGCCTGTTGGCCTTTGTAAACAAGGAGGTTCTGACATCATTTCATTTCATTTTGAAAAAGTTGCTTCCACTCCAAAGTAAAACTTTGAAGAAAAAGGAATACAGAGGAAGGCAGAAGTACAGGGCTATGTTGCCAGCATATTTTGTATGTAGTAGAATGAAGCTTTAGTCATGATAAAGTAAGCAATAATAATGATTTGATTAAAAATGAAATATCTAATTGTGAGTAAATTCAGGATTGCCCTCTTAGTGTTGCTTTATTTCTGGCTTCCAAGGAGCATGGAAGACATAACGTGGCATTGCTGATGCAAGAGGTGAAGCTGAAGTTGATTTCTTGTCTGTAACACAACCTGAATTCCATTTAGTTTTGATTCAGTAAGAAGAGAAACAAAAATAAAAACCTGAAATAAAAACCAGCATTTTGTTGCCAAGTTTCAATAATGTCACTTGGAGGAAACTCCAGGGGCTGGGATCTATCTTTAGATCTTTTAGATTCAGGTAGAGAACATGTAAGGAGCAGAAGGCTGCATGGAGGTTGTTCTTCTCATAGTTAATTGGCACCTGATAGGAAGGAAATGTTTTGAGCAAGACAATAAGTTATGGAATACCCTTGTCACAGTAAAGAGCCTGACTGATGTTTTTCTTTCTCGGAGAAGAAGAAAATCAAGAAATCCTTCAATTTTATAGCTTATCTCTCCCACTCTCAAATGAGCTAATTCTTTTCATACAATAAGCTTAAAACAAACTTGCTACCAACCAAGTGAGATTATGAGCAGAGATGGTCCCCAAGAAAGGCAGTTGATCCGTTTTTCACTCTCAAAACACTTTTGTCATGCACAGAAAGATATAAAACAGACTTTGTTGTCTATGTCAGAAACTACACAATTTGTGAAATCTGACCGTTGTAAGACCTGTTCCTCCGCAACGAGGACTCCACATAGTTTAAATGCATGCACACACACAAACACAGTCATTTTTGCTAGAAATGCTTCTAATGAGAATTCTTCTCCAAAACAATAAGGGGGAAATAGAACTAAGCATTATTTGATGTTTCCACTTGAGGAAATTTTTGCAAAACAAATGTTTTGCATTGTCTAGATAATTCCTTAAAGAAGAAAAAGCTTAATACCAAACCATTTATGGGACAATTTCACTTAGAAGGCACACCCACCAGTGTCATTGAGTGACTATAAAGGGTGTAAAATTTCAGAGGTGGACACAGAAGGATTCTTCAGCCAAAGAAAGATTGTGACACCAGGACAGGTACAATCTTAATTATACTTTTCGACATTCTTTCCATGTCTGTTTCCCAGGCTAAGGAATTCCATAGTGCTAAATTCTTTCTTGGCCAATTTTTCCATTATTGTTGTGGTCATCTGAGGACCAGATTAGAATATGTATTAGTTTTCCGGAGTTTTTAATAACTGGGTTCCTGTGGCTTTTATGAGTTGCTATTCTCTTTTTAAGAAATCATCACCTTGCTGCTTGATTTTAATCAGTTTGATCTTGAGGTGCTATTGCTGAATTTGCTATTAAACCTCTTTGTGTGTAGGTTTCTCTGTCTCTGTGTTCTTTGCAAAGAAAACTAATCAATTTATTAAGCAGATTTGACAAAACCTGACACCATGATATGCTACAGGACTATTTGTTGTTTTATTCTGTAAATAAATTTCACTTTTCCAATTTTTCATTAGAAAATAGACATGTAAATCTTGAATGGGTGATGGCAAGATTTGGGGGAAATGGACTAAACCCTTTTTGCAATATAAAGTCTTTACACTCTCCCAAAGTCATCAGCCTAAGCTGGGATTTGAACTCACAGTCTCACAGTTTCTAGCCTGGTGCCTTCAGCACTAGACCAAACTGGCTTTGGAAACCATATGGAAATTCTTATACATCTCCCAAATGATAGAAGAAGGAGAAGGAGAAGGAAGGAGAAGGGGAAAGAGAAAGAAGGAAGGAGGAGGAGGAAGAGGAGGAGAAGACATTGATTGCATTTAGACTTGAAAGAGTTAAATATTTTCTCTCCCTCTGAACAAAATAAGTCTGCAATCTCAGATGCTTTATCTTTTCAAGAATTGAGTAATGCATCTTTGCTCTACTTTGCTTTTTACCATTTGCTTTCTTAGCTAGTTTTTGGTCTTCAATTCCTTTTCAGAACAAGCCTATCTTGATATAGGGTGCATCTCTCTATGTTGCTGAACTTTATCTTCCTTGGAAGTAGGAAAAATCCAGAAGCAACATTAAAAGCTGTGTAAGAGATTTATCATGTTTAAATAACTAAATTCCAAAATGTCTTCCTGCCCCCCCCCCACCCCTGCCTTTGGTTGGAGATCCCACCCCACCAACTGATGGTGCATGATACTAACTCAATCATTCTGCATTGTTGCTTCACCTAACAGTGGCTCTTGAATCCACCTTTAAAGTCTTCCCTATTTTAGAACATAACAGAGATAGATACTGGTGTAGGTAATTCAGGGTGTGACAAGTAGGGAATATGACATCCAAATTCTTCTCTAACAAATCCTTCTAACAAATGAATCAAATATATTTATAGATTAATTAAATAAGGTTCTTTGTTAAACAATACATTTGTTTAGTAAAACAATACATTTCATCAGGAAAGGAGCTGTTAGTTAAGCATTAGGAAGAAACATGAGATGAGATGGGGATGAATCTGTGGAGAGTCTAGAATAATCTATAATAGAATAGATAATAGAAGATTTAGAAGTACTATAATATGAATGATAAGGATAGGAAAATATGTTTAAGAGATTCAAAAAGATATGAAGGAAGCCAAGGTTTCCTTGACACTCAGCAGCAGAGATTTTATGGGAACTGGGGAAAATTCATGATACACAAATGTCAAAAAAAATTTAGTATCCAGAAACACCAACAGATCTCTTTCCAGCAGAAGAAATCTCTCCATTTGGTGTCCCAAAGGTGCCTTTCTCAAGAAACAACTGGACTTACTTTGTTTTTCCTTGAAGATGTTTCCCTTCGCATCCAAGAAGCTCCAGAACTGAAGAAGCTTCTTGGATGAGAAGCGAAATGCCTTCAAGAAAAACAAAGAAAATCCAGTTGCCTTTTGAAAAGGCACCTTTGGGATAACCATGTCCTGGATGATTGAAAATCCCCACAGACATTTCCATTTGGTCAGTGTTCAGAATGTGCTGAGTAGTATCTCTATTCTCTGTCTCTCTAGAATCACACTTTATGATGCCAACTCCTTTTAACACATTCTCTTAGGACAGTAGTATCAAGTGTTGAAAAATTCTCCAAAACCTGAAGCAACAACCAACCTGGAATAACTGGGACAAATAGAAATGGAGATCCGGAAGAATAAAAGCCATAAGAAGAGCTGGGATGAGGAAATGAAGGAATTATTCCAACAGTTGAGACAACAGCAGGGTGAAAATTATTTATTATTTTTCTGCTTGTTTTTTTCTAAAGATATTCCCAATTTAATAATGTAAAATATATTTATCATAAAATACTTATGGAATTATGATCCATAAACTAAAAACTAAAAGAGAATGAATTTATGAATCTAAAATCTACACATCACCATAAGATTAAGAGAGTAGATGTACTGATCTTGAGCTTTAACAACTTAGAGCGATCACACACTTTTAGCAAGGAGGAAATGTTCTGAAAGAGGGAGAGAGAGAAAGAGAGAGGGAGAAAGAAAGAGAGAGAGAGGGAGAAAGAGAGATAAGAGAGAGAGAAAGCGACAGAGAGATGAGAGAGAGAGAAAGAGAGAGATAGACACACACACACACACACACACACACAGATAACTGTTTCCTAGAGAAAAGAAAATATTGGGAGCCACAAAACTTTGGTAGGCGTGGCTGGGGTGTGTGTCATGTGACTAGGTGGGAGTGACATCAAGATAGCCACGCCAAACCAGGTTTTGTGCTCCCGGTGTTTTCTGTGGGAAATGGGTCCAAATGGCTCTTTGAGTGGCAGATCCCTGTACAAGACAAAAGACCTCCAGCTCTAGGGTGATGGGATTAAGACATGGCCCTCCAGGACACAATATAATAGGATTAACCCATCTAGCAGCAGAGCTCACCACATGGCACAATCTCCTAAGCACATTACATCAGCCAAACCAGGGAGCTCAGACAACCTCAGCTATGACCAGGGGTGGGATTCTACCGCTTCGGACTGGTTTGGGTGAACCAGATGTTAAATTTGCATCTGGTTTGCTGAACCAGTATTTGAACCAACCAGCTGGCCCTGCCTACCCCTCCTCTCCTCTCCCAGGAGTCTTCACGCGACCCATTTTCGATGCAGGTAAATGCAGGGTCCATGTGGAGGCTCTTGGGGGGGGCGGGAAATGGGCCTTCTGGAAGTACCGGAAGTCCAGAAATGGGCCTGTAACAGGCTTCCAGAGGGCCTCGAGAGCCTGGGGGAGGCCATTTTCACCCTCCCAGAAACCCAAGGGAAGCCTCTGGACCCTTGGCAAAAAATGGTCTTCCCGGAAGTCAAAGCCCAAGTAAACGCATAAACGCCCCCTCCCCCAACTCCATATGGTCAACTGCTGAGGACCATCAATGTGGTTCTGCTTAAACCATCTTTTAAACCATCTTTCCAGTTACCCTCTGTTATGTATGTAGGTTTGAATGTCATTGGTTTAGTTTGAATTGTTCTTGTAAAATGTCAAATATGATTGGTTTAAAAAGTGCGGGAAAACCCTGCACTCTGATTGGCTGGCAACTGCGGCTGCTGGCTATAAGTAGCAGCCGCAGCCCAGCCAAATCAGGTCTGTTATGAGCTGTAGTCACTAATAAACTCTTCACTGAAGCACTCCGCGTCTGACTCTTCATGCAAACTTAACACCCTCCATGTTTCCAGTGTCTTCCTCCCGGCTTGGAAGTGAACCATTCTTCTTCCAACAATTCCATACTGTTGCCAAGTAAACTACAAGAATATGCCCTTAAATCACCAGGGATCAAGCTTGACTCAAACAAATTTTTATCTGTATATGTGAGCAGGATTATTAAGTAAAACAGTTGCTCTTACCCTACAGGACAGGCAATGAGAGAAGTGACCTCCTACTATGGCTGCTAGAAAAACCAGTTTTGCAAACTGGGTCAATTTGATTGAAACAAAACAAATACAATAGCAATAGAGCTCAGGAGCAGTTCGGCCTTGCCAGGTTCCCTCCCAAGGGAAGGCCAGGAAATTGTGGGAAGCAAAAAGCAGAAGAAAAGAAGAGGATGAAAGTGTGTCTGTCTGTGTGTGTGTGTGTGAGAGAGAGAGAGAGGAAGGGAGGAGGAGAGAGGGGGAGGAAAGGGAGAGGGAGAGGGAGAGAGAGGGACAGAGAGAGCAAATGGAGAGCAAATAAGTGTTAGGTTTGCATGAAGAGTCAGACGCGAAGAGCTTCAGTGAAGAGTTTATTAAGTGACTGCAGCTCGAATGGACCCCCACTCCAAAAGGGGATGCATCACAAGTCAGTACAACAGGTAAATTCAGAGAACTGTATCAGCACAGCATCAGACGTGATTAGTCTGTTAAATGCTGATTGTTCCTTCCTTCCCCAGACCCAAACAGACTTTTTGTCAAGTAATCTGTGCAATGGTTCAGCAATGGTTGCCTTCTGAGGTAGGAACATGTGATAAAAGTTAATGAGTCCAAGGAAGGCTTGAAAATCTGTTTTGCATTTAGGTCTAGGGGCTTCTTTGATTGCTTTAACCTTGGCATCTGTAGGGTGCTACCATGCTTGTCAATCATGTAGCCCAGGAACTCAACCTTGTCAGTTGTAAGAGTGCATTTTTCTTCCTTGACTTTTAACCCCACTTTCCTGAATCTGGTAAGGACTTCTCTGAGTCTTGCTTGTAACTGAGTCATTTTCAGCAGGGATTAACACATCATCAAAGTAAGGCACTACCCCTGGCAGTCCTTGGAGCATTCTTTCCATAAGGCTTTGAAAGATGCCTGGTGCCACGCTTACTCCAAATTGTAACCTTTTACATTTGAAGGCACCTCTATGAGTCACAATGGTTTGGGCCTCTGCAGTGGCATCATCAACTGTTAGTTGTTGATATGCCTGGGCGAGATCCAATTTGGCAAAGACTGTACCCCTGCCAAGTGAATGTGACAGATGATGCACCACTGGAACTGGATATGCGCTCTGCTGCAGCGCATGGTTCAGTGTCCCCTTATAGTCTCCACAGATTCTTACTGACCCATCAGTCTTGACTGGTGTGACTATGGGTGTCTCCCATCTGGAGTGGTCAGTGGGCTCTAAAACCCCTTGAGCTATTAATTTGTCTAATTGTGCATCAATTCTTTCCTTTAAAGCAAATGAGACCCTTCTGGGCTTTAAACGAATTGGGGGCACCTTGGGATCTAGGTTGAAAGTGATAGGGGTCCCCATATACTTGCCCAATCCGTCGCTGAAGACCTCTGGAAACTCAGACTTCAAGGCCTCCTCCCATTCAGAGTTGCTCACGTGATTGATGCCAGTCACCTCGATGCCTAGTGGATTGAACCACTCAAGTGCCAGCAAGCTTGGGTGATCCTTGTCCACGATGGTCAGGGGCAAATGTTTGGTGTGGCCTTTAAACTTCACGTTGAATTCTCTTGTTCCAACTACTGGAATCTTGTTCCCTTGGTAGTCTTTAAGAGTCAGTGCTTGCTTCTGGAAATGTTTCTTCTGAATGTTGGGAAGTAGCCTGTGAATAGTGTCCCATGACACCATAGATAAATAGGAGCCTGAGTCCACTTCCATTTGGCAAGGCCTTCCTTCAATGAGTACCTTCACATATACTTTTCTGCTTCTCAAGGGTGAAGAATGACCAATGGTGACTGTTTGATGAGTTTCATTCTTCCCATTTGCTTCTGAATTGCGCCCCACTTTCTCACTGAAGTTGTTGGGCTTGAATTCTTTCTCAGGAGATTTCTTCCTACTAGGTGGAGTTCTGGATGATTTGCAGACTCTTGCTAGGTGACCTCTTTTCTCACAACGTAGGCAAATGGTGTCTAAAAACTTGCATTCAGTGTGGGGGTGGCCCCTCCCACAGCCTCTGCAATAAAAGTCTTGCCTCTTTCTTCCAAGGTCTTTCCTTTTCTTCTCCATTCTGAGTCTATAAATTCCTTCCTCCACCTCACTACAGTCTGAATCAGAATCTATTTGCTCGCAATGGGTTGTTGTGGACTTTTCCACATCAGAATGGCTTGAGGCCTTGTTAATCTTCTTCATGGCTGCTGCTGAGGACTTGGTAGCTTCTGCTGAAGAAGCTTCTTCTATGGCCTCCTTAAACGTGATCTTAGGTTTCATTAGTAATTTGCTCTGTAAGACCTTATCTTTAAGGCCTAGAACAAACCAATCACGGATGGCCTCTTCTAAGTTAGTAAACTCACAAGCACCCCCAATGTCCCTTAAACTTGCCACGAAGTCGTTAACATTTTCACTTTCCCCTTGATCCCGACGGTAAAACTCGTGTCTCTTAATGAGGCACGATACTTGTGGGGCGTAATGGGCTCTTAAAAGCTTTTCTAAATCAGGCCATTCCATTACCTTCACGTCTGCAGCTCCCGCCAATGCCTTCGCCATCTTGAAGACTGCGGACCGCAGTGCTGAGAAAGACCGCCCTCTTCCGCTTCTCGGAGATGTCGGCGAGGTCGTTTCCTTCCAAATACATTTGGAAGCGATCCACATGCGATTCCCAGTCTTCTGCCGCCGGATCGAATGGGGCTGGGGGTGTGTGTGTTCAGCACAGCCATCTCTCTTCTGCTTGTCTTCCGCGTCGTCTCTTCTTCAGGGGAATCCCACCTTCGTCGCCAGTGTTAGGTTTGCATGAAGAGTCAGACGCGAAGAGCTTCAGTGAAGAGTTTATTAAGTGACTACAGCTCGAATGGACCCGACTTGGCTGGGCTACGGCTGCTTCTTATAGCCAGCAGCCGTAGTTGCCAGCCAATCAGAGTGCAGGGTTTTCCCGCACTATTTAAACCAATCCTATTTGACATTTTACAAGAACAATTCAAACTAAACCAATGACATTCAAACTTACATACATAACAATAAGAGTCTGGGAGACAGCAAAGTTGGGGAGAGTTTCAACTTTCAGGATCAGATTTAGAATTAGAAATCTTTCAGGTGCCACATCGATATTAATGGTGGACGAAGACATAGCTCTTTAATTCCTGTTTTTCATCTAAACTATACAATCTATACCATACTATACTTTTTATTTATTTGCATCCTGCTTTATTATTTTTAGAAATAACTCAAGGTGGCAAACATATGCAACACACTTTCCTCCTCCTGTTATCCGCACAACACCACTGTAAGATGAGTTGGGTTGAGAGAGAGTGACTGGCCAAAATTACCCAGTCAACTTTCATGTCTAAGGCAGGACTAGAACTCATGATCTCTAGCTTTCTAGGCTGGTGCCTTAACCACTATCCAAATGTTAGCAAGAAGTAAAAATAAATATTGCAATATCACTACCCAATTAAGTTTTGTAATATACACATGAGTTCCATATTAAGTGGTGTGGAATCTAGCATTCCTTTGGCTCTTGATCTTCTCTTGAAAGGAAGGTGGGTTTCTTTGGCACAAAATAAGAAGTAAGTAGAATTTCAAGAGGAGGTTTGAATGAACAAAATAAATTCATACATAATGCACACATAAATATGACAGACAGACCATTTTATTCAGTCATTCCCCATTGCATATTTTGATCATGTAAAACAGTAATGTCCAGGGCCTTACTGACCCTTTCCTTGCATCATTGAGCTGCAACCCCCAAATTAAATGGGGCAGTTGACAAATGATACATTTGCTGAACCAAACTAATTGACCATACTTTTCCTTTGCTTGCATGGATTCAAGCAGAATGAATATGTGTAAACTTATGTATATCTTTTCCATAGCACACTATCCAGATCTGAAAACATCACATCTGAAACCCTCTAAACTACCTCATGTGCTTGAGCCTCTAAGATTAAGGGAACCCCGCTTGTTCCGAATTTGGGATATTAGTCAGAAATTCCTCTTCATAGTCAACAGCATGCTGATAGCAAACCCCCTGGATTTCAATTCACCAGGTACCAAACCCTGATAGATTTATATTATCTTCTCCTAGTATGATTGATGGAACATTTATGGGGTTTTTATTAGTTCTCAGGATTTGATGGGAGACAGTGCAAAACATCTACTGTGATGATGATGATGATAAGGATGATGATTATTTACTTTTGATCCATTAGTAAGAGCTAGCAAGTTATTTATAGTTAGATAAGCCAAGTCTGAATTATCCTGCCTTCTGTTGCTTCTTTTTACTGATAATCAGAAGGGAAGGAATAAAGCCATGGTTTTAAAATTAAATTGTAGAAAGGATTCTACTGAACATTATGCACCTTAAATGTTCTCTAATTGCTCATTTATGAACTCTTTAATATTGATTTGACATGCATGTAAACTGGTCTATTTCAACAGACTCTACATACCCTTATTTGGAATTAAGATAAGGTCTGAAACATTCCCTCTCTTTCCTTCTCCCTCTCATTGGAAAACATAATTTTCACCTCTCCCTCCAGCACTCATCTCCTTATCATGTTTGCTCTGCTTCTGAGAGTTTTGTCCCACTGGAGAGTACCTACCTCTCAACAGTGTATCACTGCTCAGTCCAATTCAGAACATTTCCTCCTTGCTAAAAGTCTTGCAATGCTGCCATAGCTTTGGTTGCTAGCCATTACACTTCCAATAAAGGAAAATATTTGTAGCTCAGGGTTGAAATGTGCGTTCCCTGGTGCTCTCTGACCTTGGCTGTTCTCCTGCAGATGTTTCATTACCCAAACTAGGGCAGCATTATCAGTGCTTACTACACCTTGCCTTCTAAAAGCCTTCCTGTCTTCCCACAAGGCCCTTTTTAAAGGCTACACCTGTGCCAGCTCAGCAGCATCCTTGTCCTTCTCCTATGAGGAAATCTTCCAGCAGAAATTAAAATAGCTCCTGGTTTCAGTTTCTGCTTCTCATTTAAAGTCTGTTTGGGTTTCTGGGTGGCTACATGATGGGATAATAACAAGCATGGCAAGCATCATTGGTCAGAGGACACATTTTAAAATTGTGGGTAATGGAAGTGTCAGGGCTTAGGAACTTTTGTGTAGTTACTGCTGTACTATCTTATTATATGTGGTCCTTAACTTATGACTGAAATAGAGCCAAAAAATTTTGATGCTAAGTGAGACATATCAAGTGAATTTTGCCCCTTTTTATGATCTTTCTTGCCACAGCTATTAAGTGAATCACTACAATTATTCAGTCAGTAACCCAGTTGTTAAGTGAATCTTGCTTGTCAGGTCACAAAAGGTGATCACATGACCCCAGGACACTGCAACCATCATAAAGATGAGTTATCAAAACTCTGAATTTTCATCATGTGACCAGAGGATGCTGTGAAAACATAAGTCACTTTTTTCAGTGCTGTTGTAACTTTGAATTGTCACTAAATGAATTGTTGTAAGTCGAGGACTACATACTGAGAATGAAACTAGCTATATGCTCAATTCACCTACCACCTGCAATTCTAAAGAGGTCTCAGATATGTTCCTATTGATGCTAATGAGTTTACAGGTAATCCTCGACTTACAACATATCATTTAGTGACCAAAGTTACAATGGCACTGAAAAAAGTGACTTATGACTGTTTTTCACAATTTGCAGCATCCCCCTGGCCACGTGGTCAAAATTCAGACACTTGGCAACTGGCTCATATTTATGACTGTTCCAGTGTCCTGGGGCCTTGTGATCCCCTTTTGCGACTTTCTGATAAGCAAAGTCAATGGGCATCCAGATTCACTTCACAACTATGTTACTAACTTAATAACTGCAGTGATTCACTTAACAACACAGAGGGGTCGTAAAATGGGGGAAAACTCACTTAGCAAATGTCTCACTTAGCTTCAGAAATTTTGGGGTCAATTGTGGTCATAAGGTGAAGCCTATATTATTGTTCTATAATTAGCCTTATCTAAGTGGAGTTTTCATCCAAATTTTCTGAACCAGTGAAAGAAGTGTGTGACTTTAATCTTGGCTTTTGTCTACCATTCTTCACCAGAAGTGTGGATGGCTGTGCTCCCCAATAATGCCTTAGATCCAAGACAGCAACCCATCTTTATGGGCCTCACAGATGGATCACATACTCTGTCTTGCACATCGTCTAGCAAGGGTCAACCTCAGCTACATTTAGTGGTGAGTTGTAACAATGGCAGCCTTTATGCAACATACACAATTTGCTTATTATATTAATTCATTTTTAGGGTTTTCCAAATATAATGAGCCATGCACCTAGCAATCTGGATCTACCCATCCAGATCCATACCGCTTCCATTGCCTGGAAGTGGTACAGATCTGGATGGGAAGGAACAGGCTCCAGCTCAACCTGGCCAAGACCGAGTGGATATGCATACCAGCATCTCGGATGATCCAGGATGTTCCATCATTAGGCATGGGGGGAGAGGTGTTGCCCCCCGTGGATAGGGTGCGCAACTTGGGTGTCCTCCTAGACACATGGCTCAGTTTGGAGGAGCAGGTGGGAGCCGTGTCCAGGGGGGCATTTGCCCAGGTTTGCCTGGTGCGCCAGTTGCGCCCTTATCTGGACCGAGATGCCTTGCATATGGTTACTCATGCGCTCGTTGCTTCCCGAGTCGACTACTGCAATGCTCTCTATATGGGGCTGCCCTTGGAGACCACGCGGATGCTTCAACTGGTGCAGAATGCAGCTGCGCGGGTTGTGATGGGAGTATCCCGATACTCTCATATTACACCCCTCCTGCGCGAACTGCATTGGTTGCCGGTTGCCCTCCGGGTGAGATTCAAGGTGCTGGTACTTACCTATAAAACCCTACATGGCTTGGGGCCAGGGTACTTGCGGGAACGTCTCTTGCCAGCATCGCCCTGTGCACTCCCACAGACAGGGCCTCCTTGGGGTGCTGTCGGCCAGACAGTGTCAGCTGGTGACCCCCAGGGGTAGGGCCTTCTCTGTGGGAGCGCCCACCCTGTGGAACCAGTTGCCCCTGGAGCTGCAGTTGGCCCCTGACCTCTGTTCCTTCCGCCGCGGCCTGAAGATGTGGTTATTTGAACAAGATGGCCTGGACTAAGGGGTGGTGGTTTTTAGATGTTTTAAATGTTAATGTCTTTTGTGGGTTTTAGATATTGGTTGGCTTGGGTTTAATAACTTTTAACTAATTTTAAATTTCGTATTGTGGGTTTAATGATGTGAGCCGCCCTGAGTCCTTCGGGAGATAGGGCGGCATATAAGTCCAAGCAATAAATAAATAAATAATAAATAGCACTTAGACTTATATACCATTTTATAGAGCTTTACAGCCCTCTCTAAGCGGTTTACAAAGTCAGCGTATTGCCTCCAACAATCCGGGTCCTCATTTTACTAACCTTGGAAGGATAGAAGGCTGAGTCAACCTTGAGCCAATGAGAATCAAACTGCTGGCAGTTGACAGAATTAGTCTCAAATACTGCATTCCAACCACCATGCCACCACAACCCTTATCAAACGTGCTGGGCTTACTTGGCATATTAAGTCCTCCCCCTACCAAACACAATAACAAAATCTAACCTTAAATCAACAAAATCTAATTCCTCTAAATCTTGCACAAAAACAACCACTAGAGTCTTCACCTAAATGAAGCTGCTAAGTGGAAATGCTGAATTCCAAGACACGGAGAAGATAGCAAACCTGAGAGTTTCTTAGGAACATTGTTCTTCCCTTTCACAATATTGATTGCTACACTTTGAAATTGGATAAACTTTTGCTCTTCTAAAGCTTGCCAGGTAGGGAGAAAGCTTTCTTTGATTTTAATTTTTGAAAAAATATGGTTATAGAATGGTTCATTGAGGATTGAGGGCTACTATAAAGTCTTAAATGTGGATTTGGCTTTCTTTAAATTGAAGACCCCCAAAAAGCAGAGTGTATAAACCAGGGGTGGGATTCTACCAGTTCAGACCAGTTCGGATGAACCAGATGTTAAAGTTACATTTGGTTTGCCGAACCGGTATTTCAACCGACCAGCTGGCCCCACCCACCCCTCCCCTCCCCTTCCAGGAGTCTTCACGTGGCCCATTTTCGATGGAGGTAAGTGCAGGGTCCACGCAGAGGCTCTGGGAGGGGGAAAAAATGGGCCTTCCGGAAGTCTGGAAACAGTCCTGTTTTTGCCCTAGACCTCGACTATGTATCAGAATGATCAAACAAATGGCAACTTCAAATCTCAACAAATAAATGCTCTGTCTTACATATTGGCAAAAAAACCCAGAAAATAAAATACAAGCTGAATAGTCGAGACCTTGTTGATGATCCAAACTCTGTCAAGGACCTTGGAGTACTCATCTCTAATGATCTAAGTGCTAGAACCCACTGAAACTACATAGCCAAAAAGGCATTAAGAGTTGTTAACCTAACCCTACGTAGCTTTTTCTCTGGTAATATCACACTACTAACTAGAGCATACAAAACATTTGCTAGACCAGGGGTCGCCAACCTTTTGGACCTCAGGGACCACCAAACTCTTAATTTTAGATCCCAGGGACCACTAACTGGTTCTGTGGATGTGGCTTAATTTGTGGGTGTGGCTTGGTGGTTATGTGACTGGCTGGGCATGGCTTGTATGTAAATATTATAAATATTTATATAAATATTGAATTTTTTATAAAAAAGAGCAACTTTTACCAAAATCAGGCAAAGCAGGCAGGCAGATTGAGTTGCTCACAGAATCACAGATTCATTCAGAGATCTATCTATCTGCGATCGGCTAGCTCAGTCTGTCACATAAAATTTGCTTGCAAGCAAACTCATAAAATTTGCTAGCAAGCAAACTCACAAAATTAACTCACAACATACCATGTATGTAAATATTGAATTTTTTATATAAAAAAGAAACTTTTACCCAAAATCAGGCAAAGCAGGCAGGCAGATTGAGTTGCTCACAGAATCATTCAGTGATCTATATATCTGCCATCAGCTAGCTCAGTCTGTCACCTAAAATTTGCTTGCCATGAGTCTGCACTGAATAATAGAACCTTCAGTCCTAAGGGAGGTTTGGCTCTGCTTAAAAGACTAGCTAGAAAGCAAGAAATCCAACCATTTCCTGCTTCCTAGCTAATCTAAATCTCCAGGCACAGCAGAACAGCTGATGGTTGGAAAAAGGAAAAATAGCAATTTAGCAGGCAAGTTTGCCAGGTAAGGAGTGAGTGGGCAGGGAGGGTTCCTGCGGGCCATGTGGGCAGCGCAACTTTGTGTTTCTGTGCAGCCTGGATTAATTGCTTTGGGGGGGTGCTCTGGGGGTGAGATTTGTCTGTGGCCCACCAAAAAATTTTCATGGCCCACCAGTGGCTGCGGCCCACTGGTTGGCGACCGCTGTGCTAGACCAATACTTGAATACAGCTCATCAGTCTGGAACCTGCATTACATATCTGATATTAATACAATTGAGAAAGTCCAGAAATATTTCACAAGAAGAATTCTCCACTCCTCTACTCGTTGCAGAATACCTTATGCCACCAGACTTGAAATTCTAAACCTAGAAAACCTAGAACTACACCGTCTTAGGTCCGATCTAACTATAGTATTTAAAATTATATTGTAATGTACTACCTGTCAATGAATACTTCAGCTTCAACTATAACAATACAAGAGCACACAATAGATACAAACTCAAGGTAAACCGCACCAAACTTGATTGCAGGAAATACAACTTCAGCAACAGAGTGGTCAATTTCTGGAACACTCTATCTGACTCTGTTGTTTCTTCCCCAAACCCCAAAAACTTTAACCCTAACCTTAGACTGACTACTATTGACCTCACCCCTTTCCTAAGAGGTCTGTAGGGGGCGTGCATAAGCGCACCAACGTGCCTACCATCCCTGTCCTATTTCTTTTATTTTTGTTTTATTTTTCTTATATGTATCCATTTCATGTATTCATAACTATGTTTATACTTATACCTGTTATCTTATAATCGCTTGACAAAATAAATAAATAAAATAAAAAATGGCCCTCCTGGAAAAACCAGAAGGCGCAAAATGGGCCTGTTTCTGGCTTCTGGTGGGCCTCCAGAGCCCGGGGGAGGCCATTTTCACCCTCCCAGAGGCCCGAGGGAGGCCTCCCCCAGGTTCTGGAGGCCCACCGGAAGCCGGAAACAGGAAGTTCCGGTTGGCCATGCCCACCATGGCCACACCCACCCAGCAACCAGGCAGCAAACTGGTTGCTAGGATTTTTGAATCCCACCCCTGGTATAAACGTTTGTTATACATTGTAGCTGGTGTCCAGAGCAAAGTAGAGCTCTGGAAATGTCATAATGGGAGATATCAGATTACATAGTAATCATACTATGTTCTTTATATTGTCCTTCCGTGCTTTTGATTTGTTTTTAATAGGATCCACTTACAGCATTAAGTTGTCCAGCATTAAAACATAAAATCTGGTTTAAGGGCCACTAGGTCACTAATTACATGTTCCTTATGTTTGAAAGTGCAATTTCAATTACTTTTGTTGAGATATTTGTTATGAACAGTTCCTGAATCCATCTGCTTCTCATTTTGAGAGGTCACAGTTGTTAGTTCTCCCAAAGGTGCTGTTTTTCAAAATGCAACTAGACTTTGTTTTTCCTTGAAGAACGTTTCCCTTCTCATTTAATCTCCATTGGTGAAGAGCTGGTTCTGAAAGGCCATTCACAAGCTAACTTATGTTGTTCTCGAGGTCAAGAATCTGTGGTAATCTTGGGAAGGAGCCCTCTAGTAGGATTTTCAGATGATGCTTGCTCTGGTTCTTTATTGTAGTTCCTTCCTCTTTGCCTGATTCTTTGTGACAAGATGAGCTACGCACAATCTGAAGACCACCTGGTCTTCCCCTTGCTGTGAGTCTGGATCTGGCCATCCTTCTAATTACTGATAAGGTTTAATTTAGCTTTTAATTGTAACATGATAGGAAACAAAAAAGAATTGCTGAATTGGCCAGCTTTGCTTGGACTTCTGTCATCCCAAGAGTAACGAGGAGGAAGTAGAACATGTTGATAGGCAAAGGACCTGCTTTCAGGCTTTTTTCCCCAGGACCTCAAGCCCTGCAGTCAACTCCAGCCAATCTATTGTTGCAATATTACTTCTGAGGGGTCCTTGATGCTCTTTGAGCTGGGTTGTTTTTTTGCAGATGTTTCATTACCCAAACTAGGTAACATCATGCACTAATGATGTTACCTAGTTTGGGTAATGAAACATCTGCAAGAATACAAGCTCAGAGAGCAGCAAAGACCCTTAATTTTAACCCTGACCTACAAATATTCTCCTTTATTAATATTGCTTTATTAATATTGCTTTTAACACTTTTTCATGTTTTCTTAGGAGAGAAACATTATGGAGCTATACAATCAAAATCAAAAGTTTTTGGACTTCAGTTTTTACAGCAAGATGGATGGCAGCTCAGAAACATGCTCTTTTGAATCCGCCCAGTTCCCTGGTTGGTTCATAAGTACTTCTTCTGAACCCAACAAACCTATCAATCTCGGTCAAAAAGGAGGCACAGACATTACCCTTTTTTATTTTGAAACAAGTGAGAGGAAGGAAAAAGCGGAACTTGTCATTACGAGAGTTATTTAAGACAAATGCCCACGTCAGATTTTGTGGGAAATGTAGGTTTGTTAGTAAGTAAAAGTTTCAGTTTTATACAGTTGAGGATGTTTTTAGCAGATTGAGCAAAAATGTTGGAATTTCTCAGGTCATAAGACATTTAAGTAATGCCTACTTTTTCATTTATCATCAACATTATTCTTTGCTAAATAATAAAAATAGAATGATATCCTGTGGTTATGTTTATTATTTGTTAAGAAACCCCCTTTGAGTGCACCCCAATAATTTGTGTGTGTGTGTGTGTGTGTGTGTGTGTATGAAAGGAAGAATGAAGGGAAGAAGAAAGGAAAGAAGGAAAGAGGGAGTTGCAATAATGACATATACAGGTAGTCCTTAACTTACAATGACAATTGAACCCAACATTTCTGTTGTTAAGTGAAACATTTGTTAAATGAATTTTGCCCAATTTTATGATCTTTCTTGCCAAAGTTGGTAAGTGAATCACTGCAATTGTTAAATTAGTGACACAGTTATTAAATGAATCTGGCTTCCTTGTCGACTTTGCTTGTTAGAAGGTCGCAAAAGTTGATGACATGGCCCCCACTGCAACCATCAGAAATATGAACAAGCTGTCAAGCATCCAAATTTTGATTACATGATCACAGGGATGCTATAATGGTTGTAAGTGTGAAGAATTATCACTTTTTTCAGTGCCATTGTAACTTTCAGTGGTCACTAAGTGAACTGCTGTAAGTTGTGGGCTATCTTTATACATTTTCTCCCTAGAGTGTCTTCTTTCCACTTTGTATTTTATCAAACATTTTAAAGTTTCAGTCCACAAAAAAATAAATCCAAGGTCCAAATCCATTCTGCCTACCTTTCCTTCTTTACTCCTTAGTGGACATACTGGATTTTGAAGTCCTGAGTTAAAGGAAAAAAGAGAGAAAGAGAACACCTCCAGTGTCTTATGTTCAGAAGAAAAACAACCTGTGATCGTATTTTGTCTCAAGAGGTGATGGTTGAGTGTGTTTTTGCATTTAAATGAATGCTGAATTTTGAAAACAGCTTTGGCAGAGTCAGCATTTATTTTTTCCCTATATTTTGGCCACCTTGCAGGTTGGGCAATATCTTCAGCAGTTTCTTGGTCATGTTGAAAGCATTGGTGGGAAGGATATGAGAAGACCAAAAGCAGTTGTTTTTTTCACTGAACCAACCAATGATATATTTCCCTAAAAACACGAGGCCCAGTCAATGCTAATCAAAACACAAGTATTAGTCATATTATCTTTGGGCATGCAAACCACACTCCCTTGTTAAAAACATGTAACGCCAGGCCCAGAGGACATCACAGAAAGAGAGATATCCATCAAGGCTCACAAAGTGTCCACATTTGCACAGGTATTCATTTCTCATTTCCCTGCTTAGAACTTTGGGTGCTGTATCCTCTGCTTTATGAGCTAAAGAAGACGTAAGGGAGGAGATCTGGGATTTGCCCATTTCCCCAGATCTCTTTCTAGTCAGTTAGGGAACATGTTTGAGCTATTTCCTTCTAGTTTCTTCCAGCATTACAGTGTCAATATATCAGTAATGCGGAAATACCTTTTGCCATCCGAATGGCTCATTGTTGCTCCGGCTGCTTATGAGGTATGCTTAGTCTGGCTGCTGGGCTGGGCTTAAGTAGCCTTCAGCTGTAAAAAGAAAAGAGGGGAGGGAGGGAGGGAAGGAGAGAGAGAGAGAGAGAGAGAGAGAGAGAGAGAGAGCGCTCCAGAGCCATAGCATGCCAGAAACCCTTTTGCAAAAAAGCTTCGGCTATGGGGGGAAAATGGGAAAAGCAGGCACAGGTTTGGTGCGCCATGGCAGGAGTCTTGGGAGTGCTGGGTGGTGAGAAGGATCACTGCTGAAACTGGGCTGGAGCAGATCTTGTTTCCTGGGAGATGGCAAGCAGTCTCACAGCCATGTGGTTGTTTGCCATTTCACAAAGTAGGGTGGCAGATTGGCCAAAGGGCAGAGATGGGGGGTAGATAGATAAGCTGGGGGAGTTGGAGGCAATCCCTTACCTAATTGAGGTTCAAGGCTGGGAGGGATCAAGCTTAGAATGGCTTGGATTTGGGTGGGTGGGTGCTCACTTAATGACAATTAAGTTCATGATGGTAACCCGGACTGTCAGGATTGCGGTCATTAAGTGATACAGTCACATGACATCTTGCTTTATGACTATATGGCTTAACAACAGAACTTCTGGTCCCAATTCTGGTCATAAGCTGAAGACTACCTGTACCTTGCTTTTGTTTTCAGAGAATCCATGAATTCATTATAGAATCAACACTTCCTTTTTGGGAAGGCAGTCATTATCCGGGCAACTGGGACTGGCTGGTATTCCTAGTTTGACAAGGCTTTCTGCAAAAAAGATGCTAAATGTCACTAGTGAAGATATGGCCTTCTACAGATATGTTTACCTGAGATTTCTGTTGGCAACATTGATGCAGGCACCTTGTTTCACAAACTTCTTAAAAACCAACTCAAAAAATCCAGTATTTAGTCTATTCTGGTTAGTTTGAAGAGTTTGATTGCAAGCTCTCTTTCTGCTTTCACTCTCTCTCTCTCTCTCCCTCCTTAATTCTGCAATTTCATTATTAAAAATTCCCAAAATAAAGATCCTATGTATTGAAAATAATTTACAAAAAACTAAGGGACTTTTTTTGGAGAAGGTAGTTAAATTCCTTTACTGTTTCATTTATTATAGTTCCAGTTCTGATTGGGTTAATGAATTTATTGCAAACCATCTCTCTCTCTCTATCATTACCCCCCTCTTTTTCTCAAATGAAGATGCTATGCATTAAAAATAATTAATAAAAATTTAAAGTTTTACAGCCTTTGCAAAACACCCAACTAATTCTTGCTGAGGATTCTAGAAAAATCTGAAAATTTGGGAAACGTAACAGAAATGGCAGGAAAAGCTGAAAAGAAGATATGGGATGAAGAAATGAGAGATTTATTTGAACAATTTGAGCCAGGTAAAAAAAGCACTTCTTTTTTGTCCTTCATTGCTCTGGAGATGTTTCTAAAGCATGTCTATATTCTAAATAACTTAGACAATGTAGAAATAAAAATTGTTTTTCTTATCCTTTACAAATGAAAAATGCACATGCACAGTCAGGGATATTGTTAAATAATAATAATTGAATTTGTCCTGGATCTTTAAACCTATATCTATTTCACAGAGTCATTCAATAAATTGCAATGCCAAGTTGTGTCAGATTAAAACAGATTTATTTGATAGAACAGAACAATCAATAAATATATTATTAGTAAATATCTACAGTCTTTTCTTCTTTCATTCCTTTTAAATAGTCCTTCAAGGAACTAGAAGTCACTATGAGAGATTCACAGTTCTTCCTCTCATAACCTCTTCTTAGATATAGCTAACCTCTTTAGAAAATCCCTTTCTCTTTAGGTTATAGATCTTCTCTCAGATCCCTTTGCTATATCTTCTCATACACAGACCTCAGTCTGTCAGATCCTAATATCTCCTCAGAGTCTTGGATCTTCTCAGTATCTCCAATCTCCTTAGAATCTCCTCATTTTCTTTCTCTCTTTTTTCTTTCTCTCTTATTGAAAATGACAGTTGACAGCCCTTTTATACTCAGGGGCGTGTCTTACAGTATCACAGTGAGGTGCTCAATGCCACCCAGTCATTGGTAGGTTTGATCACCCCATCAAACTCTACTAATTTGTAAACTGCATAGTAACTCCAGAAAGTTCTACTTTCTGACAGATATCAACCAATATTCTACTACCATTAAGTATAACCAACTAAAGTTTAATTTTGGGTCAGATTTTAAGCAACTGCCTGTTTATATATTATTACAATTTTCTGCTTTCTCATCTAATTTTTGTAAGAAAGTTTGAGACACTACATTTCCTTAGGAAAGGGGGTATAAACTCAGCACTAAACACAATCTAGCTAATGCTGCCTTTTGTACACATTTAACTATATCTCCTGTTGCTTTTCAGGAAGAGGAGTATTAAAGGTATAAATGCCCAGGTAGTAAGTGGTGAATCTCTGGTATTCTGATTGTAAATGATGGTTGGCATCTTTCTTGATGTTTAATTATTTTTTTGTTTTTAATTATCTTTTTATTGTTGTGTTGTATAAGCTGCCAAAAGTTGTAACAGATTGGAACGGCCTACAAATCAACTAGCTAACTAGCTAACTAACTAGCTAACTAACTAGCTAACTAACTAGCTAACTAACTAGCTAGCTAGCTAACTAACTAACTAACTAACTAACTAACTAACTAACTGTTGTTGGCAAGGGAGGGTCGAGCAAAGTGAAGGAAGGAATGGCAAGAGAGAGAATTAATTTAAACATGACTAAAGTTTATCTTGGTCCAATCAACCGCACTTGGTTAAAATGAAGTTAAATTTCTTTTACAGTAAAACAAATTGTGGATTTTTACCATAAAATAGCATTTAGCTGCGACTAATGCATTCTTGTTCTGAATTTTTATTTTTTATTCAAATGGCATCCCATCTTTCAGTCCATATTGTAGAATAGTCAAAGCAACTCAGGAATGAAAATTACAAATGATAAAACATTGAAAGAAAATCTCCAATATGGGTAGTCCTTGACTTACAACAGATCGTTTAGTGACCATTCAAAGTTACAACTGCACTGAAAAAAGTAACTTATGACCAATTTTCACAATTAGGACTGTTGTAGCATCCCCACAATCACATGATCAAAATTCAGACGCTTGACAATTGACTCATGTTTATGAATGTCCTGGGGTTATGTAATCCTCTTTTGTGATCTTCTGATGAGCAATCTCAATGGGAAAGCCAGATTCACTTAACAACAGTTTGACTAATTTAACAACTACAGTGATTCACTTAACAACTGTAGCAAGAAAGGTCATAAAGTGGGCCAAAGTCACAACAAATATTTCACTTAGCAACAGAAATTTTGGGCTCAACTGTGATCATAAATCAAGGACTATCTGTACAAGTAAGATCAGAATTATAATCAGTGTTAAAATCAGTCCTAAGAACAATTAAAAGTGCAATGGAAGAGATAAGATTTTGCCACATGGTAAAAAGTTTCTTCACCAAGAATCTCACCAAGAAGCCTCTTTTTCACATGTTGTATTAGATGTATCCTTCTGTGGTAGATACACCTTTTAAGATTACTGGAACACTGTAGATTTAATCATTTATTTGCCCAAACATGGATTTTTTTGCTTGCATTATATGAGTGCAAAAATTTTCTTCTCAGAATGTAAATCCGGTGGCATATGTATTGCTGGTGAACCAAGCCCACGTTTGTTCAGATTTTGGGATATCAGCCAGAAGATTTTCAGCCTGATGGGTGATGACAAGCTAGTAGCAAGTCCAAATGATTCAAATGCAACAGGTAAAAAAAACGAGAGCTCTTTAAAAAAAAAACTGGAACAGTCTTGGCCAAAATGATTAATGAAATATCTCTGATGTCCAGAATTATTATTATTATTATTATTATTATTATTATTATTATTATTATTATTATTAATTTAGACTTGTATGCCGCCCTTCTCCCAAAGGACTCAGGGCGGCGAACATACAAAAAGCATATACAATAAAATAATAAATAAAAACAAGTCCAAATTACAAAACAGCTAAAACAGTAAAATTACAAAATAAACAAACTCTTAAAACTACCCACCCCATGGTCAATCCAGGCCAGCCTGCTGAAACAGCCAGGTCTTCAGGTCTCAACGAAAGGAGCGGAGATCAGGGGCCAAACGCAGATCCGCAGGAAGCTGGTTCCACAGGGCGGGCGCTCCCACAGAAAAGGCCCTAGCTCTGGGAGCCGCCAGCCGACAATGCCTGACCGACGGTATTCCCAGGAGGCCCCTCCTATGGGAGCACACGGGGCGATTGGACTGTGATGCGGGCAGGAGGCGTTCCCGCAAGTACCCTGCACCCAATGGAGATGTCAGAAATGACTGTCTACTGGTAACTAGTTTGGTAAAGCTATCCTGAATTCTTGGTTCAAAGATTTCATGTGGAATGTTTCATACTCTAAATCTGGGTCCCCAACATTTTACACGTGTACCTCTGTACCCATAGATACTTGGATATTTTAGATGTTGGAATTCAGATAATTAAATAACTAGAGAAATCTACAGGGGATAGATTGGTGCTGGAAAGTAATCTTGCCATTCTGAATTCTTATCGATGTCAGAAATGGAAATACACACTACACTAAATTTTTGGCATTGAAATGCTGCCATGGAAAGAACCATAGTATTTCTCCCAGTCCCAAATTTCTCTCAGATTCAGATATCCCTACAAGAAATCAGAAGGAGTCTGGGAGTACCTTTTCCAACTAATACATTTTATGAAAACACATAAACTTTCATGAACCATAGCTCAGGTGCATAAAGTAGCTAAACTGATGTATTTCTGTTCATTTCTGCATCTGATAAAGTGAACTGCTATGCCTTTTAATAAAATTGTTCATTAGGAAGATACTAGTAAACTGATTCTTTGTTACCATTGATTAATACAGTTCTCCCACTATCTCGAGTGAGTGATATGCCTACAAAGGCCTTATCTCAAGTTGAGGGTTTGTAGTTCTTCTATTTTTTCTTGTTTTGGTAAATCTTATTCTTAACCTAACATCAATAACTTCTCCTCCAAAACTTCACAACTAATAGGGGAAAAAATTGTATTCTTTCTTGTCTTCTTATACTGTTTCTCCTGTGATCCTTTTCCAGAACAGTTGATTGCTGTACTTCCTAATAATGCTCTAGATGTAAGAAAGCAAGCCATCTTTATGGGTATCCAACCAAATACTGTAATAAACTGTGTGCAGTCTGAAGAAGGCCAAGTCCAGCTCCAGTTAATGGTGAATATTACACTTATATCTCAATTGGGGAGGACAGTTTCTTTTGGAAAATTATCCTTGTTGTTAGACAATTTGTTTATGTATAGCATCACAGAGTAAACAAAGGGTACAGCAGTCACCATGTGCTTTACTGCTCAACTGTTTAACTGTAACAGGAAACTACTTAAAACAAAGGAGCATTGTGTGTGTGTGTGTGTGTGCGCGCGTGTGTGTGGATATAATAGATCAAAACTTGTAAACACTGCCATCTATTGACTGAATACTACTTTAGTTGTTGCACAGAAACACATTCCAACAATGAATTCCAATACTTGTTTGTCCTTTTATGGTGTATGATTTGTACCATTTCTATTCTGTATTAATTTTTTTTTAAAATTACATTTATATGCCGCCCTTCTCCGGAGACTCAGGGCGGCTTACAATTTTTGGGATACAACCCAGTGTGCTCAGCAATAGCCTTCATTCCATTGTATATGCCTGCTTATTACTAAGTGGCATTTTTACAAGGTCAGCTAATTGCCCCCAACAATCTTGGGTCCTCAATTTACCTACCCCGAAAGGATGGAAGGCTGAGTCAACCTTGAGCCTGGTGGGATTCGAGCCTACAGCAGTTGTTGGCAGCTGGAACTTAAGTGCAGGCAATTAACAGCCTGAGCCACCAAGGCTCTGAAATACTTTTCAGCAATGGAAATATGGTTAAATGGGAATTATCTTCCTGTGAGCGATCACTTTTTTTTTTTACAAATTCAAGTGATATGGTTGGAAAGAAAGAAAGAAAGAAAGAAAGAAAGAAAGAAAGAAAGAAAGAGAGAGAGAGAGAGAGAGAGAAGTTTCTATAACCATTATTTTTTTGCAAAAGTGCCAAGTATAGTAGCTTCAACAATATGTTGACTTACTATATGTACATACAATTTATACGTAAACAATTCTATAAACCATTTATTCCCATGTTCTGGTTACATTTGGCATAATTGCTTTATTGGTTTATCAGCTAAATGTTTGTAGTTTTTAAAAAAAACACTTTTAATAATAAGACAGCCAGAAAGGAAACTTTGCTTAAAGTGGGCACATGGATATGGAAAATGTGTCTTGTAAGGAGCTACAAATTATTTAAGAAGAGTTTTGCAGCTGTTGGAAGAAAAATCCATCTGGTTCATTTCCAAGCTGAGGCAAATACACTGGAAACATGGAGGCTCATTGGAAAGATAGTTTATTGATGGAGCAGAACAGTGGTGATATTCTACCAGTTCGGCCCGATTTGGGCAAACTGGTAGTAAAAAATTAGCTACCAGTTTGGCCGAACCAGTATTTCTTTCATTCTTTTTTTCCCCTTCCAACAATCAGCTGTTCCGACAATCAGCTGTGCTGGGATCTGCCTCGCTGTCTTACTGCTTTGCCCAGGAGGCTTCCCTGAGGCTAAGGAGGCAAAAGGGGAATATGTGTGTGTGCTGCACGGCCCTCCTGTGCTCCACTGTTCTTGTAAAATGTCAAATGGTATTGGTTTAAATAGTGCGGGAAGAAACCCTGCACTCCCTACGGCTGCAGGCTCAGCCGTTCTATGAGCAGTCAACTCTAACACTGCTGGCGACGAAGGTGGGATTTCCCTGAAGAGAAGACGACGCCGAACAAGCAACTGAGCGAGATGGCTGCGCTGAACACCCCCAGCACCGTTCGATCCGGTGGCGGAAGACTGGGAATCGTGCGGATCGTTTCCACATGTATCTGGAAGGGAACGATCTCGCCGCATCCCCGAGACGGAAGAGGGCGGTCTTTCTCACGCACTGCGGTCCGGCAGTCTTCAAAATGGCGGCGTTGGCGGGAGCAGCAGAGCTGAAGGTAATGGAATGGCCCGATTTAGAGAAACTTTTAAGAGCCCATTACGCCCCACAAGTATCGTGCCTCATTAAGAGACATGAATTTTACCGTCGGGATCAAGGGGATAGCGAGAATGTTAATGACTTCGTGGCAAGTTTAAGGGACATTGGGGGTGCTTGTGACTTTACCAACTTAGAAGAGGCCATGCGTGATCGGTTTGTTTTAGGCCTAAAAGATAAGGTCTTACAAAGCAAACTATTAATGAGACCTAAGATCACGTTTAAAGAGGCCATTGAAGAAGCTGTTTCAGCAGAAGCCACCAAGTCCTCAGCAGCAGCCATGAAAAAGATTAACAAGGCCTCAAGCCAGGCCTCAAGCCAGGCCTCAAGCCAGGCCTCAAGCCAGGCCTCAAGCCAGGCCTCAAGCCAGGCCTCAAGCCAGGCCTCAAGCCAGGCCTCAAGCCATTCTGATGGGGAAAAATCCACAACAGCCCATTGCGAACAAATAGACTCTGATTCTGATGGCAGTGAGGCAGAGGAGGGGATTTTTAGACTCAAAATGGAGAAGAAGAGAAAAGACTCTGGGAAAAACAGGCAAGGTTTCTATTGCAGAGGCTGTGGGGGGCCACCCCCGCACTGAATGCAAGTTCTTTGACTCCATTTGCCTACGTTGTGAGAAACGGGGTCACATAGCCAGAGTCTGCAAATCATCCAGAACTCCACCGATTAGGAAAAAATTTCCTGATAAAGACTTTAAGCCCAATAATTTCCTTGAAAAAATGGGGCGAAATTTAGAAGCAAATGGCAAGAATGAAACTCACCAAACAATCACTATTGGTCATTCTTCACCCTTAAAAGCAGAAAAGTACATGTGAAGGTGTTTATTGAAGGAAGGCCTTGCCAAATGGAAGTGGACTCAGGCTCTTATTTATCTATGGTGTCATGGGACACTATTCACAGACTCTTTCCCAACATTCAGAAGAAGCATTTCCAGAAGCAAGCACTGACTCTTAAAGACTACCAAGGGAACAAGATTCCAGTAGTTGGAGCAAGAGATTTCAACGTGCAGTTTAAAGGCCACACCAAACGTTTGCCCCTGACCATCGTGGACAAGGATCGCCCAAGTTTGCTGGGACTTGAGTGGTTCAAGCCACTAGGCATCGAGGTGCCAGTCAATCAAGTGAGCAGCTCTGAATGGGAGGAGTCCTTGAAGTCTGAGTTTCCAGAGGTCTTCAGCGAAGGACTGGGCAAGTATATGGGGACCCCTATTGCTTTCAGCCTAGACCCCAAGGTGCCCCCAATTCGTTTAAAGCCCAGGAGGGTTCCATTTGCTTTAAAGGAAAAAAATTGATGCACAATTAGATAAGCTCATTGCTCAAGGGGTTTTAGAGCCTACTGACCACTCCAGATGGGAAACACCCATAGTCACACCAGTCAAGGCTGATGGGTCAGTGAGAATCTGTGGTGACTATAAGGGGACACTTAACCATGCACTGCAGCAGAGCGCATACCCTGTACCAGTTGTGCATCATCTGCTCCATTCCCTTGGCAGGGGTACAGTATTTGCTAAACTGGACTTGGCTCAGGCATATCAACAATTAACAGTTGATGATGCCACTGCAGAGGCACAAACAATTGTGACTCATAGAGGTGCCTTCAAATGTAAAAGACTACAATTTGGAGTAAGCGTGGCACCTGGCATTTTTCAAAGCCTTATGGAAAGAATGTTGCAAGGACTGCCAGGGTAGTGCCTTATTTTGATGATGTGTTAATCTCTGCTGAAAATGACACTCAGCTTCAAGAGAGACTCAGAGAAGTCCTTACCAGATTCAGAAAAGCGGGTTTAAAAGTCAAGGAAGACAAATGTACACTCAAAACAGACAGAGTTGAGTTCCTGGGGTACATGATTGACAAGCATGGCATCCACCCTACTGATGCCAAGGTTAAAGCAATCAAGGAAGCCCCTAAACCTAGATGCAAGACAGATTTGCAAGCCTTCCTTGGACTTATTAACTTTTACCACATGTTTCTACCTCACAAAGCATCTATTGCTGAGCCTTTACATCGCCTGCTTGATAAGAAAGCTGTTTGGATCTGGGGGAGGAAGGAACAGTCAGCATTTAACAGTATTAAGAGACTAATCACGTCTGATGCTGTGTTGATACAGTTCTCTGAGAATTTGCCTGTTGTTTGACTTGTGATGCATCCCCTTTTGGAGTGGGGGGGGTCACAGGCTTCCCAATGGAAGGGAAGCCCCAATTGCATTTTACTCTCGCACTTTGCCCAAAGCAGAGAGGAATTATAGCCAATTGGACAAGGAGGCTTTAGCAGTTGTTGCAGCTGTTAAGAAATTTCATGAATATCTGTATGGCAGGTCATTCACCATTGTTACAGATCACAAACCTTTATTAGGCATTGTGGCAGGAGACAAACCTACAACTAATATCCTGTCACCAAGAATGCTGAGGTGGACTGAATTTCTTGCAGCCTATTCATACAAACTGATTCACAGACCTGGCAAGGACATTGGACATGCTGATGCACTGAGTCGTTGCCCACTACCTTGCCACAAGGAGGACTTTGAACTTGAAACTCACACCTTTTTCCTGGAGACCGTTGCTAAGCTTCCAGTCCATGCTGCTGAGATTGCCAGAGAGTCTGCCAAAGATGCTGTGTTGGCACCTGTTATGGGCTGGATTAAGAAAGGTTGGCCTCTTCAAGATCTACCTCACCTTGCCCAACCTTTTAAGTCCAGGCAAACCGAATTATCTGTATTAAGAGGATGTATTTTGTGGGGTAACAGGGTGGTTATTCCTGCAAAACTGCAAAGGGAGGTTTTGGAAATGTTACATGAGGGTCATCCTGGGATTGTAAGGATGAAAGGTTTGGCCAGGAGTTATGTATGGTGGCCAGGTATTGACAAAATGGTTGAAAACTGGGTAGCCTCTTGTCCCAATTGCCAGGCAGTCAGGCCTGCTCCACCTCACGCCCCCACACAGGAATGGGAATGTCCTAGGGGCCCATGGTCTAGAATCCACATTGATTTTGCAGGCCCTACAAGAGGGAACACTTTTCTGGTTATAGTAGATGCATATTCCAAATGGCTAGAGGTAATTCCCATGACATCCACTACAACTGAGGCTGTCATCAAGCAACTCAGAAAATTGTTTGTAACCCATGGGTTACCAGATGTCCTTGTCTCTGACAATGGCCCTCAATTCACATCTAACATTTTTGAATCATTTCTAGCACAACAGGATATCAGACATGCCCTCACTGCCCCTGGGCACCCTTCGGCTAATGGCCGGGCTGAACGTATGGTACGCTTTACCAAAGAGAAGCTTCAGCAGCTGGGTCCTGGGGACATCACTGAGAAGCTTGAAAAACTTCTTAGTGTTCAACACATCACTCCTAGCCCATCAAATAACTTGTCCCCAGCAGAGTTGTTGATGGGCAGGAAACTTAGGTCTTCCCTTGACTGCCTTCATCCCACTTACGCACCCAACGCACCACTGGATTCCACTTCCAAAGTTCGTTCTTTTAGTGTGGGAGATTCTGTCTATGCTAGGAACCTTATAGGTGAACCTTTGTGGATTCCTGCTGAAATAACTCACATCACGGCCCTCGTTCTTACAGGGTACAAACAGAGGATGGCCTCCTCTAGAGCAGGCACATTGACCAACTTAGATCCAGGTTCCCTCAGGAACACGCCCCTGTCTCTCTCTGGGTCCCTCACCTGATGTCTCTTCTAGGGGGGAAGGGGGAACAGGAGGAAAATCAGCAAACAGGAATCAACCCCATGTGTAACGAGCCATTGCGACAGGAACCATCCCGAACCCTGTCACAATGCCAAGATCCATCCTTAGAAGTGGAAGATTGCACATCACTACCTGACTTGGGAGCTGACATTGGAATGGAGATGGGTTGGGAGGAGAGACCAGATTCTAACAGTCTAACAGGGTCTTCTTTCACAGGAAGTCCCAACAGGGAAATGTCAGTAGACACATTTCCCCTCTCACTGGGTGAGAACGTTAAAACTTCTGAACCACGAATGTCTCAACGTACACGTAAGAGCCCCACCTATTTAAAGGAATACATTAGATAGGTTGGGGTTTGGTATGGACTGAACCTAGTGGGGAGGGGTGTTATGTATGTAGGTTTGAATGTTATTGGTTTATTTGAACTGTTCTTGTAAAATGTCAAATGGTATTGGTTTAAATAGTGCGGGAAGAAACCCTGCACTCCCATTGGCTGGCAGCTACGGCTGCAGGCTATAAGAAGCAGCCGTAGCCAAGCCAGGACGGGTCTATTCGAGCTGTAGTCACTTAATAAACTCTTTGCTGGAACTCCTCGCGTCTGACTCTTCATGCAAACTTAACAGAAAATGTGTCTTGTAAGGAGCTACAAATTATTTAAGAAGAGTTTTGCAGCTGTTGGAAGAAAAATCCATCTGGTTCATTTCCAAGCTGAGGCAAATACACTGGAAACATGGAGGCTCATTGGAAAGATAGTTTATTGATGGAGCAGAACAGTGGTGATATTCTACCAGTTCGGCCCGATTTGGGCAAACTGGTAGTAAAAAATTAGCTACCAGTTTGGCCGAACCAGTATTTCTTTCATTCTTTTTTTCCCCTTCCAACAATCAGCTGTTCCGACAATCAGCTGTGCTGGGATCTGCCTCGCTGTCTTACTGCTTTGCCCAGGAGGCTTCCCTGAGGCTAAGGAGGCAAAAAGGGGAATATGCGTGTGTGTGCTGCACGGCCCTCCTGTGCTCCATGTTTTGCCTCCTGGGAGCGAAAATGGTCTCCCAGGACGCTTCCCTGAGGCCCAGGAGGCAAAAAAAAAAAAGAGGAGCACGGGGGGGTTGCTGCAAAAAAAGCCATGCCCACCCAGTCACATGGCCATGCCCACCTAGCCATGCTCACCTAGTCATGCCCACAGAACCGGAAGTAAAAATATTTGCATCCCACCCCTGAAGCAGAACCACATGTGATTCTGGGCAGCTGACAAAAAGGAGTTGAGGGTGGGTGGGTTTTATATACCTTCTTTGGGCTTTATATTTGAGCTTTGTATTTGAGCTTCCTGTTCCTGTGCAAGAACATGTTCTTTAATATTCCATTGTCAGATTCCAATGGGGTCATGTAGGGCTTATGTAGGAGTCATAGCTGGCAAACAAATCCTAGGTGTTTGTCTGAGCTAATCTGATCAACCTCTGGCTTTTTGTTTATCTGAGCTCCCAGGTTTGAAGTTTAGACTGCTCTGGGATGGTGCAAGGAAGGGGCTTGTGTTCTGAAAGGGTGTTAGGCAATTCCTATTGTGGCTTAATGGCTTTCATCCTGTGTTGGATATTGGGTGAGGGGCTGTTTCTAATCCTACCATTCTGCCTTTGTTCAGATTTTGTTTCAGGGAGTTTCAAAATATCCTGTCTTTAATGGATTTCTGCCTGCAATATTTGCTTTGCTTATGCATAGAGCTATCTAGATATTTGTCTTCTTTCAATAAGCTCTTTATCTCTTAAGTGTTGGCATCTGCTGTGGGCTACTAAGAATAACTTGAGGGACGTTTCCTGCTTCTAAAACAAGTTTCTCCATTTCTCCTTTAGGGAAATATAATATTCTGTCTTTTTAAATATTTCCCAAAATGTTTCATTCTTTGGAGGATGGGGGGGCTTCCCACACAGCCATGATTTCTTTCTAATGACACTTTCTAATGAAACTTTCCTGTTTTTAGAGTGGAGACATTATGTATCTACACAAGCAAAATGAGAAGTTTTTGAGCTTCAGTTTTTACAGCAAGACTGATGGCAGCAGAGATACTTGCTCTTTTGAATCTGCACAGTTCCCTGGATGGTTCCTAAGTACTTCTTCTGAAGCACACAAACCTATTGGTTTGAGTCAAAAAGGAGGACCCGAAAACATCTTGTTTCATTTTCAAAGAATAAACTGAGTCAGAAGTTTTATTTTCAAAGAGAGATGGAGAAGATTGTTTTGCTATATTTTATATGTCATGAAAATATTTTTTGGCTTTTAGATTTCTTTCTTTCTTTTAATAGATTGTGGTTGTGTTAAAGAAGCAGAAGGTGGGATCAGAAGTAGAGATAGATAACAGTTTGCCTGATCTAGAAAACCTGTTGTACTTTGTTGGAAGAAATATCCAGGTCCAGTTCCAAGCCAGGAGAAAGGCACTGGAGGCAAAATGGAGGCTGGAGACTGATTGGAAAGATATTTATTAATGAAGCAGGGTATGCTTGTGAATAGAGCTAGCTATTTCTTTATCTCTTAAGTGCTGACATCTGCCATGGGCTATTAAGGAAGGTGGGGGCTGCTTTCCAAGAGCATGTTTCTCCATTTTTCATCCAGGGAAATATAATATTCTGCCTTTCTAATATTTCTCAAAATATTTCATTTTTATAGGAATTGGGGTGGGTGCTAACTTTCTACAACTTGGTGATCTTTTGAAGAACGTACCATAAGGGCTCAACCGAAAATCCTCAGGCCAGCCAGACCAGCTATGCAAACATGGTAGAGATATCTTTACCTCACAAGACTTAGAAAAGGATGGCTAAAAGATTAATGACTTGAAAACATGAGAGAACAGACATAGAATTTAAAGCTTGGGGCCAACATATTTATAGGAGTTGATTCTTGTGTCTGTAAAGGAATTCTTCGTGAGGCTGTGGCTAAGGGAAAACAATGATTTGAAACTTGATACTCAATGCTTTGTACTAAAAGCATTTTATTTGCACTAATACAGCACCTGAAAAAATGGGTTCCTTGATGGGTATGGAAAAACACCTATCAAGAGAGAAAATAATAATGAACTAATAAAACTACAATAAAAACAAAAGTGTTGGAAGTCAGTGTCTGGTTTCCTGTGAATTTTTATTTTTTTTAAAAAAGGAAACACACACTCACCTAATCCTATCTCTCGGAGGCAGATAAAAGTGAAAAGATGTGTTCTTGGCCAAAACCTTTTCCTTCTTTATTAAACAAATTTATGTAGCTTCCCAACTCACAGAGTCTCTGGGCGGCAAAAGTTTTGTTGGGTCTGTTAGATTTGCATGAAGAGTCAGACGCGGAGTGCTTCAGTGAAGAGTTTATTAGTGACTACAGCTCATAACAGACCCGATTTGGCTGGGCTGCGGCTGCTACTTATAGCCAGCAGCCGCAGTTGCCAGCCAATCAGAGTGCAGGGTTTTCCCACACTTTTTAAACCAATCATTTCTGACATTTTACAAGAACAGTTCAAACTTAACCAATGACATTCAAACCTGCATACATAACACCCCTCCCCACTAGGTTCAGTCCATACTCAAACCCCAACCTATCTAATGTATTCTTTTAAATAGGTGGGGCTCTTACGTGTACATTGAGACCTTCGTGGTTCAGAAGTTTTCACGTTCTCACCCAGTGAGAGAGGAAATGTGTCTGTTGACATTTCCCTAGTTGGACTTCCTGTGAAAGAAGACCCTGTTTGATTGTTAGAATCTGGTCTCTCCACCCAACCCATTTCCAGCCCAATGTCAGCACCCAAGTCAGGTAGTGATGTGCAATCTTCCACTTCTAAGGATGGATTTTGGCATTGTGACAGGTTTTGGGATGGTTCCTGTCGTAATGGCTCATTAAACATGGAGTTGATTCTTGCTTGCTGATTATCCTCATGCTCCTCCCCTTCCCCCCTAAAAAGCATTAGGTATGGGAACTAGAGAGGAACAATTGTGATGTTCCTGAGGTATTCTGGATCTTAACTGATCAATGTGCCTGCTCCAGAGGACACCATCCTCAGTTTGTACCCTGTAAGAACGAGGGCCAGTGATTTGAGTTATTTCAGCAGGAATCCATGAAGGTTCACCCATAAGGTTTTTAGCATAAACAGAATCACCCACACTGAAGTCGCTTTGGAAGTGGAATCTAGTGGTGTGTTGGGTGCGTAAGTGGGATGAAGGCGGTCAAGGGAAGACCTAAGTTTCCTCTGCTGGGGATAAGTTAGTTGATGGGTTAGGAGTCATGTGCTGAACACTAAGAAGTTTTTCAACTTTCTCAGTGATGTCCCCAGGACCCAATTGCTGAAGCTTTTCCTTGGTAAAACATACCATGCGTTCAGCCCGGCCATTAGCCGAAGGGTGCCCAGGGGCAGTCAGGGCATGTCTGATACCCTGTTCTGCTAAATAGGATTCAAAAAGGTTGGATGTAAATTGAGGGCCATTGTCAGAACAAGAACATCAGGTAACCCGTGGGTTACAAAAAGCTTTAAGCTGCTTGATAACAGCATCAGTTGTGGTGGATGCCATAGGGATGACCTCTAGCCATTTGGAATATGCATCTACTATAATACGGAAGGTGTGCCCTCTGGTAGGGCCAGCGAAATCAATGTGAATCCTAGACCATGGGTCCTAGGACATTCCCATTCCTGTTTGGGGGAGAGGTGGGGCAGGCCTGACTACCTGACAGTTGGGACAAGATGCAACCCAGTTTTCAACCATTTTGTCAATACCTGGCCACCATACATAACTCCTGGCCAATCCCTTCATCCTTACAATACCAGGATGACCCTCATGTAACATTTCCAAAACCTCTCTTTGCAGTTTTGCAGGAATAACCACCCTGTTACCCCACAAAATACATCCTCTTAATACAGATAATTCAGTTTGCCTGGACTTAAAATGTTGGGCAAGGTGAGGTAGATCTTGAAGAGGCCAACCTTTCTTAATCCAGTCTATAATAGGAGCCAATAAAGTGTCTTTGGCAGTCTCTCTGGCAATTTCAGCAGCGTGTACTGGAAGCTTGGCAACAGTTTCTAGGAAAAAGGTGTGTGCCTCAGGTTCAAAGTCCTTCTTGTGACAAGGAAGTGGGCAACGACTCAAGGCATCAGCATGTCCAATGTCCTTGCCAGGCTTGTGGATAAGTTTGTATGAATAAGCAGCAAGAAATTCAGTCCACCTCGTCATTCTTGGTGACAGGATAGTGGGTGTAGGTTTGTCTCCTGCCACAATGCCTAACAAAGGTTTGTGATCTGTAACAATGGTAAATTTTCTCCCATATAAATACTCATGAAATTTCTTGATAGCTGCAACAATTGCCAATGCTTCCTTGTCCAATTGGCTGTAGTTCCTCTCTGCTTTGGTCAAGGTGCGAGAGTAAAATGCAATAAGGGCTTCCCTCCCGCTGGGAAGCCTGTGGCTCAACCCCCCACTCCAAAGGGGGATGCATCACAACAGGTAAATTCTCAGAGAACTGTATGAGTACAGCATCAGATGTGATTAGTCTTTTAATATTGTTGAATGCTGATTGTTCCTTCCTGCCCCAGACCCAAGCAGATTTTTTGTCAAGTAATCTGTGTTCTGCAATGGTTGCCTTCTGAGGTAGGAACATGTGATAAAAGTTAATAAGTCCAAGGAAGGCTTGCAAATCTGTTTTGCATTTTGGTCTAGGGGCTTCTTTGATTGCTTGAACCTTGGCATCTGTAGGGTGCTACCATGCTTGTCAATCATATAGCCCAAGAACTCAACCTTGTCAGTTCTAAGAGTGCATTTTTCTTCCTTGACTTTTAACCCCGCTTTCTTGAATCTGGTAAGGACTTCTCTGAGTCTCTCTTGTAATTGAGTGTCATTTTCAGCAGAGATTAACACATCATCAAAGTAAGGCACTACCCCTGGCAGTCCTTGGAGCATTCTTTCCATCAGGCTTTGGAAGATGCCTGGTGCCACGCTTACTCCAAACTGTAACCTTTTACATTTGAAGGCACCTCTATGAGTCACAATGGTTTGGGCCTCTGCAGTGGCATCATCAACTGTTAGTTGTTGATATGCCTGGGCGAGATCCAATTTGGCAAAGACTGTGCCCCTGCCAAGTGAATGTAATAAATGATGCACCACTGGAACTGGATATGCACTCTGCTGAAGTGCATGGTTCAATGTCCCCTTATAGTCACCACAGATTCTTACTGACCCATCAGTCTTGACTGGTGTGACTATGGGTGTCTCCCATCTGGAGTGGTCAGTGGGCTCTAAAACTCCTTGAGCTATTAGTTTATCTAATTGTGCATCAATTTTTCCTTTAAGGCAAATGGGACCCTTCTGGGCTTTAAACGAATTGGGGCACCTTGGGATCTAGGTTGAAAGTGATAGGGGTCCCCATATACTTGCCCAATCCGTCGCTGAAGACCTCTGGAAACTCAGACTTCAAGGCCTCCTCCCATTCAGTGTTGCTCATGTGATGGATGCCAGTCACCTCGATGCCTAGTGGATTGAACCACTCAAGTGCCAGCAAGCTTGGGCGATCCTTGTCCACGATGGTCAGGGGCAAATGTTTGGTGTGGCCTTTGAACTTCACGTTGAATTCTCTTGTTCCAACTACTGGAATCTTGTTCCCTTGGTAGTCTTTAAGAGTCAGTGCTTGCTTCTGGAAATGCTTCTTCTGAATGTTCGGGAGTAGTCTGTGAATAGTGTCCCATGACACCATAGATAAATAGGAGCCTGAGTCCACTTCCATTTGGCAAGGCTTTCCTTCAATTAGTACCTTCACATGTACTTTTCTGCTTCTTAAGGGTGAAGAATGACCAATAGTGACTGTTTGATGAGTTTCATTCTTCCCATTTGCTTCTGTGTTGCGCCCCATTTTCTCACTGAAGTTATTAGGCTTGAATTCTTTGTCAGGAAACTTCTTTCTGCTTGGTGGAGTTCTGGATGATTTGCAGACTCTTGCTAGGTGACCTCTTTTTTCACAACGGAGGCAGATGGTATAAAAAACTTGCATTCAGTGGGGTGCCCCCCCACAACCTCTGCAATAAAAGTCTTGCCTCTTTCTTCCAAGGTCTTTCCTCTTCTTCTCCATTCTGAGTCTATAAATTCCTTCCTCCACCTCACTACAGTCTGAATCAGAATCTATTTGCTCGCAATGGGTTGTTGTGGACTTTTCCACATCAGGATGGCTTGCAGCCTTGTTAATTTTCTTCATGGTTGCTGCTGAGGACTTGGTAGCTTCCACTGAAGAAGCTTCTTCTATGGCCTCCTTAAGCGTGATCTTAGGTTTCATTAATAGTTTGCTCTGCAAAACCTTGTCTTTTAGGCCTAGAACAAATCGATCACGCATGGCCTCTTCTAAGTTGATAAACTCACATGCACCCCCAATGTCCCTTAAACTTGCCACGAAGTCATTAACGTTTTTGCTTTCCCCTTGATCCCGATGGTAGAATTCATGTCTCTTAATGAGGCACGATACTTGTGGCGCGTAATGGGCTCTTAATAACTTTTCTAAGTTGGGCCAGTCCATTACCTTCACGTCTGCAGCTCCCGCCAATGCCTTCGCCATCTTGAAAATGGCTGGACCTCAGTGGGTGAGAAAGACCGCCCTCTTCCGCTTCTCAGAAATGTCAGCGAGATCGTTTCCCTCCAAATACATTTGGAAACGATCTGCATACGAGTCCCAGTCTTCTGCCATCGGATCGAACGGGCTGGGGGTGTTCAGCGCAGCCATCTCTCTCAGCTTGTTCTCCGTGTTGTCTTCTCTTCGGGAAGGATCCCACCTTCATCGCCAGTGTTAGATTTGCATGAAGAGTCAGACACGGAGTGCTTCAGTGAAGAGTTTATTAGTGACTACAGCTCATAACAGACCCGATTTGGCTGGGCTGCGGCTGCTACTTATAGCCAGCAGCCGCAGTTGCCAGCCAATCAGAGTGCAGGATTTTCCCGCACTTTTTAAACCAATCATTTCTGACATTTTGCAAGAACAGTTCAAACTTAACCAATGACATTCAAACCTGCATACATAACAGGGTCAGTCACCTGCTGCAGTAGTCCAGGGGTTTTTCCTGGCCATCAATTTACAGAAGTGCTCATGTGGCAACTCCCTATGTCCTTTTTCATTTTTGGCCACCAAAATTGCCTTCTGGCCAAGTGTAGGATCTTTAGAAACCTGAAGTGGCCAGCTTACTTGGCATCATAACTTTGTTGCAAGACTTGTGCTCATAGGCTGTACAATTTGCCTCCTTTCCAGGCCACTTCCCCTCTCATTGTCATCTCTCCCCTATGGGTTTCAAACAACGTGTCTTTTTACAATGTCTCTTTCCACTGTTGCTCTAGGGCAGCCGTGGGCAAACTATGGCCCGGGTGCCGGATCCGGCCTGTTTGGCTGTTCTATCCGGCCTGCAGAGCCGAAAGAGCGGAGGGTTCTCTTGCTCTCCCAGAAGGTTATGTGAAGTAATCTAACTTTGAATTTATATTAGTTCACACAAACACTCCATCCATGCTTTTGTTCCGGCCCTCCGGTCCACTTTAAGAACCCATTGTGGTCCTCGAATCAAAAAGTTTGCCCACCCCTGCTCTAGGGTGTCCCCAGGCTTCAGTAGGGTCCCTCGAATCTGTTGGGTTTTTTCCCCAATTTTTTTTATTTCAATCTACATACAATAACAATACATTAACAGTGTGGCATCAATATATCATACATGTTTTATTGCATTATATTCATATTAATTCATACTTCTTCAACATTTATTTTCAACCTTATTCTCTCCAAATGCCTACTACCATATCAATTAAACATACATAATAATTCCATTATTAAATTTTCTCCCTGTTTTCATTTTATTTTTTTAAATAAAAACATTTGCATTTGGCAAGCAGTGTGGTTCCAGGTTTCACCTCTCAGTACAAACATGACCATAATTACCTATTCATTTTATTTGTTTAATTTCATATTGCATCATCCTTGTCATTATTAAATATTAAGCTTATCTTATCCAATCCCAATTCATGTTCTCATATCTTATTTTACAATATTATCTAAAGTTCTTATCTCAATTCTATGGTCATTTATTCAATTCCAAATCTAATATATCTCCTTCCATTTTTCTTAGTATATTCTCATATCTTATTTTACAATGTTATCTAAAATTCTCATCTCCCTTCTATAATAATTTCTCATATTTCCTGTCATATTTGTCATTTTATCAATCTTTATCTGTAAATATAGTTGTCCCCTCTAGTTAATAATTCAAGCTGACCACCTTCATTCTTCCTTAATATCGATCTCCCTATCTAGTATAAAACACAAATATATATATTTTTCTCAGATTCCGCATTATATTTTCTCTATGAATCTTCTATACATTACAAAATACTATTTTCAATATATTCTTATACATCCCAATATATTACCTTGTGGAATCCCCTTCCTTATCCCGCCCCTTTTTTTTACCCATTATCTCTCACTCTTTGAACAATGTACCTTCTTTTCATCCTTGTTTGTTTCCTGTTCTTCTTTATTTTCTGGTCCTTTCTCTTAATTCCCTTTTTCCCCATTCTTATTCCCCTCCTTGTCTCATTCCAGTTACTAAACTTTTCTGTCTTCCTCTTTTGATTTTTCCTTTGCACTTCCTTTTTCTGCTTTTCCCTTCTCTCTTTAACCATTTTCCAAACCATTCTCCCTTTTATCATCCCATTCAGACCACAAATTTTTAATTCTAATTCTCCCCCCACTTGAAGAATTGTTTGTTTTGTTCTTCTAGGTTGGTGTCTTCTTTATAGAACTCCTCCCCCTCTGGTTTATTGTGTTCTTGTGTATGTTGAGTCACCATTTCTAATTTCTGTAATACATAACTACACATTTCAAGTTTAATTTTTATCATGTCCCTTTTATCTTGCATATCCGATCTTATGTCTTGTAAGTCCAGTCTTATATCAACAAGTAGCTCCTCCATTATATCTTCTCCTTTTTTCTTTTTCTTTCCTCTTCCTTAATAGTTGAAATCCTCTTCTTTGATAGGTATATTCAATCCAGAGTCCAGTATCTTATTTCAGCCAATATCTTTTAAGTTAATTTTCAACAATTCATATTCTTGAATCTTTATTCCAAATCTTCTAATTGGCCTCCCAACTGTTTCCCAAATTACCAGGTGGTTCTATGACAATAATAAAGTTCCTTGTATTTTCTTTCAAATTCCAAGATCCAAAATCCCAAAATGACCAGATGCTTGTTTTAAAACATATTAAAGTTTTCCTTTACCATCAGGTGGCACTCTTGAGTCTTTTTTTTTAACTTTCTTTGTTGAATATATTTTTATTAAGTTCGCTAATTTCAATCATTATTCTTTTCAACACACTCAATTCCAGCATTTAGTTATGCCCTTTAAGTGCCCACAGTTCAATATATGTTCAGTTTAATTTTTAATTCTTTGTTGTGTTAATGTATTTTCCTTTAAATTTCTCCTCCAAATTAGTCCAATAGAATAATCAAATCCAAATTTAAACACCAATTTCTTTCTCACTTTCTCTGGTCGCTGCTTCCACACACTTTCCTCCAAAATAGCCCTTTAATTTGATACCAGGGTACCTCAAAAGCGATGTCCTTTGCCTGGTTCACACTCTGCCCGCTACTTCTCTCTCCAGCACAAAACTTAGTTTCCTGGAGTGTTCTTTGTGGTGGCCATTTTGGGACCACTGCTACAACTTGCCTTTAGGAGGGATTTTCCTGTCAGGGAGGGGAGTTGCAGCTCCCCTTGACCCTCCAGGCAATTTCCCCCTTCTTCATCACCCCACCAGGGTGGTTCCAGTCCCGATTGGGACCCTCCAGCAAGAGAGCTCGGGCGAAACTGCGCATGATCGTGCATTTCACACCAACACCGACGAGGAACAAATCGGAAGTCAAATCTGTTGTTTTGTAGATACTTTGTTTGCTATCTACTTGGATGGTATGATAGAATTAACTATCTCTGCCTGGGTGGTCTTGTATTGGGGCATCCAGGAGAGTTCAACCGCTAAGAAGTTCTTTCCTCCTGGAATGTACTTCAGTGTGAAGTCAAATCGGTTGAAGTATTGGGCCCATCGCACTTGCTTTGGGGAGAGTTTATAGGAGTCTTCAGATACTCCAGGTTTTTGTGATCTATCCACACTTCAAAAGGGATCTTGCTGCCTTCTAGGAACATGTTAACAAGGCCCAATGAACTGCAAAAGTCTCTTTCTCCCACACTGCCCAGCGTCTTTCAGTTTCCTTTAAATTGCAAGACATATAGGTACAGGATTGCAACTTTCCCCCGTGTTCTTGTGGACCAGGATTGCCTCCACTGCCACATCACTGGTGTCCACCTGTATTATGATGGTTATTCTGGGTTTGGGTGTTTGAGGATTGGCTTGGCCACAAAAAGTTGTTTGAGTTTCTTGAGTGCTGTCTGGCATGCCATAGTCCAGTTTAGTGGCTGTCTGGGCTTCACTCTGCCACCCTCCCACATCTAGAGCAACTCTGTGATTGACAAGGTGATCTGAGTAAATGAGGGAATAAACTGCCTGTAAAAGTTGGCAATAGAATAGAATAGAATACTTTATTGGCCAAGTGTGATTGGACACACAAGGAATGTCTTGGTGTAAATATTCTCAGTATACATAAAAGAAAGATACATTCAGCAGGAGTCGAGAATCATAACGTATGACACTTAATGATAGTCATAGGGTACAATAAGCAATCAAATCATGCTAGGAAACAGTCAATGAAAATCGTAAGGATGCAAGTGACAAAGTTACAGCCATACAGTCACAAATGAGAGGGGATGGGTGATAAGGAGTGATGAGAAGATTAGTAGTGCAGACTTTGTAATAGTTGAACAGAGTTGAGGGAATTATTTGTTTAGCAGAGTGATGGCTTTCGGGAAAAAACTGTTCTTGTGTCTAGTTGTTCTGGTGTTCAGTGCTCTTTAGCGTCGTTTTGAGGGAAGGAGTTGAAACAGATTATGTCCGGGATGTGAGGGGTCTGTAAATATTTTCACAGCCCTCTTTTTGACTCATGCAGTATACAGGTCCTTGACTGAAGGCAGATTGATAGTAATTGTTTTTTCTGCAGTCCTAATTATCCTCTGAAGTCTGTGTCTGTCCTGTTGGGTTGCAGAACCAAACTAGACAGTTACAGAGGTGCAGATGATAGACTCAATAATTCCTCTGTAGAACTGGATCAGCAGCTCTTTGGGCAGTGCTTTCTGAGTTGGCACAGAAAGAACATTCTTTGTTGTGCTTTTTTGATGACATTTTTGATGTTAGGTGTCCATTTTAGGTCATGTGATATAGTAGAACCTAGAAATTTGAAGGTCTCTATGTTGATACTGTGTTGTCTAGTATTGTAAGAGGTGGTAGTATGGGAGGGTTTCTTCTAAAGTCTACCACCATTTCTATGGTTTTGAGTGTGTTCAGTTCCAGATTGTTCTGGTTACACCACGAGGCAAGTTATGTCCTGTCTGTATGCGGATTTGTCGTTGTCTCGAATGAGACCAATCACTGTTGTGTCATCAGCAAACTTCAGTATTTTAACAGATGGATCATTTGAGATGCAGTCATTGGTATATAGGGAGAAGAGAAGTGGAGAAAGCACACAGCCTTGGGGGGGGCTGTGCTGATTGTACAGGTATCGGATGTGATTCTGCCTAGCTTCACCTGTTGCTTCCTGTCTGTTAGGAAGCTTATGATCCACTTACAAGTGTGTTCAGGTACCACTAGTTGGTTTAATTTACTTAGAAGAGTGTCTGGAATGATGGTATTGAATGCTGAACTGAAGTCTACAAAGAGGACCCTTGGAGATTCAAGGTGTTGAAGGAGGTAATGCAGAGCCATATTAACAGCATCATCTGTCCATCTATTTGCTCGGTATGCAAACTGCATGGGATCTAGCAATGGATCCGTGATGGTTTTCAGGTGGGATAGCACAAGCCTTTCAAAGATTTTCATAACTACAGATGTTAGAGCAACTGGTCTGTAGTCATTCAGTTCCTTGATGGAGGGCTTCTTTGGCACTCGGATGATGGGAGAGCATTTGTAGCAGGAAGGAACATAGCACATCTGTAGTGATCTATTGAAGATTCGGGTGAAGATGGGGGCCAATTGGTCAGCATAGACTTTTAAGCAACAAGGAGTTATCTTGTCTGGCTCTGGTGCTTTTCCTGGCTTTTGTTTGTGTAATAGATTTTGCACTCCTTTTTCTGTGGTCACCAGAGCTTGTGAACCCAATGGGTTGGGGTCAGTTGTAGGAGGCTTGGCTGTTGTTGGTGTGTTTGAGATGTGGGTTGTGGAGATAGGTGGCTGTAGTTTCCTTTCAAACCTGCAGTAAAACACATCCAGGTCATCTGCTAGTTGTTGATTTCTTTCTGCCTGGGAAGGAGGTTTGCTGAAGCCAGTGATGTTTTTAAGAGTTTTCCACATGTTTGCTGGTTCATTTGTTGAGAACTGATTCCTTAACTTTTCAGAGTAGCTTCTTTTTGCTGCTTTGATCTCTCTTATTAATATGTTTCTGGCCTGATTATATAGCATTCTGTCACCTTTTCTGTAGGCTTCCTCTTTGGAATGATGTAGCTGCTTAAGTTTAGCTGTGAACCAAAGTTTATTGTTACTATATATTTGCAGGTTCCTTGTTGGTACACATAAGTCTTTGCAGAAGCTGACATATGTTACAGTATCTGTGAGCTCTGCAGAGGCATCTTCAAAAACATTCCAATCAGTGCAATCAAGGCAGGCCTGGAGTTTCAGCTTTGCCTCATCCGACCAAGTCCTCACTGATTTAATTGTTAGTTTCATGGTTTTAAGTCTTTGTAAGCAGGTACAAGGTGAATCATGCAGTGATCAGAGTGTCCCACAGCTGCTCGTGGTAAAGACCTACAAACATTTTTTACTGTTGTGTAGCAGTGGTCTAAAGTATTTTTGCCTCTGGTGGGACAGTTTACATGCTGGAAATATTTTGGGAGCTGTTTCCTTAAGTTTGCTTGATTGAAATCTCCTAAAATGATGGGAAGGGAATCTGGGTGTTTGGTTTCAGTCTCCATAATTTGATCAGCAAGAGTTTGTAATGCCCTGTTTACACAGGTTTGTGGAGGAACATACACAGCTATTAGGAGAAATGAGAACTCATGTGGAGAATAAAATGGCTTGCAGTTGATGTGTAAAGACTCTTAAGTTTTCATCACAGAACTTATATATTATTTTTATTTATTTATTTATTGGATTTCTAAGCCGCCCCATCTCCCCAAGGACTCGGGGCAGCATACAGTAAAACAATATAAACATACAATCAAAAGACGATCAAATCTCATACAAACCTAAAATATAATTAAAACATTAAAACAATTCTAAAAATTCCCCATATAGCCCATCCTCAGTCCAGGTCAGTAAGTTGGAATAACCATGTTTTTAGGCCCTGGCGGAAGGAGCAGAGATCAGGGGCAACCTGGAGCTCCAGGGGCAGTTGGTTCCAAAGGATGGGTGCTCCCACAGAGAAGATCCTACCCCTGGGGGTCACCAGCCAACATTGTCTGGCTGACAGGACCCCAAGGAGGCCCTGTTTGTGACAGTGTACAGTACGTTGGGAAATAGTCACTGGCAGCAGGGTCTCCCATAAGTATCCCCGTCCTAAGCCATGAAGGGCTTTATAGGTCAAAACCAGCACCTTGAATCTCACTCGGAGGGCAACCAGTAACCAGTGCAGTACACGCAGGAGGGGTGTAACATGGGAGTATTGGGACACTCCGATCACAACCCGCGCCGCTGCATTCTGGACCACTTGAAGCCTCCGGGTGGTCCTCAAGGGCAGCCCCATGTAGAGAGCATTGCAGTAGTCCAAACAGGAAGTGACAAGCGCATGAGTGACCGTACGTAGGGCGTCTCGGTCCAGGTAGGGGTGCAACTGGCGCACTAGGCGAACCTGGGCAAATGCTCCTCTGGCCATGGCTCCCACCTGTTCCTCTAAACTGAGCCACGCATCCAGGAGTATGCCCAAGTTGCGTGCCCTATCTACAGGGGGTAACACCTCTCCCCTATAGTTAACGGTGGAATTTCCTGGACAACTCGAGATGCCAGTACATATAGCCACTTGGTCTTGGCTGGGTTGAGCCTGAGTCTGTTCCTCCCCATCCAGATCTGCACCGCCTCCAGGCACCAGACCATCACATCGATGGCGTCACTGGGTTGGTTAGGGGTGGAGATAAAAAGCTGGGTATCATCAACATACTGATGATATCTCACCCCAAACCCACGGATGATCTCACCCAGTGGCTTCATATAGATGTTGAACAGGAGCGGTGAGAGAACCAACCCCTGAGGCACCCCACAAAGGAGTGGCCTCAGGGCCAATCTCTGCCCCCCTGCCAATACCATCTGCGTATGGCCCGAGAGGTAGGAGGAGAACCATTGTAAAACGGTGCCCCCCACTCCCAGCCCCTCGAGGCGTTGCAGTGGGATACCATGGTCAATGGTATCAAAGACCTCTGAGAGGTCTAATAGGACCAGGACAGAGGAATGCCCCTTGTCCCGTGCCCTCCAGAGATCATCTACCAGCGCGACCAACGCCGTCTCTGTGCTGTATCCAGGCCTGAAGCCCGATTGGTGTGGGTCTAGATAGTCGGTTTCTTCCAGGAACATTGGGAGCTGTTTCGCTACCACGCTTTCAACAACCTTTGCAATAAAGCAAAGGTTGGAGACGGGATGAAAGTTGTTTAAATTAACTGGGTCCAGGGCAGGCTTTTCAAGGAGGGGCTTCACCACCACCTCTTTGAAGGTGGAGGGGAAGACTCCCTCACTCAAAGAAGCAGTAATTACTGCCTGGAGCCAGTTTCATGTGACCTCCTGGGCAGCATAGACCAGCCAGGAGGGACACAAGTCCAATAAACATATGGCAGCGCTCAGTCTTCCCATGATCCTGTCCACCTCTTTTGGAGTTACAGGGTCAAACTCCTCCCAGATAACACTCCTAAGACCTGCTATATCATTCCCATCGGACTCTGACCAGTTGGAGTCCAAGCCTGCCTGGATCTGAGCGATCTTATCCATCAGATGTTGACTAAACTCCTCGGCCTGTCCCTGTAAAGGATCCTCCCCTCCCCCCTGGTTAAGGAGGGAGCGGGTGATCCTGAACAGGGCAGTCAGGCGATTATCTGCGGATTCGATGAGAGAGGAGAAATAGATATGCTTCGCCTCCCTCAACACAGTCAAATAGGACCTAATATAGGCCCTCAGCTGCAATCGGTCAGGTTCAGACTGGCTGGACCTCCAACAGCTCTCTAGGCCTCTCTTCCAACACTTCATTTCCCAGAGCTCCCTGGAAAACCAGGGAGCCAACCGGGATCTGCTTTGGGTGAGAGGCCACAAAAGAACAATTCAATTGAGTGCCTTGGCGGCAGCCATCTACCAATCATTCACCAGGGTCTCAACTGAGTCGTGGGCGAGAGAGGACAGGATTGACCCAAGCGCCGCCTGGAATTTCTATGGGTCCATTAGGTGCCTGGGGCGGAACCATCTCATTGGTTCCGCTTCCCAGTGATGGGGAGTGATATCTTGGAGGGTCAGCCGCAGGAGGGAATGATCGGTCCATGGCAGGGGGTACACGATTGGAGACCCCCCCACCTAGATCATTATACCACTGTCCTGAGATAAAAACCAGGTCAGGGGTGTGTCCCCCCTCATGAGTGAGATCCTGTATTATTTGGGTCAGGTTCATGGCTGCCATGGAAGCCATGAACTCCTGGTCCAATTTCGATGCCCCCCCCAGGGACGGCAGGTTGAAATTACAATACAATAAGTTTGGGGAACTCAACCGCCACCCCCGATAGGACATCTAGTAGACCAGGCAGGGTTGTTGATATGCAGCTGGGAGAAAGGTACGTAAGTAACAAACCCAACTGACCCTGAGGGTCCCATCTCAATAGAAGGGATTCACACCCGCCTATCTGCGGGACAGTGGCCTCCCTTGGATCAAGGACTTCTCTGATGACCACAGCCACTCCCCCACCCCTACCCTGGGTCCGAGGCTGGTGTATTACATGGAAACCTGGTAGGCAGAGTTCTACCAAAGGGACACCTCCCTCTGGGCCCAACCAGGTCTCCGTGTTACAGATCAGGTCCGCGTTTTCCTCCTCAATCAGATCTCAGATGAGGGGAGCTTTGTTGCCAATGGCCCTGGCATTCAAATAAACCAGCCTCAGCCCAGGATCCCGCTTCTCTAAGCCCCCAGGCAGATGGGTAGGAATCGGAGGGCGGAGGGTGCTTCCGCTTGAAGATAGTGGGTGCGCACTCCCATAGGTCAATATGACCCTCTGCCCTTACCTCTGCTGCCTTTCCCAGTCACTGTGCAGATCCCATACTCCACCATTCCCCTGAGGCTCCGGCCAGCCCCCCCACCCCCACCCCAAGGTCCATTTCCGACCTGGACTGAGAAAATCCTGTTGGGGCTCCCTCAGGTTCCAACCCTGCCTGATAACCCTTCTTTCCCCTTAAACCCCTTAAAAGCTTATTTAAAAAATGTAATAAAGGGGTCTTGGTCCCTCTCTTATTACCCAACCCCTGCCCCTTTCCCTTTCCCACACGATGCCACCTCTCGGGATCCCAAGATCAGTCATCAAGGTAGGCCGTTGATAACCCAGCAGGCCACATCCAGGACAGAGGAGGCTCCCTTAGGGCCTGCAGCTCGGTAGCTAGATAAGTCCGCAGTGTTCTGTTTGTAAAGATCGGGAGGAAAGATGATTTGTGGAAAGTGTCCAGATCGAATAGTTGGTCCAGGTTGAGTTGTTGGAACAGTCTGGGCCTGGGATTCTCTCACAATCACCGAGGAGCTTGTTGACAAAGGCTCATGGACTGACCACCATGCTCTCACCAGTGGTGGTATTCCACAACTTGCCTACTCGGGGATTCTGGCAATAGCCAGCAGGGATCACATTCCCAGCCTCTACTGTGGCGGGTGTGGTTCACTGCCGCCCTCTCACAACGGCAGGAACATCCATCCTCATAGGTATCCTTGAACTGAGAGAGTGGGAGGGCGGCAAAGACCTTCTGTCCGGATTTCAAGATGGCCCAAGTCTTTAGATGGTAAAGGAGTCCAGTGGGGGAGGGATCAGCAGTCCAGTAGTTTACGTCCTGGTTGATATCAATATGGGTAACTAGGCAACCAGGCAACCCATGTGGCAACCCATGTTGTTTAGGGGATATCCCATCCTCCACCATACTCCGGGAGACGATGTTCACTTTGGGTGAAGCAACGTCCCTCCAGGGTCTGATTCGAGGCTCCTCCAGGCCTGCACCCACAGCACCCAGGACAAGCCTGGGTGCTACTTCAGTGTAGGCCCTAGACGTCCCGACTTCATTGGCTCATGTTAACCAAGAAGTGGGGGTATGCCAGCACATCAGTTCTAACTTAAACTGGTGAGCCCATCCCCCCTTGGAATGGTGATCTCCATTTCTTGAGTCCGGTGTAGGTCCCATGTTCAGGTCGAGATTCCAGCACCTATGAAGTTTCCATGCCTGTAGTGTCAGACCATCACACCAGCGGCCCCAAATTGGGGTTAGGTCCCATCTGCCAGTGCAGTTCATGACACTGCAGATAATGCCCCCAGTATCGACAAAAACAAGTCCAGTAAGAATATAAACGGCCAAGGCAATACAAACAGTGATGGTAGTAATGGCCTAAATTGTCCAGTAACAACGCTTACAACCTCCAAAATATCTATAGCGGTAGTATTTAAAGCGGTAATGTCCATGGGGTAACGATAACAGCCCCCATACTGCTCTCATCTCTCAATGTTCTAGCTGCTCCAACCAACATAAGAAGCTCTTGTTGGTTCCCAACTGTCATCAGAAGCTTTCAGCTGCTGTCGCCATTTTCACTGATGCCGTTATCGCTGCCCTTGTTTTCGCTGCCAATATTTGTAGGTAGATCTTTTCCAGTAAGTCGGGGGTCAGAGCAAATATTGTTTTCCGTACCCCCAGACAATATAAGTCGATCTAAGGGGGTAAGGGCTGGAAATCGAGGCCCTACCCTCTCCACAGGACAAATTCCTATTCCTCCCATTACAGAGCTCTAGCTATTGCTAGCGGCCATGTTGGGAGCATGCGCAGTTCTTTTATATTTTATTCTTTCAATTATAGTTATATCCTGAGACCAGCTGTTGATATATAAACATAATCCTCCACCCTTTGTTTTACCTGATGTCTCTTCAATTCTGTCTGATCTGAATGTCTGAAATCCTGGGAAGTATATGGTGTTGTCCCCAAGAATTTGTGGATTAAGCCAGGTTTCAGTAAAACAAAGAACTACAGAATTATAGAAATCAGAATTCCATCTATTTAAGATATGAATTTCATCCATCTTGTTAGCAAGTGAGCGTCAATTATTTATTTATTTATTTATTTATTTATTTATTTATTTTTATTTATTTATGAGACTTTTATGCTGCCCTATCTTCTGAAGGACTCAGGGCGGCTTACAAACTAAAAACAATTTAGGTACAAATATACAAATATTAAAAAACAATTAAACCAAGGTCTCATAAATATAACGAATTAAAATACATTTAAAAACCCTCCCCCAACCCCATCAGTCTGGGTAGGCTAGTTGGAAAAGCCAGGTTTTCAGGTCGCAGCAGAAAGAGCGGAGGTCAGGGGCCACCCGGAGCTCCAGGGGGAGCTGGTTCCATAGGGTGGGTGCACCCACCAAGAAGGCCCTTCCTCTGGGAACCGCTAGCCGGCATTGCCGAGTTGACAGCACTCGGAGAAAGTCCTGTCGATGGGTGCACACGGGACGCTGGGAGGTTGTTATCGGCAGCAGGGTCTCCCGCAAATATCCTGGACCAATGCCATGAAGTGCTTTATAGGTTAACACCAGCACCTTAAATCTCACCCGGAGGGCAACTGGTAACCAGTACAGCTCGCACAGGAGGGGTGTAACATGGGAGTATCGGGACCCTCCCATCACAGCCCACGCCACTGCATTCTGGACCAGCTGAAGCCTCCGGGTGGTCCTCAAGGGCAGCTCCATATAAAGAGCATTGCAGTAGTCCAAACAGGAGACAACGAGTGCATGAGTGACTGTACGCAGGGCATCTCGGTCCAAATAGGGATGCAACTGGTGCACCAGGTGAACCTGGGCGAATGCCCCCCTGGCCACAGCTCCCACCTGCTCCTCCAGACTGAGCCATGTATCCAGGAGGACACCCAAGTTGCACGCCCTATCTACGGGGGGCAACACCTCTTTCCCCATAGCCAAAGATGGAATCTCTTGGACAATTCAAGATGCCGGTATATACAGCCACTCGGTCTTAGCCAGGTTGAGCCGGAGCCTGTCCCTCCCCATCCAGACCTGCACCGCCTCCAGACACCGGGACATCACATTGAGGGCATCATTGCCTGGTTAGGGTTGGAGATAAAAAGCTGAGTATCATCAGCATACTGATGATACCTCTCCCCATACCACTGCAGCTGCAGGAGGCCTGAGATGGAGAGGCCTGAGGCAGGAGAGAAACCGTAAAATGGTGCCCCCCACTCCCAGCCCCCCGAGGCGCCGCAGTAAGATACCATGGTCGATGGTATCAAAAGCCGCTAAGAGATCTAACAGGACCAGGACAGAGGAGTAACCTCTGTCCCGTGCCCTCCAGAGATCATCCACCAGCGTGACCAATGCCGTCTCTGTGCTGTATCCAGGCCTGAAGCCCAATTGATACGGGTCTAGATAGTCAGTTTCCTCCAGGAACATTGGGAGCTGCTGAGCCACCATGGTCTCAACAACCTTCGCTATAAAGCGAAGGTTGGAGACCGGATGGAAGTTGTTCAAATTAGCCAGGTCCAGGGCCGGAGGTCTCTTGAGGAGGGTTCAAATTAGCCAGGTCCAGGGCAGGTCTCTTGAGGAGGGGCCTCACCACCGCCTCTTTCAAGGCAGCGGGAAAGGCACCCTCACTCAAAGAGGTGTTGATTACTGCCTGGATCCAGCCTCGTGTAACCTCCCGGGCAGCATAGACCAGCCAGGAGGGACACGGGTCCAATAAACATGTGGCAGCACTCAGCCTCCCCATGATCCTGTTCACCTCATTTGGAGTCACAGGATCAAACCCCTCCCAGATGGTATCTCCAAGACCACTCGTCATACTCCCGTTGGACTCTGCCCAGTTGGAGTCCAAGCCTATCCGGATCTGAGCAAACTTGTTTGTCAGATGTTGACTAAACTCCTCAGCACGTCCCCGCAGAGGGTCCTCCCCTCGATCTGATTAAGGAGGGAGTGGGCGACCCTAAACAGGGTGACCGGGCAATTATCTGCGGACGCAATGAGAGTGGAGAAGTAAACACGCTTCGCCACTCTCATTGCAGCAAGATAAGACCTAAAATAAGATCTTAACTGCGCCAGTCAGATTCGACCTGCTGGATCTCCAACAGCTCTCTAGGCCTTCTTCCGCCTTCATCTCCCGAAGCTCCACGGAAAACCAGGGAGCTAATCAGGATCTGCAGCAGGTCAGAGGCCACAATGGCACAACCAGGTCTAATGCCCCAGCAGCACAGGCTGCCCACCAAGGCATCAACCGGGCTTTTGGCTAAGGAGGCCGGAAATGATCCAAGCACCATCTGGAACCCTTCTGGGTCCATTAGGCACCTGGGACGGAACCATCTCACTAGTTCTGCCTCCCAGCGATGAGGGGTGGCATATTGGAAGGCCAGTCGAAGGAGAAAATGCCAACCGCCCTGTGCGAGCACATAGGCAAGGACTCCTTGGGGTCCCACCAGCTGGCCAATGCCGGCTGGCGGTCCCCCGATGACGAGCCTACTCTATAGCGGCCCCTGACCTCTGGAACCAACTTCTCCTGGAGCTCCGTCTGGCCCCTGACCTCCGCACCTTCCGCCATGATTTGAAGACCTGGTTGTTTAACCAATCCGGGTTGTGATTTTCTGGGATGGGATGGTTTTATGGGATAGTTTTTATAGGATAATTTTTATGGGTCGAATTTGTAGTTGTAATGGGGCTTATTTAGTTTAATCTGCTTTTAAATTATTTATTATTGTTGTTGTTTTATTTGTAAGCCTCAGTCCTGGAGATGGGGCGCATATAAGTCCCATTAATAAATAAATAAATAAATAAATAAATAAATAAATAAATAAATAAAATGATCCGTCCATGGCAGGGGTTGTATAGTTGGAGATCCCCCTCCAGATCATTTCCCCACTGTTTCGAGACAAAAACAAGGTCAAGCATGTGTCCCCCCTTGTGAGTCAGCCCCTGAATTACCTGAGTCAGGTCCATGGTCACCATGGAGGCCATGAACTCCTGCATTACCCTCAATGCCCCTCCCAGAGAAGGCAGGTTGAAGTCCCCCAGCACAATAAGTCTGGGGGACTCAACTGCCACCCCCGAGAGGACATCGAGCAGAGCAGGCAGGGCTGTTGCCACGCAGCTGGGAGATAGGCACGCAAGCAACAGACCCAACTGACCCCCAGGGCCCAATCTCAGGAGGAGAGACTCACAACCGCCTATCTGCGAGACAGTGGTCTCCCTCGAACGTAAGGCCTCCTTGATCACAACTGCCACCCACCCCCCGCCCCTACCCTGGACTTGAGGTTGGTGCAGCACACAGAAACCTGGTGGGCATAGAACCACCAGAGGGACCCTTCCCTCTGGGCCCAACCAGGTTTCCGTAATGCAAGCCAGGTCTGCGCCTTCCTCCTCGATCAAATCCCGAATGAGGGGAGCTTTGTTAACCACGGACCTGGCATTCAAATAAACCAACCTGAGTCCAGGGACTCGGTCCTCCAAGCCCCCAGGCATGTGAGAATGAACCAAGGGGTCGGAGTGCGCCACCGCTCGAAGATAGCGGGGGCGCGCTCCCAAAGACCGATACGACCCGCCATCCCCTCCTCTGCTGCCTCTCCCCATCACCATGGGGATCACCCCCCACTCTAACCCCCAAACCTCCAGGAGCCCCGACCCCCCCCACCACGACCCATTCCTGACCCAGACTGAAAAAGTCCCAGTGGGGCCCCCTCTGACTCCATCTGGGCTTGATAACCCACCCCTTCCCTAACCCTCTTAAAAAATAATCTAAAAATTAGTCAGAAAGATTGAAGGGAGAGGAGTTTTTTCCCCTCTATTCCTTAGTCTGTTTAAAATTCCCACTCGTTTACCTCATCTCCTTTTTTGGCATCGCTTCCCTCCTTTGTTTGTTGTAATCCATAGCACCGGAAATTAGTTAGAATCTCCTCCGCAATTGCAAAGACAAGTGGGGGTGAGGAATCAGAAAGCTGCTCCTTAAGGAAACAATGCCTAATTCTTAGCAGATGGTCTCGTGAGTATGAAATCCATAGTGAATTGCAGATAATAATAAGGAATAAAGAAACCATTAGAGAGCATTTCACCGAGGCAGCCATCATTGGCACCATCTTGGCCAACTAATGTTGCTTTTGGGTTGGGGCAATTGCCATTTCAAAATGTCTTTCACCTTCCCTGGGTTCATCTCTATTCCCTCACATGACACCAGGTAGCTTAACTAGTACAAACTGGTTTTATGAAACTCACTTTTTAACAGTTTGGCACACATCATAGCATCCAGGAGTTTTTAAAGCATCTGGTGCACCAGTTTCACATGCTTCTCCATTGTCTCGGATGCCACCAGGTACACAAGGACCCTCTTGGACAAATGCTCATGCAACACTTCATTTATCAGTTGCATGAACACAGCTGGTGCTCCCTGCAGCCCAAAAGGATCTCCACCCGGGCAGAAAAAGGGGCAATAGTTCCACTTACCATTGGGTTGTCCTCCCCTTCACTGTCACTTTTGTACAGGGTCAGTCTGGTCTTGGCGGCAGTCAGAGTTCCCTCCCCTCACTGATTGGGGGAAAGACCTCTACAATTTGGTGTGCCACCGGCATCTTTTCCCTTGCCCTCTTTGGCATCTTTTTGGTCTTGGGGCCTTTGGGGCTTGGGGTCTTTGGGGCTGTCATGGGCTTGAATGCCAGACAGGTCGCAGCCCTATGGCCCTCCTTTCCACATCTGAAAAAACAGCCCGGGTTGACATCTCAGGGCCTCACTCGGGGAGGATGATCCTGAGACTGGGGTCCTCTGATCCAGTGAGCACCTTTCTTGGTTTCTTCTTGGTTGCCTCTCCATGTCTCTTGTACTCTATCAGACCCAATTCCATATTCAGCACCACCTGGTACCATGTGTGGGTATTGTCTGGGAGGCCACGGGACATGCAGCCATGGTACAGCTCTCAGTTCAGGCCATCAGAAAAGTAGCACACCAGCAATCGATGGTATGACCGAAATTTTTGGCCCATATTATCATGTTCTCTTTAACCATCTCCTCCCCCATTTTGAATTCCAATAGGTAGTTATATACTTTAGTAATCATCTTTTTTTCACCTCCCTGTAGTATTTTATCTAATTTCTGAAAGGTGGTAAAAATCCGAATTGTTCCTTATCTTTTTTGTATCTTGTTTGAATTTGAACGTAAGGCCACCAACCTATCTCAATTCCTTGTAGTTTTAATTGGCTCTGTGTTTTTAATTATCCTTCATCCATTATAAGTTCTTTATATTTTATTGTTTTGTTCAAATCCATGGCAGTGGGGTATATTATTTATTTATTTATTTATTAATTTGACTTATATGCCGCCCCCTCTCCCAAAGGACTCGGGGCGGCTCACAGATTAAAAGGAAATACAACAATAAATTACCTAAAAACCATATTAAACAAACTAAGCCGAATTAACATTAAAACCCCCAAAATTAAAATCAAGAAAACCCAAGGAGTCAGCATAGCCCAGATTGTAAAAACAGCCAGGTTTTTAACTCATGGCGGAAGGTACGGAGATCAGGAGCAAGCCGGAGCTCCAGTGGAAGGAGATTCCATATTAGTGCCTCCATTGGTGATAGCCAGAGAGGTATCTTCACATAGTGGTTCCTTTTGATTTTTTCCCATGCATGTAACAAAGCGTTTCTTACCCAGTGTCTTTGGAAATAATTATGGCATCTGTTTTCCCCGTCCCAGAGGAATGCGTGGCAGCCAAACTGTAGATCGAAGCCTTCTATCATCAGTAGTCTTTTGTCTGCCAGATTGACCCAATCCTTAATCCAAGTACTAACTGCAGCCTGGTAATATAACTCAAATTCTGGGAGGGCAAAGCCTCCCTTACTTCTACTATCCTGCATTAGTTTATATTTTATTCTGGCTTTTTTCTTTTGCCAGATAAATTTGGCAATTCTTTTACTGAGGTCTTCAAAGAATTTCCTTCCCAGCTTGACTGGCACGGTTTGAAATAGGTACAATAATTTGGGTAACACATTAGTTTTAATGGGTGCTATCCTTCCCATCAATGAAAGTTGTATATTTACCCATCTATCTAAATCTTTCTGTATCTAGGCCATCAATTTATCGGTGTCCCTGGCATGAGGCTTGAAAGGAGAGTCCGGAGGAGCACCCTGCAGAGGGCCCAACTGCCAAGCCAATGCGCCCAATGTGATTGTGTGCGGCTGGGTGTGGCTGGGGAGGCTGCCGATGGGGGAAGTGGTGCACTGGCTCCCACTGAGGCCCTGCGACTTGGCAGCTGACTCTTGCCATGTCCTGCCATGTCTGTGGATCTGTAGTGGACCTGTAGTCCTGCCACCTGCTGCCTGATGCCTGCTGCGGCTGCTGGCTTTGTTTGGACTTTTATTCTTGCTTGGAGTTCTTCCAAGACTGGAGGCTGTGTTGATATGGGGGTGGGTGTTTAGGATGCCCATCCCGAAGCTTGACTTCCAGCCTTGTTGTTATGATGGTTACACCGCTTGCTGCCTTGACCCACTGTGATAGCTGCGCTGGGATTTGCCTAGCTACCCTGTTATTATTGTTAAGAACTTGCTGGTTACTCTGCCCAGTACCTGCTGGAGGATTGAATTCGGGACTACCTGTTCTTCCCTCTTTTTTTAAAAAAAGTTTTATTATTTTTTTCAAGACAAACAAAACAAACATAACATAAAAAACATAAACCAACATCAATTTCAAGTGTGTCAGTCGGTCACAAATCTCGGTGCCATCCCCTTACCAGCAATACTCTCCATTGCGGAAGAAAGAAAAAGAAATATACAGAACAAACAAGAAATAATTAGAAAAAATACAACGGCTTATTATCTATTTGAAGAAGTCTCAAAAACTTATACATTTTAGTTCATACATTACCTAAACCATCTCCTCTATTATCTAACATTACTATTATCAACTCTACAATATTATAGTCTCTATATTATATTCTCATTCAACAATTATATTTATCTCCATCATGTTCATATATTACCAAGTTTTTTTATCTAGCCATTGATAAAACATACTCCATATCTTAAAAAACTGTTTTTCTTCTTGATCTCTAATTTCAAATGTTAATCTACTCATTTAGGCACAGTCCAAAATTTTCTTGATCACTTCCTCCTGCACAGGTATCTTGTCATTTCTCCATTTTTTAGTAAATATAATTCTAGCAGCTGTTAATACATTAACAATCAAATATTTCAACTCTTTGCTGAGCGTCTCTGGCATAATTCCCAATAAAAATATCTCAGTTTCAAGTCTATATGTTGTTGTGTCATTTTTTCCAACCACATGTGGATTTTAGTCCAATATCTTTTTGCATCAGCACAAGTCCACCACATATAGTAATAGGAGCCGGGTATTTGGTGACATTTCCAACACTTATCCGATTTATCCTTAAACATTCTTGCAATCCTTCTCGGGGATAGGTGCCACCTGTAAAACATCTTGGGCCTTGGTGGTGCAGGCTGTTAAAACCCTAGCACTTAATTCCAGCTGCCTGTAATTACTTGCAGGCTCGAATCCCACCAGCCTCAAGGTTGACTCAGCCTTCCATCCTCTCGGGGTAGGTAAATTGAGGACCCAAGATTGTTGGGGGCAATAAGCTGACTTGGTAAAAATGCCACTTAGTAATAAGCAGGCATATACAATGGAATGAAGGCTATTGCTGAGCGCATTGGTTTGCACTCCAAAAATTGTAAGCTGCCCTGAGTCTCCGGAGAAGGGCGGCATATAAATATGAATAAAAATAAAAAAATAAAAAATAAATCTTATACAAATTTTCTTTATATGCAGTTGACATTGTCATTTTATAGTTCTGATCCCATAGTGTTTGCCATCTCTCTAAATCTATCCCATAACCAAAATTTCCCCCCCAAGCAATCATTATTTCTTTAACCTGTTCTTCTTCCATTCTAAATTCTAGTAAGTGCCCATAAAGTTTTTAAATTACTTTTTCATTTGTACCCATCAAAATTTTATCCAATTCAGTTTGTTTATTATAAATACCTTCAGCCTTAGAGTCCTCATCATATCTAGATTGTATTTGCAAATATGAAAACCAATTCATTTTTATTCCTTGTTCCTGTAGTGTTTGCATCGATTTAAGTTCACCCTTTCCATTCTAAATCTCTCCATATCTGTTTGTTCCTTTTTATATATTATTGGATATGAAAAAGCTTCAATAGTAGATACCCATAGTGGAATTTGTATATAATATTGTTTCCTAATTTTTTTTCCCAATTTAAAAACAAAGCTTCTCGAATATAATGCCTTCTAAAATATCCTTGCATTTTAGTTCCCTTATACCATAGGAAAGCATGCCACCCTAATAGCAAATCATGGCCTTCCAAAGTTAATAATCTATTATTCCTCAACGTTATCCATTGCTTCACTCACATCAGGCTTGCAGCTTGATAATACAATTCCCAGTTGGGCAGTGCAAACCCCCCTCTTAACCTTGCATCTTGTAATAGCTTAAGTTTAATTCTTGGTTTTTTGCCCTGCCATATAAATTTTGATACAATTTTATTTAAATCCTCAAAAACCTATTTCCCAAGTCTAATTGGGATCATCTGAAATAAATATAAAATTCTAGGTAATATATTCATCTTAACTGTTATTCTCCCAATAAGTGATAATTGCATATTTTTCCATTTTTCCAAATCTGTCGCTATCTGCTGCTTGAGTTTAATATAATTATCTTCTTTCAATGTACTGCATCTTGACGTAATATATATCCCTAAATATTTAACCTTACTTGCAATCTGAATCTCTAATATATCTTCTAATCCTTTCTTACGTCTTGCTAACATATTCTTTGTTAGGATCTTTGTTTTATCTTTATTAATTTTTAAACCTGCCACCATACCATATTCTTCTATTTTCTCTATCAATCTAGGTGCTGATTTAAATGGATCCTCTAGTATAAATACCAAATCATCTGCAAAAGCCTATAATTTATATTCTTCTTTTTTGATTCTCATTCCTTTTATTTCTTCATCTTCTCTAATACCTCTATTCAACACTTCTAATGTTAACACAAACAGCAGAGGCGACAGAGGATGATCTTGCCTAGTTCCTTTTCTTATCTCTATAGTGTCTGTTAGTTCTCCATTTACCAAAATCTTTGCAGTTTGTATGTTGTATATTGTCTCAATGGCCTGTATAATTTTTTTCCCCAAAACCCATTTGTACCATTTGCAATATCATAAAACGCCAATTCAAATTATCAAAGGCTTTTTGTGCATCTAAAAACATCAGTGCCATCTGTTTTTCAGGATGTGCTTCATAATATTCCAAAGTGTCTAAGATTATTCTCACATTTTGCTTAATTTGTCGTTTTAGCAGGAATCCATTTTGATCAATATGAATAAAGTTATTTAAATATCTTTCAGCCTTTCTCCTAAAATTGAAGCAAAAATTTTATAGTCTGAGTTCAACAGTGAAATAGGTCTATAATTTTTAACTTGTTGTAAATCCATATCTTCCTTAGGAATAAGTGTAATATAGGCTTCTGAACATGTCTTAGTATTCTCTTTTTAATAACTTCATTCATAACTTCTAGCAAGTGGAGGCTTAACACCTCCTGAAAAGTCTTGTAGAATTCCACTGGTAAGCCATCTGGACCTGGTGCTTTTCCAGTATTTTGTTTCTTCAAAGCTTCTGTCAATTCCATCATAGTTATATTCCCTTCTAACATTGTTTCAATGTCTTCAGGTATTTGTGGTAGTCTTGCCTTTTGTAAATATTGTTTAATTTTTTCTTCTAAAATGTCTTCTTGAGAATACAATTTCTCATAATAATCTTGAATAATTCTTTTCTTTTCATCATTCCCATAATGGACATTCCCTTTTCTATCTATTAATTGACTAATTTTCTTTGATTCCCTTTCTTTTCTAAGTTTATAAGCTAACCATCTTCCTGGTTTATTCGCATTTTCAAAATAATTCTGTTTAACACCTTTAATCTTTTGAGCAAGTTCCTCCTTTTCCATTAATCCCATTTTATGTTTAATCATATCCATTTTCATTTTAATATCTTTTCTTTGCAGTAATTGTTGTAGTTCTTTTTCTAGTTTTGTAAAGTCGTCTTCCAATATTTTAAATGTCTTTTTCTGTTTAGTGTTTCTTTTCCTTGTATAGTCAATTATTAGGCTTCTTGTATAGGCCTTCATCGCATCCCAGTGATTTTGTAATGATGTGTCTTCTTTCTTGTTCTCTTTAAAGAAAAAGCCAAGTTCTGTCTCAATTTTCTTTTTAAAATCTTCTTCTTTCAAAATCATATTATTTAATGTACATCTAGATCTTCTCTTCTGTCCTTTCCAAACAACTATCAATGGATTATGGTCCGCCCACGTCCCTATTTCTATTTCAACTTCTTTTATATTAAAAAGAATATCCACAGATGCCCATATCATATCTATTCTTGACCGTGATTCATGCCTATTTGAATAAAAAGTAAACTTTTTATTTCCAGTATTTCTCTCTCTTCATATATCTTTAAGACTCATTTCCTCTGTCATTTGGAAAAAAGACTTGGGTAGCCTTCTTCTAGCTTTCTTTTTAATTCTTTCTGATTTATAATCCAATTGATCATTAATTATCCCATTAAAATCCCCCATCAAATATACATTTACATAGTCCAAATCAATTAACTTTTGATGTAATTTCTTATAAAATTCTTCTTGATTCGCGCTTGGTGCATAAATTGCTATCAAAAGCATTTTAACATTATTATCCATTATTTCCACCATTAAAATCCTCCCATCCTCATCTGTATAAATCAGTTCCGCAGCAACTGTATCTTTGATATACAGAGCCACTCCTCTCTTTTTACATTGTGCCAATGAAGTAAATAGTTTCCCTAACTTTTTTTGTCTCAATACATATTCATGTTGTTTTTTTAATATGAACCTCTTGCAAACAAATTATATCAAATTTTAATTTCTCTAATTTATGAAATATTTTCCTTCTTTTAGCAATCAAATTAAATCCATTTATATTCATCGAAATCAATTTTTCCCTCCATTTTAAGTCTTGTGGGAGGGTTTTATTGCTCTAGTAGATCTAACTTCTCTTTGTTCTCTAGGTACACCACCTACAGCCCCAAGTTGTTCCTCTTTTTCACTTATTGCCACACATTCCTTTGGAAGTTCCACAACTAATTCTTCTTGTCTTCCGTTTCTCTCCTTTCCTCTAAAATATTTGTCATAAAAATGTTCTGCTTTTTCCACTGTATCAATTCTATGTCTTTGTTCCCACCATACAAACAGAAGGCCTTCTGGTACTAACCATCTGTAATTTACTCCCCTCTTCAACAATTCTTTGGACAAGAACAAATATTCTCTTCTAATCTCTCTTATTCTTCTTGGTATCTGTTTCAATACCGTGATGTCTTTATTATTATATTTTAATGTCTTATCTCTTGCTGCTTGCAATATTTGTATTTTAATACTTTTCTTGTCCAACTCTGTTCAATTTTCTTTTTCCAATCTCGTTTACCGCTTGTAATATCTTCTGCATTGTATCTTCTTTCTCCTTTTCTTTCTCTTGTTGTGATGTTGCCGATGCAGGGGTTAGTGCTTGTGGAATTGAAGGTCTTCTACTCATTATTGCAAAAATGTCCAAATCCGATTCCAAAGAGGAAAGCCAATAAAAAATAGAAATAAAAATAATAAAAAAGAAGTAGCCCTCTATAAAAAGGAGGTTTCTAATGAAAAAGGATATCCATGAGAAAACAAGAAAAAAGGAAACAAAAAAGAAAGAAAAAAAACAATAATAATCAAAAACATATCAATAATAAGTCAAGGATTAAAATTAAAAAAGGTAAAAGAGTAAAAATAAAAATAATAATAATAAAAAAGCCAATACTTGTATATCTTAATTCAGACACAAAAGAGAAAAAAAGGAAAAATAAAAATAAAACTTGAAAAATTAAAATTAAAAAAAGAGAACACCAATAATAAAAAAGAATAAAAAAAGAAACAAGAAAAGGTAAACATTAAAATAAAAATGTATTAAAATGAAAATTGAAAATTAATTATAGAAAATAAATTCCAGGCAATGGGAAGCAAAAAATAAGACACAGTCACTCTTTAAACAGCTGCCACCACTTGATATCCAAGGCTTCACAAAAAAGAAAGCTTCAGCTCTTTGTATTTTAAATTCTCCAAGGTCACTTCATCCTTTAGCTTCAAATCCAGGCTCGAATACACAATAGTTTACAGAAGGCACCTGTATAAACAATTCCAGTGCTTTCCTGTATCTAACTTTCAACACAGAGCCCTTAAAATAGTTCTTGTAAATATATATACTTAAAAAAAACCAAGCCTCTAGGTGGCAGTGCTGTGTTTCTTTCCCAACTTTCGCTTCCCTTCCGTGCCGGATAATTCGCAACATTGTATCGCTTAAAGTAAAGGAAAAAAAACCCCCAAAACACCATATTTTTACACAAAAAGGAGAAAGGAAAGATCAAATTCCTTGGTGGCTCAGGCTGTTAAATGCCTGCTCTTAAGATCCAGCTGTCTACAATTACTGTAGGCTCGAATCCCACCAGGCTCAAGGTTGACTCAGCCTTCCATCCTCTCGGGGTAGGTAAATTGAGGACCCAAGATTGTTGGGGGCAATAAGATGACTTTTTAAAAATGCCGCTTAGTAATAAGCAGGCATATACAATGGAATGAAGGCTATTGCTGAGCGCATTGGATTGTGCTCCAAAAATTGTAAGCTGCCCTGAGTCTTCGGAGAAGGGCGGCATATAAATGTAATTAAAAAAAAAATTACATTAAAATCCAAAAATCCAAAGAAATTATATATAAGCACAGGCAATCTGGAAAACTGAAGAAAGAAAAAAAAAAAGAGAGAAGCCTTTATAAACCATAAAAAGAAAGAAGTCTCCTTAATCTCCAGCAAAATCACTCACGTCGCCTATTCCATTACGATCTTAACTTTTAAGCTCAATTAAAATTACTAGGGTGTTCTCTAAAAAAAAGAAAAAATAGAAAAAACCATCTCACTGCACCGACACACTTCTTTCAATCTTGTTCTCCTGGAGCTGTCACAGCTTCAGCAGCTTAATGGCTGCCTCGATCCGTTGCTGGCAAAGGGGCTGTCCTGGACCAACCAGGGACTTTGCGATGTCCCTGGGATCGACAGGAAGCACCCCAGTCATTCACCAACCCTACGAGTTGGCTTAGGTCCCAGTGGATCGTCCTGCAGCGATGATATCGGGGGTGATTTCAAGAGCCGAAATCACCTCCGTTTTGCTGCAACACCAGCTCCGCCCATCTCCCAGTTCTTCCAAGACTGGAGGCTGTGTTGATATGGGGGCGGGTGTTTAGGATGCCCGTCCCGAAGCTTGACTTCCAGCCTTGTTGTTATGATGGTTACTTGCTGCCTCGATCCGCTGCGATAGCTGCGCTGGGATTTGCCTAGCTACCCCGTTATTATTATTAAGAACTTGCTGGTTACTCTGCCCAGTACCTGCTGGAGGATTGAATTCGGGACTACCTGTTCTTCCCTCTTGTTCCCTTTGTACAGAAATGGGGTTGGCTGCCCCGCCGTGGTGAGAGGGCGATGGGGGTTGCCTGTTGTGGTGGGAGGGCAGTGGTGTCTGTTCAGCCTACCTCACCATCCCCGGTCTGGGGGTCCCACCATGTTGTGAGGGCGGTGGGTGAACCTTTGTCTACTCTGGTCCTCCTCCTACGATTAGCCATGAGAGGGCTGTCGAGCTGGACAGTGTGACTCTGGGGACTATGTCTGGACATGAGAGTTCTGTCATCCGGCCATTTTACCCACTCCCTTCTATGGTTGACTTTTAATATCTGTGACTGTGTTATCTTATTTGTTGGCGGAATTACGGGCCCTAGGGAAGCCCCCCTGTCCCTGAGGTGGCCCGTCAGACTTTCAAGAGCCTACCTTGATGATGGATCTTGGGATTCCAAGAGGTGGCATGGTGCTGGACAGGGTTTTAAGGGGTTAAAGGGTGGGAAGGGATATTTGTATAATTTTTCTACCAAATTTGTAAAAGGGTTAGGGAGGGGGGAGGAGTGTGGGTTCGGGCGGGAACTTGGGGGGATCCACTGAGCCAGCCCCTGACTCAGTCCAGGTTGGGGGAAGGTCGCGGTGTGGGTGGGATGGATGGGAGGGACTTGGAGACCTTGGGGAACAGGGTGGGGATTCCAATTTCTACGGCGATTGGGAATGGCAGGAGATGGAGAAATGGAGGGCCATATCATGGTTTGGGAGAGCGCCCCTGCTATCTTTGAGCTGTGGTGCGCTCTGACCCTCCAGTTTCTGCCCACTCCTCTAGGGGTATGGGAAGTGTGATCCCTGGGCTGAGGTTGGTTTATGTGAATGCCAGGTCTGTGGTGAATAAAGCTCCCCTCCTCTATGAGCTGATTGAGGAGGAGGCTGCAGACCTGGCTTGCATTACGGAGACCTGGCTGGGACCAGAGGGAGGGGTCCCTCTGTGTGAGTTATGTCCCCCAGGTTTCCAGGTGCTTCACCAGTCTCGGACCCAGGGTAGGGGCGGTGGAGTGGCAGTAATTATTAAGAAGACCTTGTTTCCAAGGGAGGTCACTGTTCCACAGATGGGTGGGTGTGAGTCCCTCCTCCTGAGGTTGGGCCCTGGTGGTCAGTTGGGCCTGTTCCTGACGTACCTTTCTCCCAGCAACATGATGACGGCCCTACCTGAGCTTCTGGATGTGCTCTCGGGAGTGGCGGTGGAGTTCCCCAGACTTTTAGTCTTGGGGGATTTCAAGCTGCCCTCCCTGGGTGCAACGTCAAGCTTAGGTTGGGAGTTCTTGGCTTCCATGACAGCTATAGACCTGACCCAAATGGGAGGCAGGACCTACTAGATGGTTCCGTCCCAGGTGCCTGATGGACCCTGAGGGGTTTCAGGTGGTGCTTGGGTTGATTCCCACTTCCCTTACTCACAGCTCGGCCGAGACCTTAGTGGGTGCCTGGCAATGGGCAGCCTTGGAGGCTCTCGACCAAGTTGTCCCCTTGCAGCCCCTAACTCGTCACAGATCCTGGTTAGCTCCCTGGTTTTTGATGGAGCTCCGGGAGATGAAGCATTGAAAGAGGGGCCTGGAGAGCAGTTGGAGATCCAGTTAATCCGAATCTGACTGAGCCCAGTTAAGAGCTTATACGAGGACTTATCTGGTGGCAATGGAAGCGGCGAAGCGTGTATATTTCTCTGCTCTCATTGCGTCTGCAGATGATTGCCCAGCCACCTTGCTTAGGGTCACCCATTCCCTCCTACATCAGGAGGTGCGGGAGGACCCTCTGTAGGGAAGGGCTGAGGAGTTTAGTCAGCATCTGCTGGAAAAGATTGCACAGATTCAGGCAGGCTTGGACTCCGACTGGCAGGAGTTGGATGAAGGAGTTGCGAGGAGTCTGGCCGTTATCATCTGGGATGAGTTCGAGCCTGTGTCCTTAGCAGAAGTGGACAGGACCATGCAGAGGCTGAGTTCCACCATGTGTTTATTGGACCCATGTCCCTCCTGGTTGATATATGCCTCCCAGGAGGTTACGTGTGGTTGGCTCCAGGCAGTAGTCAACGCTTTGTTGAGGGAGGGAGTTTTACCTGCCGCCTTGAAGGAGGTGGTGGTGAGACCCCTCCTTAAGAAGCCTGCCTTGGACCCAACCATTTTGAACAACTTTCGTCCTATCTCCAACCTTCGCTTTGTAGAGTGTGGTGGCCCATCAGCTTCTGGGGTTCCTGGAGGAAGCCGATTACCTCGATCCATACCAATCGGGCTTCCGGGCTGGGTACAGCACAGAGACGGCATTGGTCGTGCTGATGGGTGATCTCTGGAGGGCCCGGGACCAGGGATTTTCCTCTGTTCTAGTCCTGTTATATCTCTCGGCAGCCTTCGATACCATTGACCATGGTATCCTATTGCGATGCCTCAGGGGGTTGGGGGTGGGAGGCACCGTTTTATGGTGGTTCTCCTCCTCCCTCTCGGGTTGTTCACAATCGGTGTTGGCAGGGGGGCAGAGGTGGAGTTCGAGGCCCCTAGCTTGTGGGGTGCCTCAGGGCTCGGTCCTCTCGCCCCTCCTTTCAACATCTACATGAAGCCGCTGGTAGAGATCATCCGTGGGTTCGGGGTGAGGTATCATCAATATGCAGATGATACCCAGTTGTTCATCTCCACCCCAAACCATATCAGTGATGCCCTCTCCATGATGTCCCATTGCCTGGATGCAGTATGGATCTGGATGGGAAGGAACAGGTTCTGACTCAACCTGGCCAAGACTGACTGGCTGTGCATACCGGCATCTCAGATAATCCAGGACGTTCCATCGTTGGCCATGGGGGGAGAGGTGTTGCCCCCCATGAATAGGGCCCACAATTTGGGTGTCCTCTTGGATTCACAGCTCAGTTTGGAGGAGCAGGTGGGAGCTGTGACCAGGGGGGCATTTGCCCAGGTTTGTCAGGTGCACCAATTGCACCCCTATCTGGACCAAGATGCCCTACAGATGGTTACCCATGCACTCGTAACTTCCCAAATTGACTACTGTAATGCTCTTTACATGGGACTGCCCTTGTGGAGCACCCGGAGGCTTCAACTGGTGCAGAATGTGGCCGCATGGGTTGTGATGGGACTATCCCAATACTCCCATGTTATACTCCTCCTGCATGACCTGCATTGGCTGCCGGTTGCCCTCCAGGCAAGCTTCAAGGTGTTAGTGATAACATACAAAGTTCTACATGGCTTGGGTCTCGGGTACTTGCAGGAGCGTCTCCTGCCAGCGTCAACTTCCAATCGCCCTGTGCACTCCCACAGGCAAGGCCTCCTTGGGGTGCCATCGGCCAGATAATGTTGGCTGGTGTTGTCCAGGGGTAGAGCCTTCTCTGTGGGAGCACCCACCCTGTGGAATCGACTCCCCTTGGAGCTCCAGTTGGCTCCCGACCTCCGTTCCTTCCACCGCAACCTAAAGACCTGGTTGTTTCAACAGTCCGGCCTGGACTGAAGGGTAAGGGGTGGGGTTTTATTCTTATTTTAACTTTTATTGGGTTTTAATCTTTATTGGGCTTAGTTCACTAGTTTAATGTATTTTTAATTAATTGTATTGTTATTTTTTATTGTAAGCCGCCCTGAGTCCCTAGGGAGAGAGGGTAGCATATAAGTCCAATAAAATCAAATAAAATCAAATAATTATCTGTCTTAATTGTGGAGCATTTTGCCATGAGCCATATCCCCAAATATTTTGCTCTCTTCGTTATCTGTATCTCTAATTCCTTCATCAATTCCTCGTTTTTGCCTTCTGGTACAATTTTTCATTATTATTTTAGTCTTTTTTTGTTGATTTTAAACCCTGCCAACTTTCCAAATGATCTCTTGCATTAAGTTTTTACTTGACTCTTTTGGGTCTTCCAGTATAAAGACCATATCATCGGCGAAGGCTTGTAACTTGTATGTTTCTTTTTTGATGGTCAGTCCTTGGATGCCTTGATTTTTCCTTATTTGAGTCAACAATACCTCCGCCGATAGTATATATAGTAGTGGGGCAAGGGGACATCCTTGTCTCACTCTGCTTATTTTTAAATTGTCTGTGGTTTCTCCATTAATCACTACTTTTGCATTTTGTGTTGTATATATTGTTTTGATTAGTCCTATAAATTTTTTGCCAAATTTCATCCTGAATAGTTGTTCAATAAAAAATTGCCAATGTAAATTATCAAATGCCTTTCTGGGTGTCCAAAAACATTAATGTCATCGGTTTATTGGAATAGGTCTCATAATACTCTAAGATGGGGTTTTATTAGTTTTTTTGTCTTCCAATTGCATCTTTTACTTCTTTTGCAGTTATTCTATCATTTAACATATCCTGATCAATTTTCGTTATAGTGGGTAAGTCCTTACCTCAAAGTATTGTGTAATATTCTCATCTGGGATTTCTTCTTTTTTGTATAGATTAGCAAAGAAATTTTGGGCTATTGGTTTTTTTTAATCAATTTGTGAGCATAGTATTCCATTATCGTCCTGTAGGGATATTATAATTTTTTCTCCTGTTCTTTCTTTAATTTATATGAAAGCCATCTCCCAGGCTTGTTCGCGTTCTCAAAGTAATTTTGTTTTACTAATTTCAACTTCCTGAACATTTCTTCTTGTAAATTTAAATTTATTTTGTGTTTCACCAAATTTAATTCTCTTTTGATTAATTCATTACTCGAGGGTTTTTTTTTTTTGCAATTTGGCTTCCAGATTTTTCAATTTTTCCTGTCTTGCGATCTCTTGTTTCTTCCTGTCTTTATTTTTTTTGCTGTATAAGCAATTGTCAGGCCCCTCAGGTAGGCCTTTGTTGTATCCCACAAATTTTGGATCGTTGTCTGTTCATTCATATTGATTTCCAGAAATAGCTCTAATTCCTTCTTTATCATTTGGGTATCTTCTCTGTCCTTCAGTAAGGTCTTATTAAAAGTCCATCTACCCATCACTCTTCATTTCTTTCCTCTCCATTTGATTTTAATTGGATTATGATCGACCCAGGTGTTTGGCAATATTTTCACCGTTTCTACTTTTTCCAATAATTCTGGATCCATCCAGATCATGTCAATCCTGGATCACGATTTGTGCGGGTTAGAAAAGAAGGTAAATTGTCTTTTAAATAAATTTAGTTCTCTCCAGGCATCTTTTAAATTCAATTCTGGGGCTAATCTATCAAAAGTTATTGGAAGTATTCTCTCTCTCTCTTTTTTTTTGCTGCTTTTATAGTCCTTTTCTATATTAGACACTGCATTGTAGTCCCCTGCTATGCATATGTTCATTATTTCAGTCTCTATAATTTTCTTGTGAAGCTTGCAGTAGAACTCCTTTTGGTTGGTATTTGGAGCATAAATTGTTTTTTCCCTCTATTGTTATTTCTATAAGGAGTATCCTTCCATCATCATCATTATATATTAGCTTTGAATTTATCCAATCTTTAACATATACCACAACACCTCTCTTCTTTTTATCTGTCAGGGCCAAATATACTTTACCCAGTTTAGGGAATTCTAATAGGTCTCCATTCTTTTGGGATGTGCGGATCTGCATTTTGTTTTAGAAGTTTCGTAAATGTTTGCTTCCTTTTGGGTGATGTGTTTAATCCATTTATATTTAGAGATAATAGGGTAATCCCTCTATCCATTGTTGGTATGCTACGACTCTTGTTCTCAGTTCTCTCCATGGTCAGATGTTTTCTTCTTCTTCTCGGTTTTTCTGTTCTCTTGATTCCCTTTCTGTTTCCTTCTCCTCAGATATTATCTCCTCTTGACTTCTGCTCTCCATTTCTTCCTTGCTTTCTTGTTCTTCCTCTGTTCTCAGATGTCGTTCATAGAACTCATGTGCCTTGTCGATGGAGTTAATTTTAAATTTCCTCTCTTGCCATGATATTAGAAGTCCTTCTGGAGGTAGCCATCTAAACGCTATATTATTTTTAATTAGTTGTGATGAGAGGAATTGATAGTTTCTCCTCTGTTCTCTCATCCTCCTTGGTATCTGTTTTAAGGTAACTGTTATGTATGCAGAGTTTGAATATGATTGGCTGTTCTTGTAAAGTGTTTGAAATCATTGATTCAAAAGTGTGGGAAAACCCTGCACTCTGATTGGCTGTTAGCCGAGGCAGCCGGCTATATATAGCTGCCTCGGTTAAGCCAAATTGGGTCCGTTCTGAGCTGAAGTCACAATAAACTTTGAGCTGAAGCACTCCGCATCCTGCCTCTCTATGCGAACATAACAGTAACCACTTCATAACCATTGTAGATCAGTGGCTCATCTCTTGTTCGTCCATATAGCAAGTCTCTAGTGATTTTCTTTGCAAAGTGTATGTGAACCTTCCTTGGTAATTTATGTCTGCGCGCGTAATGTGTCTGCACTCTGTAGACCTCATCCAACTCATTCAGAATCTCCACTCTATCTTTCTGGTGGGCCTCCACTACGAGCTCCACCATGAGGGAACATAGATCTTCTTTTCTGTCCTCGATAATGTTTTGAAACCTGAGGAAGAACGCCGCTTTTTCTAACTCCAGGTGAACAACTGCCTCTTAGAGTTCACAATAAAGAATTTTCCAGTTTTGTTCTGTCTCTTCAACCTTCTTTTCTACATTCTCAGTCCTAAGTTCCATCATCGTCAGTTTCTGTTCATTTCTTACTACTGCCTCTTGAATTGTTCCAAATTTGTCATCCAGCTTTTGGATGTCTGCTTTCACTTCTGCTATATCACTCTTCATTTCTCTTCTCAAATCTTTGTGGTTTCTTGCTATGAGTTCTTGTGTTCTTACCATCATTTCTTGCATCATTGCTAGGGACGACTGGATGGCTTGCAACGTTGGGGTAGGTACTGGTTTTTCTGCTCCCAACATAGTATCCAAGGGTCTTTGTCCTTCAGGGGAGGGTATACCCATTGTCATCTTTTTTGCAGTTTTCGTGGTTGTTGTTGTTGTTGCCATTCTCAATGTTTTTAAGATATCTTTTCAGTCTACCATTCACAAGTTCATTTAAAGGTTACCTCTCACTTTTCTTTATATTTTATACTCTATCTCTTATTTTACTGTTTTCTAGTATATCTCTTGGATTAGGTTATATAAATTTAAGATTTAAGTCAATTCAATATTCACTGTCAATAGATATTCAAAATTAATTACTAGATTGAAATTATATTCTTAAAATTAATTGTAATAATCAACACTTAGTAAGCAATAATCAGAAATTCATCAATTAATTAATAAGGATAATCAAATAAACAGTTAGTAGACCATCTGTTTTTTAAACAATTTCTTATATGTTATTCATTTGTTTGTAAATATCTATTTTATAAATGTACAGTTATAATAGTCTCTATAAAGTTCTTAAATAGGATATATATCAATATGTACAATCACTTATAAATTGATTGCAGAGTCCCAGTTATCCTTTACTCAGATCACTTCTTTCTTCTTCAAAATGTCTTCCCTCCTCTCAAAGTGCACAGTCATTCTAGATACAGATCATCACTTTCACTTCTTATTTAAGCTCACTTTGGATCAGTCTTTACCACCAAGCAGCATGAACAAGATCAGAATATTCCAATAGTCTTTCTCTCTAAGTCTCAAGAACTAGAAACAAAAAGATCAAACACAAAAAACGTCTTTTCTTCTTCCTCCGTGCCGATCTACCATCTGTCAAAATCTCCGCGCCATTACCATTTAATCCATCTGACACACCAGCTTCTACTATTGAGTCCGCCGCTTGCTTCCTTGGTTCAAAGCCTCACTCTCTATCAGTTTATCAGAAACTTTCTTCATCAGTATCCCCTTTTAATCCACTTCTCACCACTATTCCACGCTGTTCTCAATCTTTGCTTCCTCCTTTAGTCGGCTGGGCAGCCACGTCTCCAGATCAGGTCATAAAGACCGATCTCTTTTGCACTGGCTTTCAGGACTTTCCCCTGCAGGATCTGGGAGTCGTGGATCTCTCCCGATGCCCTGGGTCTTCTCCTCTCTATCGATGGCCCCTCCAGAGTCTGACTTCACCCTTATGGGCTGCTGAGTGTGAACTTTTGGGCATATAGAACGGACAGCCATTCCTCCGCACTGCTTCAATATGGCGCCTCAACCAGAAGTCCTATCTCAGACTCCACTCTATGGATGTGTGTTGTCTCCAAACTGGGCATGGGGTTTGTCCAGGAAGATATCAAGATTCTCAAGTTCGGGAGCCCTCTTGTCATGCAGAAGCATCACACACTCTGCTGCATCTCCCTCCAGGCTTGTTACAACAGCATTCATGCAGGTTACTTCTGGGTAAAAGGGCCCATACTGGTCCACACAGGTCCACACTTGATTCAAGAAGAAATCCAGCTTCTCTGGGTTCCCACCAAACATGGCTCTTATTTGCGGAAGCTCCAGTATCCTGGGGCGGACCAGTATGGTGGCAGCCACCCTGCTGCATGTAGAAATGGATGGACTTGGAAACCTGTGGCCACCGGTGGCACTTGGAGCTGGCCAGCACCACTGGGCAGGCAAGTGGCCACCCCTGGAGGACTGGCCTGGCTCCTGCTTGCTGCATCTCCTGCGCCCTGCTCTCCCAGCCCCCATTTGGGGCTGTGGGAATGAAGGAACTGCTGAGATTTGGCTGGCCTCAGCCTCAGCTGTTTGGGGCATCTGCTTCACTGGCACCAAGCCTTACATCTCCATCCCCATTAACCTCTCCCCCAGCTGCTCCACCAATTGGCTGCAGCACTCAACCAAGTACTTCCAACTGACCTGCTCTTCCCATTCTGCTGCCCTCTTCGCCTTCCATTTCGATCAGTGGTGGGATTCAGCCAGTTCTGCCTAGTTTGGACGAACCAATAGGAAAAATTCTGGCTGGCCCTGCCCCCCTGCCCCTTCCAGGAGTCCCCACTGCCCTGTTTCGGCTCCCAAGTAAGTAAGTAAGGTAGGGAGGCCTACCAGGCCCAAAACGGGCATGGGGTGTGTGGCACAGGCCCCCTGCACCCCATTCTTGCTCCCAGGGGGCTGCAGGGAGGCCTACTAGGCTGCATGACTGGGAGCCATGATGATCAGCTGGGAGGCGGCAATGGACCAGCAGCCCCATCAGCTGGGAGACAAATCAGTCAGTTCAGTCAAATCTTACAACTTTGGGAGACCTCCCCCCCCAAGAAGTTGGAAGTCTGACTGAACTTTTTTAAAACTGGTAGTCACATGGTCTTCTTTTGTTGCCCTGCACGGAGGAGAAGGGAGCTGGAAAGCAGGTTAGTGAGGGAATGGTGGGTGTTCTGGAATGGGGTGGAAACAAGGATTATGCATTATCATTATTTTAAAATGGGATGGAAATGAGGATTTGGCACTTTGGCTGGGCTGTGGCTGCTACTTATAGCCAGCAGACGCAGTTGCCAGCCAATCAGAGTGCAGAGTTTTCCCGCACTTTTTAAACCAATCATTTCTTACATTTTACAAGAACAGTTCAAACTAAACCAATGACTTTAAACCTGCATACATAACACCCCTCCCCACTAGGTTCAGTCCATACTCAAACCCCAGCCTATCTAATGTATTCTTTTAAATAGGTGGGGCTCTTACGTGTACGTTGAGACCCACGTGGTTCAGATGTTTTAAGGTTCTCACCTTGTGAGGGAGGAAATGTGTCTGCTGACATTTCTTTACTAGGACTTACAGTAATGGTAGAACCTGTTTGGTTACTACAACCTGGTCTCTCCTCCCAATCCATCTCCAACCCGATGTCAGCACCTAAATCAGGTAGTGATGTGCAATCTTCCATTTGTGAAAATGGTTATTGGTATTGTGACAGATTTTGGGATTGTTCCTGTCGTGTTAGCTCATTACACATGGGGTTGATTCTTGCTTGCTGATTACACTCATGATCCTCCCCTTCCCCCCTAGAAGAGGCAGTAGGTATGGGAACCAGAGAGGAGCAAAAGCGATGCTCCTGAGGCAATCTGGATCTTAACTGATCAATGTGCCTGCTCCAGAGGACACCATCCTCCGTTTGTACCCTGTAAGACCTGGGGCCTGTGATTTGGGTTATCTCAGCAGGAATCCATAATGGTTCACCCATAAGGTCCTTAGCATAAACAGAATCACCCACAGTGAATGTGCGAATTTTGCTAGTGGAATCTAGTGGTGCGTTGGGTGCGTAAGTGGGATGAAGGTGATCAAGGGGAGACCTGAGTTTCCTACCCATCAACAATTCAGCTGGGGACAAATTAGTTGAGGGGTTGGGAGTGATATGCTGAACACTGAGAAGTTTTTCAACTCTCTCAGTGATATCCCCTGGACCCAATTGCTGAAGTTTTTCCTTGGTAAATCGTACCATATGTTCAGCCCGGCCATTAGCCGAAGGATGCCCAGAGGCTGTCAGGGCATGTCTGATATTGTTGTGCTAGATATGATTCAAAAAGGTTGGATGTAAATTGAGGGCCATTGTCAGAAACAAGCACATCAGGTAACCCATGAGTTACAAAAAGCTTCTTAAGCTGTTTGATGACAGCTTCAGTTGTGGTGGATGCCATAGGGATAACCTCTAGCCATTTGGAATATGCATCAACTATAATAAGGAAAGTGTGCCCTCTGGTAGGGCCAGCAAAATCAATGTGAATCCTGGACCATGGGCCCCTAGGACATTCCCATTCCTGTGTAGGGGCGAGAGGTGGGGCAGGCCTGACTACCTGACAGTTGGGACAAGATGCAACCCAGTTTTCAACCATTTTGTCAATACCTGGCCACCATACATAACTCCTGGCCAATCCCTTCATTCTGACAATTCCCAGATGACCCTCATGTAACATTTCCAAAACCACTTTTTGTAGTTTTGCAGGAATAACCACCCTGTTACCCCACAAAATACATCCTCTTAATACAGATAATTCAGTTTGACTGGATTTGAAAGGTTGGGCGAGTTGAGGTAGATCTTGAAGCGGCCAACCCTTCTTAATCCAGCCTATAACAGGAGCCAATAAAGTGTCTTTGGCAGTCTCTCTGGCAATTTGAGCAGCATGTACTGGAAGTTTGGCAACAGTTTCTAGAAAAAGGTGTGAGTCTCAGGAGCAGGGTCCCCAATGTGTGAAGGAAGTGGGCAGAGACTCAAAACATCTGCATGCCCAATGTCTTTACCAGGTCTGTGGATCAGTTTGTATGAATAAGCAGCAAGAAATTCAGTCCATCTCAGCATTCTTGGTGACAGGATCGTGGGCGTTCCCCTACCACAATACCTAAAAGAGGTTTGTGATCTGTGCAACAGTAAATGTTCTCCCATATAAATACTCATGGAATTTCTTGACAGCTGCTACAATTGCCAAGGCTTCCTTATCCAGTTGGCTGTAGTTCCTCTCTGCTTTAGTCAAGGTGCGAGAGTAAAATGCAATAGGAGCTTCCCTCCCGCTGGGAAGCATATGGCTCCATACCCCCCCACACTCCAAAAGGGGAGGCATCACAAATCAGAACAACAGGAAAATTCTCAGAGAACTGTATCAGCACAGCATCAGACGTGATTTGTCTCTTGATATTGTTAAATGCAGCTTGTTCCTTCCTCCCCCAGACCCAAACAGATTTCTTGTCCAGCAACCTATGTAGTGGTTCTGCAATGGTTGCCTTCCGAGGTAGAAACATATGATAAAAGTTAATGAGTCCCAAAAATGCTTGCAGATCTGTTTTGCATTTTGGCCTGGGGGCTTCTTTGATTGCCTGAACCTTTGCTTCTGTGGGGTGGATGCCATGTTTATCAATCATGTAACCCAAGAATTCCACTTTATCTGTTCTAAGTGTGCATTTTTCTTCTTTGACTTTTTTTTTTTAAACAAATTTTATTCAATTTTTAACAATTTTTTAAAACAGCTCTTTTCAGTAGACAGCATGTTCCCGGGTTGTCACTTTTACATGCAAATATGACAGTAGGTCTATATCCATTTTAAGCATTTAACTTCACTTCTATTCCATTTTAACAGACAAAGGGTCAAAGAAATTAATCCTAATCTCAAATCTTAATCTCAATCTGTGTAATCCCCCAGTTCATTTCAAATTAATTGCAAACATATATATATATTTTAAAAACATCATTTATAAATCTTACAAATAACAATATATTTGCCCATCATATTAAAGATAAAGTTCATCCATGTCTATCCTTTATCTTCACATTGTTAATACTCTTTTATCATTTACAGAATTCTTTTGTCCGTCAGATTTGCCCTTTCATCACATATTCTCTCCATAATTCTAAATCATACAAATTTTAACACTAAAAAGAATGAGAAAAAAACCCTAGACTTGCCCCCCTTTACTACTTTGAAAGTGACACCTCAGTGGTTAATATAGTAGCATAATCATAATCATTCCCTTTAAAACGAAAGATAGAGAAAAAGAAAAAAGAAAGGAGAAAAGAAAAGCTCCCTTACAATATATCTCTAATCGATCGGGTTCTGCAATACATATCCCCCTGAGATTTATTTATGGTTCTAAGATAATAATAAAATAACTAATCTTGGTTTTTGACAAATCTCATTTTTAGGCATTTTCTAAAATCATTTCAATTAATTCAATTTATCTAATCGTCATTTAGCTTTCTTTGTAAATAAGAAATAAAATGTGACCTTTACCAGTAAAATTGTCAGTAACCCCTATTGTTTTACACTTTTATAATTACAATATATTCTTATTACCATTTCTTCATGCAGAACCCCTTTTAATACATTAGCCATTATCTCTATGCAAGCAAGTTTCTTTCTTCATTATGTAATTCCGTGTCTCTCTATCTTTGTTCTTGTTTCTTGTTCCTTCTCCTCTCTTTTGTCCCGCTATCCCCCTTCTCTATCCAGTTTGAATCCCTCTCTCTCTTACCTTTCTGCTCTCTATCCTTCTGGACCTTTCTAACATGCCTAATTTCATAAATGTTCCCTTTTAATTACCTTCTTAAGTTTCATTTTTTGACCATCCTCCCTTTCCCTTTTATTTGTATTAATCTTTGTGATAGTTGTCTTCTTAAAATGGCTTTCGCTTGTGCTGGCTCCCTTCTCCTCCCTTTTATCCTGCTCTCCCCCTTCTCTATCCAGTTTGAATCCTCTCTCTCTCTTTACCTTTCTGTTCCCTTTCCTTCTGAACCTTTCTAACATGCTTAATTTCATAAATGTTCCCCTTTTTAGATACTTTCTTAGGTTCCGTTTTTTTAGCCACCCTTCCTTTCCCTTTTATTTGTATTGATCTTTGTACTAATTGTCTTTTTAAGATGGCTTTCTCTTGTGCTGGCTCCTCCCTTTCCAAGACTCCTTCTTCTTCTTTATTCAGCATTTGAATGCCCATGTTTTCTGCAACAAGCCAAGTTAGTTCAGTCACTTCCTGTAGCAGTTCTTTCATACTTTTAAACTCCATTTTTAATTCTTTGGATGGCCACCAGAATTTTTATTTTCCTTATTTCCTCTTCTTTAAATTTTCTATGATCCTAACCCAGGTCCAGAGTCTATATCAATATCACCAATTAGTCCAGTAGTCCGTCTTTGTGTATTCAAGCTTTCACTTTCTATGAGTCTTGAGTCTCTTTAAAATGTAACAACTCCAATCCACAAAGGAACAAGATAGTTTCTTTCTTCTTTAGCTTCCAATTTTTCTCCACAAAGTGGCACTTTCTGCACAGAGTCTTAACCCTTTCCTTTTATTTTGATATTCAAAGTTTTCCGAGCCCCAAACTTAAATTCTTACGCTGGCTTCTTCCTTTCCCGGTTCGAAGCCCCTTATAGCTGTCAAAAATATTTTACTTATTTTTTCCTTCACTTGAGACTGCGCCGCTTCTGTTTCTTTTTTTAAAAAACTCATCTTTATCTTAATCCCGGGGTGCCTTGATCTTACCATCCGATACTCCCGGTTCCTCTGCTGTCGACTTCTCTCTTTCCTCCTGCACCAATCTTAATCCCGTTGAGACCTTCTCTTCGAGGTGGCCATTTTTGACCACCACTTCTTGGCGTCTTCGGAGGGAAAAGACCAGACCCAAAAGGGGGGAGATGCGGCTCCCCTCACTCTGGCTGGCAGGTTTCCCTTTCTCCGCCGCCCCTACGAGGCAGCTTCAGCCCCGAACCTTGCAGGATCGGGGCTCTCCGACGCAAGAGCCAGGCTGCGGTCGAGGACGATCACAAACCGCCGCCTGTTCTCGAGAAGGCTCAACCCGGAAGTCCCCTTCTTTGACTTTTAACCCCGCTTTTTTGAATCTGGTTAAGACTTCCCTGAGTCTCTTGTGTAACTGAGTGTCATTTTCAGCAGAAATTAAAACATTATCAAAATAGGGCACCACCCCTGGCAATCCTTGTAATATTCTTTCCATAAGGCTTTGGAAGATGCCTGGTGCCACGCTTACTCCAAACTGCAACCTTTTGCATTTGAAAGCACCTCTATGGGTTACAATGGTTTGGGCTTCAGCAGTGGCATCATCAACTGTTAATTGTTGATATGCCTGTGCCAGGTCCAACTTGGCAAAAACTGTGCCCCCTCCAAGGGAATGTAATAAATGATGCACTACTGGAACTGGATATGTGTTCTGTTGTAGCACATGGTTCAATGTCCCCTTGTAGTCTCCGCAGATTGTCACTGACCCATCAGCCTTGACTGGAGTGACTATGGGTGTCTCCCACCTGGAGTGATCAGTGGGCTCTAAAACCCCTTGGGCTATTAGTTTATCTAATTGTGCATCAATTTTTTCCTTTAAGTCAAATGGGACCCTTCTGGGTTTTAAACGGATTGGTTGTACCTTGGGATCTAGGTTAAAGGAAATAGGGGTCCCCAAGTACTTGCCTAATCCGTTGCTGAAGACCTCTGGAAACTCAGACTTCAAGGCCTCTTCTCACTCAGTGTTGCTCACATGATTGATGCCAGTCACCTCGATGCCCAGCGGTTGAACCACTCAAGCCCAGCAGACTTGGGTCCTTGTCCACGATGGTCAGTGGTAGGCGTTTGTGTGCCCTGAACTTCACGTTGAATTTCTTGTTCCAACTACTGGAATCTTGTTCCCTTGGTAGTCTTTAAGAGTCAATGCTTGCTTCTTGAAGTGCTTCTTCTGGATGTTGGGAAGAAGACTGTGAATAGTGTCCCATGACACCATAGATAGGTATGAGCCTGAGTCCACTTCCATTTGGCAAGGCCTTCCTTCAATAAATACCTTGACATGCACTTTTCTACTTCTTAAGGGTGATGAATGACCAATGGTGACTGTTTGATGAGTTTCATTCTTCCCATTTGCTTCTGTGCTGCGCCCATTTTCTCACAGAAATTGTTAGGCTTGAATTCTTTGTCTTTGCTTGTAGCAAACTTTCTTCTGATGGGTGGAGTTCTGGATGATTTGCAGACTCTTGCTAGGTGTCTCTTTATCACAACGAGGCAAATGGTGTCTAAAACTTGCATTCAGTGCGGGGTGGCTTCCCCCACCCTCTGCAGTAGAAATCTTGCCTCTTTCTTCCTAGGTCTTTCTTTTTCCTCTCCATTCTGAGTCTGTAAATTCCTTCCTCCACCTCACACAGTGACTCAGAATCTATTTGCTCACAATGAGTTGTTGTGGACTGCCATCAGGATGCGTGAGCCTTCTTCTTTTCTTCGAAATGTCGGCAAGATCGTTTCTTCCAGATACATTTATGCGATCTGCATACGACTCTCTTCTGCCATCAGATCGAACGGGCTGGGGGTGTTCAGCGCAGCCATCTCTCTTCTTCTGTTCCATGTTGCCTTCTTCTTCAGGAGATCCCACCTTCGCACCAGTGTTAAGTTTGCATGAAGAGACAGACGGAGTGCTTCAGGCTCTTTGTTTATTAGTGACTACAGCTCAGAACGGACCCACTTTGGCTGGGCTGCGGCTGCTACTTATAGCCAGCAGCCGCAGTTGCCAGCCAATCAGAGTGCAGGGTTTTCCCGCACTTTTTAAACCAATCATTTCTTACATTTTACAAGAACAGTTCAAACTAAACCAATGACTTTAAACCTGCATACATAACAATCTTTGCTCTTGGATGGGGTGGAAGTGAGGAATTTGCATTATAATGCAAAGTCCCATTTCCATCCCATTTCAAAATAATGACTAGGGTGCCTGAGAGGACACCTGGCCTAAAAATGGGCATAACTAACGGAAAACACAAAGTTGTGCAGAGGCCTTCCTAGACATGATGCCATTTACTCCTCAAACAAGAACCTCGAGTCCAGGAGAACCATGGATTATACACTGAGTCATCCTGGGGCACTGCACCCCATCCATGACCAAATATGAAATTTCTCCAAGAGCCAAAGAGCCCCTAACTCAGAGCCACTCCATATTGCCAGGGTTCAGTTTTAGACTAATGCTTCCCTTCTAGACCTCAACAACCTCCAGGTACAGGTAAAAGGCAAAACAAAGCATTGCTTAACTCATCTTGGGCAAAGATGTACATCTGAGTATCATCAACATACTGATGATATCTGAACCCATGGTGACTGATTACCTCCCCCAGCAATTTCATGTAGGTGTTAAATAGTAGCAGAGAAAGAAGCAAAAGCCAGAGATCTGACCTCTCTCCCCTGATCAACGCTGACTGAGAATGGCCTCACAGGAAGAAATGAATCAGGACAAAACAGTGACCTCCATCCCCGATCCCTGAAGCCATTCCAGGAAGCTGTCATAATTGATGGTATCAAAAGCCACTGAGAGATCAAGTAGAGTGAGAATGGATGCACTACCCTCCCATCTCATTTCTATCTGGTTAGTGTCATTAGTACTTTTTCCCATTTCATCATCTCCTGCTCAATTCCCAAGTGGCATCAATAGATCTCTGTAATCTCCTACTGCTGGAGATGCATTTGTGTGAAAGAAGGAGAAAACAAACCAGCCTTTGGGGAAAAATGGCTTGTCTATCTGGTTAGGTTGCATTCCATTCACTTTCTCTTCTGCAAAGTGAGAAGCAGGATCTGGGGAGGAGAAGGAAGAGAAGGTGGTTGGCTAACACCAGAGGTGGTATTCAGCAGGTTCTGACCAGTTGTGGAGAACCAGTAGTGGAAATTTTGAGTAGTTTGGAGAACCGGCAAATACCACCTCTGACTGGCCCTGCTCCCTCTATCCTCTGCCTCCTGAGTCCCAGCTGATCAGCTGGGTCTTCTTTTGTTGCCCTGCACAGGAGAACGGAGCTGAAAAGCAGGTTAGTGGGGTGGGGAAGGAATGAAGATTTTGCAGTATCCTTCCCCTGCCACGTCCACCAAGCCACGCCAATGCCCACAGAACCAGTAGTAAAAAAATTTGCATCCCACCACTGGCTAACACTCTGAAGGCACATACCATCGATGGCTGCAGTGCCAGGAAAAAGTGGGCATCTCCAACTGTGACCTCGATTTGCATGCCTTGGCTGCTTTCAACCTCCAATTCCTAGATTGTCAGTGGAAGTAAGAAAGGAGGGCATTTTCCATGAGAATCATGAAACTTTAGCTTGGAGAAAATCTGACAGAATTTATAGGATGATTGTCAGCCAGATCTCCAGCATGGGTTTTCCCTTTGATGCATGCTTGCTCTTGGCAGCCATAGTAACAGGACTGGAGGAAGTGAGCAGGGTTTGGGAAGTGAGCTGGTGTGATGAAGGCCCATGTGAACTAAAAAGGAGGTTTGCTGTCCTGTATTATTGCGCTACTGAGTGGGTTATTTACACCCAGTCAAGGCCAACTGTCCTAGAACTCCAGATGGATGAAAACACCTGAAGATGTGCTCCACATGACACTATGTGGTGTAGGAAGGAAACATGGAGAAGTTACTCAGACCATAAGAAACCTTAAATTCAGAAATAGAATCATTAGAAGTTTCTAGCAAAACATAAATTACAGCTAAGTACTACTTAAATTACAGGAAACTACAGCTCCAAACATATTGAGAATGAGAAACTATTTCAAAAGTCAGCACCAAACATATTAAAATAGAAAGCCATTCAAGAGTCAGCACCAAAACACATTAGAATAGAGAATCATTAGAAAACCCCTATAGAAACAGATAGCCCAAGAGGAAAACCAAATAGAGTAATTAAAACATTCCAATATAGTAAAAGGAAAAACAGGAAATGCAGATACAGGAAGAAATGGGCCACAATGACAAGGGGGAAGCAAACAGGAAGGTGCTAAAGATCAGTCACAATATCAGCTTTTGAAACACACATGGGACAAATAGAAGATTAAATTATAAACACAATTAAACGTTAGCAAGCACTTCCTTGCCAGCCCGCCGGACAGAGGAATAACAAAGAGCAGAACAGGAATGAAGCCATTAAGTGCAGGAATCACACAAGGCCAGAGACATTAACATGAAGAGCACAAAGCTATGGGAATCAGAATTCAAAGGGAAAAAGGATATAAAATCATCCAGTCACTCACAGTTCAGGTGCTAGCCCAGGAACGTGTGTCCACGCTGCCGCTCCTGCTGCTTGTTCTCCCTTCCTGCAACAATAAAGAAGACCTTGCTTTCAGCAGCTATTCCGTTTAAATTCTTGCGCTGTGCCAGCAATGCTTCCCAGCGGGAAATTCGAACCCAGTGGAGGAAGTTTAATTTAAAATTCAATAGTAGCCTGGGTTCCTGGGAGGGAGGGATTTGGGGAAACTTTCAATATGTAATTTTTGCGCCTTTTGGATCAGATCTTGCTTTTTTTTTGCTATCATTTCAAACTCAGTAAAAGTACATCTACTCTACTTCAATGGAGTTGGGGGTTTTCTTTCTTGGGTTTTGAATGGAGGCAGGCCTGACATTAAGCAAGATCTACTTTATCAGCCAACCCGGAGACCTAGTCTACCGAGGGTGCTGATCACACAATGTCAACCCATGGGAGCAACCAGGAAGACTGGGGAGCCCTGGGGTCAACCTCCCCCCAGCCACACCGCTGCTAGGAGGAGACAGAGTGGCTGGAGGAGTTGCAGCTCGAGGAGAAACCAGTCCGAACCAGATGGACACTGGACATAGGATGCATGGAAGACCCAGAGGAGCATCCCCCTGGTGTGACTGTCACCAGATGCTGGCTGGGAGATGATGCCCTGCAGGAAGCTGACAAAATGGACCTCCTGCTGACCCATGCCCTGCAACTTCTGCATGAAGCACTTGAGAGTCGGAGAGCTCAGGGAGCCCTCCCACAGAAGCATGCCCTGCCAGCCTGTGAAGAAGCTGGAGAGGCAGCAGGGGGAGCCAGCGTCTCTGCAACCCCAGCTGTGATTCCTGTAGCTCAGCAGGGGCCAGCTCTAACAGCAGCCACCCCAGTAGTTGCCGCTGCTGCAGCCCAGGCCCCTCTGGTGGTGGGGGCATTTGCTGGAGGCACCAAATTCCAAAGGTTCCTCAGCTGGTAGTAAAAAAATGGGATCCCAAAGCCCTGGGATTCTTCCTAGCTCAAGTCTGGAATCACATGGATTTTGCTTCAGAGGCAGCCAAAGTGAGATGTGCCACCATGGCCCTGGAAGGGGCTGCAGCAGATTGGATGGTCACTCTTCACAATGATGATGACCCCCAGCTGAGGGATTATAACCATTTTATGGTGGTGCTCCATGCATGATTTGAGGATTTCTAGCTGAATGTAATGCCAGGACCAGGATGAAGACCATAAACCAGGGGTGGTTTAGTAGCAGAATACACCCAGGAGTTTCACAAGTTGGGCTGCCACATGCATGACTGGTCCCCAGAGGCCCTGATGGAGTGCTACTAAGATGGGCTTAATGATGATGTCTCTCAGAGCTGTCTTTCCCAGGGGGCCCCTCAAGACCTTCAGAACTGGTATGTGTTGGCAACCTAGGTGGAAATTGATCTGGCCTGAGACCGGCACCATGGAACTCGCAACTGGAACAAGTCAAGTCACAAAGAGCTTTGGTGGCTCAGGCTGTTAAATGCCTGCTCTTAAGATCCAGCTGTCTACAATTACTGTAGGCTCGAATCCCACCAGGCTCAAGGTTGACTCAGCCTTCCATCCTCTCGGGGTAGGTAAATTGAGGACCCAAGATTGTTGGGGGCAATTAGCTGACCTTGTAAAAATGCCGCTTAGTAATAAGCAGGCATATACAATGGAATGAAGGCTATTGCTGAGCACATTGGGTTGTGCTCCAAAAATTGTAAGCCCCTGAGTCTTGGAGAAGGACGGCATATAAATGTAATTAAAAAAAAAAAAGTCTTCCCCTTCTTCCCTAAAAGAGGCCTCAAGAGCTGCCTAAGGTGGGCCAGCAGCCAAGCCAAGATCCACAGCATGCTTCAGGTGTGGTGGGAAGGAGGGGAACTGAGCAACTGATTGCCTCACCAAGCCAGGCTCCAAGCCAACAACTGCTGGGAGCAGGAAGCCTGAGAAGCAGCCAGCAAAGCACTGCAAAACAATGCTGAAAGGGGTGGAGGTCGTTGAGTTTGCCCCTCCTGGACAGGAGGAGCTGGGAACTCTGACCACCCCAGAGGGGAATGAGACTGACTCCAATGATGACCCCCTGGTAAGTCAGCATGTAGCATGTAGCCCCATGACCATCCCAGTGCAGCTACGGATCTGGTGCCCAGGGGAAGATGCTAGACCTTTTTGACTCAGGATGCACAAGATGCGTGATTAGCCCCAAGGTGTTAGAAAGACTGGGACTGAGATTAAGAACACTGAGAGTGCCCATAGCATTTTGCCAGCTGGATGGGTTAGTAGCTGGGGAGGCCCAGATCACTTTGTAAATGAACCAGTGGAGATGTGGATGGGGAATCACTGAGAGACACTGAGTTTCATTATGGCCTCCAGAATGGACCAACCCCTTTTGCTTGGATTACCCTGACTCCAAAAATGGAACCCTCATGTGAATTGGAGGAAGGGACTTTTACAAATCCATTCCACACTGCTGGGAAGAGGAGGAGGCAAAACCCCACCCAAACCAAGGCTGTGAGGGAGCTATGAGCTACAATGAGCAAGCACCTAAAGGGTGAGGAGAAAATCCCCAAAGAATATTGGGACCTAAGGGAGGTATTCAGCAAGAGAGGCTCAGATGTGCTCCCACCCCATTGCCCTACAGACTGCAGCATAGAAATTTTCCCAGGGGTGAAAATACTAGAACATTTATATTAATATAGATAATATTGAATAGAATTTAAAGAAGAGTATACAATTAAAGGATTGGTTCAGCAAAACAATTTAAAGAAGAATATTGTAAAAATTGACATATACTAGATTCATTTGTTGGTTCTTCTTAGCATAGCATAATTGTTATCAAAGGTATATTGTATATTGAAAAATGATTCTATAGAATTATACTGATTGTTAAAAAAGGATATTGATTGTATAAATATATGTTAAACTGCTAATTAATTAATTGTTCAAATATTTAAACAAACATCTAACTATTTAAAATATTAAGTTATAAATATAATAGAAATATATAAGAACAATTAGAATTAATAGAATAGCTAAAGCATTATTATTAGTGTTGCTTTGATTAACAGATTGGATTTGAAAAATTATATAATCTAAGTAAGTTCTTGTAACTTAGAGGATTACCTGAGATAGAATAGAAGGTATAAAATTGTAGACTGCAAGGTAGGAAAACAATAAAACAAAAAATAGAGGCAGAGAGTAGGTGAACATTGAATGGTGTTGTGGGAAAAGATAGAAAGAATATTAGGACAGCAACAAAAAATACTCCAAGAAATTACAAGTACTACAACAACTACAGTGAAGACTGGGAAGAAACCCATTCCAACAACAGCTACAGCTATACCATCTCCATCTACACAAAGATCTATAGAAGGAACACTCACAACAGACAAAACAACATCAATGACGAACACAAAGACCATGCAGGCTACATTATTATTTATACAAGAAACAATGGTAAAGCTACAGGAAAATATGACCAGAAATCACGGAGAAATGAAGATGGAAATGGAAGAAGTGAAAAGAGAAGTCAGAAATGATATCCAGAAGCTAGACAAGAAGGTGGTACTGATCCAAGAGGTTTTACAAAAAAATGAGCAAAGATTGCAGATGATTGAGAACAGAAAAAACAGAACAGAAGTTGGAGTCCGTGGACCAGAAAATGAAAGAATGGGATAAGGAAGTGGAAAACTCTTTAATCCAGCTGGAAATGGAGAGAGAGGGACATTAGATCTTTTTACTTGTGATTTCAGAACGTGGAAGAGATGAAGGAGGAAGACCTTACAGCAATAATGACTGAAATAATCGCAGAAGCCCTCCAAAGAGACAAGAGGGAAATAATCAATGAATTGGACAAAGTTTACTGGGTTTACACGAATTATGCCAGAAGATTCAGATTGCCAAAGGAGGTCCAAATACGTTTTGTGTGAAAGAAAGTGAGGGATATAATTTATAAAATTGCTAGAGATGAGCCTATGTCTTATAGAGGAAAAGAAATCATTACGTTAAAGCAAACCCTGAAAAGAATGCGCGAACAACGAAGAGAATATCACTTTCTGGCAGCTTGACTTAATAAAAATAACATACTGTTTAGATGGATAACACCTGAGGGAATGTTGGTGTTGTGGCAAGGCAAGAAGATAAAGATACAAAGAGCACAAGACTTCCACACCAAATTAGTAGGCACAGAAGATGTGGGTAGCAGCAGAGAAGAATTGGAATTGAGCAGCCAAGAAGAGCAACAATTAGAAACAAAAGAAAAAGAGCAAGAAAGAGAGGTAGAGAAAAGAGAAGAAAGACCACAAGAAGAGAACAGAGTAAGAACAAGGGCACAAACAGAGGCAAAGAACAACAAAAACTAAGTAGTAACAACAAGGAAGGAAAATGGAAAATAATTTGAAAATATTGTTAATGTAAATGGACTTAACTCTCCAACTAAACAGAATCAAACTTTAAAGAAATTGATAAAACAAAAAATGGATATAGTGTGCCTCCAGGAGGTACACATTAGAGCGCAGGATAAGAAATATTTACAATATAAACAATTAGGGAAATTCTACATAACATTAGCAGGGAAAAAAGAGAGGAGTAGTGATATATGTTAGAGAAGGAATAGAGGCAAAAGTATTATACATAGATACAGAGGGGAGAACATTAATGCTAGAAGTGATATGCGAACAGAAGAAATTCTTACTTGTTGCAATATATGCCCCCAATAAACAAGATACCTACTATAAAAAATATTGAAAATGAAATGAAAATGAAAAAATTTCAGAATTAGGCAAAGAAGATATTTGTATGATAGATTTCAATGCAGTTGGGGACATAAAAAAGACTATCAAAGTACTAGTAGAAAAAAGAAAAAAAAGAACACCCTTTCAAAAACATCTTTTAACATGGTAGAACAAAATTTAATAGATATAAGGAGAATAAACAATTTAAAAGAAAAACAGTTTACCTTTTATTCTATTCCCCACAAATCATGGTCCAGAATTGATATGGCGTGGATAAGTAAAACTCTAATGAAAGACATAGTCCAAATAGAAATAACACCAAATATATGGGAAGATCACAATCCCTAATAATAACATGGAAAGGTCAACTAAAACAAAGAGGGAGATGGACATTGAACCCACAAATTCTGAGAGATAAAGAATATTTAGTAAAAGTTAAAAAAGAATTGGAAATGTTTTTTGAAGTAAATACAAAAGAACACACTTCTTTACAGAATTTGTGGGACACAACAAAAGCTTATTTAAGAGGAGTAACAATTGCATACAATGCCAGAAAGAAAAAAAGAAAAAGAAAGTAATGAGTTACAGAATGATATTAGAAAATTGGAAAGACAAGCACAATTAACACCAGAAAATGAGCAAATCATAAGTAAATATAATTTAGCTAAACATAAACTGAAAATATTAGAACAGGAAAGAAACTTAAGAGCGTTGAAATTAGTAAAGCAAAACTATTTTGAAAATGCCAATAAGCCAGGAAGGTGGTTGGCGTATAAATTAAGGAAGGAAAAAGAAAAACGATGGATTAAATAATTACAAGATAAGGAGGGAAAAATAGAAAACAATATGCAAAAGAAAAAAGAAATAGTATTGGAATATTTTAGTAAACTCTATAAACAAGAAGATATGAGTAAAGAGAAAATTAAACAGTATATAGAAGAAGAAAATATTCCAATACTAACAGAAGAAGAAAGGGAAAGATTAAATGAAGAGATTACTAAGGAGGAATTAAAAGAGGCAATTAGTAAACAAAAACAACAACAAAACCCCCAGAATGGATGGAATACCAGCAGAATGATATAAAAATTTAGGTGAAATATTAGATCCAATCCTTTTAGAAATTTACAATGAAGTACTTACAGAGGCAAAGCTACCAAGCTCATGGAGAGAAGCATATATTACATTAATACCAAAGGAGAGTGCAGATACCACCCACATAAAAAATTACAGACCAATTTCTTTATTGAACGCTGATTAAAAAATATTTATGAATATAATGGCTGAGAGAGTAAAAAAATATTCAGTAAATATATACATACAGATCAAAATTGGTTTCTTCCAACAAGACAATTAAAAAACAACACAAGGACAGTATTAGATGTCTTAGAATATTATGAGGTACATCCAGAAAAACAGGCTGCACTAGTTTTTCTGGATGCTCAAAAAGCCTTTGACAAAGTAAATTGGCAATTTATGAGACAACAAGTAAAGGAGATGAAATTTGGGAATAAATTTGAAAAAATGTTAGAGTCAATATATTCAAGCCAAAAAGCACGGGTAATAATTAATGGAGAAATGACAAATTCATTTTAAATAGAAAAAGGGGTCAGGCAGGGATGTCCACTTTCACTTCTGCTCTTTATTATGACTTTAGAAATACTGTTGAGGAGAGTTAGACAAAATTCGGAAATAAAAGGACTAAGAATTAAACAAGAAGAATACAAGGCCCAAGCATTTGCAGATGAGCTTGTATTCTTTGTAGAAGAACCAATTAAATCAGGATCAAATTTAATTAAAGAGATAAAAAGATACGGAGAAGTGGCAGGTTTAACAATCAATAAAGATAAAACCAAAATGATAACAAAAAATCTAATAGAGAAACAAAAAATGAAACTAGTAGACACAATGGGTATACAAATTGTTAAGAAAATTAAATATCTAGGAATTTGGCTTATGGCAAGATGTTCAACAATAAAAGAAGATAAGTATGTAAAACTGGTATTAGAAATAAAAAAGGATTTAGAAAAATGGGGGGAATTACAATTATCAATATTAGGGAGAATTGCCACTGTTAAAATGAACATCTTGCCAAGAATACTATTTCTTTTTCAGACCATTCCAATTAAATTAGATAAAAAAAAATTTCAATGAATTAAACAAAATTACCATGAAATTTATTTGGTCAGGGAAAAGAGTAAGAATAAAATTTAGCTCACTACAAGGTAATAGATGCAGAGGTAAATTTGGACTCCCTGCCTGGGAATTATACTATAAAGCAGTAGTCTTAACATGGATTAAAGAATGGGCCAACCTAAGAAATAAAAGAATTTTAACCTTAGAAGGGCATGATTTAGAGGCGGGGTGGCATGCCTTCATGTGGAACCCTGGAAATAAGAAATACACACTCTTTACTAGACATGTAATTTGAAGTTCATTATTAAAAGTGTGGAAAAAGATTAAACATAAACATTATATGAAGATTCCAGGATGGGTTTCGTCATGGAGGCATTGATCCACCCCAACACCTTAGAAATCAGAAGACAGATTAGATATTATGATGTCCTAAACTCCCAAGGAGAATTAAAGATGAACCAAGAACTTAGAGAACAAGGGATGAAAATAGAGTGGTGGCCATATTTACAACTCAAAACGAGATACAAAAAAGATATAGAAGAAATTGGAATTGAGATAAAACTGAACCAATTAGATAAAATATTAGAAGGGATAGATGAAAAGTTAATTTCTAAAATGTACAATTATCTATTAGAATTCAAAATGGCAGAAGAAATAGTTAAAGGCCCAATGATTGCATGGGCAAGGAATGTAGGACACAATATTAATTTGGAAGATTGGGAAAAAGTTTGGAAACAAAATTACAAAATAACAAAATTGCTTGTTTATAAAGAAAACCAATACAAAATGTGTTATAGGTGGTATCTGGCACCTTCAAGGTTAGCAAATATGTACCCAAACTTAAATCTGACTTGTTGGAAATGCAAGCAAAAGAGGGGTACCTTCTTTCATGCTTGATGGCTTTGCCCAAAAAGTAAAAAGTACTGGAAAAAAATTAGAATGTGGATAAAAGAAATTACAAAGGGGACTATGCAAAAGAAATAAAATATTTAATTCTCCATATAATCATGGCTGCAAGAATTGCATTGGCACAATGTTGGAAAGGCAATCAAATGCCAACAAATAATTTAATAATCCAGAAAGTTCTCAACTGCACTGAAATGGACCTACTCACACAAAAACTTAGGGATAAGGTAGACTTGAAGTACACTACAGCTTGGGAAAAATGGTATAATTGGATGAAGAAAAAAAACTCAGGAAACTAAAAGATAAGGATTTGAAAAATGAAGTGGTTAAACTAAGAGCATATACCAAAAATAGAAAATGAATATTAGTAAAATTATTTTCAAGAAATGACTACACCATCTTAGCTGATAAGAAATATATGTTTTACGCCAATATTTGTATTTTTGTGTTGGTTTCGTTTGTAATGCAACACTGTATATTATATTTTATATATTTTTCTTTTTAATCTTTAATAAAGTTTATTTTTAAAATAAAAAAAGGATATTTTAAAGAAAGATAGTGAAAGCGGCCACCAGAGAAAGTGAAAAGAAAAATTGGCAGCTGAAAGTGGCTTTGAAAGGAGTTAAATTCAAGGAGGAAGCCAGAAGAAAATACCTGTTTAAATTGGATAAATATATGTATTTGGCACTAAATAGGCATAATTAAAAGCTGAACTTGAATGTGTAAAAAAAACAGTAGTTGATAATTGGATTTATTGGATTTTTGAAACTTAAAAGCCCTAAACAGAGAAAAGAAAGTGGAGGGGAAAAAAAGGGTGGAACTTGGACATAACAGAGAGCACCACCTAATGGTAAAGGGAAATTTTTTAGTGATCCTTTAAAAAGTGCCTGGCTCTTTCAAAAGTAGAACTTGCTTCAAAATAAGAGAAACTTTGTTACAACAAAATAGAAACCGTGAAAATACAGAATTTTAAGATAAAAGAAAGAAGAGTAAAGAAATTACTTTGGGATTGTTTGGTGATTTTGGCACAACTCTAATTTATGGATATTGGATTATTTGATGATTTTGGAGAAAACTCAAAGAAGAATCAACAGAAACTGATCATTGGAAATAAATATTAAAGACGTTGGTTGAATTAAAGTACTGGACAATTAATTTGGATTTAAATATTAAAGAAAGGAATAAAGAAAACCTAAAAGAAGAGTATAAAAATGGCAGAACTTTTTTTGGAAATAAAAATGGAACTCAGAAACAAAAGAAATACTACATGAAAGAAATGAATCATGCTGTATTGTCTTACAACTAATAGAAATGGTGATTTTGGAGAACAAAGAACAAGGAGTGCCAGAAGAGGAGGAGCCGATTAAAGAAGAGACCAACTCTAATGAACAAACGGAACAACGGACACCAAAGCGAAAGGAAAAAAGAAGGAAAATTAAAACTTGGAGGTTTGAGGAGATAATTAAAAAGGGAAATGTTTGGAAAGCCAAACAAAGAAAAAGGAAACTGCAGAAAAGGGAATTGCAGAAGAAAGCTTTAAAGAGGGAGGAGGAGTAAGAAATGGAGGGAAAAATGAAGGAAAAAAGAGGCAATAAGAGAAAAGAAAAAAAAGAGAAAAAAAGAGACCAGAAAAGGAGATATGGAAATTGAATATGAAAAGAAATTGTTTAGTTAGGAGACATAGAAATAATGGGTAGACGAGGAATAAGGAAGGGGATTCTGCAAGGTAACGTGTTGTAATATAAATGTATTAGAAGTAATAGTAATTTGTTGTGATGTATAAAACATATAGAACATTTAAAAATGAAAAGATTGGAACTGATTTTTTTATTGGACTATTTGTTGTTGTTAAATTACACATAGATATAATTGGTATAAATGTGAAATTGGGAAGTTATGATAAATATACTACATAAGTTTAATAAAATTAATATAGTTAAAATGAACTATGAGGATTGTTATAAAAAGATTGACATCAATTTTTATGATTAATTGAATAGATTAATGTATTTGCAATAATAAATGTAATAGAAAGTAATTAAGGGGGGAAATACCATGTGGAATCTGGCTTAAAATGTATGTGTGTTATGTAGTAATTAGGAGATTATTGTTACTAATTTACAAAGGGATAACTAAAAAGTGATCATATTATGATAAATCATTATTACCCATTTATTGAATTAAAGGGGAATTAATGAGCCTTGGTGGCTCAGGCTGTTAAATGCCTGCTCTTAAGATCCAGCTGTCTACAATTACTGTAGGCTCGAATCCCACCAGGCTCAAGGTTGACTCAGCCTTCCATCCTCTCGGGGTAGGTAAATTGAGGACCCAAGATTGTTGGGGGCAATTAGCTGACCTTGTAAAAATGCCGCTTAGTAATAAGCAGGCATATACAATGGAATGAAGGCTATTGCTGAGCACACTGGGTTGTATCCCAAAAAATTGTAAGCCGCCCTGAGTCTTCGGAGAAGGACGGCATATAAATGTAATTAAAAAAAATTGAATAATGTATAAGACAAAGGGGTGGTACACTCAAATTAGTAATTAAAGGGGGAGGTTTTTTAATATTAGAATTAGGATGGAATGTTTTGAATAATGAAATAAGAGTATGCGATGAAATTACAAATGTGACAGATAAAAGTATAATGAATAAAGAACAAGAAATAAGAATTTTAAACATTATATAACGAAGATACGATAATACTAAAAGAAAAATGAAATAAGCTAGGATATGAATAGAAAATATATATAATAAGTGTGAAGAATATAAGGATATTTGAGAAAATTTATAGCAATTATGTAATGTAATGATGTGATATGAAACTGAATGTGAAAGATAAATATGTAACTAAGGTCATGTTTGTATGGAAATGTAAAAACCTGGAACCGCGCTGTTCACCAAAAGAGATGTTCTTAAAATATAAAAATAAAAAACTTTTTATATAAAAAAAGAAATCCTCCTGGGGTGAAACTTCCTAAACCAAAGATCTACTCGATGACCCCATGACAGCTGGAGGAGCTGCAAACTTTTATTGACAAAAATCTAAAGCAGGGCTTCATTCAACCAACTAGGCCACAGGTGGCCACGCCAGTTTTGTTTTGTGAGAAAAAGGATGAGTCTCTTCATTTGGACCATAAAGGTCTGTCTGAACATGGTGTGTGGAGAATGTTTATCCACTGCTCCTAATGAAGGACATGTTGGTTCATCTGGCCAAAGGAAAAATCTTTACTAAGCTGGACTTGAGAGAAGCTTATTACAAAGTCCATATTAAGGAGGGGGACAAGTGGAAAACTGCTTTCAATTGCCCTTTGGGTTGCTTCCAGTTCAGGGTGCTCCCATTTGGATTACAAGGGGCACCTGCTGTGTTCATGCAACTGATTAATGTGGTGCTGCATGAGCATTTGTACAAGGGGGTCCTGGTTTACCTAAATGACAGTCTACACTGAAACTATGGAGGAGCATGTGAAGTTAGTGTGTGCAATCTTAAAAAAAGTCAGGGCTGCTGAGCTGTACACCAGATTGTCAAAGTACGAATTTTACCAGGATAAAATTGACTATTTGGATTACCGCATATCACATGAGGGGATAGAGATGAACCCTGAGAAGGTGTGGGCAGTGATGGAGTGGGCACCCCCACACACACCAGAAAGCAGTTGCAAAGCTTTCTAGGTTTTGCAAACTTTTATAGACAATTCATCCCTGCCTTTGTCAGAATTGCATTACCTATTATCAACCTCCTAAAATTATCAACCACAAAGGGAGAGGCTAAGCCAAAACAAAGACATCCCCTCGAGTGGACAATGGAATACAAAGCAGCCTTTGAGAAACTTAAGTGGCTATTTGCAGCCAAACCCTTCCTTAAACATCCTGACATGGACTTCCCCTTCGTAGTCCAGGGTGACGCCAGTGATGTGGCTGTGTGGGCCATGCTATTGCAGGCAAATGCCACTGGAACCTTACAACCCTGTGCTTCCCTGCACCAGGAAATTAACCGAAACTGAAAGGATGGGCAATATGGGAGAAGGAAACATTTGCTGTCTGGTGGGCTCAGTTAACCTGGAGACATTTCCTTGAAGGGTCAAAACACCCTTTTGAGGTGTGGACTGACCATAAAAACCTGGAATCCCTAAAATTTCCCCAGAAACTGTCACCCAAGTAAATTCATTGGGTGCAACACTTTAACTGGTTTAATTTCTCCTTGCGCTACATTTCTGGGGGAAAAACTTTATAGTGGATGCTTTATCTAGATTGCCCCAGTACAATAGCGCTCAGCCAGAAGTCATCCACCCACTTATCCCCTCCAAGCAACTGGTTACCCCGATGGTCACCAGAGCCCAGGGGAAAGGGACCTTAACCTTCCTAGTGATTTAAGCGAGGAGCTGAAAGAAGCGCTGAAGAGTGATGACTGGTTCCTGTCTCACTTAAACAAGTGGACCATGAGAGGTGGCTTAGCATGGGTTGGTGCTAAATTATATGTTCCCGCTAGTCTTAGTGGAACTGTGCTGCAACGGGCCCATGATTCGAAAGTTGGTGGACATTTTGGCTTTGTAAAAACTTTGCACTTAGCCAAATGGCAGTTCTGGTGGCCCTTGTTGAAAAAGGACATTGAAATCTATGTGACCAGTTGCCCTGTGTGTGCTTCTGCTAAGAGGCCTCCAGGGAAGCCTGCTGGACTACCCCAGAGTGTTGCCAGTCCTAGTGCCCCATGGAAGGAAATATCTGTGGACTTCATTGTTGAACTCCCTGACAGTGGGGGGAACACAGTCATTTGGGTGATCACGGACTTATTTTCTAAGCAGGTGCACTTCATACCCTGTTCCAAGACCCCTTCTGCAAAAATGCTCACCAAACTATTTATCCAACATGTGCAGGGATGGGATGCTACCAATTCAGACCAGTTTGGTAGAACCAGTTGTTATGATTCTGCGCAGTTTGTAGAACTGGCAAATCACATCAGTGACTGGCTCCATCCCTCCCACTCCACCCCTCCTTTTTGCACTGCCTGGTGAGCCTTTCTATGCTCATTCACCCAGCTGCCTCCCATGTGGCCACTCTTCTTCATCTGGCCTGAGAAGGTAAGGCCGTCGGCAGGGGTGGGGTCCTCCAACACAGCAAGGCTTACCACCACCGCCACATTGCTGCCCTGAATGGCCTACTGCCACCACTGCATTGCCACATTGCATGGGCCGGCAGTGGGGGAGGGAGTGAACATATGAACTCGGTTCTGGAACAGTACCTTAGGTGCTATGTGAGCTACCAGCAGGATAATTGGGCTGACTTACTGCCATTTACAGAGGTCGCTTATAATACCTTTATAAAAAGAGCCTTGGTGGTGCAGGCTGTTAAATGCCTAGCACTTAAGTTCCAGCTGCCGGCAATTAGTGCAGGCTCAAATCCCACCAGGCTCAAGGTTGACTCAGCCTTCCATCCTCTCGGGGTAGGTAAATTGAGGACCCAAGATTGTTGGGGGCAATAAGCTGACTTTGTAAAAATGCCGCTTAGTAATAAGCAGTCATATACAATGGAATGAAGGCTATTGCTGAGTGCATTGGGTTTATCCCAAAAATTGTAAGCCGCCCTGAGTCTTCGGAGAAGGGCAGCATATAAATGTAATTTAAAAAAAAAAACTCAATCCATAGTAGCACTGGCTTCCCTCCATTTAAAGTTGATTCTGGTCAGGATTTCATGCCCATTCCAGAACTGCCCCAGGGGAAACCCCAAATCCCTTCCTTAGTGGAATGGATTGAACAGCTTCAAGGTATTTGGCCCATCAACTGTAAGGCACTAAACAAGGCACATCAAGTCCATAAAAGACAGGCTGACAAGAAAATAGCTAAACCAAAAGAGTTCAAAGTAGGGGACAGAGTCTTCTTATCTGAGTTACAGACCACCCAGAAATCAAAGAAACTGGGGCCCAAGTATGTAGGTCCTTTTTCCATTGTTAGAATCATCAATCTGGTCACAGTTCAGTTAGAGCTACCCAAAACTTTTAGGCGGATCCACCCTGTGTTTCATGTTGGCTTGTTAAAGCATGAGCATGTATCTGCTCTTTGACCAATACAACCTGCCCCTCCAGTTCCACTCCTCATCGAAGGTGAACAACACTTTGAAGTCAAAGAAATCCTGAATTCCAGGAAACATAGGAGGAAAGTACAGTATTTGGTGGCCTGGAAACATTTCCCTCCCTCACAGTCTGCATGGGTGAATGCTCAAGATGTCTGGGCCCCTAAGTTCCTTCAACTGTTTCACTCTAAAAACCCTGACAAGCCTTAATGTTATTTTACTTCTGTATGGTTGATTTCTATCTTCTCTATTTTGTCTTATGTTTTTTCCTGAGAGCTAACACCTCTACTGCAGGAGGGCCAAATGTCAGCTGGATGTCCAGCATGGGTTTTCCCTTTGATGCATGCTTGCTATTGGCTGCCACAGGAGTGACCAGGAAGACTGGGGAGCCCTGGTGTCAACCTCCCCCCAGCCACACCACTGCTGGGAGGAGATAGAATGGCTGGAGGAGTTGCAGCTCAAGGAGAAACCGGTCCGAACCAGATGGACACTGGACATAGGATGCATGGAAGACCCAGAGGAGCATCCCCCCAGGGTGACTGTCACCAGATGCTGGCTGGGAGATGATGCCCTGCAGGAAGCTGACAAAATGGACTTCCTGCTGACCCATGCCCTGCAACTTCTGCATGAAGCACTTGAGAGTCGGAGAGCTCAGGGAGCCCTCCCACAGAAGCATGCCCTGCCAGCCTGTGAAGAAGCTGGAGAGTCAGCAGAGGGAGCCAGTGTCTCTGCAACCCTAGCTGTTTGCTAGCAACTGAAGAGAAGGGGAAAATTTATGAACATTTATGAACAAGAAGGTTAAGATGAAGATTTCATGCACCCTGAAGAGCATCTGCATAACACAAATTGAATTCCTCAAGAAAACACATCTCAGGCCGATAAACTCAAACTCAATGAATTAAGGAATGCAGCTCGAAGACTTCTACCTATTTGTGATCATTTTATTTTAGGTAAGTTCATGTGGAACTTGCAGTGCCCCATGTTTAAATCCCTTTATTTCATGTGTCAAGGAGAAATTTAACCTTTTCCCTCAAATCACTCATAAATATGGAAAAAAACAATAAGATATGCTCCTTGTGTGTCCTACAATAATCTAAATAAGGCTTTGGTACTGGGGTGTAGCTTAGAGTGGCATGAAATTAAATAATTGCTTTCGGACTGAATGCTTTCATCATATCAATCTATCCTGACTATGTTTCAATCCTATTTAAACCCTTCATGGACATGAATGTTCAGATTTATTGCTTGTGACCAAACCATAACCATAGGAAATGAAAGGTTGCTTCCGGACTACAAGAGCTAAACTGAATTATATGAAGCTGGGGAAGGTAGGAGTTGACCCCACACGAGCTCTCAAGGGACAGAAGTGTCCTCTGTTGTTCAGAAGATGTTGTACAACCATGCATTACAATTTGAAATGCAGTGCAGCAGATCCTGAGTTGTTTACTCAACTCTTGTGTGTTAGATATTCAATGGGGAAAAGTCAGTGTCAGATGAATGCTCCTTCCTGAGATTGTGGACAGCAGTCTGTAAAAAGAACAGCAGGCACATCTGGTGGCAGTCTTTTGTTCAGAGCTAAATAAAGAAATCCTTTCTGTCTACCGTGTCCTGCCTCTTCAATCTAGCCCATATCTAACATTGTGAGTAATTTGAGCAGGACATATGTGATGTGATGCATTAGTTGAAGCAAGGTCAGGGTGTTAACCTTGATTAGGAAGCATCAGGCATTGGGGATAAGCAAGACTGCAGAGACAGGGAACTTTGGATAGCCGGATGTAATGATAGATGATATCTTTCAGAGTCATGAGGGTAATTCCCAAACCATCCATGGGCACGTCAGGTAACACCCTCTGATAGATATAAAATGTCTGTTCCAGAGATGATCAAACAGAAGGAATCTCCAGCCCAGGAAGGAACATTTCCACAGGTATTGTCACCTGATTTATTGGGTTAGACTACCTGCTCCTAGGACCAACTATCCATAGAGTAGAAGACCTTTTATTTTCTTTCCAAGAGCCATTGAACTTTTGGTACATTGATATTAGATATTAACAGCTAGATCTCCTTTTAAGAAAATTACTTTGGAGAAGCCCTTGTATTTACTGGTTTAACTATATTTAGCTTGCTTTTCTATTTAGCACTTTTAAAAAAATCTATACAGCTTGTTTATATTTGTTCTAATTTCATTTTCCTTTCTTATATTTCAATTTTTTAAAAAATTAAAGCAGGGATGCAACTTATTAAAACCGTGAATGAAGGTCCCAAGATAATGTTGCAGCATCCAATCTGGGTTGGTCGATGGGACTAGAGGTTTTCTGAGTCATGCTTGGAAGACAAAAACCCAGATTGGATCCTTATTAAAACCATGTCTGCTAAGTTTGGGAAAAAAAGAGAATAACTTTAAAAAAATACAACTCACAACACATTTTATAGTAAGTCAACACACACTGCCTTCTTGAAATCATAAGAAAAATTAAAAATTTTATGACACCAAATAATAATCAAAGAGCTTGAATTTCCAAATGTATTAGACTGGTGCTGAAATCTGAAGTCTCTTGCCACCAAGCAATATTTAAAGAACTTCTATTCTGGAACTGCTGGATTCAAAATGTCTTATTAAAATCTCTTTCATGACTCTCAGATATTTGCTGTAAGTATACTATAAAGAAAAATAATGAAAAAGCATCCTAACTTCAATGATGGTGATGGTTTCATTTGGTTTTGGTTTTATACTTTCAGAAGAGGGGAAATTGTAGCACCAGATTTGGGATTTTGAGGGAAAAGTAGGTCTTTTTCAGCAGGTTTGGAATACTAGAATGCTATACATTTTGCTAAATTCCTTTACGTCTTCATCTTGATCACTGATATCTACCTTCTGTTCCTAATCAGTGGAATGACTTGCATCCAGAAGTTGTAGGTGCTCCAACACTGGTGTTTTTAAGAAGAGATTAGACAACCATTTGCCTGAAATGGTATAGGGTTTCCTGCCTAAGTGGGGGGTTGGACTAGAAGATCTCCAAGGTCCCTTTCAACTCTGTTATTCCGTTATTCCTACCTTCATCATATGCTGTACTTCAGTATGGCTCCCAGCCCAGAAGGAAGGCACTTAGGTTTTCCACTTAGGTTTTCCATTAAGCTAGCAGCTTCAAGAAAGCAAAAACACATTTAAAGATGCAGCAGTAAGCAAACATGTTATTCAAAGGAAAAATATGTGTAAACTAAAAAAGATTTAGGCCAAGAATTCAGTCAGTGAAACAAAACTCAGCTACAAAGGTTTTCCTAAACCAGAAGTCTCCAAACTTGCCAAATTTAAGACTTGTGGACTTCAACTCCCAGAATTGCCCAGCCAGCAAGCTGAGGAATTTTGGGAGTTGAAGTCCACAAATCTTAAAGTTGCCAAGTTTGGAGACCCCTGCCCTAGATCCTTCTCTTGATGGTGGAAAGAGAAAAATCCAGAGTTGAATGCTTCTAGTCTATGTGAGAGTTCCCCTGTATCTATGGCTGGTCTTCCATATTGTCTTTTCCTCAGGATTTCAGGGATGAGGATGGGTCTCATTTTCAAAAGTCCAGTCATACAGAACTGTTTCTTGGTTTTTTTGTTTTTGTTTGCCATTTGTAGATACTTTATTTGCTCTTTTACATTGTATTTGAGAAAATCAATCAACCAACATTGTTTGATATTTTCCATCTTTTGTTTGCAAGGAATTTTAACTTAAACTATTCTCTTCTTCTGAAGAACGTAGAGAAACCTGAAAAAGTAGAAAAGTTGGGGAGATGGCAAGTAAGCTTCATAAGAAGACTTGGGATGAAGATGTAGCAGATTTATTTCATGATTCCGAACCAGGTGAGAAAAATGTAATTCTGTTCATTCACTGCTTTGGAAACATTGCTCAGGCATGCATGTATCCTTAATTATTTGGCCATTGTAAAAATGAGCTTCATTTGTTGTCCAGGTGCGATTCATGGTTCTGGCGTTAACATTCAAAGTCCTTCATGGCATGGGTCTGGGGTACTTGGGGGTGCGTCTCCTGCCGATATCAAATACTGATCGCCCTGTGCGTGCACACAGGCTGGGACTCCTTGGGATGCCGTCCACATGGCAATGTCAGCTGGCGGTGCCCCGGGGAAGGGCCTATTCTGTAGCGGCTCTCGCCTCATGGAATCAACTACCCGTTGAGCTCCGGTTGGCTCCCGATCTCTCCTCTTTCCAGCGCAATCTAAAAACCTGGTTATTTTTACAGGCTGGGCTGGACTGACCTCCTGGGGGGAGGGGGGATTTTTAATTGGATTTTAATTGGGTTTTTATTATTATTTGGCTTGTTAGATTTAATTTCTTTTTAAACTATTTATTGTGTTATGTTTTATTTGTGAGCTGCCCCGAGTCCTTTCAGAGAGTGGTGGCATACAAGTCAAATAAAATAAATAAAATAAAATAAATACAATCTTCAGTTTTTTACTGTAAAAAACTGTATTAGTACAATACTACCCTATGAAGGAAGCTTCCCTATACCAGAACAGATGCACTATATTGTGTACATATGAATACAGAAAATGTTCACTTTATTCATTAGTTCACTGTGTAAGTATATCAAGTACTGATAGTCCTTGACTTAACAACAGTTCATTTAGTTCAAAGTTACAACAGCACTGAAAAAAGTGACATGACCATTTTTTCACACAACCATTACAGCATTCCTATGACCACGTGATCAAAATTTGGATACTCAGCAACTGACTGCAGTGTCCTGGGGTCATGTGATCCCCTTTTGTGATCTTCGGACAAGCAAAGTCCATGGGGAAGCCAGATTCACTTAATAACCATGTTACTAACTTAACAAATGCAATGATTTACTTAAGAACTGTGGCAAGAGAAGTCATAAAATGGGGTAAACTCACTTAACAAATGTTTTATTTAGTAATATAAATTTTAGGCTCAATTGTGGTCATAACTTGAGGACTACCTGTAGATGGTCCATGGATTATTCTACTCGCATACTCTGGTTTTATCTTGCAGGAAGTTAGTTTTAGATATGAAAATGGCCATAAATTAATCTTGTACTTTTTCTATGCTTTGGAAAGTCTTCTGTATCTTCTATTGAAACCCCAAATTTGGGTTCTAATGTCTCTCTCTCTCCCCCTCTCTCTTTTTCTCTCTCTCACACACATACTCTTCTCCATTTAAAAAAATCCCTGTACAACAATTAGGTTTTTTAAAGCTTCCATTTATGATGATCTTCTTAAAAGTCCAATTATGGCACACATCTTTCTTATTTTGAAACTGAATTGCAAAATTATGCTGGTTAATGATTACAATACAGATTTGTTTGGCTGATTGATTGACTGAATATCAGCAAGATGAAGATACATGGGAGGGAGGGAAGGAGGAAAAAGGACAATGTGGAAGAAGAAAGGTAGGAAAAAGGATGAAGGTAGAACAGATTGAATTGATGATGACCGTAGGTTATACAATAATTACAGACAGTCCTATGACTGCTTGCTAACCATATTTTAGGGCCCTGTTCCTACTTTATAGGTAGAACTATCCAGATCTCTTCCACTCTCCACACTGTCTCTTCCCATGTCCCTTGATATATTCTCAGTTGCTTTCATGTTTACATTGCATAAGACTATATCCAAGGATTCTCCCCTGCCTTTTTGGTATGATATCCACCAAGACCAAACAGCTTTTTGTTATGTATGCAGGTTTGAAATCATTGGTTTAGTTTGAATTGTTCTTGTAAAGTGTTGGAAATGATTGGTTTAAAAAGTGCGGGAAAACGCTGCACTCTGATTGGCTGTCAGCTGCAGCTGCCGGCTATAAGTAGCAGCTGCAGCAAAGCCAGTCGGGTCTGTTCTGAGCTGAAAGTCACAATAAACTTAAGAGCTGAAGCACTCCGTGTCTGCCTCTCTATGCAAACTTAACACTTTTGATAGATGCTGTTGTCTCGTACAAATCATTCAAAAAAGGGGGAAATCATTTGTAATTCCTTTTTCAGTGAGATAAGCATCATTCTAACCTTCTCTGATTGTTCTTTAGAATGTTTCCTTTGTGTGCACATATAATATGTGTAATGCAGATCTATGTTCTTTCCACAGATCCAGAAATAAGGCCTTCAGTAGAAGCCTCTCCCCGATTGTATAAACTTTGGGATCTTAATCAAAAATACTTATTTTTGGTGGAGAACACATTAGTGGCAGATGTAAAAACTTCTAATTTACCAGGTATAAACTAAACTTCTAATCTTGTGCTTGAAAATTGCAGCCCTGCTCTTGGCCAACATTATTGATGGGATGCCTTGAAAAAACTGATGGTGGATGTATTAGGACTCACTTAGGTGATAGATACATTCAATATTATTGTATTATTAAAGTTTTTTTTTATTACTTGCTGCATATTCCATTCACTAATCCTGGGTCCTCAACATTTTTGCCCTGAGCATCAATGTACCAACAGACATAGCACCTTGCCTTCTGTGATATTTTAGGGAAAGTATTACATGCAATATTCAAAAGGTTCTCTGGTTTTCATATATAGGTAGTCCTTACAACCATTTGTTTAGTTTGAAATTAAAATGGCATTAGAAAATAGGACTTACACCGGTACTCACATTTGCAATCATTGCAGCATCCCCTCAGTTATATGCCAAAATCAGGCATTTGGCAACTGGCATACATTTATGACAGTAATAGCATCCCAGGTTCATATGATCATCATTTGCTACTTTATCAGCCAGCTTCCAACAAGAACAATCAATAGAGGAAGTCAGATTCGCTAAACAATTGTGTTATTAACTTAACAATTGCCCATGATTTGCTTAACAACAATGGCAAAAAAGATGGTAAAACTGGATGTAACTTACTTAACAACTGTATTGCTTAACAACAGCAATTCTAATCTCAGTTGTAATCATAAAGATTGTCTGTATGTCTTAGATATTAGGGAACCTTGGTGCTCTTTGAACTTGCTTGTTTTCTTGCAAACATTTCATTATCCAGACTAGGTAACATCATCAGTGCGAGAAGGGAATGGGTTCCCCTCTAGAGGTTCCTCTCTAATATTCCCCTCTAGCACTGATGATGTTACTTAGTCCAGGTAAGGAAACATCTGCAAGAAAACAAGCAAACTTAGAGAGCATCATGTCAATCCTGAGCTACAAATATTCTCCTTTATTAGTCTTAGATATTGGTAGAATAAAGCACAGTGATTGACTTTAGCCCAATGCTTTGTTTGTAAAACTGACCACCAGCCTAGAAAAGAGATGAAGCTGAACTACTATGACAGATATCAAACTAGGAAGCTATCCAGTTTCAATTCCACAATATCAGTGTATATTTATATCTAAGTTTACTAAGTGGAAATGTGAATTATTTTGGGGGTTTTTGGTTGATGTACACAGGCTCAGCAAAATTTTGCCAAGTCCTCAGTATAACAAAACTAGCCAAAATTGGTTGAAGACCACTAAATTACCTTCTGATGAGCTTCAGTCCCCTCCATTGCAAATCATTCCACTTATATGAGGGATTATATTTTTTCCCAGAGGCCTTTTGCTTTTATAAATCATATCCTTAATCAGATACCTGTGATTCCTCATCCCAAACATCTCCATCAACAGAAAATAAAACCCTTTTTGTTCTTTCTTAACTTCTTGATCTTGTTTTTTATTCTTCTCCAGAGCAGTTAATTGCTGTGCTTCCTAATAAAACTCTAGATACAGCACAAAAACCCATATTTATGGGCCCTGAAAATAAGAAGAGCTGCTTGTCTTGTGTTAAGTCTGGGAATGGCCAATATCGGATAGAGTTAAAAGTGAGTGTTTGATTTGCATTATAAACATATTTTACTTTCTCTAGGGAAATTGTCCTTTTTTATTTATCCTTTTATTCTCAGCAATATATTGTGTACTATTATTATATATTAGGAAGATTTCTAGAAGCTTTAGCTGATGGAATGAAATAACAAACCTAAGATGGGGCCATAATTTACCTGGTAATGATTCCCTTTCATTGGTTCACTTGTTATAGAGAATCCTAATGACACACTTACTGATTGATCATATTTTATATATTTCTTGATACGTGGTTTCTCTTGACAAGATTGATGAAAATGTTTTTCATTTTTGCTTTTGCAAGAGAATGTAACTTTTGGGGGGGGGGCTCCTTGGTGCTCCCTGAGCTTGCATGTTTTCTTGCAAACATTTGTGATGACCCGGGGCATAGCACAAAGGCAACACAGTCAAATAATCAGTAGAAGTCCCTTTATTAGCTCCAACTTTGTCCCCAATGTCCTGGTTACCTTCTGGCTGGAGAAAAACTCTCCCAGGAACAGCCTTTGGCTGCAGAGAATCAAGTCCAAAACATGGTCAACAAAAACTGTAACTATAAGTCCAATAAAGGCAAAATGAGGTAATTAGTTCGGCAGGGCAGGAGCAAGAATTCCAGACATGAAGGCACGGCAATAACTCAACATGGTTGGGAAGATGCCAGGAACACAGATAACTAAAGTCAACACAAGATAAACTCATGTTTGCTCCTAGCAGCTGCCATACTCAGCAAGCATTTCTTTTAAACTCTCATTCCCAGGTGTGGCTAATGAAGGGAATCAGGGCCCTTTCCTCCCCCGTAAGCCATGCAACCCATGTTGCTTTCTTCTCTGTTCCTCCTGCGTGCCCTAGGATGAAGAGGAGGTGGGCCTGGGTCTTCCTCTGAACTCTCTCTCCCTTGTTTTATCTCTTCCCTGCTCTGCCCAGCCAGATTTTGCCCTTCCCCAGTTTCCTCCACAGCCAACGAGCCACACTCCTGCCCACTGTTAGCTGTTCGTCTTCCTCCTCGGATTCAGACTCTGACAGAGGCATGACAACATTTCATTACCCTAGACTAGCACTGATGATGTTACCTAGTCTGGGTAATGAAACATCTGCAATAAAACAAGCAAGCTCAGAGAGCACCAAGGACCCCTCATAGATAGAATCTCTTTTTGGACACTTAGACATTAAATAAAATTTAATGGCTGACTTGTATTATTTTATAAATAAAAAAGAAAAACATGAATTCCATCTCAATAAACCATAGAAATCTTCTAAAGGGCTGCTAATGATCATTTATGCAACTTGCAAACAGGTTGACCTGTTCCTACATAACTTCTTTCTCATGGTCTCTCCCTTTTTTCCCTAGGAGAAAGATATTATGGATCTTTATAGGGATCCAAATAACACCAAAGCTTTCACTTTTTATAGTAAGAGCGCAGGCAACGCTGATACCTGCTCTTTTGAATCTGCAGAGTTTCCGGGTTGGTTCCTCAGCACTTCTTTAGAAGCAAAAAAGCCTATTGGTTTGAGTCAAAAAGAAGGACCTCAGAACATCCTGTTTTACTTTGAAAGAAAATCATGAGTCAGAAACACTATCCTGCATCTATGTTTCTAATAGACCTTGTGTATACAAATTGGAATGGAGCCAGAATGTATGATTAGGCTGATGAGTAGACTTAGATAGTATCCTTGTTGCAAAAAAAAAAACTTTGGAAGAACTATATAATATTTGGGGGAAGGTACAATACATCTCATGGATGAAATGGACTTGGTTATATGGTCTTTATTTCTGTAGAAAAATATGCTTTCAAACAATAGGTTTGTTTGCCCATGTGAATTAAATTAGTTGGCTGAGAGTAAGGAGAGTGATCTTTTGGTAATGAGATAGCAATAGCAGTAGCAACAGCACTTAGACTTATAGTATATACCACCCCATAGTGCTTTACAACAGTCTCTGGGCAGTTTACAAAATCAGCATATTTCCACCAACAATCTGGTTCATCATGTTACTGACCTCAGAATAAAGGTGGTATTCATCAGGTTCTTACCAGTTCTGGAGAACCAATAGCGGAAATTTTGAGTAGTTTGGAGAACCGGCAAATACCACCTCTGACTGGAGATTTTACAGTATCCTTCCCCTGCCACTCCCACCAAGCCACACTCACAGAACCAGTAGTAAAAAAAATTGAATCCCACCACTGCCTCAGAAGGATGGAAGGCTGAGTCAACCTTCCACTTATCAATATCAAACTGTGGGCAAAGATATAGTACTTTACGATGTTATTACAGGGATGTCTAAACTTGGCAACTTTAAGACCTATTGTGATGACTCAGAGTATCTCAGAAATATAACAAAATCCAAAATGTAACTAAAAGTCCTTTAATGCCTTCAACTTCCTTGGTGGCTCAGGCTGTTAAATGCCTGCTCTTAAGATCCAGCTGTCTACAATTACTGTAGGCTCAAATCCCACCAGGCTCAAGGTTGACTCAGCCTTCCATCCTCTTGGGGTAGGTAAATTGAGGACCCAAGATTGTTGGGGGCAATAAGCTGACTTTGTAAAAATGCCACTTAGTAATAAGCAGGCATATACAATGGAATGAAGGCTATTGCTGAGCACATTGGGTTGTGCTCCAAAAATTGTAAGCCGCCCTGAGTCTTCGGAGAAGGGCGGCATATAAATGTAATTAAAAAAAAAACTTGGCTTCACTGTTTAATTGTTCACAGTGGAGGAGTCAAAATAACATTTCAAAGGCAAGAAACACAGTTCACATTCAAAGAGCCGATAACGAAGCAAAAGCCAAAAACAAACTGCATTAAATAAAGTTCCTCGACAGACCAGAATAGATAATTGCCAGCTTCAGGAAGATAACCAGGGACAATCTGTTGGAAGAATGCCAACCAAGATAAACCTTCTTTAGAACTAAAACACTAATTTGTCTCCAGAGTCTGTTAGCACGCAGGCCCAAACTCTTATGCAAATCTTACACCTGCAACCCATGAAGAGGATCATGGCCCTCTCCTCCCGAGTAGAACATGTTTTACCGTGATCCTCTCCTCCCTGCGTGCCCTAGGATGGATAGGGGATGGGCCTGGGTCCTCCTTTGACTGCTCAGCTGGCCTCTGCCCTTCCCCAGCCTCCTCCACCATCTCTGGAGCCACACTCCCACTCCCTGTTGGCTGTTCCTCCTCTTCCTCAGAGTCAGTCTCCACAAGGGGCATGACACCTGTGGACTTCAACTCCAGAATTCAGCCAGACAAGTCTTAAAGTTGCCAAGGTTGGGTAGACCTGTGTGATTCCATACTGTTATGCCACTACCATCTGGTTCATTGTTTAAGAAGAACTGAGTTCATGTTCTTCTTTGCAGGTGATCCAATCTTTCACAATGGGAAAGGGCGCTTAATAAATTGTATAATGAGCATTATTTAGCAACTTCAGATATTGCAAAAGGCTCCTTAGGAAAGTAATTCAGTTTAATAAGAGAACTAACCACAGATGCTGCAGTACAAAGCGAGAGGAAGGTTAATCTGCTCCATGCTCTTGTCAAATCCTGAAAAAGTTATTCAGTAGGACTCCCATTAACTTTTGGCTTGATGCACTCCTGATGAAAAAGTTTCCATCATCATCACCTTTATCATCATTATTAGAATTATTATCAAACTACCTTCTAGTTATTCTTCCATTATAATGTGATGAAATAGAGGGTATATCTACACTTTCTCTTTGGCCCAATATGCTTTCGAACAGTAGATTTCTTTGCCCATCTTTTGGTAATGAGATAGCAATAGCATTTAGACTTATGTACCACTTCATAGTGCTTTACAGCACTTTCTAAATGGTTTACAAAGTCAGCATATTGCTCCCAACAATCTGGTTCCTCATTTTACTGACCTCAGCAGGTTGGAAGGCTAAGTCAACCTTGAGCTTGTCAGGATCAAACTCCTGGCTGTGGACAGAGTTACAGTACTAGTAACAGTGCAGTAAGATGGTATTCTAGGAGTGTCCAAACTTGGCAACTTTAAGATTGTGGATTTCAGCTCCCAGAATTCCTCAGCTAATCAGCCCAACAAGTCTTAAAGTTGCCACGGTTGGGCATATATGTGTTATTTCATACTGTTACGAGAATCAGTTTTCTCCACTACCATCTAGTTCATGGTTTTAGATGAATGACACTTGTTCTCCAAGGAATGGAAGATTTTGCAGAGGATCCAGACTTTCACAATGGGAAAGGCTGCTTAATAAATAATATAATGAGCATTATTTAGCAGCTTCCGATAGATTTAGCAGCAGATGGATTCTTAGGAAGCCAACTTCATTTAATAAGACAACCAATCACAGATTTTGCAGTACAAAGTGAGAGGAAGATTAATCAGCTTCCAGACTGTCAGTCTTGGGCAATGCACACCATCCATGACCAAATATGAAATTTCTCCAAGAGCCAAAGACCCCCTAACTCAGAGCCACTCCATTTTTCCAGGGTTCAGTTTTAGACTAATGCTCTCCTTCTAGACCTCAACAACCTCCAGGTACAGGTAAAAGGTACAGATAAAACAAAGCATTGCTTAACTTATCATGGGCAGAGATGTACAGCTGAGTATCATCAACATACTGATGATATCTGAACCCATGGTGACTGATGACCTCCCCCAGCAGTTTCATGTAGGTGTTAAACAGTAGCAGAGGAAGAAGCAAAGGCCAGAGATCTGACCTCTCTCCCCTGATCAACGCTGACTGAGAATGGCCTCACAGGAAGAAATGAACCAGGACAACACAGTGACCTCCATCCCCGATCCCTGAAGCCATTCCAGGAAGCTGTCATAATTGATGGTTTCAAAAGTCACTGAGAGATCAAGTAGAGTGAGAATGGATGCACTACCCTCCCATCTCATTTCTATCTGGTTAGTGACATTAGTACTTTTTCCCATTTCATCATCTCCTGCTCAATTCCCAAGTGGCATCAATAGATCCCTGTAACCTCCCACTGCTGGAGATCCATTTGTATGAAAGAAGAGAAAACAAGCCAGCCTTTGGGGAAAAGAAAGATGTGGCTTGTCTATCTGGTTAGGTTGCATTCCATTCACTTTCTCTTCTGCAGAGTGAGAAGCAGGATCTGGGGAGGAGAAGGAAGAGAGGGTGGTTGGCTAACATTCTGAAAGACACATGCCATCAATAGCTGCAGTGCCAGGAAAAAATGAGTGTCTTTGTACCTCAATTTGCATGTCTTGGCTGCTTTCAATATCTAATTGCTAGATTGTCACTGGAAGCATGAAAGGAGGGCAAGAATTTTCCTGCAGTAGATGCAGCATTTTCCACGAGTATCATGAAACTTTAGCTTGGAAGAAATCTGGCAGAATTTGTAGGATGATGCTTGAATAGATATGAAGCATCTCTTTCCTATTTGCATGGGAGATATTCACCATTAAAGAGAATCATGAGATACAGAATCTCTTGGTGCCCACATTTTATGACTCTTTGATCAGAAAGACATGCTTCATTGTGTTGATAGTTAGCTTCTGTTTGATCAATAAAATTCCATTTGAGAGAAAGACTTCTTGCATTGACAAGTTTTGCTCCAGTACACTTGAAGTGTTTGATTTATTAGGACACATGGAAATAAAAAGCACTCAGGAAAAAAGAGTGGTTTGGTAGCAACTGAACCAGAGGGGAAAATTTAGGAAGATTTATGAACAAGAAGGTTAAGATGAAGATTTCGTGCACCCTGAAGAGCATCTGCATAACACAAATTGAATTCCTCAAGAAAACACATCTCAGGCCGATAAACTCAAACTCAGTGAATTAAGAAATGCAGCTGGAAGACTTCTACCTATTTGTGACCATTTTATCTTAAGTAATATCATGTCCAGTTCATGTGGTACTTGCAGTTCCCCATGTTTAAAGCCCTTTATTTCATGTGTCAAGGAGAAATTTAACCTTTTCCCTCAAATCACTCATAAATATGGAAAAAAATAATAAGATATGCTCCTTGTGTGTCCTACAATAATCTAAATAAGGCTTTGGTACTGAGGTGTAGCTTAGAGTGGCATGAAATTAAATAATTGCTTTCGGACTGAATGCTTTCATCATATCAATCTATCCTGACTATGTTTCAATCCTATTTAAACCCTTCATGGACATGAATGTTCAGATTTATTGCTTGTGACCAAACCATAACCATAGGAAATGAAAGGTTCCTTCTGGATGACAAGAGCTAAACTGAATTACATGAAGCTGGGGAGGGTAGGAGTTGAATTGTGACTCTTGACCCCACACGAGCCCTCAAGGGACAGAAGTGTCCTCCATTGTTTAGAAGATGTTGTACAACCATGTATCCCATGCCAGTGTTTTCCAGCTCAAACTCAGAATGGATGCTTTTGGCCTGAACTGCCTTAGTCTTTGTGGGCTGATGGTCTCCAGGCTTTTACCACAATCTCTGATTGACAGCAGGGTCCATGCTCACTCTCTGTATTGGAGGGTTCCTATCCTGTGCAGCCATTTGATCCTGGGCTGCTAGGCTGTTACGGTCTCTGCTGGGTGGCAGCTGCTATGTTTTGTTAGAGCAATTTTTCAGTTGATTCACTTATGGCCTGTTAAAATCAAAGACCTTTTCTGATGATGTATCCCTTTCTGTTTCTGTCCAAGATGGGTAAAGCATGTTCTCTATTGCCTAACCTGTAAAGAGTCCTTTAAACATTCCTGTAAAGATTTCTTCCCTGCCCTGCCCTGCCCTGCCCTGCCCTGCCCTATCCTATCCTATCCTATCCTATCCTATCCTATCCTATCCTATCCTTCCTTTCCCATTATTTTAGCATGTGACAATTTCCAGAGGAGGGACAGTGTATTGTAAATCTGTTGCAGCTATGAACTAACTTTCTCCTCTCCATCTGTCTGTCTGTCTGTCTGTCTGTCTGTCTGTCTGTCTGTCTAATGTAATGTAATGTAATCTAATCTAATCTCATCCATCCATCCATCCATCCATCCATCCATCTATATATCTATCTATGTGTCATCTAATCAATTGCCAGGTAGAAACATGGGTACTTTATAAAAGCTGAGCTATTAATTTTCCATGCTGTAGACATTCCCTGGATTTACAGAGGATTTCCTAGTCCTTTGATTATTATAGCATCAGAACAATGGGGGGTGGAGAGGGAAAAAAGGATCAATGTCAATGGAGAAGATGAGAGTGGAAAAGAGACAAAACTCCCCAAGCCTTCCTAAAATATCTGAATGAAAATCACAATTGTATCCTCTATGTTTGATACAAAAAATATATATTTTACACATTGCACATACAGGAATCTACTCTGTTACTGTTATTGTTAAGTCTGCATGAAGAGTCAGACGCGAGGAGTTCCAGCAAAGAGTTTATTCAGTGACTACAGCTCAAATGGACCCGAGTTGGCTTGGCTACGGCTGCCTCTTATAGCCTGCAGCCATAGTTGCCAGCCAATGGGAGTGCAGGGTTTCTTCCCGCACTATTTAAACCAATACCATTTGACATTTCACAAGAACAGTTCAAATAAACCAATAACATTCAAACCTACATACATAACCCCTCCCCACTAGGTTCAGTCCATACCAAACCCCAACCTATCTAATGTATTCCTTTAAATAGGTGGGGCTCTTACGTGCGTTGAGACCTTCGTGGTTCAGAAGTTTTAACGTTCTCACCCAGTGAGAGGGAAATGTATCTGTTGACATTTCCCTGTTGGGACTTCCTGTGAAAGGAGACCCTGTTAGACTGTTAGAATCTGGTCTCTCCTCCCAACCCATCTCCATTCCAATGTCAGCACCCAAGTCAGGTAGTGATGTGCAATCTTCCACTTCTAAGGATGGATCTTGGCATTGTGACAGGGTTGGGATGGTTCCTGTCGCAATGGCTCGTTACACATGGGGTTGATTCTTGCTTGCTGATTTTCCTCCTGTTCCCCCTTCTAGAAGTGACATCAGGTGAGGAACCAGAGAGAGACAGGGCGATGTTCCTGAGGGAACCTGGATCTAAGTTGGTCAATGTGCCTGCTCCAGAGGAGGCCATCCTCTGTTTGTACCCTGTAAGAACGAGGGCCAGTGATGTGAGTTATTTCAGCAGGAATCCACAAAGGTTCACCTATAAGGTTCCTAGCATATACAGAATCTCCCACACTGAAAGAACGAACTTTGGAAGTGGAATCCAGTGGTGCGTTGGGTGCGTTAGTGGGATGAAGGCGGTCAAGGGAAGACCGAAGTTTCCTACCCATCAACAACTCTGCTGGGGATAAGTTATTTGATGGGCTAGGAGTGATGTGCTGAACACTAAGAAGTTTTTCAAGCTTCTCAGTGATGTCCCCAGGACCCAGCTGCTGAAGCTTCTCTTTGGTAAAGCGTACCATGCGTTCAGCCCGGCCATTAGCCGAAGGGTGCCCAGGGGCAGTGAGGGCATGTCTGATACCCTGTTGTGCTAGAAATGATTCAAAAATGTTAGATGTGGATTGAGGGCCATTGTCAGAGACAAGGACATCTGGTAACCCATGGGTTACAAACAATTTTCTGAGCTGCTTAATGACAGCCTCAGTTGTAGTGGATGTCATGGGAATTACCTCTAGCCATTTGGAGTATGCATCTACTATAACTAGAAAAGTGTGCCCTCTAGTAGGGCCTGCAAAATCAATGTGGATCCTAGACCATGGGCCCCTAGGACATTCCCATTCCTGTGGGGGGTGGTGAGGTGGAGCAGGCCTGACTACCTGGCAATTGGGACAAGATGCTACCCAGTTTTCAACCATTTTGTCAATACCTGGCCACCATACATAACTCCTGGCCAATCCCTTCATCCTTACAATCCCAGGATGACCCTCATGTAACATTTCCAAAACCTCCCTTTGCAGTTTTGCAGGAATAACCACCCTGTTACCCCACAAAATACATACTCTTAACACAGATAATTCAGTTTGCCTGGACTTAAAAGGTTGGGCAAGGTGAGGTAGATCTTGAAGAGGCCAACCTTTCTTAATCCAGCCTATAACAGGTGCCAGCACAGTGTCTTTGGCAGTCTCTCTGGCAATCTCAGCAGCATGGACTGGAAGCTTAGCAACAGTCTCTAGGAAAAAGGTGTGTGTTTCAAGTTCAGAGTCCTCCTTGTGGCAAGGCAATGACTCAGTGCATCAGCATGTCCAATGTCCTTGCTAGGCCTGTGAATCAGTTTGTATGAATAGGCTGCAGGAAATTCAGTCCATCTCAGCATTCTTGGTGGCAGGATATTAGGTGTAGGTTTGTCTCCTGCCACAATGCCTAATAAAGGTTTGTGATCTGTAACAATGGTGAATGACCTGCCATACAGATATTCATGAAATTTCTTAACAGCTGCAACAACTGCTAATGCCTCCTTGTCCAGTTGGCTATAATTCCTCTCTGCTTTGGACAAAGTGCAAGAGTAAAATGCAATAGGGGCTTCCCTTCCATTGGGAAGCCTGTGACTCAACCCCCCCCCCACTCCAAAAGGGGATGCATCACAAGTCAGAACAACAGGCAAATTCTCAGAGATTTGTATCAATACAGCATCAGATGTGATTAGTCTCTTAATACTGTTAAATGCTGATTGTTCCTTCCTCCCCCAGATCCAAACAGCCTTCTTATCAAGCAGGCAATGTAAGGGTTCAGCAATGGATGCCTTGTGAGGTAGAAACATGTGATAAAAGTTAATGAGTCCAAGGAAGGCTTGAAAATCTGTCTTGCATTTAGGTTTAGGGGCTTCCTTGATTGCTTTAACTTTGGCATCAGTAGGGTGGATGCCATGCTTGTTAATCATGTAGCCCAGAAACTCAACTCTGTCTGTTTTGAGTGTGCATTTGTCTTCCTTGACTTTTAAACCCGCTTTTCTGAATCTGGTAAGGACTTCTCTGAAGTCTTCTCTTCTTTCTTGAAGCTGAGTGTCATTTTCAGCAGAGTTTAACACATCATCAAAGTAAGGCACTACCCCTGGCAGTCCTTGCAACATTCTTTCCATAAGGCTTTGAAAAATGCCAGGTGCCATGCTTACTCCAAATTGTAACCTTTTACATTTGAAGGCACCTCTGTGAGTCACAATGGTTTGGGCCTCTGCAGTGGCATCATCAACTGTTAATTGTTGATATGCCTGGGCCAAGTCCAGTTTGGCAAAGACTGTACCCCTGCCAAGGGAATGGAGCAGATGATGCACAACTGGTACTGGGTATGCGCTCTGCTGCAGCGCATGGTTAAGTGTCCCCTTATAGTCACCACAGATTCTCACTGACCCATCAGCCTTGACTGGTGTGACTATGGGTGTTTCCCATCTGGAGTGGTCAGTAGGCTCTAAAACCCCTTGAGCAATTAATTTATCTAATTGTGCATCAATTTTTTCCTTTAAAGCAAATGGAACCCTCCTGGGCTTTAAACGAATTGGGGGCACCTTGGGGTCTAGGCTGAAAGCAATAGGGGTCCCCATATACTTGCCCAGTCCTTCACTGAAGACCTCTGGAAACTCAGACTTCAAGGACTCTTCCCATTCAGAGCTGCTCACGTGATTGATGCCAGTCACTTCGATGCCTAGTGGCTTGAACCACTCAAGTCCCAGCAAGCTTGGGCGATCCTTGTCCACGATGGTCAGAGGCAAACGTTTGGTGTGGCCTTTAAACTGCACGTTGAAATCTCTTGCTCCAACTACTGGAATCTTGTTCCCTTGGTAGTCTTTAAGAGTCAGTGCTTGCTTCTGGAAATGTTTCTTCTGAATGTTGGGAAGGAGTCTGTGGATAGTGTCCCATGACACCATAGATAAATAAGAGCCTGAGTCCACTTCCATTTGGCAAGGCCTTCCTTCAATGAACACCTTCACATGTACCTTTCTGCTTCTCAAGGGTGAAGAATGACCAATAGTGATTGTTTGGTGAGTTTCATTCTTGCCATTTGCTTCTGAATTTTGCCCCATCTTTTCAAGGAAATTGTTGGGCTTAAAGTCTTTTTCAGGAAGTTTTTTCCTACTAGGTGGAGTTCTGGATGATTTGCAGACTCTGGCTAAGTGACCCCTTTTCTCACAACGTAGGCAGATGGAGTCAAAGAACTTGCATTCAGTGCGGGGGTGGCCCCCCCCACAGCCTCTGCAATAAAATCCTTGCCTATTTCTCCCAGAGTCTTTTCTCTTCTTCTCCATTCTGAGTCTAAAAATCTCCTCTTCCGCCTCACTGCAATCTGAATCAGAGTCTATTTGTTCGCAATGGGCTGTTGTGGATTTTTCCCCATCAGAATGGCTTGAGGCCTGGCTTGAGGCCTTGTTAATCTTTTTCATGGCCGCTGCTGAGGACTTGGTGGCTTCTGCTGAAACAGCTTCTTCAATGGCTTCTTTAAACGTGATCTTAGGTTTCATTAACAGTTTGCTTTGTAAGACCTTATCTTTGAGGCCTAAAACAAACCGATCACGCATGGCCTCTTCTAAGTTGGTAAAGTCACAAGCACCCCAATGTCCCTTAAACTTGCCACGAAGTCATTAACATTCTCGCTTTCCCCTTGATCCCGACGGTAAAATTCGTGTCTCTTAATGAGGCACGATACTTGTGGGGCGTAATGGGCTCTTAAAAGCTTCTCTAAATCAGGCCATTCCATTACCTTCAGCTCTGCAGCTCCCGCTAACGCCTTCACCATCTTGAAGACTGCCGGACCGCAGTGCGTGAGAAATACCGCCCTCTTCCGTCTCTCGGGAATGTCGGCGAGGTTGTTTCCTTCCAGGTACATCTAGAAGCGATCCGCATACGATTCCCAGTCTTCCACCGCCGGATCGAACGGGGCTGGGAGGGTGTTCAGCGCAGCCATCTCGCTCTTCTGCTTGTTCTTCATGTCGTCTTCTCTTCAGGGAAATCCCATCCTCGTCGCCAGTGTTAAGTCTGCATGAAGAGTCAGACGCGAGGAGTTCCAGCAAAGAGTTTATTCAGTGACTACAGTTCGAATGGACCCGAGTTGGCTTGGCTACGGCTGCCTCTTATAGCCTGCAGCCGTAGTTGCCAGCCAATGGGAGTGCAGGGTTTCTTCCCGCACTATTTAAACCAATACCATTTGACATTTTACAAGAACAGTTCAAATAAACCAATAACATTCAAACCTACATACATAACAGTTATTTTAAACACAGACTTCATTCAAATCATGGAAGCAGAAGAGCACCAACTCAGGCCCTTGAGGGGTGCGCCACAACAACTTCAGTGCAACTCCAGGAAACCTCAAAGGTTTTTGCAAATTGCAATACAGTGGAGAAATTAGGAAATACACAGCTGGAAAGTGCCATATCTCCTTCCTCATAATTGGAATTGTAAACAGTTAATCCAAGGAATAAGAATAAAAGAGATTCAGTGTTGATTATTTATTATGAGTGAATGTTACGTAAGAATTCCAGCATGGGCGCTAGTTTCAGATGAGAGACTTACACATTTCATGGACCTATAACAAGGCAATTTAGTCAGCCAAACTCTTGCCAATTTCCATATTCTCTTCTGATGCAGAAGGGATGTTGAGTGGCGTGGAAGGAAGACAGACACACAAACATAGTTCATGAGGGAAGGCACACTGAGGTCGTGCCTCGAACCTCTTTTATTAGGAAAGTTCGGATCAAGCAGATCCCTGTGTCACAAACTGATAGGGTATTCGATGGCTTGAGAAGGAGCATGTTTACCCAAGTCAGGAGATTATCAGTGGCTGTCACATAGGCATCTTAGCTGGAACAGAGAGGTTGATTGTTTACCAAGACTGAGAGGAAAACTTATTTGAATGTGGGGGTTTGTGGGTTATCCCAGCCATGGGTGGTTTGCCAGCCCCAGGCTAGTTTTCCCCACATCTCCTCCTTTTTCGTTTAGTTTTCAGCAAAGGTCTTGATTTTTGAGCATTTTGTATGCGTACATAATCTCAGGTCTTGTTGGATGTTTGTGCCAAATTCTGATAGACAGACACTGAGCGAGTAGGTTTGGTAAGCATTGAATGCAGCAGCAAATTAAAATACACATGACTATACCACAAATAAGTATCTGTGTGAGTTGGGTAAACCATGAGCCATTCAGTAACCAGGACCAGAGCCAATCCCATGGAGACTGAGGGACATCTGAAGAAAATGGTCCCTGTTGAACTAACATCTCCATGTGTTTGATGGTTGCTGAGATATTAGCATGGTAATCCGTGATATATGTACAACAATGAGAATGTATTAAAGCACATACACCCCCCTTTGCAGCCAACACAAAGTCTAAAGCAAAACGATTTTGCAATACTACTTCTTTTATTTGGGTAATTTCCTCATTTAAATAGTTGAGCATTTTGATAGTATCATTGAACAATGATGTAGTCCAATTGGCTAAAATATGAAGATCTCTATAATTCATGGCAGCTCCTAGAGCTGGTATAAGCCCTCTACCGAGCATTGTGTCCCAATGGAATATTACTGGGCTTTGAACCTCTCTTCAGTTCCTAAGCCTACCTTTTGGAAGGTCTTTGCTGATTATAATAGATGGCGCGATATACCCTAAGGTACATCGTCCTGACCAGCACGGAGAAATATGAGAATATGCTTTCCTTTCGCATAGCATCCGTACAGTGCCTATTATATTAGTGGATTTATTCTCTGAGGATTAAGTTTGCTGAATCAGGACTGCTATAATATTGCATAAATGCAGACCGCCTATACTGGCTGTTGTTGGACATTTGCTAGAGCCATTTGAATGAATACCAACAGTGCATCCTGTAAGTTGAAATGTACAGGCAGCCTTGGTGAAATTATGTGTGTGTATAGTTAAGTTCTCTGTCAAAGTGGCATCTAGATAACGTGTTATGGTAGTACTATTAAATTCAAATGTCTGATTGCAGTGTGGGTATCTACCCACTTTTATTGTTGCGTCGCTGGAATTCTTATATTCCCAACAATATGCTGCGGTTTCCTGGATTCTATGCCCTATTATAGGAGATATACTATGTTTGTCAGAATTTATAAGTACACCATCTATCCAAGGATGGTGAAGCCAACCTGTTTTATTAAAAGGTATAGCATGCACAAGAAATCCTCCTTGTGTTTGTGGAGGAGTATGCATGCAAATCCAGCAATCGGTATTATTGGTTTTCAAAGATATGTTTTGTATGTCTTCTATGTAAGCATTAGAATGCCATAAGCCTTGTTCAGTTATTGCATTTGTACAGGCAAATAGTTGCAGGAAAAGAAAACAAATTATTGTTAAGGAATTAGCATTAAGGCAAGAGAATGCGGCCATCAAGAAGTTTTCAGGAGTTTGCGGAATGTTCTGATCTTGTAGCAGTTGCATCAACTGAGCCAATAGCACTTTGATCTGCCCCCAGGTCACTTTGTGTCTCGCTCGTGGTGCTCTTTCCCAATCCGTCTGAGCAGGTTGCTGGAGGCTGAGGCTGAATGTTGGAATTGGATTCTGCAGTCCTTGATGCCAGGCCATCTCTCCACGGTTTCACACAGCGAGCCAGAACCCAAACGGGACCTGTGGGTGTAAGCACAGCAGCATAGCCTCGTCCCCACATAAGCAGTGGAGCAGGACCAAGCCATTCTGGGTTAGGGAGCAATTTGTACAAAACCTGTGGTCTGGGAGAACCATCATGATGTCCATAATGTCGTGCGACTGCAGTCGAATTTTGTGAATTTAAATTTAAATGATTCAATGTAAATAAAACTTTGTTAAGCCATTCCAGTTTTCCGGGCAATCCTAAGGGAGTTCCTCCTGTTTGTTTATGTTTGTCCAAAGCATTTTTTTAAGATTTGATTAGCTCGTTCCATGATCGCTTGACCAGTGGAGTTATAAGGAATGCTAAATAAGTGCCAGATGTCCCATTGGGAGCAGAAAGTGGCAAACGCTTGACTGCAATAGGCAGGACCATTGTCAGTTTTGATCATGTTGGGTTTGCCCATAACTGAAAATGCTTTTAAACAATGGTTAATGACATGCTTCGTGGCTTCTCCCTTTTGAGGAGAAGCCCAAATATAATTAGAATAGGTGTCTATAGTTACATGAAGATACTTCCAGGGAGCGAATGGTGGATATTGAGTCACATCCATCTGCCAAACTTCATTTGCCTTCAGACCTTGGGGGTTAACTCCTATAGAGGGGGCTGCAGAGACCTGAGAGCATTGTGGGCACTGCTGTATGATTGCTCTTGCCTGCTCTATAGGGAGATTAAAGGCTTTTGAGAGAGATTTAGCGTTTTGATGAAACATAGCATGACTATCCCAGGGTGTAACCATAAGGGCTTGTGGTTTAGTAGCCTGATCAGCTACGGAATTGCCTTCACTAATGTAGCTGGGAAAGGGTTGATGGCTTCTAATATAGCCAATAAAAAGAGAATGTGTTAGCTGCTGTAGGATTGTCTGTAAGGTTAGAAATAAAAAAAGCAGCGCTTCATCTAGTGTGGGTGTTATATATGCTCCAGGCAGGTTCTGGACTATGTTACAAACATATTGACTATCTGAAATAATATTGAGTGACTGCTGACTAAAATGTTGCAGAGCGAGAATGACTGCAGCCAATTCCGCACACTGCGCGGAAATCTGCGGTGGGGTGATCTTAGTCACCCAGTTTCCATTGTCTTTCCAGGCGACTGCACCCCATTTGGGACCTCCATCTGTAAAGACTGTAATAGCTTCAGGAAGTGGAGTGGGAGACAAGACAGAGTACATGGACATAGGAATGCGATTAAAAGCTAAAATTCTTTGATCTACCAGAATGTGATAGGAAACTTTTCCCACATATTCCATCAATGCTAGCTGCAGAGAGGACGATAAATGGAGCATATGCTCCCAGTCTTTCAGTGGAATGGGAAGAATGATATTAACAATATCTAAACCAAGAAGGACTAAACTACGTTCCCTAGCTTTTAGAATTAATTCTGAATACATTCTATCTGGGAAGCTAATGGTGTGTCCAGGGCTATGGCTAAGATAGATCCATTCCAGGATATTCATGGAGCTTTTACCTGCAGTAAACAGTTCTTGTGTTAAAACTGCAGTAGGCTGTTTTGCAGTAGGAATCAACACTAACATTAGTGGAATGTTCTCTACACACCTATCAACCCAAACCTTTTTTAGAGCACCATTTATTAGCTGTAACACCTGCATTTGATCAGAAGTTAGGGTGATCAGATCCACAGGATTGTCATGATTTTTCAATGCTTTAAATAATGGGCTAAGTGTGTGGGTTGGCAATCCGACATATGGTCTAAGCCAATTGATCGAACCTAGAAGTTGTTGTAAATTAACATAGGTTAATGGATTTTTGTTCTCAATCTGAGGAATCCTAGGTGTGGAATAGGTCTGAAGCAATTTATGTCCTAAGTAGAGGAAAGGTGGGCATATTTGGACCTTTTCCGGGGCTACCTGAAGTCCATATAACTGAAGAAAGTGCTGTAATTGAGGCAACCAGGTGGGCGGAATTTCAGGAGCGGCCACTAGAATGTCATCCATGTAATGATAGACCATTGCATTTGGGTATTTATTCCAAAATGGTTGTAGGGCTTGATTAACAAATAATTTTACACAGGGTTGGGCTATTAAGCATACCTTGCGGTAGCATTGTCCACTGATACCTAGCAGTTGGTTTTTCTGAATTCATCACTGGGACAGTGAAAGCAAAAAATGGCTTATCTTCAGGACATAAAGGAATAGAGAAAACATTTTCTATCTGTCTCTGTATTGCTTCCTGCAATCTATCAATAAATTCTGCATAGGGTTCGTTGGGACCCTGTTTGATGGTAGAGAATGATTTTGGTGGTTTCCCTGTAACTGGTACTTTTTTAAAGGCATGTAAAACACAACGGCCAATAGCAGGATAGGCAGCCGCAGGAATGCCTGTAGCTTGTTGTTGTAAATTGCTAAAAGCCCCTGCCCCATACAATTGGTCTGGGATATACGCCCCCCCGGAGTTGTTTCCTGCCTGAATAGCATACCTCTGATATTATGAAACCCATACCACATATTGCGCTGGGGTAAGAAGCATACGTATCATATCTTTCCAATCTTGTGGTACTAGATGACATGCATTTGATATGCCTTCTAAAATGCCCTGTGTGAAAGTTGACCTGAGCCCTGTTTCACTAATTCTTTTCCTTAGTTCCCTTAACACCGTATAAGGTAGGGGTGTCCATTCATATTGAACTTGCCCCTGAGCATCTATTTGCTCCTGTACTGGAAAGGCATTGAGTCCTTCTGTCAATTCTTCTGCTGTTAATTCCCCTTTTCCTTGTGCTTCTTTAAATCCAGCTTGGATTGCGCTACTCCCTTTACTGGAGATTTTTGGTGGGGTCTGAGAGGTCTCTGGCACCATTGATGTTGGTGCTGGCAGAGTCAATTGTACATAGGGAGGAGGTGTGGACGCCTCCTGGGGAAGCAGAGAAGCTGGTGCCTTGAGTGAGTGAAAACCTACAGTTTCTACTGCTTCCTTACATGTCTGCCATACTAACAGATGTTGAATTGGAGCTCTAGGTTCTGAATGTAAATGTACTCCGATTTTTATCCAATCTCCCAAGTCCAGGCTTCCCTTTTCCGGATACCATGGACATTGGTAACCTATTTCTGTTATAAGCTCTTCTATATCACGTAAACTTATTCCTCTTGTCTTACTTTGCTGCTTAAGAATTTTATGCAATTCTTTTGCATGACCTTTCTGCTGAGTTGATAATTCCTCCCCCCATACTCACCTGAAATCCGGAGTGTTGTACGCTGAGGTGCACCTTGGCTATTCCAGCCGGATGAGTGGAGGGTTCTTAAGCCGAATCACGTCGGGGTCACCAGATGTTGAGGCGGCGCGGAAGGAAGACAAGACACGCAAACATAGTTCAAGAGGGAAGGCACACTGAGGTCGTGCCTTGAGCCTCTTTTATTAGGAAAGATCGGATCAAGCAGACCCCTGTGTCACAAACTGATTGGGTATTCGATGGCTTGAGAAGGAGCATGTTTACCCAAGTCAGGAGATTATCAGTGGCTGTCACGTAGGCATCTTAGCCGGAACAGAGAGGTTGATTATTTACCAAGACCGAGAGGAAAACTTATTCGAATGTGGGGGTTCGTGGGTCATCCCAGCCATGGGTGGTTTGCCAGCCCCAGGCTAGTTTTCCCCACAAGGGAGGTGTCAAGTCTCTTGCGAAGGCTCAGCTTTGATTCCTTGTTATCAAAACTTCTGCACCTTTGCTCTGTAGGAGAAATAACTCCCCAAAACACTAATCATATTAACCATATTTCATTTGACTTAACGTTACAATAATGAATTCAGGTTTTATTTTGGCCTATGACACCGAAAAGCATGTCCACCTCCTGTGTTTTTCAGAGTGAGTTTTTCTTAATATCAAATAAAGATTATGGAAGCACCCATTACATAAGCTTCAACTTTGCAATGGTGATTGACAACCTGGCAACTCTTCAGTGTTGAAAAAATAAACAAACCTGTGATAATATTATCCAGATTGCCCTTGTGACGTACAGAAAAGGATTGACAGAGCCTCATACTTTCCAGATGAAGCCTTACTCATGGGGAAGAATCCATGACTTACAGATGTCTTCACCTTTCATGTTATTGTAGTTTCATGTTTGTGTGAGATCCCTAAGAAACACAAGAGGTGTGGTTCCCAAACTCTTGTCATGTCATAAGACTTGACTGGTCTTACGTAGCATCTTCTAAGGAGATGACAGGAAATGAACCTTCAGACCAAGGCAGAGACATCTCCAGAGGTACTGTTTTCTGCTGTATCTTTGTAGACTGGTTGCAACAAATTATTTTCTTCCAGGGCCAGATTACTGAGATGACATCTGGGTTTAATCCTATTTGTAGTTGATTTCTTCCTGCTGGTATAGGGAACATTAACATAGCTATTTACATCTGTGGCTTTGTTCTCCAAGTTGAATAGATAATCTCAGAAAAGAAACAGGTGAGTTTTTATCCCTGAAGGATCTATTTTTTTCTTAATAAATCCCCTTCCCCATTCCCTGAAGGCTGGTGTGAGCTTCATGAAAGGGAAAAATACTCAAGAATCTATATAGTATTCTCTTCCACATATTTTTTTAAATCAAGTTTCTTTGCCTTTCCATCATGCAATAGCACAGGAGTGTCAAACTTGCGTTGTCATGATGTCATCACGTGACATATCACTACTTTCCCCGCTTTGCTAAACCAGGCGTGGGCATGGCCAATGAGTGTTGCATCTGGCACGTGGGCCACAAATTTGACACCTCTGCAATAGCACTTCAGGATTCAGAATCTGATTCAAGAAATTGAATTTTTTTAATGTATGGATTCTTAATTAAATGTATTAATTAAAACATGTTTTGATTTTAAATTTATATTAGGATGTCTTTCAAAATAGAACATTTCTTTCTCCTTCCAAACTGCCTCTAAAGTGTGATCTCTCTGTGTACTTTTCACCTGTCCTTATAGCAAGAGATGCCTAAGCTTCAGAAATTGGGACAGTAGGAACATGCTGATGAAATATTAACTAGTCATACCACATGGAAAAATGGTTTGATCCCTTTTGCTGGAAAATACTTCTGGTCAATAGGCTTTTAAAATTGCACACTATACTCATTGTGGTAGTATTTGATAAGAGGAAGATTTAATAAGTAAACAAATTAGGTGGGAAAACTTTGGCCAGTGGATATAATTCTGTGATGTCTCTGCAGCAATGTCCACATTTTGAGTGAAGATGGCCTATAATTGTCAGAGGCATAAACCTCTTCATGATTAAAACTCCCAGAGCATGTAAATAAGCTTCTGCAAATGTTACTGGTCTCACCTCAGAGATTTGTTCACTGGTCTCCTAACACAAACTTGCATTATGATAACTCACCTGAACTTTGCTGGATAAAATTATTTCTCTGCCAGCTCTTCAATTTGTTGTTTGTTGACAAAATTAGTTGATTTTACCAGTGCAGTTTGCTTTCTCACTGTGTAGTAAATGCAGAATAAAGTTCATTTGGCTTTTGCTGGTCAGTCAGCCAGAAAAGAGAAGTGATGGATAGGAGATTTTGAAATACCTGCAACTTGTGTGGTTTGGTTTGCAGCAGTGAAAATGTATATTTTTAAAGAATAGGGTTGTTTTTTTAAGTTAGAGGCCAAAAAGTGATTTAAATTGACATTAGTCTCACATAGGATAATTGAACGTCAGGAAGCAGGATCCATTTACATTTTGACATTTGCAAAACAAAGCATAATACATAAATTCAAAAGACTATTAGGCAACTGAGAAATGAGGAGTTGATTGGCTGAGTGTACCCCTAGCTTTAAGATATATGCCAAGTGGGAAGTGTCCATCAGCTGTCAAGGTTCCAAGTAATATACCCATAGCAAACAAAACTCCAAGGCAGGTAGATTCCTCAAAGAACAAGTTTATTGGATATGTTATATTCAGTGGTGGGAGTCACATAATTTAACAACCGGTTCTCTGCCCTAATTATTTCTTCCAACAACCAGTTCACCAAACTGCTCAAAAAGTTAACAACCGGTTCTCCTGAAGTGGTACAAACTGGCTGAATCTCACCACTGGTTATATTGGCACAGACTGTGAAAACTGACTCTGAATATTCCCATGGTTTTCACCTAATTAAAAGTAAAAGTTTCTTGTCTTTGGGCATGTCCACCACATATGGTAATATGACCTGGTATCTGATTACACTTCCAACATTTAGCTGATAAATTTTCATACACCTTTGCTAGTCACACTAGTGGTAGATGCCACCTATAAAACATTTTGTATAGATTTTCCTTATATGCTATTGACATTGTTAGTTTGCAGTTTCTTTTTTTCACACAAATTTTTTATTTTTATTCTTTAAACATCTCTTTAAGTGAACAATGTGATTCCAGGTTATAGCATACATATATAATCTTAATTACATTTTCAGCTTTCTTATCCAGTTTTATATCATATCATTACCTATTCCATTTTTCTTTTAATATGTTTTTCACTTCATGCTATTTCATTCATTTCCAGGATAAAAAAACAATTTTATCCTAAAATATATTATCCAATATTGATCCCCTGTATTGTCAATTCAATTTAATTTGCCACCTATTTTTATTTTATGTATTCTCCCCATTTTACACTCTTAAACCCAATATATCACAAATAAAAAAACTAATATCAATATAGCCATTTTAAATACTACCTCCTGTATTAACAACAACAATTTCCTATTTACTGTTATATTTCTCCCCCCTCCAATCAGGTTCCACATGGTATTCTTTCCCTATTACACAATAAATCTTCCAAAAACATTCATATAATCATTTCGTATTTCACATTTTGTTTCTATTTAACCAATTGTAGATGCAAGTAACAATATTATACTTTGATTTTCATACTCTATGTTCTTTTTCTTCATCACCTTACTAATTATGATGTAATACTCTTATTTTAAATTCTTATTTAACAATATAATCATTTTTAATTTCCATACTCTTTGTTATTCCAATAACATTTATATAGCAAATTATATTTTCTATTTCATTCCCATTTAGTCCAGTATAAAAAATTAGTAACAGTATAATCATTTTTAATTCTCTTACTCCTTATTCACTTTCCTCATCATATAATTATATCTTAGATAACATTCCTACAATAAATTCTTATTTCCCTTTCTATTCAGATTAAATTTATTTCTTTATTTTTAACAATAATTTCCAATAAACTTTAAGTTCCAAACTTCCTAACCTTTAGATCTATTTTATAAAAATACCATGATACATTTTGTTCTGCTTTACGCTCTAGATGGGTATAAACCAGACAGAGCAACACCACAAAGCATCTATACAAAGTCTTTTTATTGGTTCATCAGGCATCCTGTCAACTCACAGTTATGATGAGGTTCTTCTTAATGTCCAATCCTTTGCATATCTGAATCGTGGTGTAGAAAGATATTAAACTCTCATCCTTATGATTATGATTGTAGCGTCTGCATGGTATAGGACTCAGGCTAGAGTGAGGGAGCCTCCCCCAACCCAAGAAGAGTCAATTTAGTGACCAATCAGGATTACAGATGTGACCACATGACATGTACTACATTTCCCAGGATATCTTAACTACATTTATCATGATGCATTCCCTTAAGGGGACAGCTCTCAATTCCTAAGTAACTATCCCAAATCCCATTAACTCTAAACTGGCTGGACAGCACACTCCCCACCTGGAATTGTAAATTCCACTAAGTAAGGAGCAATTAACTAAGATAAACAGTAAAAAGTAATACTAACTGAATAGCAGATAACTATATAACTAAAATAAACAGGTAGCTATATAAGTAAAGGAAACAGTAAATAGCTATAAAGCATCAAACAAAGCAAAGCAGCAGCAACACTAGGTCAGTGACCAGCCAGGTGTAGAGCTTCTTGGTGCAAGTCTGCTGGTCACCTCTGGCGGCCTTTTAGGGTGGACCGATACTCTAGCTGCCAATGGTGAAAGTCTGGTGGTTGCTGGTGGCCATTTAGGATGGAACGGCATTCTTGTTTTCAATGGTGCTAAAGGGCATTGGAATTCTGTTGGAATGGATGGTGCTATGGCATCTGCCTGGGTTGGGGCCTGCATCCTATTGACACTACAAGTCCTGAACTTCCCCAACCCAGGTCTGTCTTGAAGGCAAAGGATGAGAACCTCGGGCCTCTGACTACTTCAGTGTGAGCTAAGGCATCAGGGGCATCTAATCCCAGCAAGAGCAAAATCAGGATCTAGGGTGGGAAAGTGATGAGCCATATGCTTCAGGTGAGGTATGTTGCTAGCTACCTCTCATGTTGCAATGTGGCTGCGGTCATCTGGTATCCCGTCCCATTCTAACACAGGCGGCAGTAGGCACTGGGTGTCACTGCATTTTCTTGGTTTGTCTGTTCAAGCTTCTAAGCTCATATTATAGCAAGCAGGTGTCTGCTAGCCAGCACTGTGTTATCTTGTCTCCATAGTAATGAGATAAGAAAGTCTTGTGTTTTGATTTACTGCGCATGTGTACAAAGTTTTGACTTCACTTTTCCTTTATTCTTTTTCTATATGCCTTGGTGGAGATTAGGTTGCAAGTATGTAGCTCCGTGTAGGTTTTCTTATTTTATAAATAAAAATGTTTTTAGATTACTTTTCGGGTCTACTTTTTATCAGCATTGACAGCAAAGAAAAACACGGTCTATCACCTCTAATTAGCAGGGATGTTTGAAGAATTTTTACTCCCTGGCAAAAGTTTTTTCAAAGCCTTGACAATGGTCGCAGAGAAAGGCTTGACACTGGGAACTTCCATCTAATGACTCTATACAGTGTCCAGTAGCTCTCCTCCCCGCCGTGCATCTTGGTGCGGTGCACGTTGAGATCGTGAAGTGCACTATTTCCTTCTGCACATCAAAGAGGTTGAAGAATGCAGACCTGGCTAGTGAGCAATTGCTCTGAGGATCTAGGATTATGTACATTTTCACTGCTTCTTGTGGGCGTCCATCAGGGTAGACTTTGGCTAAGCAGATCTGACAACACAAGCGAGGGACTGGTGTGTTATTGCACACTGACATGCAATGGACACTTACCACTGGCTGCAATTGTGCTTTTGTGGCGCGCTGAGGCTCCTTGTTCAAAGGAGGGTTAGGAGTTGTCTGCTGGGGTGATTCAGAGTCTGGGTGCAGAGCAGTTGGGTGCTCATTGCTGTTGCATAGACGGCATTGTACCTTGGCTGTGCATCTTTTGGCGCATGTTTAGAAGCTTCACAACACTTGTAGCAGACTCTGAACTCCCATAACAAATCTTTCCTTTGGGTCAGGGATTTTGCTGCAAACCCCTGGCACCTGTTCAGTGAGTATCGGGTATTGTGCAAAGGACAAAGCTCGACTCTCTTTGTAGTTTGAGAACTAGATCGGGTTGAGGCCAATGAGCTAGCAGCCAAACTCTTTATGGTTGGGGAGTTGATCTCGGTTTTATGGACAGCCATGTAGGGTTTTCCCCTTGCAGTGGGCGTAGGGTCTGTGGGCAGTATATAGTTGCCGTTGTATCTTTTTTCATTTGGAGGACTAACAGCTCTGAGTCCACAGGCCCTGGGGGTGTTACACACTGTTGCCTGGTGGGCCACGAATTCTTCGAGAATGGTAAATGTTATATAGTTGTGGAGACCCTTGGCCATGAAGGCATCAGACAACTGGAGCCACTGTTCAATTAGCACCTGCGGGAGTTTCCTGTGATGACCCAGAGTAGCTCAGAAATAGAACAAAATGCAAAACGTAACTAAAAGCCCTTTAATGCCTTCAACTTGGCTTCACTGTTTAATTGTTCACAGTGGAGGAGTCAAAATAACATTTCAAAGGCAAAAAACACAGTTCGCATTTAAAGAGCTGATAATGAAGAAAAACCAAACCAAACAAACCAAACCGCATTAATACAGTTCCTCGGCAGACCAAGGATAGATAATTGCCAGCTTCAGGAAGATAACCAGGGACAATCTGTTGGAAGAATGCCAACCAATATAAACCTTCTTTAAAATGAAAATGTTAACCTTGACTCCAGCAGCCTGACTACGCATGTTCAAACTTATATACAGAGCTCCCAGCTGTAAGCCCTGAGGAGGATCATGGCCCTCTCCTCCTGAGTAGACCATGCTTTGCCCTGATCCTCTCCTCCCTGCGTGCCCTGAGATGGATAAGAGATGGGCCTGGATCCTTCTCTGAGTGCTCAGCTGGCCTCTGCCCTTCCCCAGCCTCCTCCACCACCTCTGGAGCCACACTCCCACTCCCTGTTGGCTGTTCCTCCTCTTCCTCAGAGTCAGTCCCCACCAGGGGCATGACGCTATCCCCCCACATGGCCCTCTCCCCTGGGACCAGGCGGACGAGGATGTTGAGGGAACCGAGCGTGAAAGTTCTGGACTAAACGAGGAGCAAGAACATCAATGGCATCAACCCAGGTGAAGTCCTCTGGCCCATAACCCTTCCATGCCACCAAATACTGAAATCGGCCCCACAACTGGAGAGAATCTTGGATACTATCCACTTCATACACCTCCTCTCCCAGAGGGTCTACTGGGGCTGGTCATAAGGGAGGCGCTTTATGCAGGCTGTCGGCCGATACAGGGACTAACAGGGAACGATGAAAAACAGGATGGATACGTATGGTCCATGGCAGGGAGAGACAAAAAGCCACAGGATTGATCACTGCCTCGACTGGAAAAGGTCCCAAGTAATGGTGATCAAGCTTTTTCGATGGCCGCGTCGTTGGTAAGTATCGAGTAGAGAGCCAAACCTGATCGCCTACCGCTAGAGGTCACAACGATGGTGGTCAGCAAACCATTTATAGTCCTCCTTGGCTCTCTCTAGTTGATCGTGGACCATGTGGTGCATGGCTTTTAACTCCTGCAAGAATGTATCCACTGCTGGAACTGGGGAATCAGACGGGGCTAAAGGGAAAAGTCGTGGATGAAAACCATAGTTAGCAAAGAAAGGGGACACATGGGTGGATGCATGTTGAGCATTGTTATAAGCAAATTCTGCCACCAGCAGCATTTCCACCCAATTGTCTTGTTGAGTATTGCTGAAACAGCGGAGGTACTGCTCCAAAATAGCATTCACTCTCTCTGTCCCCCCATCAGTTTCAGGGTGATGAGCGGATGACAGACACGCCTGAACCTGCAGTTTCATGAGTAAGGTCTGCCAGAAGCGTGCTGTAAATTGCACTCCCCAATTTGATACTATTCGGTCTGGTGATCCATGCAACCGGAATACATGGGAGATAAACAACTGGACCATTATCCTGGCCATAGGAAGACCCGAACATAGAATAAAGTGGGCCATTTTAGTCAACATATCCACCACCACTAAAATGGTTGTAGCACCCTTTGATGGTGGCAACTCAGTGATGAAGTCCAATGAAACTGCCCCCCAAGCTCATGCTGGCATGGGCAAGGGCTGCAAGAGACCAGGGGGAGCACCAGGAGCATACTTGGCTTGTTGACAGATCCCACAGGATGCCACATATCCTGACACATTATGTTTAAGTCTCGGCCACCAAAATGTCCTTGAGATGAGGTGCAGTGTTTTGAACACCCCAAAGTGTCCCGTTGCCGGACTATCATGACATTGACGTAGGATAAGGCCATGAACAGGACCTCCAGACACATAAATGTGAACACAGAACCGCAACAGGTCCCCAATATACACCCAAGGAGTCTCTTGTCTCCCATTCTCATCCAATTCTCGACGTCAAGCTGCCACAAATGGGTCCTGCCTCTGCACCTCCTGAATCCTCATGAAATGCATGAACACAGCTGGGGCATTGATTAATCCAAAAGGCATCATGGTATACTCAAAATGACCGTACCTTGTCTGGAAAGCTGTCTTCCACTCATCCCCTGCATGAATGCGAACCAGATTGTAGGCCCCACGCAAGTCCAACTTCGTGAAGATCTTAGCTTGACGAAGCCGCTCAATCAATTCAGGGATGAGGGGAAGCGGGTACCGATTCCTCACTGTGACTGCATTCAATTTGGGGTAATCACAACACAAACATAGCTCTCCCGATTTCTTTTTTACAAAAAGCACCGGTGCAGCCAATGGGGAGGTAGAAAGCTGGATAAACCCTTTCCAGGGGTTCTTGTCAATAAAATCCCGCAACGCGGCCAACTCCGGTTCTGACAGGGAATATTTCCAACCCACTGGCAATTTTGCATCGGGCAACAAGTCAATTGGACAGTCATACGCCCTATGCAGAGGCAACTGATCTGTCTCCTTCTCCCCAAACATATCAGCAAAGTCCACCAACTCTGCAGGTAGATCCAGGTCCACGGGCATAGCTACACTCCCTGCCCAGGAGCACAAGCAATGGGTAGCACACTTCCTATCAAGGAACTGCACAATTCCAGACGACCAAACAATCTGTGGATCATGGGCCCATAACCAATCCAAACCCAGCACTACCGGAAAACGAGGCACTGTGGCAACGTAGAACACGGCTTCCTCCACATGCTGCCCAATATGCATGTGAAGGGGTTTGGTTGCAGCAACCACACATCCCAAACGAAGGGGTCGACCATCAATCATCTCCACCATCACCGGCGGGGATACCTGTTGCTGAGGAATGAACCACTGCTCAACAAAATGAGCATCCATGAAATTGGCTGCGGCCCCTGAGTCGACCAAGGTTTGGATCTCCACCACTCCCACACCAGGCATGAACACACTTGCTGGCAACACAAGGTGCTTAACCAATAACGACTGTGGTGAAGATGTCGAAGATGGCAAAGGTGGCGGGGATGGCAAGGTTGGTGAAGATGGTGGGTCTAAGGACTTTACACCCCGACCTACAGACCCCCGTAGGCCGAGCGATGCTCATTTCCTGCCACCGCTGGCATTGCTGCTGTGGATGTCTTAACAGGACACTTGGCCAAAAAATGGCCTTGATTGCCACAATAGAGGCATAAACCATCACGACGACATCTATCCTTTTCTGCTTGAGACAGGCGAGGGCGGGCAACCCCCAACTGCATGGGCTCCTCCAAAGTCACCTCCACCAAGGGCGCCATCCTGCTGGAAACAGATACAGATTCCCTTCGTCATCACACCCGTCTCTGCTGAAGCCTAGCATTGATACGAAGACACAGATGCATGAGCTCCTGAAGGGTGCAAGGGCATTCAATGCGCACCAACTTGTCCAGGAGCTCCAATGACAAGCCCTCCTGGAACTGGTCCAATAGTGCTGCCTCATTCCATTGGACATCCTGGGCAACCACCCGAAAACTAGCAATATAATCCATGAGAGAGCCACGCCCCTGATTCAAGTCTCTCAAGTGTCTGTTTGCTGTTTGGCTTCGAACAGGGTCCTCAAACGTGGCCTGAAACTGATGGCAAAACTCAGCATAATTGTCCAACACCTGCTTGGGCTGGGTCAACAGAGGCGTTGCCCAACGTGCTGCAGAGCCTGACAACAAACTAATCAAAAACCCCACCTTATCCTGGTCAGTGGGAAAATCCTCAGGCCGAAGGCTCATGTAAAGCTGGCACTGCCCAAAAAATGCTGGAAATTGGGCCAATGAACCATCAAATTTATCTTGCACTGCCATTGGGCATTTGTGGCGTGGCTGGGTAGCCTGCATTTGTGCCACCTGTGCAGTCAAAAGAGCCACTTGCTGGCTTAACTGGGCGTTGTCATGGTCTCCCCAGAAAAAGCCAAAATAAATTGAAGGGGTGGCTGTAGTCAAAATGTGTTGACCCAAAGTAGCTCAGAAATAGAACAAAATCCAAAACATAACTAAAAGTCCTTTAATGCCTTCAACTTGGCTTCACTGTTCAATTGTTCACAGTGGAGGAGTCAAAATAACATTTCAAAGGCAAAAAACACAGTTCGCATTTAAAGAGCTGATAATGAAGAAGAAACCAAAACCAAACCGCATTAATACAGTTCCTCGGCAGACCAAGGATAGATAATTGCCAGCTTCAGGAAGATAACCAGGGACAATCTGTTGGAAGAATGCCAACCAATATAAACCTTCTTTAAAATGAAAATGTTAACCTTGACTCCAGCAGCCTGACTACGCATGTTCAAATTTATATACAGAGCTCCCAGCTGTAAGCCCTGAGGAGGATCATGGCCCTCTCCTCCCGAGTAGACCACGCTTTGACCTGATCCTCTCCTCCCTGCGTGCCCTGAGATGGATAAGAGATGGGCCTGGATCCTCCTCTGAGTGCTCAGCTGGCCTCTGCCCTTCCCCAGCCTCCTCCACCACCTCTGGAGCCACACTCCCACTCCCTGTTGGCTGTTCCTCCTCTTCCTCAGATTCAGTCTCCACCAGGGGCATGACATTTCCGAACGATTTTGTTTTGCATGTCGACATGGTCAAGACAAGCGAGTCCCAGTAACCATGGATCCCGTTGTGCTGATTTCAGTTGTATGAGTATATTAGAGAGTTCTGCAACCAGGTGAGGCCTGTCGATAGAAATTTTAGGAAATCTGTTGAGGCTGTTCAAGAGTGTTGATTCTACTGCTGTGGGAGCGCCGTACAGTTGGTCAAATCTTTTCCATGCCAACTGTAGGGCAGTGTCTGGGTTGTCTAAGTGGGAGGTATAAAGGGCCTTCGTTGCTTTGGCAGACTGTGGCCCCAGCCACGTTATCAAGGCTCAAGGTTGACTCAGGCTCAAGGTTGACTCAGCCTTCCATCCTCTCGGGGTAGGTAAATTGAGGACCCAAGATTGTTGGGGGCAATTAGCTGACCTTGTAAAAATGCCACTTAGTAATAAGCAGGCATATACAATGGAATGAAGGCTATTGCTGAACACACTGGGTTGCATCCCAAAAATTGTAAGCCGCCCTGAGTCTCCGGAGAAGGGCGGCATATAAATGTAATTAAAATAAATAAAAAAATAAAGTGTATGAGTACATCAGGTTTCAGGCGTGCATCCTGAATGGTGCGCAGGAAAATTTTCTTCCAGAGGAGATATTCAACACCTGGCTCATGAGAGAATTTGTATACCCCATTGGTGGCCAAATCTAGCTTTCCTCTCCTGAGTGCCAACTCTCTCCATTAGTTTGCATCATCTGTAGAGGTGGATTGGGTAAGGAGCATTGATGTAGAGGGTGGGTTCGGGTTGTATGTCAATGACGGGTTGTAGTGTTCCTCCCAGTGCTTACGGAAGATGTCGTCCTGCCATTCCAGAGACAATGGTGGAGCTTCACGCTGCTGTGTAGGCTGGCCACAGTTATTTTGTTGTACCTGTGAGCTCGGGTAGTGTTGAGGTTGTGGCTGGAATGGTACTGCCTGTGGATTGAGTGTGGCAGGTGTCATTGGTTGCATGTCTACTTGTCAAGAAGTCGTCGTGATCACTGGTGGGCTAAGGTTCTTGCCCGGCAGGCCATTAGACATTGGAGTAGGATTGCTGATTCTAGGAAGAGAATCTCGGACTTCAGGTCATACAACATCAGTTGGGGAAGATTTGCTGTTGGTGGGAAGTGAATCTTGTATTTTGAGTCTTACAACATCAGTGGCATGACTGAGGTTTAGAGTCTGTGGTTGAGATTCACTCCTATGCTCCCCTGGTTGTGGGAGACTGCTAGGAAACTGAGGTGGTTCCACCTGCTCGTTTTGTAGTGAGTGCTGCTCATCCACGTAGGCCTTGACCCGCGTATCTGGGTTCTCTTCTCCCAACTCTTCGAGGTCAAAGGTGAGGGAGGCAGCATTGGCTGCCTTCCGCCATGCAGCAGCTCATGCTGTCTTTGTTGCAGAGTCTCTGTGCCGTTCGGCCAACTCCAGCTGGGCCTGAACTTTGGCCAATTCTGCTTGTTGTTCAGCCTGGGCCTTGGCCATTTCTGCTTGTTGAGCTGCTACTGCCACCTTCTGCCATGTCATCTCCTCTGTTGTGCATAGATCTGCATCTGCTACTGCAGCTTCTACTTCAGCTTCTGCAACTCGGTCAGCATAACTTGCTGCTTTGGAGGCGTTAGATGCGCCGCTGCAATGGGAGGATGCTCTGGAAGGATGGTGAGACCCAGCAGCAGAGAATGGAACCTGCTTGCAATCTAGCTGGTTTGGGATGGAGGAAGGAGGCTTTCTTAGAATGGTGGGAGGAGGCTGCTTGTGATTGAAGCCCTATTTCGGATGTGGCCCTCTCCCTGGCTTCTTGTTCCTTTTGAAGAGCATCAAGGAGCACTGCCTGGAGGGCTTTTTTGCTTTCCTCAATGCAGTCTTCACGTTCTTTGTGAAACTCCTCGAAGCATTAGACGTGTGCTTGGAGTTTTGGGTCACCCAGTCTTGACTGGATGGACTTGAGTTTATTTTCGCTGTTTCTCCACCATGCAAGAAGGGCATCAAGATCATCTAGCAGTGTGCGGATTTTCTTGGGGGGGCATCACAGATCTCCTCTAGTGCCAGCCATGAATCTGCATAGCAGCTATATTTCCTCTCCCAATCCTCTCTCAAGTGTGCCTCCATGGGTTCTGTAAGCTTCTTATTCTTTCTGAGGTTGTAGGCTTCATGAGGTCCAGCTGCCTCTGGGTTTTGGGAACCGGGTTCCATGTTTACATCAAGGGTGGGTGGAGGGTTTGAGTCCTCTGGTATGTCAGAGACATCTGTCATGGCTGGAGAAGTTGCCATGCTTCAAATTGGCAAAGGTGAATTTTGGAAAATTTAGTAGTTTCCTTTATTTTGCTAGGGCGCTGTGCACAGGTAGCAGAAAAGAGGAGTGTCTGCTAGATTTAGTACTTGAGTACGTAGGTGACGCTGCACAATATGGCTGCTTTTAGGGTGCGGTGAGTGCTTGCAACACAAGTGGGCGTTATAGAGGACGTTGTCGCTGAATCTGAAGACTTGAGAGCAAAACGCAGATTTGCCTGTCAGTGTTGCTTGCGACACAAATTGACACAATAGAGGGTGTGGTGCTGAGTCTGAAGACTTGAGAGCGAACACAAGTTTGCCTGTTAATGTTGCTTGCTAGATCTGGAAGACACTGTTGCTAAGCATAGGTTAGGCTGCATGTAGTATTGGAACCTTGCAGTAAGTCACCAGGGGTTGCCACAAGCTAGCAGATAAAATAGAATTTATCTATGAAATTCATTGATTGAACACTAGTTAAATTTGCGGAAATTCGCAGACAGGTCTTTGAATTCTCTGGGAAATTTCCCCTAGGCCTCCAGATGGTGCTGTGGGCTGCTTTGCTTAAGTCTGTAGTGGGGGGGGGGTGAACCCCAAAGGAATTTATTTGCTGACGGGCTGGAAAAGAAAGTCATCAAACAAATACAGCATTCCAAAGGTTGCATGCAGCCATGTGTCTTGGGAGGGGGGGAATGGGCTCCTTTGCAATGAAGACGGTCCTTCAACTAATGAATTATGACCCCCAATAAAATGACCAGAGTGGTTGTAAAAAAAAGCTGGAGAGGCTTCTTTATTGCCTCTGAGCTGGAGCATAGAGCTTAAAAAAATGCTAAGCTTTTCAGTTTGAATGAGCAGAACAGATTTAGCTTTTTTTTCTTTTTTAGAACACAGAAAAATTCTACTTTTGATTTATCATCTACATTTGAAAGGAGTTTGTAGGTTGTAACTGAGGAAAGAAAGGAGTCCAGATCATCATGTACTCTGAGATTTCATATTTATTTATTTTATTTTTTATTTTATTTTGGGATTTCTATGCCGCCCTATCTCCCGAAGGACTCAGGGTGGCTCACAATGATAAAAAGATACAATACAAATATTAAAAAACAAACCAAAATCCCAATAAACCAATTAAAATAGATAAAACTGCCTCTAAAAACCCCATCCCCTCCATCCGTCCAGGTCAGCAAGCTGGAAAAGCCATGTTTTCAGGCCACGTTGGAAGGATTGAAGGTCAGAGGCCACCTGAAGCTCCAGGGGCAGCTGATTCCACAGGGTGGGTGCTCCCACTGAGAAGGCCCTGCCCCTAGGGGTCACCAGCCGACATTGTCTGGCCGACGGCACCCCAAGGAGGCCCTGTCTGTGGGATTGCATGGGACATTGGGAAGTCATTGCTGGCAACAGGGTTTCTGCAAATACCCCGGTCCTAAGCCATGTAGGGCTTTATAGGTGATTACCAGCACCTTGAATCTCACCCGGAGGGCAATCAGCAACTAGTGCAGCTCACGCAGGAGGGGTGTAACATGGGAGTATCGGGACACTCCCATCACAACCCGCGCAGCCTCATTCTGGAGCAGTTGAAGCCTCTGAGTAGTCCTCAAGGGCAGCCCCATGTAAAGAGCATTGCAGTAGTCCAAACGGGAGGTAATGAGCACATGAGTGACCATACGTAAGGCATCTCGGTCCACATAGGGGCGCAGCTGGCACACCAGGAGAACCTGGGCAAATGCCCCCCTGGCCATGGCTCCCACCTGATCCTCAAAACTGAGCAGTGCATCCAGGAAAACACCCAAGTTGCGTACCCTACCTATGGGGGGGGCAATACCTCTCCCCCCCATAGCTAAAGATGGAACATCCTGGATAACTCGAGATGCCGGTACATACAGCCAGTCGGTCTTAGCCAGGTTGAGCCGAAGCCTGTTCCTCCCCATCCAGATCCGTACCGCTTCCAGGCACCTGGACATCACGTCGAGGGCATCACTGGGTTGGTTTGGGGTGGAGATAAAAAGCTGGGTATCATCAGCATACTGATGATACCTCACCCCAAAACCATGGATGATCTTGCCCAGTGGTTTCATATAGATGTTGAACAGGAGAGGCAAAAGAACTGACTCCTGGGGCACCCCACAAAGGAGGGGCCTCAGGGCCAATCTCCGCCCTCTGCCAACACCACCTGCATACAACCCGAGAGGTAGGAGAAGAACCACCATAAAACAGTGCCCCTCACCCCCAACCCCTTGAGGCGTCGCAGTACGATACCATGGTCGATGGTATTGAAAGCCACTGAGAGATCTAATAGGATCAGGACAGAGGAATGACCCCTATCCCGAACCCTCCAGAGGTCATCCACCAGTGCAACCAATGCCATCTCCGTGCTGTACCTGGGCCTGAAACCAGATTGATATGGATCCAGATAGTCGGTTTCCTCCAGGAACACTGGGAGCTGTCGGGCCACCATGCTCTCAACAACCTTCCCAACAAAGCAAAGGTTGGAGACAGGATGAAAGTTGTTCAAAATAGCCAGGTCCAAGGCAGGCTTCTTGAGGAGGGGCCTCACCACCATCTCCTTCAAGGCGGAGGGAAAGGATCCCTCACTCAAAGAAGAATTGACCACTGCCTGGAGCCAACCTCGCGTAACCTCCTGGGCAGCGTAAACAAGCCAGGAGGGACACAGGTCCATTAAACACATGGCAGCACTCAGCTTCCACATGATCCTTATCTGGAGTCACAGGATCAAACTCCTCCCAGATGGGATCCATGAGACCCGTCGCTCCACTCCCATCAGACTCTGACCAGTCGGAGTCCAGACCGTCCCGGATCTGAGTGATCTTGTCCATCAGTTGCTGACTAAACTCCTCGGCCCGTCCCTGCAGAGGGTCCTCCCACCCTGGTTAAGGAGGGAATGGGTGACCCTGAACAGGGCAGCCAGGCGATTATCTGTGGATGCAATGAGAGCGGAGAAGTACGCATACCTCACCACTCCCATCGCAGCAAGATAAGACCTAGTAGGATCTTAACTGCGATCGATCAGATTCGGACCTGCTGGACCTCCAACTGCTCTCTAGGCCTCTCCTCCGGTGCTTCATTTCCTGGAGCTCCATGAAAACCAGGGAGCCAACCGGGATCTGCACCGGGTCAGAGGCCACAGAGAAACAACTCAGTCAAGAGCCCCAGAGGCAGCCCTATGCCAGGCATCCACCAGGGCCTCAACCGGGCTGTGGGTAAGGGAGGCAGGAATCAACCCAAGCGCCATCTGGAACCTCTCCGGATCCATTTGGCGCCTAGGGCAGAACTCTCTATTCGGTTCCGCCTCCCAGCGACAAGGGGTGGCATATTGGAAGGCCAGCCGTAGGAGATAATGGTTGTCCATGACAGGGGTTGAACAGTTGGTAATCCCCCACCCAGAGCATTAAGCCACTGCCCCGAGATAAAAACAAGGTCGAGCATGTGCCCCCCCATGAGTTGGACCCTGTATTATTTGAGTCAGGTCCATGGCCATCATGGAAGCCATGAACTCCTGATCCATCCCCGACACCCCACCCAGAGAGGGCAGGTTGAAATCCCCCAACACAATAAGTTTGGAGAACTCAACCACCACCTCCGATAGGACATTGAGTAGATCAGGCAGGGCCATTGCCATGCAGCTGGGAGAAAGGGACACAAGCAAGAGGCCCAACTGACCCCCAGGGCCCCACCTCAAGAGGAGAGACTCACACCTGCCTATCTGAGGAACAGTGGTCTCCCTCGAACAAAAGGTCTCCCTGATCACAACAGCCACCCGCCCCGCCCCTACCCTGGCCCCAAAGTTGGTGCAGCACATGGAAACCTGGTGGGCATAACTCCAACAGAGGGACCCTTCCCTCTGGGCCCAACCAGGTCTCCGTGATGCAAGCCAGGTCTTCCTCCTCGATCAGTTCCCAGATGAGGGGAGCTTTGTTCATCACAGACCTGGCATTCAAATAGACCAACCTTGAGCCCAGGGTCCTGATCCCCCAAATTGCCAGGGAAGTGGGCAGGAACAAGAGGGTCAGAGTGCGCCACTGCTCGAAGACAGCGGGGGCATGCTTCCAAAATCCAATATGGCCCCCTGTTCATACCTCTACTGCCATTCCCTATCACCGTGGGGATTGCAAACCCCACCCTCTCTCCTAGAGCCCTAGACAGCCCCAACCCCATCCCCCCCTGCCATGACCCATTCCTGCCCTGGACTGAGATTGATCCAGCAGAGCCCCCCCCCAGGCTCCAACTGGGCCTTACATCCCACCCCCCTCCCCACCCCCCTTAAAAGTTTGGTTAAAAAATTCAACAAAAGGCCCTTATAAAACCGCTCTTACTACCTAACCTAAGACCTCTACCCCTATCTGTGCAATGCCACCTCTCGGGATCCCAAGATCCATGATTAAGGTAGGCCTTAGATAATCTGACAGGCCACACCAGGGACAGAGGGGAATCCCCCAGGGCCTGTAGCTCTGCAGCTGAATAGGTCCGTATAGTCACTGATCTCAAAAGATGGGGAGAAGAAGAATAAATATAATGGAAATTGGCCAGATGACAAACAGTCGGTCCAGGTGTAATGCAAGCATTTCAGAACAGTCCAGTCCTGGGAACCCTCTCACGATAGCCAGGAAGTCCAGATGAAAAGGACCAAGTAAAAAGGACCGGCCACCACTCTCACTGCAGGTGGCGCTCCAACACTCGCCCATCCGAGGTCGAGGCCTAAGCCAACAGGATGACACACCCAGCCTTCACTGTCCTCTCACAACAGACTAGCAGGGTGTACGCTAGAATAGTTCAACCACCGCCCTCTCACGGTGGTGGGCACCATCCATCCCGACAGGCCAAACAACTGGAACCGATGAAAAGGGTGGGGAGGCATCCCCGGCTCAAGTGTCCAGGCACCCATGGTCTCAGGCCAGCAGAGCAGAGACTGGCAACCCGGCAACCCCCGCACCAGCCAATGCCAGCTGGGGCAACCAGGCAACCCCCGCACCAACCAATGCTGGCTGGGGGCCGCCCCATCTCCAAGCCAGGCTCCAAGAATCCATGGTTGCCCTAGCCAGGACACCATCACTGTCCTCCCAGGGCCAAGGTCTGAGGCCAACCCAGCTCTGGCTCCAGCAGCCCCTGGAACAAGCCCAAGGGCCACCCCAGCACAGGCCCCAGAGGCCCCAGCCCAACCACTGCCAGATAGTAAAAACACCAGATAGTAAAAACATGGATTAGGTCACCCAACCGGCCTAACCTCAGGCCAGTAGGCCCATCTCCTGTTAAGGGGCAGTGGCACCCATTCACCATGCCGGAAAACCCCCAGGTCAGAGGCAGATCATCACGCCGACCAGAGCATCGATTTCCAATGACACCAACTCCAACCCCAGCTCCAGCTATGGCAACAGAACAGAAACAGCAGCAAAAAACAGCAATAGTGGCGTCAACAGCAGTGGTGGTTCCCACATTGGCCTTGCTTCTGATACAAGTTCTGGCCGCTGCTGAATCCTCCATTGACCACCGTTGTTGTCACCGCTAGCAGCCAGTCGACCGTCGCTTACCAGGCAGGGGCCGGCACAGCTGGTATCCTCCGGACCCCCAAGAGTTCAGCTGCCAGCACCAGGGCCAGGGGGCAAAAACTGAGCCCCCTATCCCCCTCAACAAGCCAAGTCCATCGCTCCCCATCACGGAGCTCTAAACGCTGCCAGCGGCCATCACCAGAGCATGCACATATCATGCAATATCTTAGCATCTTTTTACTGCTTCCAGGAATCAAGATTATAATATCTTTCTACTGTTCTGCTTTATGCTCTAGATGGGTATAAAGCAGACAGAGCAACTCCACAAAGCATCTATACAAAGTCTTTTTTATTGGTTCATCAGGCATCCTGTCAACTCACAGTTATGATGAGGTTCTTCTTAATGTCCAATCCTTTGCATATTTTATTTTATTTTATTTTAATTCATATTTATATCCCACCCTTCTCCAGAGACTCAGGGTGGCTTACAATTTTTGGGATACAACCCAATGTGCTCAGCAATAGCCTTCCTTCCATTGTATATGCCTGCTTATTACTAAGTGGCATTTTTACAAAGTCAGCTTATTGCCCCCAACAATCTTGGGTCCTCAGTTTACCTACCCTGAGAGGATGGAAGGCTGAGTCAACCTTGATCCTAGTGGGATTCGAGCCTGCAATAATTACAGGCAGCTGGAACTAAGTGTTAGGCTATTAACAGCCTGCACCACCAAGGCCCTATCTGAATCATGGTGTAGAAACATGTTAAACTCTCATCCTTATGATTATGATTGTAGCGTCTGCATGGTATAGGATTCAGGCTAGAGTGAGGGAGCCTCCCCCAACCCAAGAAGAGTCAATTTAGTGACCAATCAGGATTACAGATGTGACCACATGACATGTACTACATTTCCGAGGATACCTTAACTACATTTACCATGATGCATTCCCTTAAGGGGACAGCTCTCAATTCCTAAGTAACTATCCCAAATCCCATTAACTCTAAACTGGCTGGACAGCACACATTTCCATGTGGAATCCCCCTTCTTTCATATCTCTAACCGTCGTCTCTTGGTCTCTCACCTATACAATTTCTTCTAATCTTAGTTTGCTTTTCCTTTTCTATCTTTTTTCAGTCCTTCCTCTTAATTCCCCCTTTTCCCCCCTGTTATTCTTCTTGGTTTCGCCCCCCATTTGCTTATTTATACCCCCTCCCTCTCCTGATTGTTGCTTTGTAATTTCCTCTTCTGTAACTTCTTCTTCTGTTTAATCTTTGAGATATTTTTTCCTTTTTTTGTCATATCCATCATTGAAGTCTTAGATTTAATTCCTTTTTTGTCCTTTGGTAAATTCTGTTGTTCTCTTTGCTCTTTTAAGCTGGTTTCCTCTTTGTTCAACTCCTCTCCCTTGAACTTTCTTTGTTCTTCTGTGATCTGCATCGCCTTTTCTAATTTTTCTGCCATAATGTTCCATAGTTCCAAGCTTTCTTTTATTATTCCTCTCAAGCTTTGCAATTTTGATCTGAGTTCTTTGCATAGTTCATTTGTTTTCCTTTACTTCCTCTTTATCTTCTTTAATGTTTATATCCAATTAAATTGTCCTGTGGTTTGTTAAAGCCAGTGTCTTTTTACTTTAATCTTTACCAACAATGTCCATTTATCTTAGTTTTCCATTGTTAGTCCTTCTATTTCTTTATCAAACAGTCCCAAGTCCACCAATCAGTCCCAAGATGTTATCTTCATTTATCCCTTTATTGTAATATTTTAATATTCCAATTTCTGGGGTTATTGTTATATTAAAACCTTTTATTTCATTTCAAATTCACACCTTTACTAGAGCAGAAATTTTCCAGAGTCAGAGAAAAAAAATCCTTTTAACATTAAGTGGCGTTCTTAAATCAGTTTTCATTTCCATCTTTTAGTGTCTGCTTTTTAAAGCTTGTATTAACTCAGCTAATTTCCAATCATTAGCTGTTATTTCTTTTAAATATAGTCAGTTCCAGCATTCGATTCAATGCCTAATTAATGCCAATTTCTGTATAATTATCCAATTCAATTTCTTAATCTGTTTTAGTTAAAAAATCTTCTCTGGGTAATATCACTTCTGTTTAAGTCTTTTAAAAGTCCAATTTCTTTACCTTTACCTTTTTCCTCTTTCTTTACCTTTTAAAATCCAGAATATTTCATCTGGTCACATACCGTTCACCACTTCACTGCTCCAGCACAAACTTAGTTCCCAGATAGCTTCCCATCTTGGTGGCAGCCATTAAAAGGCTGCCACTACAGCCTGTCTTTGGAGGGACTGTTCCTAGCCAGGGAGAGGAGATGCAGCTCACCTCAACCCGGCAGGCAGTCACCCCCTTTTTCACCACCCCTCCAGGGTGGACCCAGTCCTGCTTGAGACCCTCCAACAGGTAAAGCATGAATCAAAGCTGCACACGATCGCGGACTCCGATCCATCTTTGACGGAAGTGCCACCCATTAGTTTGCAGTTTCTATCCCACAATTTCTGCCAAAATACTGGACTAAAATACATACTTGGTTAGAAAAAATGATAACACAACATATAGATTTGAAAGCAGAAATATTCTTTTTTTTAATTTTTAATTTTTAACAACAAACATAAACCAACACAAACCAACAAATAAAACCTTATTTCAGTTATACAGTGTGTCGGTTGGTACATATTGATAGTCTTTCCCTCTTAAATTTAAGTATATTCATATATTAATCAGCTTTCCATGTCATCTTATATTATTATTACATCATCATTAGACTTTAATTGCAAATTCACATTATTCTTTTTGAGCTAATTTTAATTTTTAAAAGTTCTAGTTCATATTATAATTCCTTCTATAATAATCAATTATAACATATCATTACCCTTGTATTATATTTACTATTGTATTATATTTATATTATATTTCATTTTCTTATTTTTCTATCTAACCATTGATAAAATAAATCCCATATTTTATAATATTCTTTCTCTTCTTGCCCTCTAATTGCCAATGTCAATCTACTCATCTCTGCACATTCCATTATTTTCTTTATCACCTCCTCTTCTATCAGAATTTTTTTTCATTTTCCCAGTTTTGAGCAAATACAATTCTAGTTGCTGTTAAGACATTAATAATCAGATATAACAATTCTCTACTGTATCCTTCAGGTAAGATACCCAATAAAAATATATCTGGTTTCAAGTCTATATGCTGCTTTGTCATTTTTTCCATCCAGGTATGAATTTTAATCCAGTATCTTTTGGCTTCCACACATGTCCACCACATATGGTAATATGATCCAGGTATCTGATGACATTTCCAACATTTCACCGATTTATCCTTGAACATCCTTGCTATTCTTGCTGGGGGTAGATGCCACCTGTAAAACGTGTTATATAAATTCTCTTTATATGCTGTTGACCTTGTTAATTTATAGTTTCGAGACCATGATTTCTGCCATTTTTCTAAATCTATCCCATACCCAAAATTTCCCCCCCAAGCAATCATTGTTTCTTTAATGTTCTTCTTCTAGTTTCACTCCAAGTAAATAACCATATAATTTTTAATCATCCTCTCATCAGTACCTGTTAAGATTCCATCTATTTCAGTAAGTTCAGAAATATTCTTTTTAAAAAACAAGTTTTATTTCGGTTTTCCACATTTTAAAAATATCTCTTTTTAGTGAACAGCATGATTACAGGTTTCCTCATTTACATACAAATATGACCATAGTTACATATTCAATTTTTACATTCAACTTTTTGGCTTAACAATGCTTTTATTTTTTTTCTATTTTATTATATTGTTCCAAATGCTTTCCTCTTATTTAAATCACCAGTATTTCTCATATCTTCACAATTATTATATTTTAATATTTTTATCTGTCATATTTGCATATTTCATCACATATTCTTATTACATCCTTTTATAAATTCTAATTTAATACAATCATTTAAAAGATAGTTTCCCCCCAAGTTACCAATTTAAATGTGCCATCTCTATAGTTCACATGTTCATAAATTATCTCCCCTTTTGAATCCCATTAAGCATTTAACTTTTATTACCTAGAACATTAGAATTAATAATCCTTTTAAAACTACATAGCATATATACCTTTTAGTTCAGATTCTGCATGGTTGTTCCCCTTCTTAATTTCATAAAGCTTATTTATTATTTTAGAAAAGAAAACATATTAATCTATTCGCTTAATCCTGAGCCCTGATATTAATTCCATTTCAGCCCTCCTCATATTTCACTTCAATTATTTCAATATATTTTATATATGTATTTCATTAGTTATTCCATTCATCTTTATACATTTAAGCAAAGGAGCATACATTCCAATACTTGAAAATATCAACTCCATTACAGCCCTCATGTTTCATTTCGATTATTTCAGTATAGTTAGTAAGCATATTCCATTAATTATTCCATTCATCTTTGTACATATGAGAAAAGAGCATACATTCCAATACCAAAAAATATCAGTTCTATTTTTCATCTTAGTAATCTATATATCCCTAGTTCCTACAATATTCATAGCTTTAAATATGTTTATGCTACTCCCCATCACCTTGCAGAATCCCCTTTTCGAATCTTAATCAGCCATTATCTTTGTGTCTTCTAAATAGACAATTTCTTTTTATTTTTTTTTACAATTCCCATATTTCCTTGTTTCCAGATCCTGTTTCTTATCCCTTCTTTTCCCTTTCATTTTCCCCTTTATTCTTCCTCTCCAGTTTTTATCCCCCTCCCTATTTATAACTTCCTTCCACCCTTTAATTTTCTGCTGTTTCTTTTTGCCTTTTTTAATTTTACAGATATCTTCCATTTTATTTACTTTCTGACATCTCATTTTTTAATTTCCCACTCTTTTCCCTCTTCTTTTCACAATCCTTTGTTCCAGATGATAGTTAAAAATGGCCTCTTCTGTAGTCAACTCCACCTGCTCCTCTGGTATTTGTCTTTGTTGTTCATATTCTGAAATCATGTTCTCCAAAAATTTTAAAGCAAAACCCAATGATTCACCTTTTTGTTGTAGTGTTTCTTTCATGCTTCTAAGTTCCATTTTGAATTCCAGAAGAGATATCGCCATTTTACACATTTATCACAATTTGATAAAAATAATGTCTGAGGTTATTTTCAAACAGTCGGCTTTTGTTTTATTCCTCTCAGACTTTTAACTTACAAGTAATCCAATACCAAATCCATGCCAAAATCAGCAGTTAATCCCAGGGCAGAATCTTTGTACTTCTTTCTTTGTTTCAGTATTTCAGTTTTTCAAAAATCTTGTTTTATTGTATCAATATTCCTTAAAGTTTTTAAGAAACTGTATCTTTTAAAAAAGAATTAAATTAGATTTGACCACTAGATGGCATTCTTTGTTATAACAAATTTTCCCCCTTTTTTGTTAATCTATTCAGGGCTTTTAAAACCACAATCTTACAAAAAAAAAGTCAAATGCAATTATTTATTTATTTATTTATTATTTATTTATTAATGGGACTTATATGCCGCCCCATCTCCGAAGACTCGGCTTACAATAAAAAACAGACACAATAAATATTTAAAAAAGAATTAGATTAATGGTCCCAATTAATACAAAACTAAAAACCGCGAATCTAAAACACCCCACCCATAGGTCACAGCCCGGCTTGGTCGAATAACCAGGTCTTCAAGTCATGGCGGAAGGTGCGGAGGTCAGGGGCCAAGCGGAGCCCCAGGGAAGTTGGTTCCAGAGTTCAGGGACCGCGACAGAATAGGCACGCCGTCGGGGACCGCCAGCCGGCATTGCCGGCTGATGGGACCCCAAGGAGTCCCTGTCTGTGGCTTCGTACAGGGCGGTTAGTATTCGATGTCGGCAGCAGTCTCTCCCTTAAATAATAAGGACCCATGTCATGTAGGACTTTGTATGTTAAAGTTAAAACCTTGAATCTCACCCGAGGGCAACCGGCAACCAATGCAGGCAGCGGGAGGGGCTAACATGGGAGAACCGGAAACTCCCATCACCGCCAGCGCGCCGCATTTTGCACCAGCTGCAATCTCCGGATGGTATGCAAGGGCAGTCCTAAATAGAGAGCGTTGCAATAGTCAAGTCGCGAGGTAACAAGGGCATGAGTGACTGCAGGGCATCCCGGTCCAGGAACGGGCGAAGCTGGCGAACCAGCCGGACCTGGGCAAAGGCCCCCTAGCGACGGCTCCCACCTGCTCCTCCAACCGAGCCGTGCATCCAGGAGGACCCCCAGGTTCCTCGCCCTGTCCACAGGGGCAACACCACTCTCCCATTCTAAGCTGGATGGTCAACCACTCAGTCTTGGCCGGGTTGAGTCGAAGCATGTTGCCGCCCATCCAGATCATCATCCATCATATCTGATATGATATATCCTCACCCCAAAACCACGGATGATCTCACCCAGCGTTTCATGTAGATGTTAAATAAGAGGGGAGAGGACCGACCCCTGTGGGACCCCACAAGTGAGCCCTTGGGGACGACCTCTGCCCCCTGCCAACACCGATGCACGCCTGCGAGGGGAGGAGAGCCACCGAAGAACAGTGCCCCCACCCCAGCCCCACAAGGCGCGCAAAGGATACCATGGTCGATGGTATCGAAAGCCGCTGAGAGGTCTAATAGGACCAGGACAGAGGAAAACCCCTGTCCCGTGCCCTCCAGAGATCATCCAACAGTGCGACCAATGCCGTCTCCGTGCTGAAACCAGGCCGGAAGCCCGATTGGTACGGATCGAGGTAGTCCGTTTCCTCCAGGAAAAGCGGAAATTGCCGGGCCACCACACTCTCAACAACCTTCGCCAAAAAGCGAAGGTTGGAGACTGGACGAAAGTTGTCTAACACGGTCGGGTCCAGGGCAGGCTTCTTCAGGAGGGGCCTCACCACCGCCTCCTTCAAGGCGGAGGGAAAGACACCCTCTCTCAAAGAAGCGTTGACAACTGCCCGGATCCAGCCGCAGGTGACCTCCCTGGCGGCATAAGCTAACCAGGAGGGGCACGGGTCCAACAAACATGTGGTGGAACTCAGGCGCCGCATAATCCCGTCCACTTCATCCTCGGAAACAGGATCGAACTCATCCCAAAACGTAATGGCCAGACTCCCGTATCCCGCTCCTCCAACCACTGCAAATCAGAGGACAACCCGCTCCGAATCCGAGTGATTTTATCCGACAGATATTGCCCAAATTCCTCAGCCCTTCCCAACGGGTCCGGCCCCTCCTCTGGACGAAGAAGGAGCGTGTGACCCGAACAGGGTGGCTGGGCGGTTATCGCGGACGCTATGAGCGGAGAAATAAGACATTCGCCGCTCATCGCTCCCAGGTAAGTCCTAATATGGGCTCTTAACTGGGATCGATCGGCCTGGGAGCGGGTGGCCCTCCACCTGCTCTCTAAGCCCCTTCGACGGCGTTTCATCTCCCGGAGCTCCTCTGAATACCAGGGAGCCATTCGGGATCCACGGCGTGTAAGGGGACAACCCTGTCGAGGGCTTCCGACGCAGCCCGTTGCCAGGCGGTCGCCAGATCCTCGGCAGAGCCGTGAGTCAGGGAAGAGGGAAAAGGCCCCAGCTCCACCTGGAACCGCTCCGGGTCCATAAGGCGCCTGGGGCGGAACCACCTACGTGGCTCCTCATCCCAGCAGTGGGGGGCGGCTCGTTGGAAGACCACCCGTAGGAGATAGTGATCAGACCATGGAACGGGCAAAGACGTAAAAGTAGTCTGCCCTCTGTCACTATGCCACCACTCAGAGACAAAAACAAGGTCGAGAGTGTTCCCCCCCTCAAGAATTAGCCTTTTATTATTAGTGCCTATATGGTGTCAAAGCATATTTATCCAGATTAGTTAAATGGCTTCTTCTTCCTGCTTCTACATTTCTCGGTTCAAAGCCTCACAGCTGTCAAAAACAATTTCCACCTTTTTTTTCCTTTGTATTTGCTGCTTTAAATCCTTTCTTAAAAGTTCTTAAAAATTAATCCTGAGGTACCTTTCACTTAATTATAGCATCCAATCATCCTGCTTCTCATGCTGTCCGCTTCTTCCTCTCTCCTGCATGATCTTATTCCAGCTGACTCTTCCCCTTCAGGGTGGCCATTTTAGACCACCGCTTCAGACATCTTCAGGGGGGAGTGTTTGCCAAGCCAGAGAGGGGATATGCAGCTTCCCTCTACCTGGCTGGTGGTCTCCCCTTCCTCCGCCACCCCTACAAGGCGGCTTCTGCCCCAAATCTAGCCAATTGGGGCTCTCTGACGAAGAAGCATGGACTGAAGCGGCGGACAATTGCGGTCAGCAGTCTGTCTCTGAGGAAATTCAACCAGAAGTCCCTAAGTTCAGAAATATTCTTGTTGGGTATAATACCAGAACAGTATAACAAAGAGAAAACATACTTAATTTTACATGTGTTAATGGCAGCAAGAATTATGTTTGCACAACAATGGAAAAATGAAGATACCTACAGATGAAAATGTTATAAAAATATTAGAATGTGCTGAGATGGATAGAATAACACTTAAAAGAAAAGAAAAGGAAGAAACAGAATGCTTTTTAACATGGGACTTGTTTTACCAATGGTTATCTAATAGAAACAGAAGTTAGAATCTAAAAAGCCCAAAAAGATAATAAAAATTTTTGTATTGAAAATTTTGTAAGATGGATAAACTAATTGTATTATTACTTTGCAATTAATATTGATATGTTTATTATGATTGCTGTTATGATTAATGTTGTGTCTCTACCTAAAACTAACTGTGCCCAGACAACATGCTGTTCAGATAGATATGGAACTTTTTATATGTATTTAAAAATGTATCAATAAAACATTATTTAAAAAAGTAAGTTTGTCACCTTCCCAAAACAACCAGTCACATGCCCCAATCAGTTGCTAGGTGACATCAGTCCCCTCCTTCTGAACACCTGCAGGAATGTCCTTGGTTCCCAGGAGAAAGTGTTTTGTTTTAACTATACTACCCCAACTATCTATTCCCCCCTCCCTGTCCCTCAGCTCCAGTGTGTCAGCACTGAAGTCCCAAAATGGCCTCAGTGAGACCAGCTTCAGGGTTGACAGGCAGCTCCCCTTAATTGAAAAGGCGTTCCTGGAAGAAGAAAAGAAAAATGCAGAGAGGTTAATTGAAGCACAGGCTAACCTCCTCTTCCTCCCCCTGGAGGTCCCTGTGGCTCATGGGGGTACTTGTCATGGAACTGTTTAACCAGTCCATCTTCCTTAACATCCCAGCTCTTGACCCATTTAGCTTCAGAGAGTGGGTATCCCTTCCACTGTACTAGGTATTGTAATTGCCCCCTATGCAACCTAGAATCCAATATCTTTTCCACCTCATAATGTGTCTCCCCCTCCACCACAATTGATTTTGGGGCTTCCCGATCTATTGGACTGATCTGGGAGCCTACTGCTGGCTTTAACAAGGTACTGTGAAAGACCGGATGTACTTTCCCTAGCAGGCAGGGGAGTTTAAGCTGCATGGTAATGAAAAGTACTTCACTTTCACTATAGGTCTTATAAACTTCAGACCCAGCTTCTTGCAGGGAAGCTTTAATTTTAAGTAGATAGACCTTGCTACCCACTTGGAATGGTGGCTGGGGGGAGCAGCGTTTGTTGGCTTGAATTTTATGGGTTTTTGCTACTTCCCGTAAGGGCGCTTGGTATTCTCCCATGCTTTGACTGCATCCATTCACTCAATGACATAGATGATGGGAGTTCTTTGGGCAGCTCAGGCATGGGGACAAACGAAGTCCCAAAATGGCCTCAGTCAGGCCAGCTTGAGGGCTGACAACAGCTGCTTTACACACACACACACACACACACACAAAAACACACACACACTTCTTGAAATCTTCTGTTTCTGGATGTGAAAGCAACAGACTAAGACTTAAGAAGTTGGAATAATTTGTAATTTTTTAAAATTGATTTTTTTCATTATATTATGCTTTTAGTTTAGTTACAATATATACATGGAACAATATGAAAATATGTTGAAGTTTACATTATATTTTAATTTTAAAGAGAATTTTTATAAAATCATGTTTGATGGTAAAAAGGCAAGAAAATTTTAGCTGCAAATACATTCTAATCAAAAATTAGTAAAGAGTAATATACAATAGAAACCAGAGGCTTTCCTTTTTGGGACTGATGGATAGACAGCTAGGAAAAAAGACCATGAAACTTTGCTTTTATATATGATAAGGGCCATGAGATTATTATATCTCAAAATTGGAAGGATGTGGCACTACCCACAATAGAGGACTGGTTGGTGAAAATGATGGAACTTGCAGACATGGCCAAACTGTCTTCCCTGATTAGAGAAAAGATAATGTGTATGTTTATTGCCAGTTACAAACCCCTCCTAGACTTATTGCATGAAACAGGGAAAATAAAAAGGTTTATGTTTTGGGGCTTTGAGGATTAGAAAAAATAGATAATAGAAAAAAACAGCTTTTCTTTTTGTAACCATAGAGTAAGAGGTAATTTTGTAATTGCATTTGCTGTAAAGAAAATCATAAGATACTTCTTTCTAATTCTTTTCATTTTTTCATTTTTTCTTTTTGTACTTTTGTACTTTTTCTTTTTTCCTTTCTTTATATTAGTTATTTGTTAATCTTTATCTTCTTTTCAAAACTCTTAATAAAAAAATTGTAAAACAATGTTATATTTTTATCTTTGTTGCCAGAGTTCCATAGGTTAAATTGGCAATTTGTTTAAAATCAATCCATCCAGTGTGTCATGTTTGGTAAATTTCATTGCTTGTCCTTTGTTTAAAATAAACACAGATATTATCCTGTGTGCTGGTTAAACAGTATATAGTTAGTTGGGAATGGGAGCTGTCCCCTTAAGGGAATGCTTCATGGGAAATGTAGTTAATGCCTCATGGGAGATGTAGTTCATGTCATGTGGTCACATCTGTAATCCTGATTGGTCACTGAATTGACCTCTAGTTGAGTTGGGGGGAGCCTTTGTTCATTCCTACTTGGACCCCAGCAATGTGCTGGAGTCTCTCTTTGCTGTATCATTATGGGATGAAGATAACCATCTTTTCACATTATGAAGACAACTATGCAAAGATTGGACATTAGATGAATCTCAACATAACTGTGAGTTATACCTTGAGGATGTCTAATATAATCCAATAAAAGAAACTTTGTATGGAAGCCTTTGTAGTGTTTAACTGCTTATCTTAAGCATTTTTGGAAGATAAATATTGCCTAAGACAAGACATCCTGTCTAAAACCAACCATTCTTCACAAATCCTCTTTTTCTTCGTGTTTCGCTTTAAACAACTTTCCTTCTCACCATAGTGAGAATTTTGTTTTCATTTCGTTTTTTCATTCATTCAATTTACTGTACAAGCCACTCTCTCACTCTGCAAAGTGACTTTTTAAATTAACTAAACATTTTAAAACATTTTAAAAAAGAACAATAGATAAATAAATAGTGTGTTTGATGCTTTCAGTTTTTAGTCTGCCAGGAAGCAAAGCTAAAGGAATCCTTTTTTTAAAAAAAAGTTCTTTCCAGGTCTATCATTGCTAAGAACAAAACAACCTGAAGGTCAAGGAAACTTAAAGAAATTTAAACAGTTTGAAAAGGGAAGAGACATGGCAAATAAATTATATAAGATGTCATGGGAGAAGCAAATGGAAGATTTATTCAATGCATTCAAGCCAACACAAGGTAATTTTTTTCATTTTTGTTGTCTTTGAGATGTTTCCAAACCATGAATACATTCTTAATAATTTAGTCAATACTGAAGTGAAATGTATTTTCTTGATTTCTGAGACATATTTATTTAATTTATCAAATTTATTTGCCATCCATCTTGCAGTTCAGGTGACTCTGAACAGACTAGGGATTAGAGAAGTTTGGTCCTAAGTTACTCAGAAAAATTCCTGTGTAGAACTGATACCAAATATGATGCATGCATACATTCTGATGCCAGGTTACCATCTACTTTTTTCAATGTGTAGTTCTGAGAGTTCTTTGCAATCAGTTTTAAGCAATCAACTGTACATTGCTTAAAACTGATTCCAAAGAATCCTATGAATTGATTCTTTCAACTCTTCGGAAGGAAGCCAATTCAAGGCATCAGTTTTTACAGAGAAAGAGGACAAACATAAGCAATAGAGAGAATTTGTATTCTTGCACATATTAATATCTTGTTAGAAGATGATTTATGAATACATAAATCTGTAGTTGTCAAAGGAATAAAGAGAAGGAGAGGAATTGTGAGAGAATCTATTTTTTCTTCTTTAAAAAAAACACCTATTATTGTTTCTTTCTGCAACGTCTCAAGATTCTTTATCTGTATCTTAAGAATATTTTCCTTGGAATGTTCATTGGAATAAGCAGCGTCTGGAACATTCTCTTTGCTTTTGTTTCATATGTTGATATGTACATGTGCATGTTCCTGTAGAATCTTCATTACCTGTTCCAGAAATGATGAACACATGCTGGCAGTTTAAATTTTGGGATATTAGCAATAAATTTCTTAGTGTGGTGAACAACGTGCTGATAGCAACTCCACAAAATTCAAATTCACCAGGTAAAAGAACATCTCTTATATTTTGCTGGAATATTTCAGTTCTAATAGTAGCCAAATTATTGATGGGACATCTTTGATGGTAGTAATCATTGTAGTCACCAAGATTCCGATTGATCTAAAGAACCATCATAACAATGATGGGACTGTCAGGATTTGCTGTCCAACTGTGAGTTAGCAAAAACTTAAAACCATGGTTTCAAGACTTCCCCTGAATGGTCCATTCTCTGATATTTCATCCCCAGCATGACCTGCCTTTCTGCCAACCTGATTCCTGCCCTTACAGTTTTCAGGAAGATAAAAAATAATAAAACAAATAAAAACAAATAAAAACAAAAGACTTTTTTCAAAAAGGTTTTCATAAGTTTTTAGTATTACTTTCAGTAGATTTGCAAATATGTTGTGATAGATGTATTGCTTTCATATAATTTAACCATTGTCTAGTTTCTATTAGTTCCTTTCTTGTTCCTAATAAGAAAGATGTTTTTCTTGAAGAACATCAAGCTGATCAGCCTTCTCCCACCACCGAAGTGGCTTACACACACACACACACACACACACACACACACACGGAAGGGGCAAGCAGTCCAGTCATTTTCAGGAGCCTCTATAATATTCTCTGAACATTTCCACTAGGTCTACACTGATCTAAATAATTTGGAACTCCCAATGTTTCTTTGTGTCATGTCCATCTTCTCCTACTCCACCTCAGCTACTTCTATTTATTTTGGTAAAACATATTGTTAGCCTTCTATTAGTGGTTTATCATTCAATATTTCCAAATCAATGAAACCATTTCACTTTGCCACAAATGCATGACTCTGTTTCTTTCATATAATTTTTCCCCAGGGAGTTCTTTTGATGTAATTCCTAATACCTCATTAGATTCAAAAAGGAATCCAATCTTTATAGGTGCTGATAATCATGTTGTGTCCTGTATAAAGTCTGGTGATGGACAGCTTCAAATGCAGCTCATAGTGAGTATTTCATTTGTACTCATTCTTTTTTTAAAGAATACAATGAATGAACTGGAAGGAACCTTGGAGGTCTTCTAGTCCAGCCCCTGCTCAAGCAGGAGGACCTATACTATTTCAGATAAGTGACTGTCTAGACTCTTCTTAAAACATCCAGTGATGGAGCACGCACAATTTCTGGAGGCAAGCTGTTCCACTGGTTCTCCTTTTTCACTAGAATTAGGATTGTGTCTAATCTGTGAAATAAAAGGATTTACAATCTGCTGGTAAACAAACATATGCCAGATTATAGTATATGCTACCTTTCTCTGTCATTGTTTCTCCCTGATATAATTAGTGACAGGGTTTTTTGTGTTTTACTTTTCACAAATAAATTAAATTGTAGTTCTGGGCTTCATGGCATGGAAAAGACTACTGAGACTACTACACATGTAATTAAAAGCTTCCTGTGATGCCAAGTTCTAAATCAGAAACAGTGATACTCTTTAGTGGGAAGAAGCTTTCTGCAAGGCCATTCTCCATTAATCTTGTAGCTATGATGTCATGTGATATAATATTCTTTGTTTTGCTAAGGAAGACTTCCTTTTTTTTAGGAGGAAAATATTATGATATTGTATAGAACACCAGAAAAGTTCAAGAATTTCACTTTCTACAGTAAAAATGATGGCAGGCCAGAGATTTGCACTTTTGAATCTGCAGAATTCCCAGGTTGGTTCATAAGCACTTCATCTGAGCCAAACAAGCCTATTGGTTTAAGTCAAAAAGGAGGACCTGAAAATGTCTTGTTTTATTTTACAAAGATACTTTAAATCAAATTTATAAATGGAGAAGATAGTTATTTTGGTATAGGTGGAGGACAGGAAGAACCTGGAGGTGGAGTCAAGAAAGGATTCGGCTTAGAATTGTTCCAAGTCCAACATGTGGTCCAAGTCCAACCCCTCTTGACTTTCATTAACTCTTGATAGCACCAATTTAATGCTGACTGTTAGTTAAGTAGATTCTTGTCAACTAACACATTTTGCACTGATCTGGGAATTTATGAAAATTATCATTCACAAAATATACTTTGCAACCAATGCCATTTTCCAGCTTGTGGGTGAGACTTTTGCATTAACCAGTGAATTAATTTTTTGCATTTCTTTTGACCCACATTTTGTACATGGAGCTACTGCCATTTCTTACTAATAAAAATATGTTTCACAAGTGTGTTTGGTTCATTATCTTGCTAATAATTTCCTGTTGAAAAGAAAGATCCTCATTTAGTGTTCACTTGATTCCATTGAAGCTGCTAGCCCCTGTTTCACTCATGGCTGTACTGTTTGATGTATGGATGCCAGGACATGTGACAGCTGAAAGCAATGCAGCAACAACCAGAAAAGCAGGGATAAAATGACACAAATCCAGCACACCAAAGAGAAAAGGGGAACCAGTGGTAGTATTCTACTGGTTCAGCCCAGTTCAAGTGAACCGATAGTAAAAAATGTTACCATTCAGCCGAACCGGTAGTAAAAAAACAGCTATTGTTTTTTCCTCCTGACAATCAGCTGTTCTGATGATCCCCCTCGCTGTCTTACTGCTTCGCCCAGGAGGCTTCCTTGAGGCCAAGGAGGCAAAAAAATGGAGCATGGGTGGATGGAGTGCTGCAAAAAAAAGAAGCCACACCCACCCAGTCACAATGCCTACCTATTCACCTATCCACGCCCACAGAACCAGTAGTAAAAATATTTGCATCCTACTCCTGAGGTGAACCCTTTAATCAGTGTTTCTCAACCTTGGTGACTTAAAGATGGGTGGACTTCAACTCTCAGAATCCTCAGCCAGCATAGCTTGCTGGGTGATTCTAGGAGTTGAAGTCCTCCCATCTTCAAGTTGCCAAGGTTGAAAAATACTGCTGTAACTGAAAGGAATGAGGGTAATTTAGGTGTGCGAAGAGTAGCTAACAAAGATGTGGAAATGATAGAACTCTACTTCCACTCCTTTATATTGTCTTTGACAGGAGAAAATTTCTTCTTCCTGACCTCCTTGTCTATAGCTGAGGTTGAAATTCTGGTTTGATGAGAGTTGCTTAGCAGCAGCAACACAGATAAGTGGATATCTTATCTGATTATCTGAGTTCCTCAAATGGGAGTATAAGGAAGGAGAAAATAAAAAAGTCCTGGCACATCCAGAGCTAAGGGAGGGATCTTGCAAAAGCTAGAAACATCAGAAGCAATGTAAAACCAGACGAGTATAACTACATTCCATTCTGGGAAATGAATAGCTCTTAGTTAGTTATGATACAATGTGGGGAAGAAGAGACATAAGTATTAAAAATGTCTAGTTTAATGAAAAGAAGGAGTAGGGGTGACATGATAGTGTTGCTAATATCTAAGAGGCTGCCCCAAAGAAGAAAGGATCAACATATTCTCCAAAGCACCTGAAGGCAAGACAAGAAGCAATGGATGGAAACTAATCAAGGAGAGAATCAACCTAGAACTAAGGAGAAATTTCCTGACAGTGAGAACAATTAATCAGTGGAATGATTGGCCACCAGAAGTTTTGGGTTCTCCCATCACTGGTGGTTTTTAAGAAGAGATTGGACAGCCATTTGTCTGAAATGGAAGAGAGTCTCCAAAGTTCCTTCCAACCCATTTATTCTGTTATTCTGAACCTCAAGCCTAATCTTTCTCTCTCTCTCTGCATACATATATACACACATACATATATACATAGTATATATGAATGATTGTCTGTCTGTCTGTCTATCATCTGTCTGTCTGTCTGTCTATCTATCTATCTATCTATCTATCTATCTATCTATCTATCTATCTATCTATCTATCTATCTCTGCAGTAAAGTAACCTAATAGAGATATGGGCTCTGAATATGTTCTTCAGATTTTGAATTTTGGTCTAGGTGAAGTCTGACCAGACAACAAAGAGAAGTATTCAACTGTCTTAGTAAAGCCAACTTGTTGGATTGGATTTGATTTAGTACATTAGTTTTGACTTTATTGTCATTGTACTTTGTACAATGAAATTAAATGCCATCTTCAGTGTACATTAAACATAAGGAAATTATACAAATAAAACAAAACACACATCCTTTACATTCTATGCAATTGAATTGAAAAACCCTTGATTTGACATTAATTTTGCACTATACAGTAGAATTCAATATAGTTACTGCTCTGGGATAGAAGCTGTTTTTCAGCCTATTTGTCCTTTTTTTTTTGCACTAATTTTTTAATTTTGTTCCAACAAACATATCATTGTGTAAACAGCGTCGTTCTGGAGTGTCTTACATTTTAAAACAAATATGACAATATTCTTCCTATTTAGTACAGTTGACAGTTAATATTAATATGCATATTTTCTTAAATTGTCAATCTTAATTATTCGATATTACAATATGTTATTTTTATGTTAATCTCTATATTCTTGGCATCACTCCTTTTACTTTAGATAATATATTAATAATCATATTTGCAGTGTTTAACAAATTATATAATTCTAATAACAATTTACAAATTTATATTGAATTATAATTTTCCATTATTTATCCCCTTCTTAATTTTTAATTATGCCACTATTATATTTTTAAAATCCCCTTTCTAGTCACATTTTGATACAAATAAAATAATGTTCATCATATTTATGTTTAACACCAAGTAGCCTTGGTGGTGCAGGCTGCTAAATGCCTAGCACTTAAGTTCCAGCTGCCTGCAATTATTGTAGGCTCGAATCCCACCAGGCTCTAGGTTTTTTTTTTTATAAGAAGTTTTATTTTTCCAAAAACACAAACATAACAAACAAACATACAACACATAAATACATATCAATTTCAAGTATGTCGGTCGGTCAAAAATCACAGTGCCTACCCCTCATTATTCATACTCAATATTACAAAAAGGAAAAGCTATAATCATTATTATTAATCCTTTATCATATTATAATCTCTATATTGTTTCAACAGTTCTATCTATCTTTATATTCCCAAAAATACATTACCAAACGTTTTGGTCTGACCATTGATAGAACATATTCCATATCTTATAAATCTGCTTTTCTTCTTGATCCCTAATTTCAAATGTTAATCTACTCATTTCGGCACAATTCAAAATCTTCTTAATCACTTCCTCCTGCGTAGGTGTCTTGTCATTTCTCCAGTTTTTAGCAAATACAATTCTAGCGCTGTCAGTACATTAACAATCAGATATTTCAGTTCTTTGTTAAATGTCTCTGGTACAATTCCCAACAGGAATATCTCAGGTTTCAAGTCTATATGTTGTTGTGTCATTTTTCCAACCACATGTGGATTTTAGTCCAGTATCTTTTAGCATCAACGCAAGTCCACCACATGTGGTAGTAGGAGCCAGGTGTCTGATGACATTTCCAACACTTATCCGATTTATCCTTGAACATTCTTGCAATCCTTCTCGGGATAGGTGCCACCTGTAAAACATCTTATACAAATTTTCTTTATATGCAGTTGACATTGTCATTTTATAATTCTGATCCCACAGTGTTTGCCATCTCTCTAGATCTATCCCATAACCAAAATTTTTCCCCCAAGCAATAATTGTTTCCTTAACCTGCTCCTCTTCCATTCTAACTTCTAATAGATAACCGTAAAGTTTTTAATCATTTTTCGTTCGTGCCCATCAAGATTTTATCTAATTCAGTTTGCTTTTTATAAATCCCTTCAGTCTTAACATCCTCATCATATCTAGATTGTATTTGCAAATATGAAAACCAATTCATTTTTATACCTTGTTCTTGTAGTGTTTGCATCGATTTGAGTTCACCCTTTTCATTTAAAATCTCTCCATATCTAACTGTTTGTTCCTTCTTATATATTATTGCATATGAAAAGCTTCAATAGTAGATACCCATAATGGAATTTGTATATAATGTTGTTTTCTGGTTTTCTCCCAATTTAAAAACAAAGCTTCTCGAACATAGTGTCTTCTAAAATATCCTTGTTTTTTAGTTCCCTTATACCATAAGAAAGCATGCCATCCTAGTAATAGATCATGACCCTCTAAAGTTAACAATCTATTGTTTCTCAATGTTATCCATTCTTTCACCCACATCAGACTTGCAGCTTGATAATACAATTCCCAGTTTGGTAGTGCGAATCCCCTCTTGACCTTGCATCTTGTAATAGCTTAAATTTGATTCTTGGCTTTTTGCCCTGCCATATAAATTTTGATGTGATTTTATTTAAATCTTCAAAGTATTCTTTCCCAAGTCTAATTGGGATTGTCTGAAATAAATATAAGATTCTGGGTAAAACATTCATCTTAACTGTCGATATTCTGCCAATAAGAGATAATTGCATATTTTCCCATCTTTCAAGATCTGTCGCTATCTGCTGTTTGAGTTTTATATAATTATCTTCTTTCAATGTACTGCATCTTGGTGTTATATATATTCCCAAATATTTAACTTTATTTGCGATCTGAATCTCTAATAAATCTTCTAAATCTTTCTTGCGTTTTGCTAACATATTCTTTGTTAGGATCTTTGTTTTGTCTTTATTAATTTTTAAACCTGCCACCATTCCATATTCTTCTATTTGTTCTATCAACTTAGGTGCTGATTTAAGTGGATCCTCTAGTATGAATACCAAATCATCTGCAAACGCCTGTAGTTTATATTCTTCTTTTTTAATTTTCATTCCTTTTATTTCTTCATCTTCTCTGATAGCTCTATTCAGTACTTCTAGTGTTAAAACAAACAGTAGGGGCGACAGAGGACAACCTTGTCTGGTTCCTTTTCTTATCCCTATAGATTCTGTCAACTCTCCATTTACTTTGCTGTTTGATTATTATATATTGCCTCAATAGCTTGTATAAAGTTTTTTCCAAAGCCCATTTGCATCATTTGCAATATCATAAACCACCAGTTCACATTGTCAAATGCTTTTTGAGCATCTAAAAACATCAGTGCCATCTGTTTTTCAGGATGTGTCTCATAATACTCCAGAGTATCTAAAATTATTCTCACATTTTGCTTGATTTGTCGTTTTGGCAAAACTCCATTTTGATCCATGTGGATAAATTCATTTAAGTATCTTTTCATTCTTTCTGCCAAGATTGAAGCAAAAATTTTATAATCTGAATTCAACAATGAGATAGGTCTATAATTTTTAACTTGTTGTAGATCCATTTCTTCTTTAGGTATTAGGGTAATATAAGCTTCCAACCATGTCTCAGGTATTCTCTTTTTTAGTAAGACTTCATTCATCACTTCTAGAAGGGGAGTGCTTAACACTTCCTGGAAGGTCCTGTAAAATTCCACCAGTAGACCATCTGGGCCTGGTGCTTTTCCTGTATTTTGTTTCTTCAAGGCTTCTGTTAATTCCATCATGGTTATGTTCCCTTTTAACATTGTCTCAATGTCTTCAGGTATCTGTGGTAGTCTTGTCTTTTGTAGATACTGTTCAATTTTTTCTTCTAGAATATCTTCTTGAGAGTACAGTTTTTCATAGTAGTCTCGAATAATTTTTTTCTTTTCATCATTCACATGCTGTATATTCCCTTTTCCATCTATTAATTGGCTAATTTTCTTTATTTCTCTTTCCTTTCTAATTTTATACGCTAACCACCTTCCTGGCTTATTACCATTTTCAAAGTAATTTTGTTTAGCGCCTTTAATCTTTTGAGCGATTTCTTCCTTGTCCATTAAAGCCATTTTATGTTTAATCACATCCATTTTCCTTTTAATATCTTTCCCTTGCGGTGATTGTTGTAATTCTTTTTCCAATTTCATGAAGTCATCTTCCAAGATTTTGAGTGTCTTCTTCCGTTTAATATTTCTTTTCCTTATATAGTCAATTATCAAACCTCTTGTATAAGCCTTCATCGCATCCCAACGAGTTTGTAGTGATGTATCTTCTTTTCTATTTTCCTTGAAAAAAAAGATAAGTTCTGTCTGAATTCTCTTTTTAAATTCTTCTTCTTTCAAAATCATATTATTTAATGTCCATCTAGATCTTCTCCTCTGTCCTTTCCAGGCAACTGTCAATGGATTGTGATCTGCCCAGGTTCCACTTTCAATTTGAATTTTCTGTATATCGGAGAGCATATCTGCAGATGCCCATACCATATCTATTCTTGACCATGATTCATGTCTATTTGAATAAAAAGTAAATTCTTTATTTCCAATATTTCTCTCTCCATATGTCTTTAATATTCATTTCTTCTATCATTTGAAAGAAGGACTTGGGTAGGGTTCTTTCAGATTTGTAATCAAGCTGGTCATTAATTATCCCATTAAAATCTCCCATCAGAAAAATATTTGGTCTAATTATTTTGTCTATTATCTCCACCATTAAAATCCTCCCATCTTCATCTGTATAAATCAATTCTGCAGTAATTGTATCTTTAATATATAAAGCCACTCCTCTTTTTTTACATTGCGCCAGTGATGTAAATAGCTTTCCTAACTTTCTTTGCCTTAATGAGAGAGGATGGATGTCCTGGTGGGATTCGAGCATACAGTAATTGTAGACAGCTGGATCTTAAGAGCAGGCATTTACAGCCTGAGCCACCAAGGCTCAGCCTTCCATCCTCTTGGGGTAGGTAAATTGAGGACCCAAGATTGTTGCGGGCAATAAGCTGACTTTGTAAAAATGCCGCTTAGTAATAAGCAGGCATATACAATGGAATGAAGGCTATTGCTGAGCACATTGGGTTGTATCCCAAAAATTGTAAGCCGCCCTGAGTCTTTGGAGAAGGGCGGCATATAAATCTAATTAAAAAAAAAACAAGTTATGGCAAATCTAATAATAGTTGTAATCTTTCATTATATTATATTATATTATATTATATTATATTATATTATATTAGAATAGAATAGAATAGAATAGAATAGAATAGAATAGAATAGAATTCTTTATTGGCCAAGAGTGTTTGGACACACAAGGAATTTGTCTTGATCCAAATGCTCTCAGTGTACATAAAAGAAAAGATGCATTCATCAAGAATCATAAGGTACAACACTTAGTAATAATCATAGGGTACAATAAGCAATCAAATCATGTTAGGAAACAGTCAATATAGATCATAAGGATACAAGCAAAAAAGTTCCCTTTCCTACAATAAAATTTTAATAAGCATATTTATTACATTTAATGATTATATATCTTAATAATACACATTTATGCGGAATCATAATATTTTTTTAACCATCATCTCTCACTCGCATTAAAGCTTTAGTTATTCATTTCTTAGCTTGTCTTCCATATTCCTCTCAAGTTTTCATCTCTGTCACAGCGGACAGAGACCATTCCTCTTAAACATTCCTCCCTTCTCTATGTTCCATTGTCTCATTTTGAAGTTATCTACTCTTTCTCCTGTCTTTCTCCCAAGAAATTCTCCTGCAATTTCAATTCCTGTTTAACTTCCCTTAAAATACTCTCCTCTTGATATATTACATCAATCATTATCATTTTTATTTTTATTTCCTTTTTGTCATTTCTTTTTGCTTGTTGTTTTGTCTGTTCTGTTTTTCCAGCTTTCAAATGACTCCTCCTCTTCTTGGACCTCCTGTTTGCTTTTTGTTGTTTGTATCTCACTTTCCAATGCTCTGTATTTTATTCAAAATGTCCTCACATCTTCTTGTCAAAGTGTCTTTAATATCCTGAATTTCCTTTGCAGATTCCACTCATCTTTGTTTTTATTTATTTTATTTCTTTCTGTCCAATTGTCTAACAATCCTTTATTCAAACCAAAGCCATTTTTCAGGCAAAAAATCCATTGTCCAGGAGTCTTTATGTTCCAATATTAATCAATCTGTTCTTTTAAATAGTCTTATATAATAGCTTTCAGGGAACTTTTAATAATAGAATCCTCTTATTTCTCACATCTTATCAGAACCTTGGGGATTTGTAGTATCTTTGTTTGACAGCAGGTGGCACTCTTAAATCAGTTTTCACGGTTTCTTGTCTTCTTTATCAGACGTTACTGGTATATTTGGTATATTCAAAAAAAATATTATATTCATTTTTATATAGGTTTCAGCATTTTAAAAATCCAGAGCCAATGTTTGCCCAATCTAAAAATCATCTTGGTTGCCTCTTCTTCCTCCCATGGTACAGAGAGCAAAGAAAGCCCCAGGGAATCTGAAACCTTATAGGACATCCCTCCTTGGCTTCACTGCCCTTCCAGGGTGATTTTGGCTTCTTCAGGACCCCACAAGCAAGAAGAAGCCAGCGCAGAGACAGAGAGCTCCGTTCCCTTACGGCTGGTATCATGGCATATCGCTGCGATGTCACTTCCGGTCCCAGCCTATTTGTCCTTGTCTTTATTGTCCTGTAGCACCTGCCAGATGGTAATAGTTCAAAAAAGGGGTAGCCAGGATGAGATGGATCTTTGGGAATGTTTTGAACTTTCTTAAGGCAGCAGGAGCTATAACGCTCTTCCAAAGAGGAGAGAAGGCAACCAATGATCCTTGGGGCAATGATGTTAACTCTCTAGAGCACTGTCCTATCTGCCATTGTGCAATTGGCAAACAAAAGTTAAAATACTCTCTATGGTGCAGCGGTAGGTTACTAGCAGTTTTTCATTCAGTTGTTGTTTCCTGAGAAGTCTCAGGTAGTATAATCTCTGCTGGGCCCTTTTGACCAGTGCTGCAATGTGAGCACCCCAGGTCAGGTCCTCTTTTATGATAACACCCAAAAATTTGGGAAACATTGCCTTAACTACCATACCAAACTGGCTCTTATTATGAATATAGCAAATAACTAGATATTTGAAATATAAAACAACAAAGCTCATCTGTCTATTTAATCTAGGAATGATAAAAGCACTGTCTTTTATTCCCAGCTTCATGCCAACTCATGATTTGTTTTGCTGCAAGAAAGAAAGAAAAAAAAGAAAGAAGAGAGAGAGAGAGAGAGAGAGAGAAGAAATAGAGCCATCATGGTAAACTATGATAATATATATGTATATGGACTGTAAAATATGATAAGAAAAAAGTTGGTGAGAGGAATGGTAAATTTATAACAGAAGTCAGAACAGTAAAGTATAGAAAGAACAGAATCTCAGAAATGGATCTACTTTGTCTCAGTTTAATCTCCTTCTTTCTCCTTATGGAAACCTACATTTGTCTGAAATGGTATATGTTAAGTTTGCATGAAGAGTCAGACGCGAAGAGCTTCAGTGAAGAGTTTATTGACTACAGCTCGAATGGACCCGACTTGGCTGAGCTACGGCTGCTTCTTATAGCCAGCAGCCGTAGTTGCCAGCCAATGGGAGTGCAGGGTTTTTCCTGCACTATTTAAACCAATACCATTTGACATTTTACAAGAACAGTTCAAAATAAACCAATAACATTCAAACCTACATACATAACACCCCTCCCCACTAGGTTCAGTCCATACCAAACCCCAACCTATCTAATGTATTCTTTTAAATAGGTGGGGCTCTTACGTACGTTGAGACCTTCGTGGTTCAGAAGTTTTAACATTCTCACCCAGTGAGAGAGGAAATGTGTCTGCTGACATTTCCCTGCTGGGACTTCCTGTGAAAGAAGACCCTGTTAGACTGTTAGAATCTGGTCTCTCCTCCCAACCCATCTCCATTCCAATGTCAGCACCCAAGTCAGGTAGTGATGTGCAATCTTCCACTTCTAAGGATGGATTTTGGCATTGTGACAGGTTTTGGGATGGTTCCTGTCGTAATGGCTTGTTACACATGGGGTTGATTCTTGCTTGCTGATTTTCCTCCTGTTCCTCCCTTCCCCTAGAATTGACATCAGGTGAGGGAACTAGAGAGAGACAAGGGCGATGTTCCTGAGAGAACCTGGATCTAAGTTGATCAATGTGCCTGCTCCAGAGGAGTCCATCCTCTGTTTGTACCCTGTAAGAATGAGGGCCTGTGATCTGAGTTATCTCAGCAGGAATCCACAAAGGTTCACCTATAAGGTTCTTAGCATAAACAGAATCACCCACACTGAATGTACAAACTTTGGAAGTGGAATCCAGTGGTGCGTTGGGTGCGTAAGTGGGATGAAGGCGGTCAAGGGAAGACCTAGTTTCCTACCCATCAACAACTCTGCTGGGGATAAGTTATTAGATGGGCTAGGAGTGATGTGCTGACACTAAGAAGTTTTTCAAGCTTCTCAGTGATGTCCCCAGGACCCAGTTGCTGAAGCTTCTCTTTGGTAAAACATACCATGCTTAGCCCGCCGTTAGCGAAGGGTGCCCAGGGCAGTAAGGGCATGTCTGATACCCTGTTGTGCTAGATAGGATTCAAAAATGTTAGATGTAAATTGAGGGCCATTGTCAGAGACAAGAACATCAGGTAACCCGTGGGTTACAGTTTTCTGAGCTGCTTGATGACAGCATCAGTTGTGGTGGATGTCATGGGAAACACCTCTAGCCATTTGGAATATGCATCTACTATAATAAGAAAAGTGTGCCCTCTAGTAGGACCTGCGAAATCAATGTGGATCCTAGACCATGGGCCCCTAGGACATTCCCATTCCTGTGTGGGGGCGTGAGGTGGGGCAGGCCTGACTACCTGGCAATTGGGACAAGATGCAACCCAGTTTTCAACCATTTTGTCAATACCTGGCCACCATACATAACTCCTGGCCAATCCCTTCATCCTTACAATACCAGGATGACCCTCATGTAACATTTCCAAAACCTCTCTTTGCAGTTTTGCAGGAATAACCACCCTGTTACCCCACAAAATACATCCTCTTAATACAGATAATTCAGTTTGCCTGGACTTAAAAGGTTGGGCAAGGTGAGGTAGATCTTGAAGAGGCCAACCTTTCTTAATCCAGCCTATAACAGGAGCCAACACAGTGTCTTTGGCAGTCTCTCTGGCAATTTCAGCAGCATGAACTGGAAGCTTGGCAACAGTTTCTAGGAAAAGGTGTGTGTTTCAGGTTCAAAGTCCTTGTGACAAGGAAGTGGGCAACGACTCAGTGCATCAGCATGTCCAATGTCCTTGCCAGGCTTGTGGATAAGTTTGTATGAATAAGAAGCAAGAAATTCAGTCCACCTCAGCATTCTTGGTGACAGGATAGTGGGTGTAGGTTTGTCTCCTGCCACAATGCCTAACAAAGGTTTGTGATCTGTAACAATGGTAAATGTTCTGCCATACAGATATTCATGAAATTTCTTAACAGCTGCAACAACTGCCAATGCCTCTTTATCCAATTGGCTGTAATTCCTCTCTGCTTTGGTCAAAGTGCGAGAGTAAAATGCAATAGGGCTTCTCCCACTGGGAAGCCTGTGGCTCAAACCCCACCCACTCCAAAAGGAGATGCATCACAAGTCAGTACAACAGGCAAATTCTCAGAGAACTGTATCAGTACAGCATCAGACGTGATTAGTCTCTTAATACTGTTAAATGCTGATTGTTCCTTCCTGCCCCAGAACCAAACAGACTTCTTATCCAGTAATCTGTGCAAGGTTCAGCAATGGTTGCCTTTGAGGTAGGAACATGTGATAAAAGTTAATAAGTCCAAGGAAAGCTTGCAAATCTGATTTTGCATTTAGGTTTAGGGGCTTCTTTGATTGCTTTAACCTTGGCATCAGTAGGGTGGATGCCATGCTTGTCAATCATGTAGCCCAGGAACTCAACCCTGTCAGTCTTAAGTGTGCATTTTTCTTCCTTGACTTTTAACCCCGCTTTCCTGAATCTGGTAAGGACTTCTCTGAGTCTTTCTTGTAGCTGAGTGTCATTTTCAGCAGAGATTAACACATCATCAAAGTAAGGCACTACCCCTGGCAGTCCTTGGAGCATTCTTTCCATAAGGCTTTGAAAGATGCCTGGTGCCACGCTTACTCCAAATTGTAACCTTTTACATTTGAAGGCACCTCTATGAGTCACAATGGTTTGGGCCTCTGCAGTGGCATCATCAACTGTTAGTTGTTGATATGCTGGGCCAAATCCAATTTGGCAAAGACTGTACCCCTGCCAAGTGAATGTAACAGATGATGCACAACTGGAACTGGGTATGCGCCCAGCAAGCTTGGGCGATCCTTGTCCACGATGGTCAGTGGCAAACGTTTGGTGTGGCCTTTAAACTGCACGTTGAAATCTCTTGCTCCAACTACTGGAATCTTGTTCCCTTGGTAGTCTTTAAGAGTCAGTGCTTGCTTCTGGAAATGTTTCTTCTGAATGTTGGGAAGTAGCCTGTGAATAGTGTCCCATGACACCATAGATAAATGAGAGCCTGAGTCCACTTCCATTTGGCAAGGCCTCCCTTCAATGAACACCTTCATGTGTACTTTTCTGCTTCTCAAGGGTGAAGAATGACCAATGGTGATTGTTTGATGAGTTTCATTCTTCCCATTTGCTTCTGAATTGCGCCCCATCTTTTCAATGAAGTTGTTGGGCTTAAAATCTTTTTCAGGAAATTTCTTCCTACTAGGTGGAGTTCTGGATGATTTGCAGACTCTGGCTAGGTGACCCCTTTTCTCACAACGTAGGCAGATGGTGTCTAAGAACTTGCATTCATTGCGGGGTGCCCCCACAGCCTCTGCAATAAAATCCTTGCCTATTTCTCCCAGAGTCTTTTCTCTTCTTCTCCATTCTGAGTCTAAAAATCCCTTCCTCCACCTCACTGCAATCTGAATCAGAGTCTATTTGCTCGCAATGGGTTGTTGTGGATTTTTCCAAATCAGAATGGCTTGAGGCCTGGCTTGAGGCCTTGTTAATCTTTTCATGGCTGCTGAGGACTTGGTGGCTTCCGCTGAAACAGCTTCTTCTATGCTCTCCTTAAACGTGATCTTAGGTTTCATTAACAGTTTGCTTTGTAAGACCTTATCTTTGAGGCCTAAAACAAACCGATCATGCATGGCCTCTTCTAAGTTGGTAAAGTCACAAGCACCCCCAATGTCCCTTAAGCTTGCCACGAAGTCATTAACATTTTCGCTTTCCCCTTGATCCCCACGGTAAAACTTGTGTCTCTTAATGAGGCACGATACTTGTGGGGCGTAATGGGCTCTCAAAAGCTTTTCCAAATCAGGCCATTCCATTACCTTCAATTCTGCAGCTCCTGCCAACGCCTTCGCCATCTTGAAGACTGCCGGACCGCAGTGCATGAGAAATACTGCCCTCTTCCGCTTCTCGGGAATATCGGCGAGGTCGTTTCCTTCCAAGTACATCTGGAAGCGATCCGCATACGATTCCCAGTCTTCCGCCGCTGGATCGAACGGGCTGGGGGTGTTCAGCACAGCCATCTCACTCTTCTGCTCACCTTCCGCGTTGTCTCTTCTTCAGGGCAATCCCATCCTCGTCGCCAGTGTTAAGTTTGCATGAAGAGTCAGACGCGAAAAGCTTCAGTGAAGAGTTTATTAAGTGACTACAGCTCGAATGGACCCAACTTGGCTGGGCTACGGCTGCTTCTTATAGCCAGCAGCTGTAGTTGCCAGCCAATGGGAGTGCAGGGTTTTTCCTGCACTATTTAAACCAATACCATTTGACATTTTACAAGAACAGTTCAAAATAAACCAATAACATTTAAACCTACATACTTGGCTGGGCTACGGCTGCTTCTTATAGCCAGCAGCTGGTTGCCAGCCAATGGGAGTGCAGGGTTTTCCTGCACTATTTAAACCAATACCATTTGACATTTTACAAGAACAGTTCAAAATAAACCAATAACATTTAAACCTACATACATAACAGTATAGATCTCCTGCTTGTTTCAAGTGTTGGACTAGAAGACTTCCAAGGGCCCTTCCAACTCTATTATTCTGTTATATGCAGACATATGGTTCAGCCTTCCTTTTGTCTTGCAAGGCAGCTTGATGCCAGAATCCTGAAGAATTCTGAGGTCCACCAAATTCATTTTTCTCCTATCTCGTTTTCTTCAAAGACTACTTTCCCAAAACATTATCTAGCTTCAGTCATAGCCATAAGTGACAGTGAAGTCATGTGTACCATGCAAATTACATAACATGTATGGGGATGTCATAATGTGTATGACATCACTTGCCTCCAATTCTACCCTACTGCTGAGACCTCTGAGTACAATTTCTTAAGTTTAGTCCTTGAGTATACAGGTAGTCCTTGACTTATTACCACAATTCAGCCCATCATTTCTGTTGTTTAAGTAAGACATTTGTTCATTAAGTTTTGTCCCATTTTACGACCTTTATTGCCACAGTTATTAAGTGATTCACTGAAGTTGATAAGTTAGTAACTTGCTTGTTAAGTGAATCTGGCTTCCCCATTGATTTTGCTTGTCAGAAGGTCACAAAAGGTGATCATATGTTTCCAGGACACTGTAACCATCATAAATATGAATCAGTTGCCAAGCATCCAAATATTGTTCACATGACCATGGGGATGCTGCAAAGGTGTGAAAAACAGTCATAACTCACATTTCTCAGCGCTGTTGGATGGTCAAATAGTCACTAAATAAACTATTGTAAATCAAGGACTAACTGTCCTACTACTGACATTTATGAATTTTTATTTTGGAAACAATCTGTACATTATATATCTTTACATCTGATTTCAAAATGGTAAAACTGCTTGCATCCATTACTACTCATAAAGGCTTCTGGGAGTTGTATTTCCATAAAATTTACAGGCCACTGATGATTGTATTATTCATTTTCTCATACAACGTATCCCATATTTTCATTAAAACTGTATGTGCTCATCACAATATGAGACATCCTGAAGTACTTGAAACTTTCCTCAATGTTTTTTGGCAGTTTGGTTGATTTCAGTAAATGTTTTTTGGATTTGCATTAATTTCTTTTTTATAGCCATGAGAAAAATAATCAGGCTGCCCTTAAAGTTGTTTATGTATCCTCAATAAACTGATGGGAGATTTGGACAAATTGAAGTGAGCAGCTTTTTCTTTTGAAATAAAGCAGGAGTGGGATGCTACTGGTTCTGCCCGGCTCTATAGAACCGGTAGCTCTGAAGAGCAGCAGACACCGAACCGGTTCTGTGTTTGCTCCTGTTTGGCCCACCCACCTGGGCTCTGTCCTTTATTTCCTGCTTTTTCAACCTCAGGTGCTTTGCGTGGCACAGCTGAGGTTGAAAAAGCAGGAAAAAAGTGGCTTTTCAAACATTGCGCATCTGCGCACAGCGCTTTTCAGCTGTCCAGGTGGCACAGCTTTAGGTTTTTTACACGCGCGTACAAAACGTAGTCACCGAACCGGTAGTAACACTGGTTGAATCTCACCCCTGAACTGAAGACATTTAATAGTAGCAAAGATAAGTCATTTACCAAGCTTACTAAGGCCTAGTTTACTTAACTACACTATGTTGAAGAAATTGCAATTGTGAATGGCTTTTGCCATTAATTTGGCTCAGGGTGATCTTATGTTCTGTTTTGTAGCTCTATACTGTGGGTTTTATATAGTATGTTTAATGTAGGTTGGTGATCGGTTATAAAGAATTTGACTGACTGAGAGTGGGAAGGGAGAAACAGTGACTGTAATTTGTGGTTCAGAGACAAAAATATGGATCTTTATGCAGTGCATTTCATGTCAGATATGGTTTGGTCCATGATATTCAATAGACTGAAGATTTAATTATAGAGAAGAAATTTCTCTTTTATTCCACAGAGTGGAAGTGTTGTTCGACTATTTACTCAACAGTATAACTGAGAGCCAGTTTGGTGAAGTGGTTAAGATGCTAGGCTAGAAACTGGGAAACTGTGAGTTCTAGTCCCACCTTAGGCATATAGCCAGCTGGGTGACTTTGGGTCAATCACTTTCTCTTAGCCCGAGGGTGGAGGCAATGGTATACCATTTATGGAAAATGTTGCAAGAAAACTGCAGGAACATGTCCAGGAAGACTCTGAGAATAAGACACAAATGAACAGAAAGGGGAACATGATATAATGAGAAGACAAAACATTTTCTGTTGAAATCGCTAAGTAGTAGTAACTGCAAGAGGGATCTTGGAGTCCTAGTGGACAATCACTTAAATATGAGTGAGTATTCTATTGAGCTATTAAATGTCCTCTTTTACTACATGTTAAAAGGAACAAAATAGATTTAAAGCAAGTAAGTAACAATTTGTTCTGGCACAAAGCGATTAACTAAAATATATTTGACCCACTATTAACTCTAGAGTTCAGCATCAGCAACTCAAAGGGTTGTAAAGTTACCTTTTCATGCCAGCTTGATTCAAGAGCTTGAACATTATTTTGGATGGTAAGGCAGTTAATAAAATGAATACTGGTGAAGTACTATGGAGACCACCTAGAAAGAACCTGAACTTGGTTTTTACTTTGAAAAACACCCTTCCCATTTGCAAATTTAGGGTTGCCAATGTGGACTGCAAAATTTGAGAAGACAGCAAAATGCTCTTGGGTGTCCTAAGGAGATCATAGGTACTTGGTTACCATGGGAATAGGCCTCTACGCATACTTGTTCCTATGGAGCAGGGTAAGTAATTGCTGGCCTAAGAATTCTGGGAGTAGAAGTCCATAGGTCATAAAAGACCATAGTTGCCCACCCCTGTGACAAAGCAATGCCAAATATAGGCATAGGGTATTGAGTTAATTGGGTAACTATTTAAGGCAAAGAGGGAAGTATTACTATCTGACAATTTAACTCTCCTGCAGGGGGTTGAACTAGATGACCTTCCAAGGTCCCTTCCAACTCTGTTATTCTATGATCTATAGCTACCCTATATGCTCTATCTATACCAACCAATCCTTCAGAAGTAAGCACCACTTGCTTGCCTGATTTACTCTACTCCATTCCTCGATCTGGAGGATGAGGATCATGGCCCTCCAGATCTCAGAAGAAAGGCTATTTTGTAGGATGGGCACTACAATAGAGAAGGCATATCTTGTACTAGAAGGGCGATTTCATAGAAGGAAACTGGAGGAGTTGAGTTTAATCCATTTTTGACTCAATAATTCTCCAAGTATGAGTTTGGCTTCTTTAGGAGGCCAATAAACAGTTTACAATACATGAAGCCCAAAACATTTTAATCTACCTGAATTTCCTCAGCTTTTTCAGCTTTAGAATACTTGAGGCTAAATATAGGCAAGTCATCTGATGAACTTTATAAAGAAAGGATGAAACCGATAAACTTTACAGATAGACCTTGCTTTACTTGTTTAGTAATTGTTCAAAGTTATGGTAGCACTGAAAAAATATTTTTTGAGTTTGGCGCGCGGGAGAGACAAGGCAGAGGCGAAAATAAAGCTAACAGGCTTTATTGATAAATGGTATCTCAGCCACGGCTAGCTGCGAGCTTGTGGCAGCAGCTGAGAGAGAGAGAGAGAGACAGCTGATTCCATTTGACAGCTCCTTTTATACGGAGCTGTCAAACAGCTCAGCCAATCAGAGGCTTCTCCAGCTCCCACTCAAAAAGTGGACTGGAGTGAAGACTTGCTGGTTGCAACAATAATTATGGCCAGTCTTTGGGTTTATGATAGTTACAGCATCCCATGATCACATGATTGCCATTTGTGTACTCCATGGCCATCTTACAACTAACAGTCAATGGAGACAGTAAAATCACAAGTTGTAGTCACATGAAGCCTCACCTAATAGCTATGCTGTTTAGCAATAGAGTGCTGGTTCCAATTGTGGTTGTTAAACAAGGACTATATATTCATTAAGTCTGGTGTAAACCCATTGCTTTCCACCACCTAAGAATCTTTAGATTTCTATCTATACCACCTGTCCACCTAATAATGGATATTGTTTGAAGCCCACATTATCAACTTCAAACTGAACCTGGCCACAGCCATCTTTCTGTTCCTCAGTTGCCACACAGAGAGGGAAGGGGGAGGAGGAGGTTGGAATCAGGGGGGTGGGATTCTCCCTGGTTGGACCAGTTCTATAGAACCAGTTGTCATGATTCTGCCCAGAATCATGATTCTGCCCAGAATCATTTGCAATTCTGGCAAATTGCACCACTGGCTGGTCCCACCCCTCCCATCCCCGCCTACTCACTCCTTACCTGGCATGCGTGCCATCAAACTTGCCTGCATTTGGTAAGTTGCTATTTTTCCTTCCCCACCCCCCCGAGCATCAGCTATTCTGTTGTGCCGGGATATTTAGAGTAGCTAGAAAGCAGGAAATCATTGGATTTCTTGCTTTCTAGCTAATCTAAAAGCAGAGCTGAACCTTCCTTAGGACCGAAGCTTCTATTTTTCAGTGCAGATTCAGGTAGCAGATTGCAGAAAGGTAGATCTCTGAGTGAATGTGTGATTCTGCGAACAACTCAATCTGCCTGCCTGCTTTGCCTGATTTTGGGTAAAAGTTGCTATTTTTTTATTTTAAAAAATCAATATTTACATAAATGTTTATAATACTTACATACAAGCCATGCCCAGCCAGTCACATGACCATCAAGCCACATCCACAAATTAGACCACACCCACAGAATCGGTTAAGAAATTTGAATCCCACCCCTGGTTGGAATGCATTACTAGACACAACAAAGAGCTTTCTCATGAAAACCAAGGTCATCTCTACTGGCAACAGATAAGGTTGGGGAAGGAGTCCCTGAAGAGCCTGCCAATTAACCCAATTGGTCAATGTGACCTGTGACACTTGGGGATGGGTTTATTTCCTAGTTTAATTATACTGAAACTGCATGAAAGATTTAGATTTGGTTTTCCATTGAAGCTATGCCTATATGATGAACTCATTAAAGAAGACCTTTCAGAGTGAGCCAAGTCTCAGAGTTCTGATTTGCTTGAGTTGGTTAGTTGGAGCCTTGACATTAAACCAAATCTCATAAACTTACCCCAGGGTGGTCTTCTGTGCTGACATTGCAGCAGGACAGTTGTGGCGAGTGGCACTCCGTGAAGCACAGCTGATTTCTGCCTGCCTGGAGGCTCTTCTGAGCCAGAAGTCACCTCAAAGGGGTGACAAGATAGGAAGGGCTCCCATAGATCACAAGTGGATGGCGGTCCACTTTGCTGGATCCAGGGAAATCTTCCTGACAGGCAGAGAAGAAAACGACCATTAATGGCTGAATCGGAGCTGTGATAGCTGGGACAAAGAAAGCACAGAGAGAAGTGGAAAAGGAAACAGTGTACTGGATCTAGGTAAGGATTGCCTAATTCAGGGGTCCTCAAACTTTTAAAACAGGGGGCCAATTCATAGTCCCTCAGGCTCCCTCAGTGCTGCTAGGTGGGCATGGCTAAATGGTCATGTGACTGGGTGGGCATGGCTAAATGGTCATGTGACTGGGTGGGCATGGCTAGGTGGGCATGGCCAATTTAGCAGTCCATTTTGCCTTTGCCCTTCCTAAGCTGTACTTGCTGAATCCAAGGCATTTATTTATTATTTTAATAAGACACGCCCTCCCAAGGGAAAAAGAGCACAAACTTTCTTGCCACTTGCCTAACTTCAGTACAACAGTAGCTTCAGGCTCCTTAGAATAGGCCATTAAAAAAAGAAGAAAACAAACAGGATTTCTTTCAAAATAACTTCTGATCTGTTTCAGAAGACCACACAATAAACCAGACAGAGAACTGCACTAATTAAGACTGCAACTAAAACTCCCAAGATTTGGGGAAGAGAGCCACTCTAAAAACCATTAGCATTGCATTTCTCTGAATGCACCACATACCTTTATCTTATGTATTATAAATTGATTTCTGATGCATTTAATTCATTGAATGACCTTTTGTTACTACTTCCAGCAATATTAATCTGCATTTCTTACTTTATTTAAAATGAACAGATTTCAAATTATATAAACCCCATTGAGATTGTCTGTAGACAAACACAAACCCCATGGATTTGTTCTCTCACATACACATCCAATCTGCTTTGAAAGGTAAATATTATATATAAAGTAAATGTTACAGGCAATACCTTAATGCTGATTAAATCTAAAAGAGGCCAAATCAGGAGGACTGACCAGAAAGTGACTCCCTGATAACTAAGGACAGGTCCTCCTCAAGTTTCATTCGACATTTTCACTATCTAGAAGAATCATGTTAATATCTCTCTAAAATCAATATATTTCTTCTTTTATGTCCTGCCTCAACTTAGAATTGGTGACAGAGAAAGAAAAGAAAAGCTTTTAAGTTAAATAGGCTTGCTCTGGTAATTACACAGCTAATCAATTTAGGTTCTGGAACACAGGCAATGAAACAAAACAACCCCCCCCCCTCCCCCAGTCTTCTCCTTTCCCACGTGGCTGCTTTTGAACTAAAGGCTAGCAATTGAGCAGGGAAGCCAGAAGATCCTTAGCAAAATGTTCACCTCAGCAACCTTAGTAAATACATGCAGAGGAGACGAATCCAAAGTCAGAGAAGGACCCTTACAAGCCCCAGTCATTGCCTCCTCCCTCCCACCTCCTTTTCTTCTGAATCTAAAGGAAAAATGTGAAAGTAATCGATGAATCGTGCCAATGTAATTATAGGCAAAAGATTTGTCAGAACATTTTGAAGTAACAACAAATTCTTTTATTCAGCAAACCTATTTACATTTTCATTGATCAATCTCTGACTTAGCTAACAGAGCAGCACCTGTTGCTCTCTCTGTCCTTCTGCCAAGCAACATGCAAGTTGGTGGGAGGGGCTTATATACCCTCACAGAATGAGTTACAAAAGTGTTAAGTCTGCATGAAGAGTCAGACGCGAAGAGTTCCAGCAAAGAGTTTATTCAGTGACTACAGCTCGAATGGACCCGACTTGGCTTGGCTACGGCTGCCTCTTATAGCCTGCAGCCGTGGTTGCCAGCCAATGGGAGTGCAGGGTTTCTTCCCGCACTATTTAAACCAATACCATTTGACATTTTACAAGAACAGTTCAAATAAACCAATAACATTCAAACCTACATACATAACACCCCTCCCCACTAGGTTCAGTCCATACCAAACCCCAACCTATCTAATGTATTCCTTTAAATAGGTGGGGCTCTTACGTGTACGTTGAGACCTTCGTGGTTCAGAAGTTTTAACGTTCTCACCCAGTGAGAGGGAAATGTGTCTGCTGACATTTCCCTGTTGGGACTTCCTGTGAAAGGAGACCCTGTTAGACTGTTAGAATCTGGTCTCTCCTCCCAACCCATCTCCATTCCAATGTCAGCACCCAAGTCAGGTAGTGATGTGCAATCTTCCACTTCTAAGGATGGATCTTGGCATTGTGACAGGGTTCGGGATGGTTCCTGTCGTAATGGCTCGTTACACATGGGGTTGATTCTTGCTTGCTGATTTTCCTCCTGTTCCCCTTCCCCTAGAAGTGACATCAGGTGAGGGACCCAGAGAGAGACAGGGGCGATGTTCCTGAGGGAACCTGGATCTAAGTTGGTCAATGTGCCTGCTCCAGAGGAGGCCATCCTCTGTTTGTACCCTGTAAGAATGAGGGCCAGTGATGTGAGTTATTTCAGCAGGAATCCACAAAGATTCACCTATAAGGTTCCTAGCATATACAGAATCTCCCACACTGGAGACTTCCGGGTTGAGCCTTCTCGAGAACGGGTGGCAGTTTGCGATCGTCCGCGACCGCAGCCTGGCTCTTGCGTTGGAGAGCCCCGATCCTGCAAGGTTTGGGGCTGAAGCTGCCTCGTAGGGGCAGCGGAGAAAGGGAAATCTGCCAGCCAGAGTGAGGGGAGCCGCATCTCCCCCCTTTTGGGTCTGGTCTTTTCCCTCCGAAGACGTCAAGAAGTGGTGGTCAAAAATGGCCACCTCGAAGAGAAGGTCTCAACGGGACTAAGATTGGTGCAGGAGGAAAGAGAGAAGTCGACAGCAGAGGAACCGGGAGTATCGGATGGTAAGATCAAGGCACCCCGGGATTAAGATAAAGATGAGTTTTTTAAAAAAAGAAACAGAAGCGGCGCAGTCTCAAGTGAAGGAAAAAATAAATAAAATATTTTTGGCAGCTATAAGGGGCTTCGAACCGGGAAAGGAAGAAGCCAGCGTAAGAATTTAAGTTTGGGGCTCAGAAAACTTTGAATATCAAAATAAAAGGAAAGGGTTAAGACTCTGTGCAGAAAGTGCCACTTTGTAGAGAAAAATTGGAAGCTAAAGAAGAAAGAAACTATCTTGTTCCTTTGTGGATTGGAGTTGTTACATTTTAAAGAGACGCTGAAACAAAAAAGCAAGACTCATAGAAAGTGAAAGCTTGAATACACAAAGACGGACTACCGGATTAGTTGGTGACATTGATATAGATTCTGGACTTGGGTTAGGATCTTAGAAAATTTAAAGAAGAAGAAATAAGGAAAACAAAAATTCTGGTGGCCATCCAAAGAATCAAAAATGGAGTTTAAAAGTATGAAAGAACTGCTACAGGAAGTGACTGAACTAATTTGGCTTGTTGCAGAAAACATGGGCATTGAAATGGTGAATAAAGAACAAGAAGAAGGAACCTTGGAAAGGGAGGAGCCAGCACAAGAGAAAGCCATCTTAAAAAGACAATTAATACAAAGATTAATACAAATAAAAGGGAAAGGAAGGGTGGCTAAAAAACGGAACCTAAGAAAGTACTAAAAAGGGGAACATTTATGAAATTAAGCATGTTAGAAAGGTTCAGAAGGAAAGGGAACAGAAAGGTAAAGAGAGAGAGAGGATTCAAACTGGACAGAGAAGGGGAGAGCAGATAAAGGGAGGAGAAGGGAGCAGCACAAGCGAAAGCCATTTTAAGAAGACAACTAACACAAAGATTAATACAAATAAAAGGGAAAGGGAGGATGGTCAAAAAACGAAACTTAAGAAGGTAATTAAAAGGGGAACATTCATGAAATTAGGCATGTTAGAAAGGTCCAGAAGGATAGGAGCAGAAAGGTAAAGAGAGAGAGAGGATTCAAACTGGATAGAGAAGGGGATAGCGGGATAAAAGGCAGGAGAAGGAACAAGAAACAAGAACAGAAGATAGAGAAACATGGGAATTACATAATGAAGAAAGAAACTTGTTTGCATAGAGATAATGGCTAATGCATTAAGAAGGGGGGTTCTGCATGAAGAAGTGGTAATAAGAATATATTGCAATTATAAAAGTGTAAAACAATAGGGGTTACTGACAATTTTTACTGGTAAAAGGTCATACTTTTATTTCTTATTTACAAAAGAAAGGTAAATGTTGATTAGATAAACTGAATTAATTGAAATGATTCTAGAAAATGTTTAAAAATGAGATTTGTCAATAACCAAGATTAGTTATTTTTATTATTATTTTGGAACCATAAATAAACCTTAGGGGGGATATGTGTTGCAGAACCCGATTGATTAGAGATATATTGTAAGGTAGCTTTTCTTTTTTCCTTTTCCTTTTTCTTTCTTCTCTATCTTTTGCTTTAAAGGGAATGATTATGATTATGCTACTATATTAACCACTGAGGTGTCACTTTCAAAGTAGTAAAAGGGGGGCAAGTCTAGGTTTTTTTTTCTTCTCATTCTTTTTAGTGTTAAAACCTGTACGGATTTAGAATCATGGAGAGAATATGTGATGAAAGGGCAAATCTGACAGATAAAAGAATTCTGTAAATGATAAAAGAGTATTAACAATGTGAAGATAATTAAAGGATAGATATGGATGAACTTTATCTTTAATATGATGGGCAAACATATTGTTATTTGTAAGATTTATAAATGATGTTTTTAATATATATATATATATATTTGCAATTAACTCAAAATGAACTGGGGGGGTTATACAGATTGAGATTAAGATTTGAGATTAGGATTAATTTCTCTGACCCTTTGTCTGCTAAAATAGAATAGAAGTAAAAATGGGATAAAATAGGAAGTTAAATGTTTAAAATGAATATAGATCTACTGTCATATTTGCATGTAAAAGTGACGACCCGGGAACATGCTGTCTACTGAAAAGAGCTGTTTTAAAAAATGGTTAAAAATTGAATAAAATTTGTTATAAACAAAAAGGAATCTCCCACACTGAAAGAACGAACTTTGGAAGTGGAATCCAGTGGTGCGTTGGGTGCGTAAGTGGGATGAAGGCGGTCAAGGGAAGACCTAAGTTTCCTACCCATCAACAACTCTGCTGGGGACAAGTTATTTGATGGGCTAGGAGTGATGTGCTGAACACTAAGAAGTTTTTCAAGCTTCTCAGTGATGTCCCCAGGACCCAGCTGCTGAAGCTTCTCTTTGGTAAAGCGTACCATGCGTTCAGCCCGGCCATTAGCCAAAGGGTGCCCAGGGGCAGTGAGGGCATGTCTGATACCCTGTTGTGCTAGAAAGGATTCAAAAATGTTAGATGTGAATTGAGGGCCATTATCAGAGACAAGGACATCTGGTAACCCATGGGTTACAAACAATTTTCTGAGCTGCTTGATGACAGCCTCAGTTGTAGTGGATGTCATGGGAATTACCTCTAGCCATTTGGAATATGCATCTACTATAATAAGAAAAGTGTGCCCTCTAGTAGGGCCTGCAAAGTCAATGTGGATCCTAGACCATGGGCCCCTAGGACATTCCCATTCCTGTGTGGGGGCGTGAGGTGGAGCAGGCCTGACTACCTGGCAATTGGGACAAGATGCAACCCAGTTTTCAACCATTTTGTCAATATCTGGCCACCATACATAACTCCTGGCCAATCCCTTCATCCTTACAATCCCAGGATGACCCTCATGTAACATTTCCAAAACCTCCCTTTGCAGTTTTGCAGGAATAACCACCCTGTTACCCCACAAAATACATACTCTTAACACAGATAATTCAGTTTGCCTGGACTTAAAAGGTTGGGCAAGGTGAGGTAGATCTTGAAGAGGCCAACCTTTCTTAATCCAGCCTATAACAGGTGCCAGCACAGTGTCTTTGGCAGTCTCTCTGGCAATCTCAGCAGCATGGACTGGAAGCTTAGCAACAGTCTCTAGGAAAAAGAGTCCTCCTTGTGACAAGGCAGTGGGCAGCGACTCAGTGCATCAGCATGTCCAATGTCCTTGCCAGGCCTGTGAATCAGTTTATATGAATAGGCTGCAAGAAATTCAGTCCACCTCAGCGTTCTTGGTGACAGGATAGTAGGTGTAGGTTTGTCTCCTGCCACAATGCTTAATAAAGGTTTGTGATCTGTAACAATGGTGAATGACCTGCCATACAGATATTCATGAAATTTCTTAACAGCTGCAACAACTGCTAATGCCTCCTTGTCCAGTTGGCTATAATTCCTCTCTGCTTTGGACAAAGTGCGAGAGTAAAATGCAATAGGGGCTTCCCTTCCACTGGGAAGCCTGTGACTCAAACCCCCCCCACTCCAAAAGGGGATGCATCACAAGTCAGAACAACAGGCAAATTCTCAGAGATTTGTATCAATACAGCATCAGATGTGATTAGTCTCTTAATACTGTTAAATGCTGATTGTTCCTTCCTCCCCCAGATCCAAACAGCCTTCTTATCAAGCAGGCGATGTAAAGGTTCAGCAGTGGATGCCTTGTGAGGTAGAAACATGTGATAAAAGTTAAGGAGTCCAAGGAAGGCTTGCAAATCTGTCTTGCATTTAGGTTTAGGGGCTTCCTTGATTGCTTTAACTTTGGCATCAGTAGGGTGGATGCCATGCTTGTCAATCATGTAGCCCAGGAACTCAACTCTGTCTGTTTTGAGTGTGCATTTGTCTTCCTTGACTTTTAAACCCGCTTTTCTGAATCTGGTAAGGACTTCTCTGAGTCTTTCTTGAAGCTGAGTGTCATTTTCAGCAGAGATTAACACATCATCAAAATAAGGTACTACCCTGGCAGTCCCTGCAGCATTCTTTCCATAAGACTTTGAAAAATGCCAGGTGCTACGCTTACTCCAAATTGTAGCCTTTTACATTTGAAGGCACCTCTGTGAGTCACAATGGTTTGGGCCTCTGCAGTGGCATCATCAACTGTTAATTGTTGATATGCCTGGGCCAAGTCCAGTTTGGCAAAGACTGTACCCCTGCCAAGGGAATGGAGCAGATGATGCACAACTGGTACTGGGTATGTGCTCTGCTGCAGCGCATGGTTAAGTGTCCCCTTATAGTCACCACAGATTCTCACTGACCCATCAGCCTTGACTGGTGTGACTATGGGTGTTTCCCATCTGGAGTGGTCAGTAGGCTCTAAAACCCCTTGAGCAATGAGCTTATCTAATTGTGCATCAATTTTTTCCTTTAAAGCAAATGGAACCCTCCTGGGCTTTAAACAAATTGGGGGCACCTTGGGGTCTAGGCTGAAAGCAATAGGGGTCCCCATATACTTGCCCAGTCCTTTGCTGAAGACCTCTGGAAACTCGGACTTCAAGGACTCCTCCCATTCAGAACTGCTCACGTGATTGATACCAGTCACCTCGATGCCTAGTGGCTTGAACCACTCAAGTCCCAGCAAGCTTGGGCGATCCTTGTCCACGATGGTCAGAGGCAAACGTTTGGTGTGGCCTTTAAACTGTACGTTGAAATCTTTTGCTCCAACTACTGGAATCTTGTTCCCTTGGTAGTCTTTAAGAGTCAGTGCTTGCTTCTGGAAATGTTTCTTCTGAATGTTGGGAAGGAGTCTGTGGATAGTGTCCCATGACACCATAGGTAAATAAGAGCCTTGAGTCCACTTCCATTTGGCAAGGCCTTCCTTCAATGAACACCTTCACGTGTACCTTTCTGCTTCTCAAGGGTGAAGAATGACCAATAGTGATTGTTTGGTGAGTTTCATTCTTGCCATTTACTTCTGAATTTCGCCCCATCTTTTCAAGGAAATTGTTGGGCTTAAAGTCTCTATCAGGGAATTTCTTCCTAGCCGGTGGAGTTCTGGATGCTTTGCAAACTCTGGCTAGGTGACCCCTTTTCTCACAACGTAGGCAGATGGAGTCAAAGAACTTGCATTCAGTGCGGGGGTGCCCCCCCCACAGCCTCTGCAATAAAATCCTTGCCTATTTCTCCCAGAGTCTTTTCTCTTCTTCTCCATTCTGAGTCTAAAAATCCCCTCCTCTGCCTCACTGCAATCTGAATCAGAGTCTATTTGTTTGCAATGGGCTGTTGTGGATTTTTCCCCATCAGAATGGCTTGAGGCCTGGCTTGAGGCCTTGTTAATATTTTTCATGGCCGCTGCTGAGGACTTGGTGGCTTCCGCTGAAACAGCTTCTTCAATGGCCTCTTTAAACGTGATCTTAGGTTTCATTAACAATTTGCTTTGTAAGACCTTATCTTTGAGGCCTAAAACAAACCGATCACGCATGGCCTCTTCTAAGTTGGTAAAGTCACAAGCACCCCCAATGTCCCTTAAACTTGCTACGAAGTCATTAACATTCTCGCTTTCCCCTTGATCCCGACGGTAAAATTTGTGTCTCTTAATGAGGCACGATACTTGTGGGGCGTAATGGGCTCTTAAAAGCTTCTCTAAATCAGGCCATTCCATTACCTTCAGCTCTGCAGCTCCCGCTAACGCCTTCACCATCTTGAAGACTGCCGGACCGCAGTGCGTGAGAAATACCGCCCTCTTCTGTCTCTCGGGAATGTCGGCGAGGTCGTTCCCTTCCAGGTACATCTGGAAGCGATCCGCATACGATTCCCAGTCTTCCGCTGCCAGATCGAACGGGGCTGGGGGGGTGTTCAGCGCAGCCATCTCGCTCTTCTGCTTGTCTTTCGCGTCATCTTCTCTTCAGGGCAATCCCACTTTCGTCACCAGTGTTAAGTCTGCATGAAGAGTCAGACGCGAAGAGTTCCAGCAAAGAGTTTATTCAGTGACTACAGCTCGAATGGACCCGAGTTGGCTTGGCTACGGCTGCCTCTTATAGCCTGCAGCCGTGGTTGCCAGCCAATGGGAGTGCAGGGTTTCTTCCCGCACTATTTAAACCAATACCATTTGACATTTTACAAGAACAGTTCAAATAAACCAATAACATTCAAACCTACATACATAACAAAAAGAGGCTCCAATCTTGCAGCTCTCCTGATTGGCCAAAATATATTTGAAATATTTACACACAAATAATAATTTAAAAATATCTCCCACAATCCCCTTCTTGTGTAAATTCTTTCAAAAATATTTTACAATTATACATTACAATATTTACAAGACATAAACAAATCATACATTAAAAATCATGCCTATTTTCTTAGACAGATAGTAGTGTTGGTCGCTGGGCAAAGGTTTTGTCAACATATCAGTGATTTGTTTCCTGGTATTGCAATGAATGATTCTTATGAATTCCATTTTTGCCATTTGCCTGACATGCTTATACTTTATATCAATATGCCTCGACCTGTGTCCCACTGCGTTTGAGATGGATATGTCCACAGCAGCTTTATTATCTTCCAGTATCTTAATTGGGTAAATAGGTGTATCCCACAAGTGTTCAATCAAGTCATTGAACCACACCAAGTCGTTTGCAGCCTTGGATAGACAAACGTACTCTGCTTCGGTAGTAGAGGTGGCTATCAGCTTTTGCTTCCCTGTATACCAGTGCACCGGACTGCCATTCAGAAACACAACATACCCTGATGTGCTTTTCCTGGATTTAGGGTCTCCAGCCCAGTCAGAATCTGCAAAGCAGCTTATGATAGGTTCCTCCAATAGGAAGGGCTCCAATACCAATATTGAGTCTGCGGTATGAGACAAATACCTCAATAATCTTTTAATTGCCTCCCAATGATATCTTTTAGGGTTCTTTACATGTCTGGCTAATAAGTTGACCGACAGGGCTATATCTGGTCTATTCCAGTTCGCAATGTAAAGAAGCGATCCAATCACTGACCTATACAAAGTGTTTTCAGGGAACTCCTCACTTTCACAATACATGTTCCTGAGGAAATCAGTTTGCATAGGTGTCCCTACAGGTTTTGATTTTTCCATGGAGCACTTTTCCACAAGTTCCAAAATCTTTTCTCTTTGGGAGAGACCAAAACCTTTCTTAGTTTTGATGATCTGTACACCCAAATACTTATCAATTTTGCCCAGGGTTTTTAGACTGAAGTGTTTCTTCAAGTCTTCTGCAAATTGCTTACATTTAGAATCAGATTTCCCTACATACAAAATATCGTCAACGTAAATGAGCACTTTCTCCCTGGACCCTTGACTGCCCTTTGTGAAAACACATTCATCAGCTGGAGTGGCGGTAAAACATATCTGTCTCAAAACTTTTGCTAGGCACTCGAACCATCGCCTACCAGATTGTTTCAAACCATAGAGACTTTTCCTTAAAAGCCAAATTGGTTTACCTTTACTATCAATTCCTGGAGGAGCCCTTACGTATATTTCCTTATCTAATTCAGCATGCAAATACGCAGTGGGGATGTCAAACTGGTGTACATTCTCACCCAAAATAGCTGCCATCGTCAATGCTATTTTCACACTCTCCAGCCTGACTGTTGGGGAATATGTGTCATCATAGTCATCCGGATATCTTTGGGTGTAACCTTGTGCAACTAATCTGGCTTTGTATAAATCTTTCCATTCTCCAGCGGCTCCCTTTTATACATCCATCTTGTGCCAATTAACTTTTTCCCATCTGGGAGATTCCTTGGTTCATACACTTCCATTTCGTTCAGACTATTTAACTCCAATTCCATATCCTCTTTCCACTTTACTTGCTCCACTGCAGGAAGCTTTAGCACATCTTCATAACTCTTGGGAGTTGACACTATACTATTAATCGAGGCAATGTACTCACCGTATTCCTTTGGAGGCTTTCCTTTGTTATTCCTTTTAGACCTCCTACCACCTAGTTGCTATCATTGCTGCTTTCCTCATGTTTTTCATTTCTGTCCTCTCCTGAACTCTCTTTTAATATTCCTTTAGTTACATCTTCAATTAAGTTTCCTTCATCTGAATCCGAATCATCTGAATTGTTAGGAGGTGGTTGGCTCCTATTCCTCTTTCTATTTTCCCTTGCCCCTTCTGATTCTCTAGTTATTATTTCATTTGCATGGATCTTAGTCCAATTCACATTTTCATTGAAAACGGCTGATCTAGACAGGGTTAATTTTCCTTCCTCACTTACAAATCTGTATGCTTTACTTCTGGGTTCATATCCAGTGAAAACTAGCCTTTTGGAAACCCTGTCTCCCTTCCTCCTGATTTGTTTTGGAATGTGAACCTCAGCAGTTATTCCAAATATTCTGAGGTGATCTAACCTTGGCTTTACCCCGTAAATTTTTTCATATGGAGTAGTGCCTATCACACTAGACCATGTCCTGTTGAGTGTGTAATTGGCGTAATTGACTGCCTCACCCCAATATTTTTCTGACAGACCTGCATCCTCCAGGATGCATTGCACCATGGTTTGTAGTACACCGTTTCTGTGCTCTGCAATGCCATTCTGAAATGCTTGAGAATGGCCTTTTCTTTTAAAATTTGGAATTCTTCAAGATTTTTTGATTCTGGTTTGGTACTGATTCTCAACCAGCTTGTGAAATTCCTTAAACTTGTTGAACACTTCATGTTTGTGTTCAACACTAAGTACAAAACCAAATCTACTGTGATCGTCTACTATGGTTAGAAAATATCTGTTGTTACCAAATGAGGGCTTCAATGGGCCCACTAAATCCATATGCACAAGCTCAAAATTGTGTTTTGTGCTGCTTTGTGAAGATAGGTATCGCAGTCCTTCACCCATAGCCCTCTGGAGTACCTGGGCATTTTCTCTACCACTGGAATACTGATGTGTCCCATCCTATAAAAGGTGGGCACATCATCGATTGGGCTTTCCTGTAGTTATAAGACATTTATCACATTTAGCTTCTCTCACAAATTTAACATAAATTTAACAAAAGGGCCTTGGTGGTGCAGGCTGCTAAATGCCTAGCACTTAAGTTCCAGCTGCCTGCAATTATTGCAGACTCGAATCCCACCAGGCTCATGGTTGACTCAGCCTTCCATCCTCTCGGGGTAGGTAAATTGAGGACCCAAGATTGTTGGGGGCAATAAGCTGACTTTGTAGTGCAGCTTAGGCATATACAATGGAATGAAGGCTATTGCTGAGCACATTGGGTTGTATCCCCAAAATTGTAAGCCCTGAGTCTTCGGAGAAGGGCAGCATATAAATGTAATTAAAAAAAAAACATTCCTTTTACTCTCAGTAAGATTTTCTTTTTCTTTTTTTTCAATTCTGTCCCCAGTGATCCCTTTGACCTTTTTTCCCCCTTACACTTGTTCTTTCATCTTTCACCCTCTCACAGCTGGCTATGGAAGGGATAGGCACGTAGTACGGTAGACCATTCTTTTCAACTGCTTCCCCAGCTTTCTCACCGTCATAGGTCACGTAGACCTTCCCCTTGCTAAATAATATGTCTATATGTCCATCTTTTGACAACTTTAGAGTGGTCTGTTCCTGGAAGATACAGTATGTCTTTTAGAAGTCCTAGCCCTGGTATGTAGGCATCTCCCTTCCCTTTTACTCTTTCACCTATACCATTGGCCACCTTGATCCCTGAATCCATTTCTTCAAAGTCACTAAACAGCCTTTTATCAGATATAACATGGTTACTGGCACCTGAATCAATTAACCATTGTTAGCTCAGCTGCATCTTGGTCAATCTTGGTTTGTCACCCTCTATCACATTAGTAGAATTACTTTTGTGTTTGGGGCTCTGTCTGTAGTTCCCGTCCTTGTCATTGTTCTTGTTGTACCTTGGTGAGGGGGACCTTGATATACTGGCTTTTCGTTCTCTACCCCTTCTTAATCTGTATTCTCCCCTTGAGGAGGGATTGTTCCTCTGGTCATCGCTTGACTGGCTATGTGACCTGTCCCTGCGTTTTTGTTTTAAATTGTAATAATTTCTTGGGCAATCCCTTTTGAAGTGCCTGCTGGACCCACATAGAAAACACTCTTGCACCTGGCTGACTCTGTCCAAGGGTGCTCTCCTCTTAATCCTTCTGTCCCCTTTGTGTATGGCATTCCTGTCCTGCCTTAAGTTAAATTCTGCTATAAGTTTCCCTGACAGTACCTCAAGGGAAATATTGTCTTCACCATTGTAGTCTAGCTGGGATATGAAATTGTTCCAGCTATTATCAAGGGAGTTAATGATAATGCTAATGAAGCTTTGATCAGTAATTATCTCCCCTCTTTGTCCCAAATGCATCCTCATTTCATTAAGCTTGCATAGGTACTCAGACATATGCATTCCCTCTTTAAATTTTGCAGCATGAAGTTCCCTTGAGATCCTGCTTTGTGTAGACATGTGCTTACTATGAAACAACTTGAATATTTTCTCATACACCTTCGATGTAGTCAGATTATGAGGAATCGTTGGATAAATGGTGGACTCTATAGTGGACAGTAAAGTACAAAATGACTTATGGTGGATGCAATCCTCTTCCATATTCCATGGCCTTTCCGGGGGATTTAGTAACATGAAAAGAGTATTTTCTCTCATTAACAACATTTGAACATCTTTAGACCAACTTAAAAGATTATTCCCACTAACTCGTAATTTAATAAAACCAGCAGGTAAATTCACCAAAGGCCCTGAATTATTGTTCCCTTGTGGCTGCTGGCCATGATTTTTAACATGCCTGTATTCACAATAAGGCATGGGTACAGAAGCTTCTGTTTTAAAACTTGCAGCTTCTGCATAAGTTTGTTTCACGGGCGGGCTTTTTCGCGCATGCGCAATGCTCATTTCTCTCTGGACTCCGTTGTGTGAAGACCTCTGCTGCTCTCTCTCCCGCTGGCCGGCCTGGCTCTCCACTGGGGGTGCCACTCCACTGTGAACTCTGCTATTACACTCTGTGGATGCTGGTGAGCTTCTCCAATCGCGCTGGACCTCCCTCTGCATTGATGGAAGTGGCGTTGTACTTTCCGCTCCCCTTCTTTCCCCCTGAGGCTTGGGGATCATCATCTGGGGGTGATTTTCCACTTCAGATAGATGCCCTCTAGGGATCCCTGCTGAGTTTGATGCTGGTGATCTCTCTGCGTTCCCCTGGGCCTTCTTGGTTTTGGAAAATGCCAATAATTGTATTCACAAGCCAACTGCTGCCGTTAAAGTCTCTATGGCTGTGCTTACTTCTTCCTCACTTGGTAAATTGGGCCTTCTCCCTCTTGCTTCGTATGGGTCCCCATCCCTATCCAGTAGATATGGCAAGGGAGTTATAATAATGGGGGAGTCCATACTGGCTGGAAGACCTCAAAATGGCACCTGTAATTTTCGCACGCTTTTCTCTGGGCTAGACTAGATAATTCGGGGCAAGATTGAATGTCTCTTAACATCCCCACATCTGGGCTCCCTTGTCTGGCTTCTGATTGTTCTTCCAACTTCAGTATCTGCTTCAATTCTTTTATCACATTTTTGGTCTCTACTGGCAGGCCCAGGAAATCACAGAAGCTCCTTTCAAAATCCGCTGCTTTCTCCGCTCTGGCCTGCTCATTCCAAATCTTTTCTCTGTCTGTTGATTTGGCCTCATCTCCCCTTGTTGTTGGGGATCGTGCTCTGGATGTCTCTAGGTTCTGATTTCCTCCATAGTCTGTTCTATCGCCCTGCTCTCAGCTTCTATCTCCTGTTCTAAGATTCTTCTTTGGGCTTCCAAAGCCCTTGCCACTGCTCTGGTGACTGTACGAGATCTCTTATGCCCTGGCATAATTAAAATCTTTTTAACTGGCTGAATATTGATATTTATAGCAACCGAAATCTGCTACCAATTGTGAAAGTAATCGATGAATTGTACCAATGTAATTATAGGCAAAAGATTTGTCAGAACATTTTGAAGTAGGGCCTTGGGTGGCTCAGGCTGTTAATTGCCTGCACTTAAGTTCCAGCTGCCTACAACTGCTGTAGGCTCGAATCCCACCAGGCTCAAGGTTGACTCAGCCTTCCATCCTCTCGGGGTAGGTACATTGAGGACCCAAGATTGTTGGGGGCAATTAGCTGACCTTGTAAAAATGCCGCTTAGTAATAAGCAGGCATATACAATGGAATGAAGGCTATTGCTGAGCACACTGGGTTGTATTCTAAAAATTGTAAGCCGCCCTGAGTCTTCGGAGAAGGGCGGCATATAAATGTAATTTTAAAAAAAGTAACAACAAATTCTTTTATTCAGCAAACCTATTTACATTTTCATTGATCAATCCCTGACTTAGCTAACAGAGCAGCACCTGCTTCTCTCCCTGTCCTTCTGCCAAGCAACATGCGAGTTGGTGGGAGGGGCTTATATACCCTCACAGAGTCAGTTACAAAAAAGGCTCCAATCTTGCAGCTCTCCTGATTGGCCAAAATATATTTGAAATATTTACACACAAATAATAATTTAAAAATATCTCCCACAAAAAAGCTCCCAGCCCAGAAATGACACTCCTAGAGCTGGAGAACTGCATTGTGAAGCAAGTAGGAAGAAAAATCTTGCAACTTTAAAAACTTAGGGAGAAACCCCCTCCTCCTCTCCCACATGGCTGCTTCTGAACTAAAGAAGGCTAGCAATTGGTCAGGGAAGCTAAAGTGGGAGAGATTAAATGCCTGCCAGTCAGTGTTAATTTGGGGATTTAAGCTTTGGCCTTTTTCTTCCTTCCTTCCTTTCCAGCAAGTGGCAGGAACTGCGCTTGCTTTGCAGGGTCTGAAATTTACTTTCTCTTTCTGCCTTTGCCCAGTTCCCAGTCAAGGAATGCTGCTTCTTTTGCTGCCTCCCCACAAAAAACCCTCTCTTTCTTTCTCCTTCCTTCTTTCTCATCTTCCTTCCTTCCCTGCCTGCCTCCTTTTCATTCAAATGGGTGCATTTTTGGCCTTCCGGGGCAACCGTGTGGCCTGTTTTTGGTCTTCCCGATCCCCAGAAGCTTTCTGCCGGCCAAAAATTGGTGTGTTTTTGGCCTCCCCCCTGCCTCCAGTACCTCTCTGACTTACCTTCCATTTCCAGCTCACAAAGGTAAATCCTGCACTTGGAGGAAGTGTGAGGGCCAGCTGGTAGGCAGGGCAGCCTTGTGGTCCCATGCGGACTGGATGAATGGCCTCAGCAAGCTGTATCTGGCCCGTGGGATGACTTGAGGACTCCTGGCCTAATTTCTACCCAGAAAAGTACTTTTGAGAAGAAGGGAGACTCCAGAGAGAAGGACGGAGGGAATTGTTTTTCTGCCTCCAATGGAAAGCAGCAAGTGAAAGTTTTGAGCTGATTATACATCCATTGAAATTGAAAGAGAAATAAATGAATAATTATTTTTAAAATGGGAAGAGAAAGACTTGGTTGAGTATTTTAACAAGATAAGTTCAATCTAAGTTAAGGATATGGATAATATGTGCCTCTTTCTTAATTTTGTTTTGGAATCTAGTCCAACCTCACCCACCCAAGGAGGAGACCTTACACCATTTCTGACAGATGGCAGTCCAGTCTCTTCTTGAAAGTTTCCAGTGATGGAGCTCCCACAACTTCCAAAGGCAAGCTGTTCCATTGATTGATTGTTCTCACTATCAGAAAGTTTCTCCTTATTTCCAGTGTTGGAAGAAATTTCCTGAGTTCATTTCCCAGCTGGGAAGTAGTCTCTGATGCTGAGAAGAACTAGACAGAGAAGCCAGCTGCCAGAAAAGGGATCCTTTAATTCAGGAAGGCAAAAAAAAAGTAGTGACACAGCTCTAGCATTCTTCTCTATTTTGGTTAAATTTGAGGTGCTTGACATCTCAACAGCATAATATTAATTCCTTCTTTTTCTTCTTTCCTCTATTTGTAAGCTAGCAACAGGTATACCCACCAGTCCTACTAATAGCTAAGAGCAAAACCAAAAGCTAACCACCAATTGCATCTCAACACTTCAATATCCCATGTGTCAGATAAGAAAAAGACCATATTAGAAATTCAATTCCATCCAATTCAAGTTCAATCAGTCTTCAGTATCTCAGTATTTCAATGTCAAAATCAACTAAGTTTACAATACACAATACCTGCTGTAACCATAGTGTTTATCCTTAAGAATGTCTTTTATGCTGTTTTGTCTTATCTTCTATCAATTAGTATTTGTAATCCACAAGGCCTTCTGTGTCCCCAGTCCTTAATACTCCAATGTTCCAAAATGTCAAACTAAACCCAAAGTCTTCTTCCCATGTTCTAAAAATAAATATCTGTTTTTCTATTTTTTCTGTCCATCAGCCAAAAGTATTTATAATCCACAAAGATTCTCTGTAACTGCCACCTATCTTGCTTTTCCCACAATAGTTTCCAAAACAAAATTAAGAAAGAAGAAAAGTGCACACAACAAGATGAAAGTGAAGTGACGAAAAAAGTATGAGCAGAAACACAGAGAAATAAGAGCAACTAGGAGCATAAGACCTATATATAAGTGAAGCAATGCAAGAAGAAATAAATATGCTATCAGCTAATATAAATGAACTGAATTCCCCTTTGAAAAGAAAAAAAGTATTCATAAAATTACAAAGATTAAGATTATTTATTTATTTATTTATTTGACTTGTATGCCGCCCCTCTCCTGAACGGACTCGGGGCGGCTCACAATTAAAACCAACACAATAAATAATTACCTAAAATAGAATTAAACCCAACAAGCCAAATTACTAAAACAAATTATAAAACAAACCCCCTCCCCCCCAAAAGGAGTCAGCACAGCGCAGCCTGTTCAAATAGCCAAGTTTTCAGGTCGTGGTGGAAGGTGCGGAGGTCGGGGGCCAGGCGGAGACCCAGAGGTAGTTGATTCCATAGGGCGGGAGCTGCCACAGAGTAGGCCCTCCCCTGCGTCACCGCCAAGCGACATTGAGTCGCAGATGGCATGCCGAGGAGTCCCTGCCTGTGCGCTCGTACAGGCTGGTTGGTATTTGATGCCGGAAGTAGACGTTCCCGTAGATAGCCCGGACCCATGTCTCATAGGACTTTGAATGTCAATACCAAAGATTAGACATAATATCACTACAAGAAGTACATATTAAAAAAACACCATAATAAATTATTGGAGTACCCTAAATTGGGGAAATTATTCTCCTCACTATCACAACAAAAAAGGAGAGAGGTGGTGTTATATATTGAAGAAATAATAAGTGCTAATCAAATATTTAAAGATAAAGAAGGGAGAATCTTGATGGTGGAAGTGACCTTAAATTCAAAACAGATACTCTTAGTTGCTATCTATGTGGTGAATAATGGACAAGAAGAATTTTATTAAAAACTTCATAAGAAGATACTTGAAGCAGAGTCTGAAAATATTTGTCTCTTAAGAGATTTTAATGCAATAGTTGATACAAAACTTGACTACAAAAGTAGCAAAAGAAACAAAAAAACAAGAAAAATTCTACCCAGAACTTTTAAAAAAATGACAGAAGAACTATCTATACAAGATACATGGAGAGAAATGAACACAGGGAAAAACCAATACACATTTTACTAAAACACACATCAATCTTGGTCTAGAATGGATATGATTTGGATGACCTCAGAACTAAATACAAATGTGCAAGAGCAAAACTATGGGCCAATCATAATCCAGTTAAAATTAGTTGGAAGGGACAAAAGAGAACAGTAAGATGGACTTTAAATCAATCTATACTAAAAGATAAAGAATTTATACAGATGATGGAAAGAGAAATGGGATTTAAAAAAAAGAGAACAGGAAAGAGGCGACCTCACTACAAAACGTGTGGGACACAGCAAAAGCTTATATTAGGGGATTAGCTATAACTTACATAGCAAGGAAAAATAAGAAAAAGAAACAATACCAAAAGACTTTAGAAGAATATAAAAGATTTGAAGCAGAGTTACAAAAAAACCCACAAAAGGTAAATCTAAAAAAAAACCAAATGGAGATGATGAAGCATAAGTTAAACATAATGGAAAAAGAAGAACTGGCATAACAAATAAAAAGAGCAAAACAAAATTTTTTTGAATGCCACCTCAATGAAAAGTAGCAAATCAGTCCAATTGGTTTGTTGGTAGTTTACATTGCACCTCAAGTACTGCTCCATCATTGCACTCACACATTCTACTGTCCCATTAATACTCAGATAAAAAGCTGAGCTAAGCCCCTGGGAAGATGCAATTGACTTTATGAACTTCCTTCAGAATTTAGCAGTAAACTGGACTCCCTGATCAGATATAATCCTCTTTGGGACTCCATGCAGTCAGTAAATGTGCTTCAGGAATAGCTTAGCCAGTTTATGGGCTGAAGAGAGAGGCCAGAGCAGGTGATGAAATGAGCCTGTTTGGAAAAAAGATCTATCACTGTCCAAATTATGGTGTTTCCTCCACTTTCTGGGAATTCCATAATAAAGTCCATTGCTATTTCCTCCCAGGGTCTTCACAATTCAGCCACTTGTAACAATCTCCCAGGTTCTTTTTTCATAGCTGTGTGTGTTGCACATCTTTTTACATAAGTTTCAACGTCCTTTTTCATTGCTGGATACCAAAATGTCTCTGCAACCGAGAGAACCTCTGAGAAAATTCCACTTCAGTGGTCTTTGGCATCCACTTATGCCTGGCACCCACCTCTGCTTGGTAAAGGTGCTCAGTGGCTAGGGCCTTCCTCCCATGTTGCTGACTTCTCGGTCCTTTTCACATGGACTTTCAGACTGGCCACCAGTGGAAAGGCTGCCTTACCAGAGTGACTTGCCTGCAGCACGACCCCAGCTGGGGTAATGCTAGGGTTAGTGGTCATTCCCCCATCTTCTCTATCTCTGATCTTCCCTGAGTCTTTTCCACCTGTCATGCTCCTGTCGGAATCTGAATCCGAGGAAGAAGATGAACAGCTGACAGGGAGTGGGAGTGTGGCTCTGTTGGCTGTGGAAGAAACTGGGGAAGGGCAAAGTCTGAGTGGTGGCAGGGATGGCTAAGGGAAAATTAACATATCTGCATTTGGTATTTTCCAGATACTCCTCACTAACTACTGGGGGAGAACCAACTGTCAACTTCAGATTGGACCTGGCTGCAGCCATCTTTTTGTTCCTCAGTTGCCAGACAGACGGGGAAGGGGGTAGGAGTTGGGAATGCATTACTAGACACAACAAAGAGCTTTCTCATGAAAACCAAGGTCATCTCTACTGGCAATAGATAAGGTTGGGGAATGCCTGAAGAGCCCGCCAATTAACCCAACTGGCCAATGTAACCTGTGACACTTGGGGTTATTTCCTAGTTTAAATATACTGAAACTACAGGAGAGATTTAGATTAGGTTTTCCATTAAAGCTTTGCCAATATGCTGTACTCATTTTTCAGAAGGAGCCAAGTCCCAAAGTTCTGATTTGCTTGAGTTGGTTAGTCGGAGCCTTGAAACACATTTCTTCAAGAACCTCAACCAAGTGAGATGATGTTTTTGTGATTTGCATAATAAGGTGGACAATATCCAAAGGAAACCAGGAATTTTCCATAGGAAAAGGACCCAAAACAAGAGGACCTAATTTATCCCTGGCAGAAATGCAAGGGGGTTTAACCAAGTGGTAAAGATGCCTTTTTTCCAGATGGATGCTGTTAATCCAGCTGATGGACTTAGCATCCCATTAAAGTGCCACACCACTGTGTTTATTCTTCTTCGGGATTAAGTGTCAGGTATGTGATCGACAGCTTCCAGGGTAAATGGAAACTTTCTCTTTTTTCCTCTGTCTAAAACTCAGAAGAATAGTCTGAGCCTGTTCTGTCATGTTTTGATTGCCTCAATGGACCATGTACACTGTGCACAGGGCACTTAGCTGGGTGCTAAATAAACAGCCTAATCTGTCACGTCAAGCAGGCGAGGCAACAGGTAATACATTAAATGGGACCCACAACCCTCCCAGCTGCTGCCCTGGTGCATTTCCCCACTTTAAGTCTTAATTTTTGCCAAAGTACCAATTAATGAGGACTGCCCACAGGGTCTGTCCTGCCGCCACCTGATGTAAGTCCCTCGGGGAGATGAAGAGCAGCTGGCTCTACATTAAAGGGACAGAGCAGAACAAACATTCATTCTTGCCCCACACCTTCCCCAAGGGGGCTGATGGGGCCACACTGGCAGATGCAAGGCAGGGAATACTGTTGGAGGAAGTGTGCTGAGGGAGGAGATGGGCTGTAGAGGATTTGCATGTCAAAGAGGAATTTGTAGAAGAGGAGAATTACATCCCCTAGTCTCTGATCAAGATGACTTCCCTTTGTGTTAGCCTTTTAAAGCAGCCATGGGGCTTTCTTGGGATTAGGAATGGTAGTTAGGGTGGGTCCTGCAAAACCACTATGTTTCTTATATTTCAAATGACATCTCATGGTCCATTGAGATGGGGCAGTGAAGAAGACTCTTTTCCAGCTGGACAAAGTTCTGTGTCTCTCACATTTCCCCCCAGAAAAGAATCCTTTCAGTTGAATTAGTTTTAAAAAAAAGGATTGAAGTGGCCCATTCAGTTCCAGTGTTGCTTGTCCATGCAAGCTAAAACCATGCAAACCAATATGGGTTCCCTTTTCCTGATCTGTAACCCTTCATGCATGTTACACTCATTTGGAATTGAGCTGAAGGCTGGCTTTTGTGGATTCATCAGATAAAGCCGAACAGGCATGGATGGTATCATCTGAGGCTACTTTTTTTAAAGCTTTCTCCACACATTGCTTTGTTTTGGGATTCTTTTGGGGCTGTTAATTAAAGGACATATTTCTAATCTTTTTAAAAATTTGTTTTATTTGTATAACATGTAAAAATTCAATTTCAATCAAACAGTGTGTTGTCTGGGTACAAATATTTTTAGGAAATCATAATCAAAATGTTTACAATAATATTCATCACTCTGATATTAATTCAATAATAATAGTATTAATAGTAATAATAGTAATAATAATAATTTGCCTATCTACTTTAACAAATCTCCTTTATAACATTAGTCCTTTTTGTATCCCCATGTTTCTAACTTCTGTTTTTATTATCTAACCATTGATAAAATAAATCTCATGTCAAGAAATTCCTTCTTTTTCCTTAATTGTAAGCATTAATATGTCAATTTCTGCACATTCTAATATTTTAATTACACTCTCATCTGTCAGGATTTCTTTGCTCTTCCATTGCTTTGCAAATAGAATTCTGGCTGCAGTTAGTACATGTGAAATCAAACATATATTCCTTTTGTCATACTTTTCTGGTAGCTGGACAAAAATATTTCTGGTTTCAAATCTATATGCTGCTTCATCATTTTTTCCAACCAAGTATGTATTTTTGTCATGTATTGTTTGCCTTTGGGCATGTCCACCACATTATGATAATACGAACCAGGTGTCTGGTTACAATTCCAACATTTAGCGGACATGTCTTTAAACATCTTTGCCAATCTTGGTGAGAATGCCATCCATAAAACATTTTATATAAGTTTTCTTTATATGCAGTTTATATATTTATATGTTTCTAATCTTTTTACAGTCCACAGTTCAGCAGGAAGAGGGGAGCAGAGCAAAGGATAAGAAATTAATAAGTCTGGAGCTAATTCATACAATGCTATCTTTATCTCATCATTCCAATATCAGCAGAAACTTTAACCATAGATGGAAAATGTTATGTATGTAGGTTTGAATGTCATTGGTTTAGTTTGAATTGTTCTTGTAAAATGTCAAATAGGATTGGTTTAAATAGTGCGGGAAAACCCTGCACTCTGATTGGCTGGCAACTATGGCTGCTGGCTATAAAAAGCAGCCGTAGCCCAGCCAAGTCGGGTCCATTCAAGCTGTAGTCACTTAATAAACTCTTCACTGAAGCTCTTCGCATCTGACTCTTCATGCAAACTTAACACTCGCAACGAAGGTGGGATTCCCCTGAAGAAGAGACGATGTGGAAGACAAGCAGAAGAGCGAGATGGCTGCGCTGAACACCCCCCCAGCCCCATTCGATCCGGCAGCAGAAGACTGGGAATCGTATGCGGATTGCTTCCAAATGTATTTGGAAGGAAACGACCTCGCCGACATCCCCGAGGAGCGGAAGAGGGCGGAATTTCTCACGCACTGAGGTCCAGCAGTCTTCAAGATGGCGAAGGCATTGGCAGGAGCTGCAGACTTGAAGGTAATGGAAGGGCCTGATTTAGAAAAGCTTTTAAGAGCCCATTACGCCCCACAAGTATCGTGCCTCATTAAGAGACACGAATTTTATCGTCGGGATCAAGGGGAAAGCAAAAATGTTAACGACTTCGTGGCAAGTTTAAGGGACATTGGGGGTGCTTGTGAGTTTACCAACTTAGAAGAGGCCATGCATGATCGATTTGTTCTAGGCCTTAAAGATAAGGTCTTACAGAGCAAATTACTACTGAAACCTAAGATCACGTTTAAGGAGGCCATAGAAGAAGCTTCTTCAGCAGAAGCTACCAAGTCCTCAGCAGCGGCCATGAAGAAAATTAACAAGGCCTCAAGCCATTCTGATGTGGAAAAGTCCACAACAACCCATTGCGAGCAAATAGATTCTGATTCAGACTGTAGTGAGGTGGAGGAAGGAATTTATAGACTCAGAATGGAGAAGAAAAGGAAAGACCTTGGAAGAAAGAGGCAAGAATTTTATTGCAGAGGCTGGGGGGGCCACCCCGACACTGAATGCAAGTTTTAGACACCATCTGCCTACGTTGTGAGAAAAGGGTCACCTAGCAAGAGTCTGCAAATCATCCAGAACTCCACCTAGTAGGAAGAAAATTCCTGAGAAAGAATTCAAGCCCAACAACTTCAGTGAGAAAATGGGGCGCAATTCAGAAGCAAATGGGAAGAATGAAACTCATCAAACAGTCACCATTGGTCATTCTTCACCCTTGAGAAGCAGAAAAGTACATGTGAAGGTATTCATTGAAGGAAGGCCTTGCCAAATGGAAGTGGACTCAGGCTCCTATTTATCTATGGTGTCATGGGACACTGTTCACAGGCTACTTCCCAACATTCAGAAGAAACATTTCCAGAAGCAAGCACTGACTCTTAAAGACTACCAAGGGAACAAGATTCCAGTAGTTGGAACAAGAGAATTCAACGTGAAGTTTAAAGGCCACACCAAACGTTTTCCCCTGACCATCGTGGACAAGGATCGCCCAAGCTTGCTGGGACTTGAGTGGTTCAAGCCACTAGGCATCGAGGTGACTGGCATCAATCACGTGAGCAACTCTGAATGAGAGGAGGCCTTGAAGTCTGAGTTTCCAGAGGTCTTCAGTGAAGGATTGCGCAAGTATATGGGGACGCCTATCACTTTCAACCTAGACCACAAGGTGCCCCCAATTCGTTTAAAGCCCAGAAGGGTCCCATTTGCTTTAAAGGAAAAAATTGATGCACAATTAGACAAATTAATAGCTCAAGGGGTTTTAGAGCCCACTGACCACTCCAGATGGGAGACACCCATAGTCACACCAGTCAAGGCTGATGGGTCAGTAAGAATCTGTGGAGACTATAAGGGGACACTGAACCATGTGCTGCAGCAGAGCGTATATCCAGTTCCAGTGGTGCATCATCTGTTACATTCACTTGGTAGGGGTACAGTCTTTGCCAAATTGGATCTGGCCCAGGCATATCAACAACTAACAGTTGATGATGCCACTGCAGAGGCCCAAACCATTGTGACTCATAGAGGTGCCTTCAAATGTAAAAGGTTACAATTTGGAGTAAGCGTGGCACCAGGCATCTTTCAAAGCCTTATGGAAAGGATGCTCCAAGGACTGCCAGGGGTAGTGCCTTACTTTGATGATGTGTTAATCTCTGCTGAAAATGACACTCAGTTACAAGAAAGACTCAGAGAAGTCCTTACCAGATTCAGGGAAGTGGGGTTAAAAGTCAAGGAAGAAAAATGCACTCTTAAAACTGACAAGGTTGAGTTCCTGGGCTACATAATTGACAAGCATGGCATCCACCCTACAGATGCCAAGGTTAAAGCAATCAAAGAAGCCCCTAGACCTAAATGCAAAACAGATTTGCAAGCTTTCCTTGGACTCATTAACTTTTATCACATGTTCCTACCTCAGAAGGCAACCATTGCTGAACCATTGCACAGATTACTTGATAAAAGTCTGTTTGGGTCTGGGGCAGGAAGGAACAATCAGCATTTAACAGTATTAAAAGACTAATCACGTCTGATGCTGTACTGATACAGTTCTCTGAGAATTTGCCTGTTGTACTGACTTGTGATGCATCCCCTTTTGGAGTGTGGGGGGGGTTTGAGCCACAGGCTTCCCAGTGGGAGAGAAGCCCCTATTGCATTTTACTCTCGCACTTTGACCAAAGCAGAGAGGAATTACAGCCAATTGGACAAGGAGGCATTGGCAATTGTTGCAGCTGTTAAAAAATTTCATGAATATCTGTATGGGAGAACATTTACCATTGTTACAGATCACAAACCTTTGTTAGGCATTGTGGCAGGAGTCAAGCCTACACCTACTATCTTGTCACCAAGAATGCTGAGGTGGACTGAATTTCTTGCTGCTTATTCATACAAACTTATCCACAAGCCTGGCAAGGACATTGGACATGCTGGTGCACTGAGTCGTTGCCCACTTCCTTGCCATAAGGAGGACTTTGAACCTGAAACACACACCTTTTTCCTAGAAACTGTTGCCAAGCTTCCAGTTCTGCTGCTGAAATTGCCAGAGAGACTGCCAAAGACACTGTGTTGGCTCCTGTTATAGGCTGGATTAAGAAAGGTTGGCCTCTTCAAGATCTACCTCACCTTGCCCAACCGTTTAAGTCCAGGCAAACTGAATTATCTGTATTAAGAGGATGTATTTTGTGGGGTAAGAGGGTGGTTATTCCTGCAAAACTGCAAAGAGAGGTTTTGGAAATGTTACATGAGGGTCATCTGGGAATTGTAAGGATGAAGAGATTGGCCAGGAGTTATGTATGGTGGCCAGGTATTGACAAAATGGTTGAAAACTGGGTTGCATCCTGTCCCAACCGTCAGGTAGTCAGGCCTGCACCACCTCTCGCCCCCACACAGGAATGGGAATGTCCTAGGGGCCCATGGTCCAGGATTCACATTGATTTTGCTGGCCCTACCAGAGGGCACACCTTTCTTATTATAGTAGATGCATATTCCAAATGGCTAGAGGTAATCCCCATGGCATCCACCACAACTGATGCTGTCATCAAACAGCTCAAAAACTTTTGTAACCCACGGGTTACCTGATGTTCTTGTCTCTGACAATGGCCCTCAATTTACATCCAACCTTTTTGAATCCTATTTAGCACAACAGGGTATCAGACATGCCCTTACTGCCCCTGGGCACCCTCGGCTGAACATGGCGGGCTTCAGCAACTGCCTGGGGATGAGAAAGTTGAAAAACTTCTTAGTGTTCAGCACATACCAAGGAGAGGAGCTGGATCCTGGCCGTCTGAGAAAGTTGAAAAACTTCTTAGTGTCTCAGCACATCACTCCTAATTCAACTTATCCCCACCAGAGCAGAGTTGATGGGTAGGAAACTTAGGTCTTCCCTTGACCGCCTTCATTCCACTTATGCACCCAACGCTCCACTAGATTCCACTTCCAAAGTTCGCACATTTAGTGTGGGCGATTCTGTTTATGCTAAGAACCTTATAGGTGAACCTTTGTGGATTCCTGCTGAGATAACTCACATCACAGGCCCTCGTTCTTACAGGGTGCAAACAGAGGATGGACTCCTCTGGAGCAGGCACATTGACCAACTTAGATCCAGGTTCTCTCAGGAACATCGCACTTGTTCCTCTCTAGTTCCCTCACCTGATGTCAATTCTAGGGGGGAAGGGGAGGAACAGGAGGATTGCTGAGCGCATTGGGTTGTGCTCCAAAAATTGTAAGCCCCCCTGAGTCTTCGGAGAAGGGCAGCATATAAATGTAATTTAAAAAAAAAATCAGCAAGCAAGAATCAACCCCAGGTGTAACGAGCCATTACGACAGGAACCATTCCAAAACCTGTCACAATGCCAAAATCCATCCTTAGAAGTGGAAGATTGTACATCACTACCTGACTTGGGTGCTGACATTGGGCTGGAGATGGGTTGGGAGGAGAGACCAGATTCTAACAATCAAACAGGGTCTCCTTTCACAGGAAGTCCCAGTGGGGAAATGTCAGCAGACACATTTCCTCTCTCACTGGGTGAGAATGTTAAAACTTCTGAACCACGAAGGTCTCAATGTACACGCAAGAGCCCCACCTGTTTAAAAGAATACATTAGATAGGTTGGGGTTTGGTATGGACTGAACCTAGTGGGGAGGGGTGTTATGTATGTAGGTTTGAATGTCATTGGTTTAGTTTGAATTGTTCTTGTAAAATGTCAAATAGGATTGGTTTAAATAGTGCGGGAAAACCCTGCACTCTGATTGGCTGGCAACTACGGCTGCTGGCTATAAAAAGCAGCCGTAGCCCAGCCAAGTCGGGTCCATTTGAGCTGAATAAACTCTTCACTGAAGCTCTTCACATTTGACTCTTCATGCAAACTTAACAGAAAACATATCAAAATAATGCTGGAAAAAAACTAGCATCAATCTTAAAGTATTTTGCACTGTGTACAAGTGCACTCCTGATTTTGCTGCCTGATTATCAATTAGTAAGACCAGGAGATTCCAAGTGAACAACAATCTTTGATATACTCATGGTTTCCATGGATATGGAACTTCCAGTTCAAGGCAATTGCTTTCTCTGAAACTGACAAGCCATATAAAAGCATAAATGCAGTAAAGGCAAGCCTTCTGAGAGGGGAGTTTCTAGTCAATTTCACTCTTTGGTTTACTAGATTACAGTACAGGTAGTCTTCCATTTACAACCATTCATTTAGTGACCATTTGAAGTTACAACGGCACTGAAAACAGTGACTTAGGACTGTTTTTCATACTTACGGCCATTGTGGCATTCCCACGTTCACATGATCAAAATTCAGACACTTGGTAACTGGCATGTGTTTATGATGGTTGTAGTGTCCCAAGGCCTTTTGTGACCTTCTGACAACCAAAGTCAATGGGGAAGCCAGATTCACTTAACAACTGTGTCACTAACTTAATGACTGCAATGATTCACTTAACAACTGTGACAAGGAAGGATGTAAAATGGGGGCAAAACTCACTTAACCAATGTCTCACTTAATAACAGAAATTTTGGGCTCAATTGTGAACATAAGTCGATGACTACTTGTACACAGTTACAAAAAAGGGAAGTTGGATGACAGAATTATAACCAAACAGAAGAGCTCATATCCATTTGGGAATAAATAACAGAAAACTTGGTTATGTGAAAGTGTCCCTAATCAGTCTTGAAATTTGGAAGAAACTGCTTCTGGTAGCTCCGAACACCTCTGAACTTTTTGGATCTCATTGCGACAATTTATTCCTTGATGAAATGATGCCAGTGAAGGAAAAAGGATCTGCTGCTTCTCAATAATCTAGACTTTCTTTAGAACTGTATAGACCTGTCCTCCCTCTCCACTTCTATATCACCTCCTAGGTCAGGGGTCCCCAATCTGTGGGCCATGGTCCATTATCAGTCCATGGCCTTTTCACAACTGGCCTTCACTTGCACTTATGTCACAGGTGCTTGCAGCCCCACATAAGTGCTCGTGGTCCCATTCGGGCAAACATCACACGTGCTCAGGGCTCTATTTGTGTGAGTAATGGTTGCTCACCTGCTTCTCCCACAAAACCATCCTCTTTCCCACCTCCCCTTCTTTCTCTGGGCTGCCAACCCAGAAAGGTTGGGGAACTCTGTCCTAGGCTGTGGCACACAATGCATTTATGCTCATGCAAGTATGCATGATGAATGTCAAAAACTAAAAAAACAAACAAAACCACCAACCACCAAATGGGAGAAGTAAATGCAAGCCATGCTCCTGCTTTAGTAAGAGAGCAAGAATATCTTGCTTGTCCTAAATGTCTATGGAGATTCTTAGTCAGCTAGGTCGTGGTTGTCCCAAAAGTGCTTTTTCAAGAGGCAACTGGACTTTGTTTTTCCTAGAGGATGTTTCACTTCTCACCCAAGAAACTTCTTCAGCTCTTGCTTGTTCTAGACTAGAGTCACTTAATGATACTCAAGGGCTGAAACTCAGGTGAATTAAAATGTAGCTTAAGAAATTAAGTGTTTAGCCACCAATAAAAACAAACCCAAGGCTTGGTTTCTTAGCTATGCTGGTTAGAAATATTAAGAATTGAAGTCTAACACACTGAAGAGCATAAGATGAAATTGATCTGAATCACATCTCCATTTAGATATTGAATAGATCCCTGAATAAGATACTGGGGTTTTTGTTCATTTGTTTGTTTAAATAATGAAATTATTCTGGTTCATCCAGGCCTTATTTCCCTATAAGTTGGCCAGCGGTAAAATACTACTGTTCTCTCTGTTCTCCAAGGATTCTTCAGTCTGGTTTGGAAAAAAAAACAGAAAAAAATGAAGAAGATAAATTAGGTTTCTTCCGCCTCATCATATTGTCAAGGCAGCAATAGCCCAACATGGTAGCAAATAATCTTTGTGCAAAGGTTTCCCAACATTCTTGAAACAGAGTTTGCTCATTTATCCCATAACGGTTTCATAGGTAGCAGATGGGCTCCTTCTTGTTTTATTTAGTGTGAAGTTTCTTTTTGTGCTGAGTGATAGTTTCTGCAGGGCAGAAAGAATTAAATGAAGGAGCCTGTGTGTGTAGGCATAAGGCATCTGCAATAAATCAGGAATCTGAGCAACTAAAGTAGGGAGAGGAAGGGGGAGGGGGAGGAGAAGGAGATATCTAAAGCTTTTGTCACTTTCAGTCTTATTAGAAGAGCTTGCTAGACTCGTACTGTACTTTCCCTTGCCAAGCCATAATGTCTTGCTAGGTTTCCATTTCCCATTCACACTTAATATGTTAATTCCTGTTTCTTCATGGCTTCCTGGTCCTTCATGCTGTCATATAGAAGATGAGATAATTAGGCAAACAGATTATCCTGGCATATAAGCATAGGATTTATTCCAATTCAATGGATGAGTCAACAGCTTGACTCTGATTTTTACAAATTTATTTATGCATAAAAAACATGAGTCCGTTTACATTGCTCACCAGAAATTACACAAAAAACCAGCAAGAGCTATACTGAAGAAAAGACAGTATGATGGGAAGAACAGTACTGTGTATAGCCCAAATGGTGACTTCTCCCACACATAGTGGAACAAGGCAAGCAAGTGACATGCTAGTCACGAATCAAACACAATATTTCTGCAAAGGTAGCAGTCACTGTCACATTAAATGGGGAGGGGGCCATATGGCTCATTAGATGCACTCCCTAATGCTTCAGAGGACTGGAACAAAGTCATGGAAAGCTGAGTGGCTTCCTTAAGAGCTACTATGGTGAATTATTTGCCTTTAGTAGCATGTAACCTCCCACATAAGGAAGCAAAACAAGGAGCAGATGGAGATGTCATTAGTTCTATGATCTAGTCTATGATTTGTGGAAGGTCCATGGCCAATTTTTGGAGCTTTCTGGCCATCCTATTTGTCTGCCACTGGGCATCATTGCCCTCTTGCCACATCCAAGCAAATTATCTTTGCATATTTTGTTGCTTCTGTCCAGATCAGTGGTCCCCAACCTTTGCACTTGGTGGCCTGGGTGGGGGGAGAGAGGAACTGGGCCATGCGAAGAGTGGGCTGGTGCAAATGTAGCTTGACTTGCATGAGCAGTGGCCCAGTGTGCTGAGCTCAACTTGCACAAGTTGAGTTGCATGCACCAGGCCATCGCTCGCGCGGCCCAGTTCTTAATAGGCCATGGACCAGTAGTAGGCTGCAGCCCAGGAGTTGGGAACCTTTGGTCTAGATCAGTGGCCACCAATTCCTGACATTTTCCATATTGAAAAAAGGGTAGTGTGGCTAAATTAGATGAACTAGACCACAGCAAGCCACAATATGGCTTGCCCATTTTTTGCAAACAGGTTGTATGAATCCAGCCGCTGTGATTTATATGGCAGGGGCCCAACTACTGTGGTTACTCAACAAATCCTAATCTTAGTGTGTTATATGACCCAGCTCTTGCAACTGTCAACAAAGCATGTTTAAAATAAATTATGGTTTAGCAAAATTGTGTGAACTTGGGCAATTAATCGTTTAGATAGATAAATAGAAGAAATCCAGCAAGGAAGTTTATTTTGTGGCTGAGAAAGACAATGGATGGATGAGTGGACAGATAAGATTAGAGAGAGAAAGAAAAACTGTGATTCATAGAAGTGCGAGAATGGCTGGAATGAAAGTCATTGCTGGAATAAGCTGATTTGTACAGATACCATTCCTTAGTCTCAACTTTAAAACAAAACAAAAAACAAAAAAACCCTCAATATCACCAAAGAGATTTCAACATGCTCTGGAAGTTATTCCAATGCCAGGAATCAATAATCCAGCTTCATATGTTTGAGGGTGAATATATATGGTCCCAAAACTGTACATAATACACTATCATTAGTGAAGCAGGAAAAATTATTCAAGGAAGAAGTTGATACTGCATCAATTTAGGGGAGTGATGAAGTCACTGGTTTGCTGACCAGATTCTGGAATCATATGACATCCAAAGGAAGAGGCTCAATTGATTGACTCCATGATGTAGAATGTGTTAGATGATGTTTGTCATAATTATTAAGTAATAATTACTAATTATCCATCCAGAGGAAGAAGCCAATTTTTTGTTTCTTTGTCCACTGCCATGTTGGTAGCAAATTTGTGGGCCTGTTTTACTATCTGCCGTGCTAATGCAAATGTGGGAAACTATCAAAATTCCAGTCTGGGACTTGGGACAAGAATGATGGAAAGAAACTAGAGGATGGGGTTTGTAGAGTATTGGAGGATAAGGAACAGGTTCAGTTCTCTTTGAAATGGCCTCAGTGAGTAGTACCTACAGAATTAGATGTTCATGTGGAAATCTCAATGGTATGGAGTAGAGTTGAAAGGCAATTCCACTCTACTTCGCCAATCACTTCCATATCATGTCAAGAAAAGATCATGGATGTGTCCACATATATATTCAGGGATTGAGTTTACATATTATCCTGCATATTTTCCCATCCCCTTGTGTTAGCACCATGAAGCAAAAAGAGATTTAGACTCTCTACCAGACATTAATTTTTAAAATTCTCATTCACATGTCATCTTTTGGTGTCTATTAGCACCCACTTTTTCACTTCTAAGGCTGAGGTTACTGAGTTACTTTTTCCAAATCCAGGTTGCATTATATCTCAAGTTAATAACATCATAAACATCATGTTATCAGATTTGACAAATTCAATTTGCTAAGCTATCACCACATACATGTAACCAAGCTTAAAATTAACCAAGCATACTGTGCTGTGCAAATATAGCAATTAAATCTTTATCTAAACCAGTTAAAATCTTCTGGTTGGTTTATGATTTAGTATAAGATACAAACCTAGTAAACTGATTAATTCAGTAAATATGTTTACTGTGCTGTGTGAACTAGCCACTATATTTAAGGATATGACCTGTTATTAGTAGAATGCCTCAAACTCAAGGTAAGTTCACAAATCTGTTTTGTAGCAGTCTACAGAATGTAAACTTGGCAAGTTTAAGACTTGTGGACTTCAGCTCTCAGAATTCCTGAGCATGACTGGAGGAGGAATTCTGGGAGTTGAAGTCCAAAAGTCTTAAAGCTGTCAAGTTTGAAGACCCCTGATGTAAGAGATAACAGACAACTGCTTTGACCCAATGAACCAGATTTTTTCCTTGGTCACTGATGCAGAAAACACCTCATTATAGACAAATATACACACAGTTGGCTGGTCTGTTGAAGACCAGGTGACCTAATTTCATGCAAGTGATGGAAAACATAAATGTGATTTCTCACAATTTGGGTGGCTCTACTTTATTTTGGGCCAGCACATCATTCAGACAATTGAATGTCTACCTATATCTAAGGCTTATCAGTTACATTTCCCCTAACATGCTTGTTTATAGTTATCCATGGTTTATTGTCTTAGAACTCAAGTATTCCTCTATATCATGCAGTAAGACCAGCTGAAGAAGTTCTGCTCATAACATTGATTTATACCAGGACAATCAAAAGTGGGCCCCTTCTCATAGATGCCATTCCTGAAGATGTATGGCTGATCCCATCTTCTCAAATGAGAATTGAAGACCCACCAAAGGAATTATAGATCTCAATTGCTCAATTATAGGTCTCTGTCTGTTCTAACAGTTTTGAAAATATGAATCTTGTTTCAAGTTTTGCTGTTTACTGTCTTTTAGATGTATTGATAGCAGTGTTAGATTGAAACTGTTTTAAGGGTGTGGGGTGGGAATGTACATTGCTCTAGAATGCTTCCCAAGGAAGAGCAATCCAAAAATAAGTCATTGTCCCAATTTACTGAATATACGCAATCCACTGTAGTGTTGAATAATGATACAGCTTAGCTCTACACGCCAGGTTAGGTGACAGGTTAAATGTGACAGGCAAATTTATACTATTTATTGGGTCATACAAACTGACATATTAAGATCTGTCTTGTTTAGAGATAAGTAATTCTGCACAAGAAGGAAAATCCACTGTAGAAATCAATGTTAGGTAGCTGCAGTCCATACAGCTCCCTTTTTTTGTTTTTGCAACCCATTCTCTTCCTTAATAAAGATGTATACCCTGATTTACAACTTAACAAAGATTAAGAGACAATATGTTCTCCAAATAGAGGATTCTAATGAATCTTGATACCAGGTTAGCAGAGATTTCTTGGGGTTTGACTTGGAGTCTGGAGAAGCAAAGACTTGAGTTTGTTGACAGAATTTGAAGACAGAGACAAGAGAGTAAACTTTATTGGCTACATGAAGGTTTTCTAAAATTTGGATCAGTGCTAAGGGCTTTAATATATGTTTACTGACAAAATCAGACAGGTGGACAGGGCACCAGCTAACACTTCTTCTTACAATTAAAAGTGATATCCAATTTTTCTTCACTATCCCCAAAGAAGGGGAAACCTTTCACTCAATAGATTATTTGTGGAAACAACATCTCCTTTTAACTGTGCCTACCAACAGCTGGGTTCCTGCCCCAATGCAAAATGAGTGGAAGAGCAAACAGAATGGAGGAGAACTTTTATCAGCTCAGCAGGAAAATGACTACTATCATCCAGACTCCCACCCATTCAGAAATAATTAACTCCATGGGCATCACTGGGTATTCACCAGGGACAGGGCTGGGGTTTAAAAATGCAATTAACAATGCAAATTTTGCTAATCAGAAACATATGTGCACAAACCCAATTAGCTGATTGGCAGGCAGAGGGGTGACAAATGCTGTTAAAAGTGACACAAGACTGTTTCGCAGTTTGTAACTACATTAGTCACGCGGGCAAGTCCCAGGGATGCTGGTTGCATGCAGGACAAAAGATTTGCAAAAACAAATGCAAGATGCAATACATGTATTCTCGCTGAATGGAAGAGTCATACATTCTGACATTTGGAAATTCTCCAACATTTTGGAACTTTGAGCTTCTCAAAGTTCAAAAGGTACAGAGAACAAAATGAAAAATGCTTTAGGCCTTGTTCACCCAATACAATGGCAGTTAAGGCATGATTTTGAGAATGTGAGAATCTCCTGAATATGAATAGGATTGGGGTGCTGCTGTTTGCGTCATATAAAGTTCTTCTATTTCACAGGAACAGTAGAAAAGAATTGGGTAGCCAACTAATGTTTTGAAATCTCTACAAAAGGATGCTTATTGGGTTTCCTCACTATAAAAACAAGTCAGATCCACCAAGCTAAACCAGTGCCCCACAATTCTGTATTTCTCTCAAAGGACTGCATTTCAAAGAGATGTCTATAAGTCCTACCGTAAAATACCAGGGATTGAATTTGAAGCTTGAGACCTTCTGCATGAAAATCATCTGTTCTGCCAATAGATTATAACATTTGAAATGTGGCTTTGTACATATTTTTTTGGAATCAAATAATTCAACCATGCATCTTTTCAGGTGGCAGTAAAAAAGCTACTGATATTTAAGTTCTGAACTCTGTTAATTTCTCTTTGTTTGAAGCCAGATTTTTCTTTTCCCTTTTTGCATTTCTATTTTTGATATGGGATTTTATTGAATATGATGTTTCATGGCAGGTTTCTCTAAAGGTCACAAGAAATGTTGTTGTGCAACAGCATGACATGGTGGTGGGATGGTCCATTTCTGATGTCACACTAGCATCTAAAACTGTTACAATGGGGGAGGGGGCTGTATTATTATCATAATACTAACAAGGTTCTTTTTTGTGTCAGGAGCCAAAATAATTTGGCTGCCCTTTAGTAGCTACCTGACACGAGTCCTTTACTGTTCTGCTTTCTTAAGCTGTCACTGGCAAGGCATAGGATGGTAGCCATATTTTCTTTTCTTTTCTTTTTTTTAAACAACTTTATTTACAAAAAATTAAAAACATACAGACTTAAGAATGTACAGAAATATAGATAGCGCATTGAGCACTTTTCTTACTTTTTACATTGGATACCAAATTTGATAGAACATAATAATCAATAATAATAAATGGCATATATTCATTAACTTTTTTTTGGTTTACATCCTGAATAATAAGTAATACACAATATTCTACTATTATCATCGCTGGATTATAACTGTTAATCGATGTAACCTTCATATTATTTATATAATAAAAGAAAACAAGACCATTAAGACCATTGTTATGATTATACACTCCATATGTACAGCTGAATATAATATGTTTCTTGGGTTCATTTCTTCTTCATGGTCTTTTTCTTACATTCTACCCAGTTGTACCATTTATCCCATACCTGGTAATAGTCTGAGTCTTCCTTCCCATTTAGTTTAAGCGTGAGCCTCTCCATTTCGGCACACTCATATGTTTTTTGAATGATAATGTGTGGAGGTGGTACATTAGGCTTTTTCCAATATTGCGCTAGTGAAATCCACGCCCCTGTTAATAAGTGATCCTCTTTAATCATTCCCAGGAGGAACAGTTCTGGATGTCCACCAAAGATGAAAGTAAGTACCTATTTTCTCTTTGCATTTCCAACAGCTTGGGTTTGCTGTCGGAAATATTTTAACTAATCTAGAGGGTGCCAGATGCCATCTATACATAATTTTGTAAAGATTTTCCTTGTGTGATACTGACTTTATTAGTGTGAGATTTCTCTGCCAAATTTCCTCCCAATCATCCATATCTAGTGTGACCAAAATTTTTTGCCCAAGCTAACATTGATCCTTTCACCGTTTCCTCAGCCAATTCGTATTCTAATAAATAATTATATAATTTGGATATCAAACTTTTCTCTGGGCCCAAAAGTATTTTATCTAATTGCGTATCTTTTATTTCAACTCCATATTCCTTTACACCCTTATTATATCTCATTTTAACTTGGAAATAGGACCAATTATCAATAGTTATTCCTTGGGTTTCTAACTCCTGTATTGATTTAAGTCTTCCCTCATTATCTAGAATTTGATGGTATTTAAGCTTTTTATTAATATCTATCGTATTGGGATGAAACATCGCCTCCATCATTGAAATCCACCTTGGAATTTTAATGTAGTAGTTCTTTCTAATATCTGTCCAAATTTTAATCAAAGATTTACGCAGTACGTGTCTAGTAAAGTATGAATGGTTTTTGTTAGTTGGATTCTACAGGAATGCATGCCATCCTATCTGCAAGTCATGGCCCTCAAGTGTTAAAATTCTTTTGTTTCCCAATTTAATCCAGTCTTTTATCCACACTAGTGCCGTTGCTTTATAATAAATCTCCCAGTCAGGGAGTCCAAAGCCACCCCTGCTTTTATTATCTTGTAGATAGATTTTTTTTATTCTCGCTTTTTTCCCTGCCAAGATAAATTTCACAACGATTTTATCCAATTCTTTGAAAAAAATTTATTCAATAATATCGGAATTGTTTGAAACAGATAGAGAATTTTAGGTAAAACATTCATTTTAATCGTTGCTATTCTGCCTAGTAATGAAATTTGCATCTTATTCCAGTTTTCCAAGTCCTTTTCAATCTGTTTCAGTAATTTGATATAATTATCCTCCCGTAAAGTTAATGTTCTAGATCTTAACCAGATACCTAGATATTTAATCTTATTTACAATTTGTAATCCCATTTTTTCTTCTAATTTTTTTTGTTTGCTATTTGTTACATTTTTGACTAACATTTTGGTTTTTTCCTTATTAACTTTTAATCCTGCTAATTTGCCAAATTTATCTATTTCATTTAGTAGTACTAGTCCTTAGTCTATTGGTTCTTCTATGACAAATACCATGTCATCTGCGAAAGCCTGCAACTTATACTCCTGACTTTTTAGTTCCTTTAATTTCTTTGTTCAGTCTAATTCTATCCAATAGTGTTTCTAAAATTGTTATAAAAGCAGGGTGACAATGGACATCCCTGTCTGACACCCTTCTTTATCTCAAATGGTTTAGTAGCCTCTCCATTTATTAATACATTTGCCTTTTGTGTTGTGTATATTGTGTTAAGCATTTTTGCAAAATTACCACCAAATTCCATCAAATTAATCTGCTTCTTCATAAAGTCCCAATTTAAATTATCAAAAGCCTTTTGCGCATCCAGGAAGACCAAGGCCACTTGGCTTCCTGGATGGTTTTCATAATATTCTAGTATGTCTATTATCGTTCTTGTATTATACCTAATCTGCCTCGTGGGAAGGAATCCGTTTTGATCCGAATGAATTTTATCACTGAGCACTCTTTTTACTCTTTCTGCCATTACAGTCATAAAAATTTTGTAGTCTGAATTTAAAAGGGATATTGGTCTATAATTTTTTATTTGATTGGCATCTGCACCCTCTTTGGGAATCAGTGTTATATACGCTTCCTTCCATGATTCTGGAATTTTAGCTTCCAGTAATACCTCATTGCAGATCTCTAACAACACATTCTCTAATATTTCTCCTAGCTCTTTATATAGTTCACTTGGAAATCCATTTGGACCCGGCATTTTGTTGCTTTTTTGTTTTTTAATCACCTTCTTTAATTCATTTAAAGTTATTTCTTTATTAAGCAACTCCTTTTTATCATCTGATAGCGAGTATAGAGTTCCTTCTTTCAGGTATTCTATTTTATTTGGATCGACTATATCTTGCTTGTAGAGATCCTCAAAATACTCTTACAATTTCCTTTTCTTCCCCCAAATCCATCTCTATTGTTCCATTTTTATCCTCTAATTGGTATATCATTCTTTTCTGGTTTTCTTTTTTCAATTTGTATGCTAACCACCTACCAGGTTTATTTGCATGTTCAAAGTAATTTTATTTTGTATATTGTAATTTCTTAATTAATTCCTCCTGTTCTAAGATATTCCTTTTGTGCTTAGCTAATACTAATTCATTTCTAATTTGCTCGTCTCCCGGGGTTTTCATTTGCCTATTTTCCAGGTTTTCTATTTTTTTTGTTAGAGTATTTTGTTTTTCCCATCTTTTCTTATTTCTATTTGCAATATAAGCTATAGATATTCCCCTTAAATATGCCTTTATTGTGTCCCATAGGTTCTGCAATGAGGTATCCTGTTTTTTATTAAATTTGAAGAAATTAATTAGTTCCCTAACTTTTTGAATATAGTTTTCTTCTTTCAATAATTGCAAATTCAATGTCCATCTACTTTTCTTGTGGATATGGTCTTTCCAAATTATCTGTACTGGATTGTGGTCTGCCCAAGTTAGATCTTTATATCTTGAATCTCCTTACATAACTTGCTATTTACCCATGCCATATCTAACCTAGACTACAATTTATGCAGGCTGGAGTAGAAAGTAAACTGGGACATTCCTGGGTTCCTCTTTTTCTTCTTTCCATATTTTCAATATCTTTTAGTTTTAGATCAAATACTGTGAAGATCTCTATTAATTCTACAAGGAACATTTCTCCTCAGTGGGAAGGAGAAAATCAAAGCTACCTAAACAGAAATCAGGTGTCAAGATAACTATTTTTCAAGATTATCTTCCTGGCTATTTTGTTTTGGGGCTGAAGGTAGGGATGGAGTCTTAAGTATCCAAAAATACTGAACACAGAGTCAAATAAATACTTGTTTATTAGGGTTTACCATGTATAGTAGCAGTTTCAAAATTGATAGGGAACAGGACCTTATACCTGGTCACCTCTTTAAAACTTCTGGAAGTAAGAAATAAACTTTTCTTTTTAGTAAGACAGTCTATTCGTATATTATTGTTTTACTGTAGTTATAACAATTTTACTGATGTTTCTTCTTTTAATCATTTCTCTACAGTTCTCTTAATCCCTCAATATAGTAAGAATTGACACAGTGTTTCCCTGAAAATACGATTGACCCCCCCCAAAACAAGCCCTAGCCCAATTTTCACACCTGTGCCTACTATAAGCCCTACTCCAAAAATAACGCCCAGTTAAGCCCCCCACCCACCTTCTGGTTGTACGAGGTGGGACAAAGTGCAGGCATAAAAATCAAGGTAGAGTGAGGGTGAGGAGATGGAGCTGCCCTACACTCCCTGCACTTGCTTACCTTAGGAGTGCCGCAGTCAGACCTCTCATGCCCTGACACCTGTCACACCACTGCCCAACTTCTTCTGCAACCACTTGCAGCGGCTTGCGGCCTGATGTCACATGGCATATTGCAAAACACCGCAAGGCTCATTGAGCTGGTGCCACAGCTCACGGCAGAATGCCACAATTCAACAGTATACAATGCACCCCACAGCCTCCTGCCATAAGCAGCAGCACTGGCACAACAAGCCACAGATCTGGCTGAGAGCGGCCGCAGAAGTTGGGCAGTGGCACGACAGGGGTCAGGATTAGGGAGGTGTGGCTGCAGTGGTCCTAAGGTAAACAGGTAATACATCCCCCGAAAATAAGACCTGGTGCTTATTTTGTGGCTGAAAATAAAATAAAACTGGGTCTTATTTTGGGGGGGAGATGGTATTTGAAAATTGTTTACTAATAGTTTTATGGTTGTTGTTGGCTGCTTTGAACTGGTGTTGATTTTTTGCAAGATGTATGTTTTAAATGAATAAAGTTAAATGCCTGCCAATACAGTATACTCCTTGGTTCCATCCAAGCTCTTTGCATGTCCTCATTTACTTTTTAAAAAAGGTTTTGATTTTTAAAACACGGAATGGGAGCTAGCTTGTTTCTAAAGAAAGCATCACTTTGAGGCAAACCTATATTTCCAGTGATATCTATAGACATAATGGGTTTAAAAGATCCAGGTCAAAATAGGAAATGTGGAAAAATAAATGCCAGATATTTGCAAAACAATAATACATAGATACAAATATTCACATTTTAAATAAAACAACTTTGAACATACCTGTTCAAAAACACAAGGGCATTTCAAAATCCAATTCCCATCTCCATTATAGACATGTGCACTCACACAATAAATAAAAATATACCTCTCCTAAAGTTCAGTTTATTCAGAAAGGGAGGCAAACACTAAAAGAAGGGTAAAGGATGAGGAAGATCCAGTGGTTTGACTGACAAATTATGGCTTTCAGGACTCTAGAATATTAGCCCATCATTTCTGAAGGAGGCAGATCTTTCACAGACAAATGATGGAACAATGCTACTATCTGTTCCATCTGATGCTTAAATATTCCAGTAGAACACACCATGTTCTGCAAAGATGGAATGACTGGTTACCTTTGAGGACCATGACACCAACTCTTGCTGGATTTGCAAGTCACTCTTCCTTAACTAGTCTTAACTTCCTTACCAGTCTAAATGGTGTGCTTTTCCCCAGAGTCCTCTCATGGGGGAATTAAGAGGGTCTTAGAATACAAACAGGTCTTATCTCATATTATTAATGGCTCAGAGGTTCTTGTATCTTTTCTACCAAAGCTGCTCCTATGTTGGATTATGCCGTGACAGAAAAAGTCAGTTGGGAATTCTTCTGTTCCCTTTTCTCAATGGGTTGCCCTACAACAGCAGTCAGGTACACCTGGATAAAGAAGTTGGGGGTGGAAATGCATGGACAATGGCCAGTGACTTGTTTTGGCCAGAAAAGGACCTCCATTAAAAATGCTCTGTGAAGTTACATATAACCCCAAGTCAGATCTTTCTGCAGTGGGCAGGAAAACACAGCACCCTTCAGATTCAGATTTCAGTGGCAATAATGTCCTCATAAGGGACATCAGTTCCATGGAGATCAAGATCTAAAGGGTCTTTACCATCCTCCCCAGCAGCCAGCTGCTGAAGCATCTTCTCCAGGTTTTGATTTCTTTTGTACATGTGAAGGTAGCTTTGCTGCAGCTGCTTCTGGTACTGGATCACTTTCTCTTTCTCCTCCTTCCAGGTTTGTCGTTCCTGCTGAAAGCTGACTGTGATCTGCTTGTTGCTGTCCTGTTCGTCCTGCAGTTCTTTTTTTAGCTTCTCTATTTCCCTCCACAGGACTTGGGCATCCTCCATCATGCTTTCCTCAAGGCCCATGGAAACCACACCACATTTCATCTCCTCCCTGAGAATGGTCAGTTCAGTTCTCAACTCTGCAATCTCCTGTTCCAGCAAGTTCACTTTCTCCCTTAGTAGCTCTGACTCATTCTTCTTGCGTTGGAGTTCATTCTCACATACCTCTAGTTCCATGGCTTTGGCATGCAACGAATCCTCCAAATCGTGAATTTTAATCTCCAACAGTTCCATCTTGGCCCGGAAGTCCTTCAGCTGAGCCTTCAGATTGAGGACCTCATTGGTCTTGCTGTTCAGCTCTGTCTGGGATTCTTTCAGTTGCTGTTTCAGGAGCGATATCTCACCAGACTTCTGACAAACCTATTAGAAAACACAAGACTAGAATCAGGATCACATCCAGATATCCACCTGCCAGAGATCTAGATTGTATTGCAATTCACTCTGCTGCACACAGCAAAATGAGTGGTGCTAAGTATGGAGTATCTTTATTTCAGGTCAAAGACTGCTTCTCTTCATGGATCAATTATGAAGATGAAACTAGTGGAAGGCATGGCCCTAATGAAAGATAAAGGCCCTTTTCTATCCTTGCAGGCAGCTGAGGGAACAATCTCATTGCATGAGAAGGTCTCTAAAATCAGAGAGAGAAACATAGATCGCTCATGCTAGACAAAATCATTCAAAGGAAACTTCCAATTTGTTTCACTTTTATCTAAAATACCACTTCAGGCAACATATGGCAATTCAAAGGCTGTGACATCTCTGTTTTGGGAATTACATCTAGCATCACCATCATACATCCTGGTTTTCTACTAAAACATTTTTAGACCGGTATTAATTTTAACTAAGGGAGCAGGATGGCTCAGAGTTTAAAGACGCTGAGCTTGCCAGCTGGAAAGCTGACAGTCTGGGTTCGAGACCTGAGCATCGCATGACCAGGTGAGCTCCCATCCTTGCCCCAACTCCTGCCCACTTAGCAGTTCGAAAGCATGCAAATGTGAGTATCTAAGTAGGCACCACTTTTATGGGAAGGTAGCAGTGTTCTGTATATTATATATTCCTCAGCGTATAGTCATGTTGGCCACATGACCACAGAAATGTCTTTGGACAATACTGGCTCCCTTAGCTAAGAAATGAAGATGAGTACAGCCTCCTAGAGTTGGGCATGACCAGACAGGGGAAACTTTTACCTTTATCTTTAATTTTGGCTAAACAATACAGAAGACTGGAACAGGTTTCCCCTTTACCAAAGTGCAGTAGAGTCATACCTCCCACTGTGTTTCTTCTAATGCAGGAGCAAAGGTGGTCTTCTCTTTCTCGCAGGTCCTCAGCTTGTTCTCCAGAAGATCCTGCTCCTTCATCAAGTTGGACAGCTCCTCTCGCAGCTGCTTCTTCTCCTGCTGCAGCTGGAACACTTGCAGTTGCAAGAGTTGTTGCGCCCGCTGGTTCTTCTGTGATGTCTGCTTCAGTTTGCTGTTGCATTTCTGCTTCAACCCTTCCATCTCCTCCCGGCAACGTCTTTGCTTCTCTTCGTAGCTTTGGCAGGAGGTGATCTCTTTCTCTTCAAAGCTGCACTGGAGCTCCTGCAGTTCACCCTCCCGCTCCATCAGCTTCTGCTCCAGCTCCTGAATGGCGGACTCCTCTGTGGAGATGGGTGAACGAACACAAACTTTGTTCTCAGTCATATGGGGATGAGTGGAAGACTTGCCTGGGTTGAGGATCTTGGTGCCCCCATCAGAGAAAGACAGAGCTTTCAAGCTCATCATGTTACTCTCCTGAAGGATGGCACACTGAGTGATGTTGTGAGCAGAGCCTCCAAATCGGCTAATGGGGCCAACAGGAGTAATCAGGGGGTCCAGCTGGTAGCTGCTGGCTGTACTGTGCGTAGGCAGGCTGGACATAGAGTTTCTCCCCGAGTCTGAAAGTCCTCCAGAACAAAGAGCAGGTTTACTCTCCAGATCTTTGGCTTTGTCTTGGGTTGGGAACTGCTGAGCAGCATTGCTGTGATCAGGAGAAGAATGGAGCACTGTATTTGAGTGAGGGATAACTGATTTGAAAGCAGTGGCCCTTGCCACACTCTTCTCTGTAGCCTGGGGAGAAGGAGAAAATAGTTAATGCAATTTCCTCTATATATAGAGGTAGTCCTCCATATGTGACCAGTTGCTTAGCAATGGTTTGAAGTTACAATGGCCTTTCCTAAGAGTACTTGCAACCCAATTTTGAAGCTATGATGGTTAGCCCTGCTGACTCCAGCCACATACAACTGCACTGAATTTATGGCTATTTGTAGAGTTCCACAGTCATGTGACCATGTTTGCTGAAGGAATATTTCTGATTTTTGTTTGCTCACCAATCACGCAAAAAGGTTCACAAAATCAGGTTGATCACATGGGTGATCTGATTTATGGCCACGACAAATTATGACCATGATGGACAGGCACCATTATGGTTGTAACTTGAGGACTTCCTGTACTACCACTGGTTTCCTACAACGTGTTAAAACAGGTGGTGCTTGATTTTGATTGGATGAGGATGGGGAAGCACTGCTGTTTTCGTTTTCATTTTTCATTTTTCAATCCTTACATTTTTGGAAGTTTCCCCCGCCCCCAGCCCTTTATACCTCAAATCCTGTTTGTAGACTTCTCAAATGAAGCAGTTGTGTTTACAGAGCATACTGGGCCAAGTAATTTTAAAAGTTTTTTTTTTAACTGCCTAAAATATTATGTTTGAATCTAGCCCATCTATTTAAAGATTCAGGGTATTATACAAATTCAGAAAACCGGTTAATTCAATAGTCAGCTTGTGTTGTTTGAATGACTGACCCATGGGATAAACATGAGGATATCCCACATTACTTCATGATTTGATTCAAAAGACCAAAAGAGGTCCTTATACAGAGGCTGCCCTTAATATAGTTTGAAGAGTAAAGATTACAATTTTTTTTAATTACTGTAGGCTCGAATCCCACCAGGCTCAAGCCTTCCATCCTCTCGGGGTAGGTAAATTGAGGACCCAAGATTGTTGGGGGCAATAAGCTGACTTTGTAAAAATGCCGCTTAGTAATAAGCAGGCATATACAATGGAATGAAGGCTATTGCTGAGCGCATTGGGTTGTATCTCAAAAACTGTACGCCGCCCTGAGTCTCCGGAGAAGGGCGGCGTATAAATGTAATTAAAATAAATAAAATAAAATAAATACAGTTTCCATATGGGTCTTCAAAATACTTGGAAATTGGTTTTTCAATCAAGCTGATTAACGAGGGCTCTGAAGTCTACAGAAGGGATGGAAGACCCAGGAGTCTTACATATGTTTGGGCTACCAATTTCCTGCTCCTTAATTATAGTGATCAAGTTTAACTCAACTCACTAGTTCCAGCTGATTGGAACCTGGCTTCAGTTTGGAGGGTGTTGGGGTACCATAATCCACACTGCTTGTCCCAGCCTGACCTTCCAGCTCACCACCAGAGAGTGGTGCATAGTCTGTTCGGTGTGCCTTCTGGTTCACTTTGATGTAAAAGAAGTCCTCGTTCTTATTGCCTTTGGAGCTGGATTTGTTGTGGCCAGTTTCTTGAGAGAAGCTGAACTTCAGCAGACCATCAGAGTACCTGTTCAGCTTCTTCAGCTGGGATGACTTACGCAGCTTGTACTGAGAGGCCCGACAATGCTTACTGTGGAAGTTGTGTCCAGAGATAAGGCTACTGACGCTTCCCATGATTATAACCTTGAATAGAGAAGTAGAGAGACTGTCCGAGGGATATTGTCCAAGGACTGGTTTTTACAAGGCTGGCCTGACTGCTAGGAAGCAAGGGTGGTGTGGTCATAGCCAAAGCCTTGCTGTGCCAAAAGCATAATCCTGAGAGGATGAGAAAAGAACATGAGACTAAATGAGAAAAAGGCAGCTAATAACTCTCCTCCAAAACAAGACACTGTGGACTTGCCTGAAGTTAGGATAGACCAGTTGCTTAGCAATGGTTTGAAGTTACAATGGCCTTTCCTAAGAGTACTTGCAACCCAATTTTGAAGCTATGATGGTTAGCCCTGCTGACTCCAGCCACATACAACTGCACTGAATTTATGGCTATTTGTAGAGTTCCACAGTCATGTGACCATGTTTGCTGAAGGAATATTTCTGATTTTTGTTTGCTCACCAATCACGCAAAAGGTTCACAAAATCAGGTTGATCACATGGGTGATCTGATTTATGGCCACGACAAATTATGACCATGATGGACAGGCACCATTATGGTTGTAACTTGAGGACTTCCTGTACTACCACTGGTTTCCTACAACGTGTTAAAACAGGTGGTGCTTGATTTTGATTGGATGAGGATGGGGAAGCACTGCTGTTTTCGTTTTCATTTTTCATTTTTCAATCCTTACATTTTTGGAAGTTTCCCCCGCCCCCAGCCCTTTATACCTCAAATCCTGTTTGTAGACTTCTCAAATGAAGCAGTTGTGTTTACAGAGCATACTGGGCCAAGTAATTTTAAAAGTTTTTTTTAACTGCCTAAAATATTATGTTTGAATCTAGCCCATCTATTTAAAGATTCAGGGTATTATACAAATTCAGAAAACCGGTTAATTCAATAGTCAGCTTGTGTTGTTTGAATGACTGACCCATGGGATAAACATGAGGATATCCCACATTACTTCATGATTTGATTCAAAAGACCAAAAGAGGTCCTTATACAGAGGCTGCCCTTAATATAGTTTGAAGAGTAAAGATTACAATTTTTTTTAATTACTGTAGGCTCGAATCCCACCAGGCTCAAGCCTTCCATCCTCTCGGGGTAGGTAAATTGAGGACCCAAGATTGTTGGGGGCAATAAGCTGACTTTGTAAAAATGCCGCTTAGTAATAAGCAGGCATATACAATGGAATGAAGGCTATTGCTGAGCGCATTGGGTTGTATCTCAAAAACTGTACGCCGCCCTGAGTCTCCGGAGAAGGGCGGCGTATAAATGTAATTAAAATAAATAAAATAAAATAAATACAGTTTCCATATGGGTCTTCAAAATACTTGGAAATTGGTTTTTCAATCAAGCTGATTAACGAGGGCTCTGAAGTCTACAGAAGGGATGGAAGACCCAGGAGTCTTACATATGTTTGGGCTACCAATTTCCTGCTCCTTAATTATAGTGATCAAGTTTAACTCAACTCACTAGTTCCAGCTGATTGGAACCTGGCTTCAGTTTGGAGGGTGTTGGGGTACCATAATCCACACTGCTTGTCCCAGCCTGACCTTCCAGCTCACCACCAGAGAGTGGTGCATAGTCTGTTCGGTGTGCCTTCTGGTTCACTTTGATGTAAAAGAAGTCCTCGTTCTTATTGCCTTTGGAGCTGGATTTGTTGTGGCCAGTTTCTTGAGAGAAGCTGAACTTCAGCAGACCATCAGAGTACCTGTTCAGCTTCTTCAGCTGGGATGACTTACGCAGCTTGTACTGAGAGGCCCGACAATGCTTACTGTGGAAGTTGTGTCCAGAGATAAGGCTACTGACGCTTCCCATGATTATAACCTTGAATAGAGAAGTAGAGAGACTGTCCGAGGGATATTGTCCAAGGACTGGTTTTTACAAGGCTGGCCTGACTGCTAGGAAGCAAGGGTGGTGTGGTCATAGCCAAAGCCTTGCTGTGCCAAAAAGCCGCAATCCTGAGAGGATGAGAAAAGAACATGAGACTAAATGAGAAAAAGGCAGCTAATAACTCTCCTCCAAAACAAGACACTGTGGACTTGCCTGAAGTTAGGATAGAAATTGCAATGCCTTCAAGCAAGAGTAAAATGATTGCAAATTTGTAAATACATCAGGCTAAATGATGAAAAATAATAAAAAAGTGATGGAACCCACAGAGAATCCTATTCAATTGTGGTTTACAACAGTGATGGGGAGCTACTGGAGCACTTAAAAGTTTTAAGTCAGTAATACCTGGAAGTACCAAAGGTTCTGTTTCAAAAGGCAACTGGACTTTGTTTTTCCTTGAAGACATTGTGCTTCTCATCCAAGAAGATTCTTCAAACCTGACACTTCAGAACTGACTTCACTTCAGTCAGAACTGAAGAAGCTTTTTGGATGAGAAGCGAAAACATCTTTAAGGCAGTGGTTGAATTCAAATTTTTTTTACCACCAGTTCTGTGGGTGTGGCTTGATGGGCACGCTTTGCATGCATGCAGAGGATTTGCTACTAACCTCCTGCAATCCTGCACTCTCTCTGTGTCTTCAACAGCTGACGTGCAGCAATCCGCTATGTCATGTGAAGCAGCTGAGCTTCAAAACCAGGAAATAAAGGTCAGAATACAGCTGGGGCGGGTGGGCCCAGCAGCTGATCATCAGAGTGGACCGGTTTGCTCACAGATGATCCTCAGAGCTACCGGTTCAGCTGAACTGGTAGAATATCACCAATGCTTTAAGGAAAAGTCTAGTTGTCTTTTGAAGAAGCACCTTTGGGACAACCATGACCTGGATGACAGAAAATATCCAGACATTTAACAACTGGTAGGTTCTTATCCCTGATGGGCAATAATAGTTTCTGCACACATATTTCCTGCCATGAAGCAACTCTTTAAAAAAATTATTTCAGGCCACCATATTATTTTTTATCAATTCTTTAATTTATTAGATTTATATCCCACTTGGGCTATTGGTCTGAGCTCTGAGCTTGGAAGTTTGGTTGCAAATATTTCATCACCATTCGAGGAGACATCATCAGTGCACTTTGAATTGTGTCAGAGCACTGGTCTTTAAATGCCTTTTTATATGATGCAAATTAGTGTAGATGTTGTTTGTTTGGCTACTTGAGTCATGGTCTGACTTTGGACTGTTTGATTGTACCGTCTGTATGATGTAAATTAGTGTTGTTTGTTCGGAAACTGCTGAGTCATGGTCTGGTTTCAGTCTGTTTGAATGGCTAGTTGTAACACACAGTCATGGTCCAATTTCTTATGAACTGATGGGTTGTGATTTTGTTGTTGCATAGTGGGATGTCATTTGTTCAATTTAAATGCTATCTTTAAGATCACGGTTGATGCAGTTCTTTCGTTCTCAGCAATTGGTGGACTGGATCAATGTCAATATTTATTGACTGGTTTTCCACCAATAAGTCAATAAACAGACATATTGGTGGAAAACATCACGCAGACGGTATTTAAAACCAAAGACCATGCCTTAGTAACAACAACCAGCCAATCAAACAGTCCAAAGTTAGACCATGATTGAAAAGTAGAGTAGCCAAACAACATCCACACTAATTTGCATCACATAAAAAGGCATTTAAAGACCAGTGCTCTGACAGACAAGCACAATTCAAAGTGCACTGATGATGTCGAATGGTGATGAAACCAAATTGCCAAACTCGGAGCTCAGACCAACAGCCCAACTACCAACCCGAGCTACTTATATTAAAATACATTTCAACATCCCACTTGCCTATGACTAAGGTAAAGAACTAATCACTGAGTGCAGGATACGCATCATGAAGCATACTGTATATACTTTCTCTGCATATCTAGGGAGATATGCAGACCTGAAGAGCTGAAGATAACACCTATGGGCCTGTATAGCACTGAACTTTGGAAAGAACTTAGTGAAGCATGGTTCTGCATATTAAATACTATTGCATGTTATTTCTTTCAGGGAAGAGAAAAGGAGTCCATTGGAAGTGCTGGAGGACCATATCAGTCAATATAGACCATACTGAACCAGGGCTGCTGTAGCACAAGAGCTGTGGTGGTGCAGTGGTTAGAATGCAGTATTGCAGGCTGATTATGCCCACTGCCAGGAGTTTGATTCTGATTGGCTCAAGGTTGATTCAGCTATCCATCCTTCCAAGATCAGTAAAATGAGGATCCAGATTGTTGGGGCCACTGTAGAGGGCTGTAAAGCACAGAAGCAACATTCAAGTTCCAAGGACATAAGCACAGGTATATAGGTCTTAGTGCTCTTTCTATTAGAGAAGAGTAAGGCCACTGTCTTAAGGGACAGAAGCTATATGGAGAGGATAATGTCAGGAGCAAACAATCAGAACAGAGGACAGTCTCAAGAAGAAGCTTTATTGTTAGTCACCTGTTTTACAAGAATTTCACTCGATTGAATGCATTCCCTTGGGAATGGCCAGATAAGTGATTTTTGGATGAGGTCAGGCCTGTGCTGCTTGAAGGGATTCTAAGCTTGGCCCCCTCTTAACAGCACCCTCCAAGTCTAGCTGGAAATTCCACCAAATAACCACCCTTGACCATTGCTTTCTGCTACTCAAATTACACTTCCATCCTTTAGTGTCATAGAAGATGCTGCCTATGAAAGATTCATAAATGAATCTTTAATCAATCTATAAATGCAATGAGTTTGTGATAGGCAATATGTAGTTCAATCCATGCAGTAAACTATCTTGGGCTAGCACTCATCATAAGGCAGATTCATGAATTCATACAGGATACAAACATTTTGCAAGGCAGATAATACATAATATTGATGGGCTTCCATGGGGGGAAGTAGCCCAAGGATCATGTAGACACATTAGCCATATTTTGCAATTAACGTGTAATTTTTTTTTTAAAAAGCAAACATCAGCTATTGGGAGGGGCTGATAACAATCAGGTAATTTCCAGAAGGAGATGGGGTGTTGAACTGTTTTCCTTCAGCAGAAACAATTTCCCCCAGCTTTTTGATTTTTTTTTTGTCTCAATAGAGTTTGTAAGCTGGGCTCAACCAAGTTAATAATCCCCTTGCTTTCCCTATATTTTCCTGCACTTTTTTGACCTATCTCAGCTACTGAAGTGGGACCTAATTACAAATATATCTTAAGATTTTATGCTATACAAAAAGCCTAGCATAGAAATGAAAGAGTGATGCATGTACAGGTGAAACTCAAAAATTAGAATATCGCAAAAGTTCATTTATTTCAGTAATGAAACTTAAAAGGTGAAACTAATATATGAGATAGACTCATTACATGGAAAGCAAGATAGTTCAAGCCATGATTTGTCATAATTATGATTATTATGGCTTACAGCTCATGAGAACCCCAAATCCACAATCTCAGAAAATTAGAATATTGTGAAAAGGTGCAATATTCTAGGCTCAAAGTGTCCCACTCTAATCAGCTAATTAAGCCATAACACCTGCAAAGGGTTCCTGAGCCTTTAAATGGTCTCTCAGTCTGGTTCAGTAGGAATCACACTCATGGAAAGACTGCTGACTTGATAGTTGTGCAGAAAACCATCATTGACACCCTCCATAAGGAGGGAAAGCCTCAAAAGGTAATTGCAAAAGAAGTTGGATGTTCCCAAAGTGCTGTAGCAAAGCACATTAATAGAAAGTTATGTGGAAGGGAAAAATGTGGAAGAAAAAGGTGCACAAGCAGCAGGGATGACTGCAGCCTGGAGAGGATTGTCAGGAAAAGGCCATTCAAAAGTGTTGGGGACTTTCACAAGGAGTGGATTGAGGCTGGAGTCAGTGCATCAAGAGGCACCACACACATGGGCTTCAAATGTCGTATTCCTCTTGTCAAGCCGCTCCTGAACAACAAACGTCAGAAGCACCTTACCTTAAAGAAAAACAGACCTGATCTGTTGCTCAGTGGTCCAAAGTCCTCTTTTCTGATGAGAGCAACTTTTGCATCTCATTTGGAAACCAAGGACCCAGAGTATGGAGGAAGAATGCAAGATGCTTGAAGTCTGCAAGATGCTTGAAGTCCAGTGTGAAGTTTCCACAGTCTGTGTTGATTTGGGGAGCCATGTCATCTGCTGGTGTTGGTCCACTGTGCTTCATTAAGTCCAGGGTCAACGCAGCCGTCTACGAGGAGATAGATTCCTTCTGCAGACGAGCTTTATGGGGATGCCAACTTCATTTTCCAGCAAGACTTGGCACCTGCCCACATTGCCAAAAGCACCAAAACTTGGTTCAATGACCATGGGATTACTGTGCTTGATTGGCCAGCAAACTCGCCTGACCTGAACCCCATAGAGAATCTATGGGACATTGCCAAGAGAAAGGAGAGAGACATGAGACCAAACAATGCAGAAGAGCTGAAGGCCGCTATTGAAGCATCCTGGTCTTTCATAACACCTCAGCAGTGCCACAGGCTGACAGCTTCCATGCCACGCCACATTGAGGCAGTAATTGCTGCAAAAGGGGCCCAAACCAAGTACTGAGTACATATGCATGCTTATACTTTTCAGAGCTCCGATATTGTTCTATGTACAATCCTTGTTTTATTGATTGCATGTAATATTCTAATTTTCTGAGATTGTGGATTTGGGGTTTTCATGAGCTGTAAGCCATAATCATCACAATTATGACAAATCACGGCTTGAACTATCTTGCTTTGCATGTAATGAATCTATCTCATATATTAGTTTCATCTTTTAAGTTGCATTACTGAAATAAATGAAATATTCTAATTTTTCGAGTTTCACCTGTATACACAATGAACAAAATGCAGCCTGGTACCCTTGGGATAAAGATAGTCCTTGACTTATAATCACAACTGGGATCAGGATTTCCACTGCTAGGTAAGGCGGTTGCTAAGTAAATCATGCCTGATTTTACAACTTTTTGTCACATTAGTGAGCGAATCACTGCAATTATTAAGCAAATCCAGCTTCCCCACTGATTTTGCTTGTTGGAAGCAGCTGGGAAGGTCAGAAATACCAATCATGTAACCCTGGGATGTTCAACCATCATAAATATATGCCAGTTGCCAAATGTCCTACTTCTGACATGACCATGGAATGCTGAAATGGTTGCAAGCCACTTTTCAATGCCACTGGAACTTTGAATGGTTGCAAGTCAAGGACTACTGTACAACATGTGCTGCCTTTCAAGAGACTCTTCCTCCCACCTCCCCTCATATGCAATTCTATCTTTCCTACCATGGAGATGACCTATGCTGGTTCCAGAAACCATAGCAATAGCAATAGCACTTAGACTTATATACCACTTCACAGTGCTTTACAGCCCTAAGTGGTTTACAGGGTCAGCATATTGCCCCCAACAATCTGGATCCCCATTTTACTGACCTTGGAAGGATGGAAGGCTGAGTCAACCTTGAGCCAGTGAGAATCAAACTGCTGACAGTTGGCAGAATTAGCCTGCAATACTGCATTCTGACCACTGCGCTACCACAACCATGTTGTCTTTCTAATCTGGAACAGATATGGTTCTTTTTCTTCCAGTCTTTTTTTTAAATAATGGTGGACTTTAAACATTACACAATGTGGCTTGGCCCGATTGGTGGGATGAAATTCAATTAGATAGAAACTTGTCCATTAACTGGAGTGAAGAGCAAGTGGCTGGTTGCTTTGTGCCATCTGCTTGAGGAGGGACTGGCGAATCTCCAGGCAGTGGAATACTGACTTTCAAGAGTAGTCCAGAATCTGGAGAATGGTAAAGGAAATGGGACACAGCCCAATTATTAGAATGCAAATGGGAAAGGATGGCATGTGGGTATCCATGGGCTACTTCTGCCCCAGGGTGACAAACAATGCTCAGATTTGCAAGCATTTTTTCCATGCCTGGCAGGCAAACACAGGCTGGCTCTTAGCATATGGGAGTCTTGCAACTCGAGAGGCACTAATACTAGGAAAGCACCTGGCAGTGGAGCAAGCCAGTTATTACAAAAGGGCAAAGCCTGGATCCCATTCTCTGGGTTTCAAGACAAGAACTGCCTTTGCCTCCAGCTGGATGAGCCTTAACAAGATATTAAAGAGCTTGTTAACTAAATTAATCAATGTTGGAGGGGAGGGGAACAGGATAATGGGGGCATATGAGGGACTTGTTAGGTCACTGGAAGCCCCACTGCTCATTTTTGTGCAGCATCACAAATGCCAGAATGCTGATATCTCCCCAACTGGAGTGGCACATATAGAGTAGAATTTCAGGGCAGATGTCCTGTGTCTCACTCAGAGATTTTGAAGGATTTTGCTTGCTTGGAGAATCAGCTTATATTACATTTTGCAATTAATGAAGTAATAACCATTAGCATCTCAAAGGGAGAAGATGCAAAACTGCAAGCTATTAAACTTAGATGACTGAATGGGAATATTTTGAGAGAGCTCATTTTCCCTCTGGCTCCAGCAAAGGGGTAATGAGTGGGCTTAGAAGGCTTTGTTGGAAAATGAAAAGACCCATTTATTCCCAACTGATTATCTTTCTTGCCAATATAGGCAGTCCTCGAGTTACTACCACAATTGAGCCCCAAATTTATGTAGCTAAGTGAAACATTTGTCCAATGAGTTTGCCCCATTTTACGACATTTCTTGCCTCAGTTGTGAAGTCAATCACTATATTTGTTAAGTTAGTAACATGGTTGTTAAGTGAATCTGAATTCCCCATTGACTTTGCTTGTCAGAAGTTCGCAAAAGGGAATCACATGACCCCAGGACAATGCAACCGTCATAAATATGAACCAGTTGCCAAGCATCTAAATTTTGATCATGTGACCATGGGAATGCTGCAATGGTTGTAAGTGTGAAACATGGTCATAAGTCACCTTTTCAGTGCCACTGTTACTTTGAATAGGCACTAAATAAAAAAAAGCTTTTCCTTTATTCCTTATTTCCAAGGGCACTTCAACACACCTATTCAAATTTACCTCATTCTGTAAACCCTTGTTAAAATTAAGTGGGCAACATCATTCAATTCCACCCTGTGGAACCAGCTCCCCCTAGAGCTCCGGGTGGCCCCTGACCTCCGCTCCTTCCGCCGTGACCTAAAGACATGGCTATTCCAACTAGCCTACCTGGACTGATGGGGCTGTAGCCCACACAGCGCAGATGAGTCTAAGCGCTGCAAGCAGCAGGCAGAGGCAAAGGCAGAGGTGGGGATGAGGCACAGGAGCCTCACACACTCACCACCTACTGTTGTGGCCATGCCCACCCCCACCCTACCCACCGAGGGCTGATGATCTTAACTGAGGTTTATTTTTGGGATAGGGCTTATATAAGTTTGACTCAGCCCTCCATCCTTCCAAGGTCAGTAAAATAAGGACTCAGATTGTTGGGGGCAGTAGGCTCACTCTGTAAACATCTTAGAGAGGGTTGTAAAGCACTGTGAAACAGTATGTATGTATAAGTGCTATTGCTATTATGAGCATCCTGAAAAATCATGCTAGGGCTTATTTTCTGGTTGGGTCTTATTTTGGGGAAGCATGGTAAGTATCACCACCTGTGCCTGCTGTATTTTATTTATCTTTTGACCCAACTCTTTATTATTTCAAGTATTTACATATACATAGTTCTCAACTTACAACCACAATTGAACCCCTACATTTATGTTGCTAAGTGAGAAATTTGTTAAGTGAGTTTTGCCCCATTTTACTTTTCTTGCCACATTTGTTAAGTGAATCACTGCAATTGTTAAATGAGTTACATAATCATTTCCCCCTTGGCTTTGCTTGTCAGAAGGTTGCAAAAGGCGATCACATCACCCTGGCACAGCGCAACTGTCATAAATGTGAATCAGTTGTCAAGCATCTGAATGTAAATCATTGACAAGGGGGATACTGCAACAGTCATAAATATGAAAAATGTTCATAAGTCACTTTTTTCAACGACATTGTAACTTTGAATGGTCGCTAAGCGAACTATTGTAAGTCGAGGACTATCTGTACTTTTGCCTAATTTCAAAAACCTAAGTAGATCTGGTTAGTTTTTGAATGGAAGACCATCCAAAAGGAATCCTGCTAGGATTGAAATCGATGCAGGAAAATTGAAAAAACAAACAGAGAAAAAGCAAGTGACAAACCATCTTCATACTGTTAAGAAAATTACAGGGACATGTCCATGAAGTCTCTTTGATTCAAGCTTTATCCAAAGAAGACTTTATTTTTTATTATTCAGGACAATCCTCCTTTGGACCTAAAGATTCTGAAACATAGGAGGTTTTAAGAAAACTTTATTATATAAATGGATACATGGCCTAGGCCTAAATTCTTTGAATGATCACCTGATCCCATTTGTATCTACCCAACTCAACAGAGCAGGGAGATAGGGTAGGTTAGGAGTACCCTCTCTTAAAAGAGATCCATCTGGTGGTACCAAGAAGGAGGGCCTTTTTCTGTGATGGTGCCCTCTCTGTGGGACATCATCCCTGCAGAAATAAGATGCTTTCAAGAGAAGATGTGCCCATAAAGTGGTTGGCTTGATTGTCGTCACCAGAGGGGTGTGAATGTATTGGATTTTACACTGGACTTTTATTTCTATAAACTAGCTGGAGTCAGTATGAATGAGTTGGGTGGCCATATAAATTTCCGTAATCAATAAATACTAAAGGTTTTTTTCAGGCCTTAGTATGCCTCCCCCCATTATTGTTTGCTTTAATGCAACTTTTACATAATAAATAAGCCTACAATTTCTGTGCAGGCCAAAAGGAAAGGAATGAGAGCTTTCAAGGTGTCACCAATTACTTTCCCAACATCTTTGGAACATCTTGGAATCTCTGCAAGATTCATCCTACTTAAGAGAGAACATCTGTATATTTGAACTAAAGGGATGCTGCGACAAGCATCCAGAGAGTGGGAGGTGCTTAGTCTCTCTGCTCTGATAGGCTGGGCTTAACTGAAGGACGTTCTTACTCCTCCGCTCCTCTCCAACGTCCCCCAGTTTTGGCGAAGACGAAGTGTTGAAACCCCTCGCCCACTGGTTGAAATGGATCTCTATATAAATTAATCGTTGGTCGGAACAGGATCCCCCCAGACGGAAATAGGGAGGGGCTGGATGCTAGTCGCAGCTCACCGAGAAAGGGCGTATCAGGTAAGTACCAACGCCCCTTCTCCACTGAGCTGCTCTGAGCAGCCAGAGAGTGGGACATAACAAAGCTTGGCCTGTCCTATGGGAGGGACTCCGTCTGAGCTGGAGTACCGCCCTTGTCTGAGTGAATGCTCTGTAACATTCTCCTACCAAAAGATGCCTCTGCAGAAGAGAAGACCTCAATCTTGTAATGCCGAATGAAAGGCGATGGAGAGGCGCGAGGAGTTGCCGCTCTACATATTTCGGTTATAGGAGCTTGTGTGGCCCAGGCAGCTGAAGTTGCCGCGCTCCTTATGGAATGAGCTGTGATGCCACTAGGCACAGGTAATGATTGTATTTTTTACGCCTTGGCTATCGTGGCCTTTAACCATCTGCCTATAGTGGAAGATGAGACCTTCTGCCCTTGAGTGGTTGGATGAAAGGAGACAAAGAGGGCTTCAGTTTTTCTGAATGGAGCCGTTCTATGTAAGTAGGTACAGAGTGTCTGTGGACATCCAGCCAGTGCCACTGGTGTTCCAGGCCGTGAGAAGGCCTGGGACAAAAATTTGAAATGACCAGTTCTTGTGTCCTGTGGAAAGCCGAATTGACCTTTGGTGTGAACGTAGGGTCTGGACGCAGAACCACCCTGTCGGCATGGAATATACACAGGTCCTTTTGGACTGGTAGGGCTGCTACTTCTGAGATGCGTCGTGGCGATGTTATAGCTACAAGAAAGACTATCTTGTATGTTAGAAATTGGAGGCTGGTATTTCTCAGCAGTTCAAATGGACCTTTGGTGAGAACTGTAAGTACCTGGTTAAGGTCCCAAGTCGGGTAATGATGGATTACTAGTGGACATAAATTAGTAGCACCCCAAAGAAAACTCTATATTTGTGGATGGTATGAGATAGAAGTTAGGCCCTTCCAATGCACCACTGATGCAATAGCCACCACCTGTCACCTTAAAATATTCAGCGAGAGGCCCCTGTCTAGACCATCTTGGAGAAACTCCAAGACTTGCGCTATTGATGGAAAAAAGGGGTCGACATTGGATTTGGAGCACCATGTATAGAAAGACTTCCAGGTGGTGTCATATATGTGGCTCATTGAAGGACGACGAGCTGCTTGGATGGTTTGATGACCCGAGACGAGCAGTTTTCCTTCTTTAGATGTCGCCACTCAACCTCCAGATGGCTAGGTGTAGCCATTGTGGGTCTGGATGCTGAATTGGTCGCTGAGCAAGCCGAATCCTGTGTGATGGAATTTTCCACGGTTCTTCTGTGGAGAGGCTCCAGAGGTCTGCGAACCACGGCCTCCTGGGCCAGAATGGTGCCACCAAGATCAGCTCCACTTTCTCGTCTAGGATCTTCTGTACTACTTTGGGTATTAGGGGAAGAGGGGGAAAGGCATACAACAGGCCGTGGGGCCAGCGGCAACAGAGGGAGTTGATGTTCTCTGCCCCTTGGGAATGGTACCTTGAAATAAATCTCCGAAGTTGCGAGTTCAGGGGGGAAGCAAATAGGTCCAAAATTGGCAGGCCGAATCTCTGTACCGCCTCCTGAAACAACTCCGGGTGCAGGTGCCACTCTGACGGGGCTACTGTGGTCCTGCTTAGCCAGTCCGCCTGTGTGTTGGTTAGACCGGAAATATGTTCCGCTTTCATGGATCTCAAGTTCTTTTCCGCCCAGAGGCATAGCCTCTCTGCTTCCCTCATAAAGTGTGTGGAATGTGTTCCCTCTTGCCTGTTGATATGCGCTTTCATAGTGACGTTGTTTGTGAGAATGAGGATATTTCTCATCTGGATATGTGGAAGGAAACTGTGCAGAGCCAGATGAACTGCCCTGAGCTCCATCCAATTGATGCTGTTCAGATGTTCCTCTGTCGACCAGCGTCCTTGAGCTGAAAGGGATTGGAAGTGTGCCCCCCATCTGAATAGGCTGGCGTCTGTGGTAATAGTGAGTCTTTGGGGCTCTTTCAGTGGACAACCCTTGTTGATGGTCAGGGCTGTCCACCAGAGTAGAGAAAGTCGTACTTTTGTTGGTATCAGTACCCGTGCATTGGAGTTGCAACGTCCCAATCTTTGGTACGGCAGAAGGAACCATTGAACCGATCTAGCATGGAAACGTGCCCAGGGAATAATGGAGATACAGGAAATCATTTTCCCTAACAATTTGGACAAATCGGCTAGAGAAACTTTCTTTAAGGTCCTAATATGTTGGGCTAGATTTTTAATGCTCTCCAGTCTGTTGGGGGACTGGACACCCTTTGCTTCAAGGGTGTCTATTACTGCACCCAGGTGAGATAAACGGGTTGAGGGAGACAGATGACTCTTTGACCAATTTATGGAAAAATCATGTTGCTGAAGGGTTCGCAATGTAATTTGGTGTCCAATTTTGCCTGTCTGGATGAGTGGGATAAGATCAAAATATCATCCAGGTAGCACTGGAGTCTCACAGGAGCATTCCTAAGGTGGGTGGCCAGAGCTGCCAGGATCTTAGTAAATGTCCTTGGGGCAGATGAGAGTCCAAAGGGTAGGGCAATGTGTTCGAAATGTTGATTGTTGTAGCAGAATCTGAGAAATTTGGTGTGTGCGGGCCTGATTGGTATATGCCTCTGTCAAATTGATGGATGTTAAAAAATCACCCCTCCTTATGCTAAGGAGAATGGATTGCAGCATACACATCTTAAATTTACGGTAGACTATCATACGATTGAGTCGTTTTAAATCTAGAATTGCTCTCCACCCTCCTGAACTGTTAGGAACTACAAAAAGCAGTGAGTAGAACCCTTGACCCTGTTGATCCCAGGGTACTGGTTGGATGGCCTTAATCTCCAATAAGTGCTTGATCGCTGTCTCCATCAGTTCCCTTTTAACAGGAATCCTGGATAGAGGGCATTGCATAAAAAAATTTGGGGGTGTGGAGTGGAATTCTAGAGGCAGGCCAAATTTGATGGTGTCATGAGCCCAGGAATCTGTGGTGGTAAACTCCCAGTGGTTTGCAAAGAGTCTTAAGCATCCCCCAATGGGAGCAAGGTCTCTGTGTTATCTAGATCGACGGAAGCCTCTGCTTGCCGATCCTCTAAAGGGTCTCCTCCCTTATCTGCCCCGTGAGTCCCGTCGGAGAAGTCCGATCAATCGGACTGTTGGGTGCCCCTATAACCCAATCCCCTCTGAAATCTGGGGGAGAAGGTGCTCTGATAATAGGGTCAAAAGGAGCCCCTCCAAAAGGGCTGCAAGGTCCTATTATCTGAGCGGCACAGGAGGGAGGGGAGAATCTTCTTCTTACTCCTGGTTTCAATTAATAGGGGATCCAGGGCAGCGCCAAATAATTTAGTTGCCGAAATTGGAGAGGAAACTAGTTTCCATTTATGCTTTATGTCGGCCTGCCAATGCCTAAGCCATAGCAATCTATGGGCTGTAACCTGAGATGCGATGGCTCAAGCTGAAAATATCACCGAATTAAAAGTGGCGTCCGCCGAGAACTCAGGGGCTGCTATCAATTTGGCGATGTCCTGGTGGGCTCTGACATTTGAATTTGGTATGGTGTCCCTCAAGTGGCGGAGCCACCTAAGGGAGGCCCTAGTGAAAAATGACGCGGCTGTTGCTGCCTTTATGGACCACATGTCTGATTGATGCGCCTTCCAAAGAGAGATCTCGGCCTTCTTCTCCTCTGATTTAAGGGCATCCTCCGCCTCGGTGGGAACAGTGGAGGACGATGCTAGAGCGACTATCAGCTCGTCTACTTCAGGGGTATTCAAGGAATCAGAGAAATCCGAAGCTAAATTAAAGAATTTTTTTATCAAAATTAGTGGGTGTTGGGTATGTTGCTGCTGAAGTCCATTGTTTCTGGATCAGTTCTGAGAACATCCGGGGAACTGGAATAATATCGACCTCATTTATGGGTTGTGAGAAAATTAAGTCCTCTAACTCTTCTGTAGTCACTGTTTGCTGGGCACAGGGAGACTTATCAATGCGAGCTGTGGTTTTGGCCTTAAGTAGGAGGGATTTGAATAACTGTGGACGAAATAGCCCCGTAAAGGTAGGCTGGTCGGGCTTGATGTCCTCATCGTAAGACATGCCTCTCTCTAGGGGTTCCGCCTCTAGGGGGTCCTCAGTATCCTGGACGGAAACTGTGTCTGCGTGTTCCAGTTGATCCATTCCTTCTCCCTGCTCCTGAACCTCTTGCGAATGTACATGTGAAATTATAGAGAACTCCCCTTGGGGAGGTACCTGAGGGTAATGCAAATCAGCTCTTCCTAGAGATCTCACTGAGTGAGAGTCGCATTCCGAGATGGGAAGTTGTCTGGCCATGAGAGATTGTTGTACGCCCACTGCGATGCCCCTGCAGATCACCAACTACATCCATGCCTTCATTGTTTCTGGGATTTTCTCTGGAAGCAACTCTTCCTGGCGTAGGCCAGCCGCCGTGGGAGTGAAAGTCGCTTCAGGGGCCCTTCTGGATGTGTGTGCACTCGATGTTACTGAGGCGATTGGTCGAGATGGCATGGAGAGGTCTAGAGGAATAGGGGTGGTGAGGGGCTGGTGGTGCGGGACTGGGGCAGGGGTCTGGGAAACTCTCTCAGGCTCCCTTGTGTTCTTTTGAATTTGCTTTTCCAGCACCTTTTGGCATCTGGTTGCATCTTTTAATGCCGCCTTTGAAGGACCCTTAACTTTGTTGGATTTGTCTTGGGTCCGTGCCCTAGCTCCACCTCTACTTGCCACTGCACTTGATTAAAGTAGCTCAGAAATCTGAGAAACTATATAAATATAGATATATAGATATAGGTAGGAATTGTATATATTATATATGTATGAACGGTTGGCGCGTCCGGGCTCCTGTACCAGCACCTGGACAGGGAACCCAATTAGTATTCACTCCCCTGTTGGTTGGCTTTGAGGCTCTTAAATTATTATTATTATTATTGTTGTTGTTGTTGTTATTGCTATTGCTATTATTATTAATTTGAGCTGAAAGACTTTTCAAATAATAATAAATATTAAATCTATATATACTATGTGTATAAAGGTATACACCTATAGTTGTTTAAAGATATGTAAATAAGTTAAATAGAAGAATTAAAGCCTCAAAAGAACTGCCAAGCTCAAATTTGAGAACTTCAGATAGGGCAAACAGTCCAATTTATAGGCCCTTAACAGCTGTTCCCACAGGCCTCAGGTCTGGGTACCAGCTGATAATGATGCTGATGCTGTGCATATATTTTAGATTAACTGTGAGGGTTGCCGACAATAGTAATAAATTAATCTCCCAAACCGGAGTTAAAGGGAGCAGAAGTTCTTTTTCCCTTGCCCTCTGTATCTAGACAGCCCAAGGGAAGATAAAACCTCTCAACAGTATACTGGGAATTTCCCAGCAAGGGCTCCATGAAGCGAGGATAAGGCCCTGTGTCGTGGGGATGTGTGCCTAAAATGGCGGACCGTCCCCAACTTAAAATGGCGCCAATGTCCTCCTTGGTGGCATGCACAGCAATGATTACACTGCCCCAACACTCATGAGTGACTATCCGCAATGAACACCGGATAGGGGAATAAGGACTCCAACGCCCCTACCCCTGTGTTCTCCGTGGGGAGGATTGAGTTCTCTGTGGGGAGAATTGAAGAACTATCGTGCCCTTATGACCAGCGCGAGGTTGGAGAATACAATGGCAAGGAGGGAAGGCACGAGGCTCCAGGGAAAGGTCTGTAGTTTTAAAGAGGATTCCAAGCCTCTTTTTGAATATGTGCCAAAGCAGCCAGAACGCCGAAGGTGAACTGCGAATTTTGCCAACTGCTGTTTCAATTGCAATCGGTCTACTGAGGAATTTTGAAGTCAAATTGAAGGATTTTGCAGTCAAACTGTTGAAGAAATGTTGAATAAGGCCAATCAGGGAAATAGTCAAACAAACCAGCTAAAGTTTTACCTGCTCCGACCAAGAAAAGCTGCCTATCGAACCGAAGGCTGAGCTAAAACTGGGGGACGTTGGAGAGGAGCGGAGGAGGAGTAAGAACGTCCTTCAGTTAAGCCCAGCCTATCAGAGCAGAGAGACTAAGTACCTCCCACTCTCTGGATGCTCGGAGCAGCTCAATGGAGAACATAGACTTCATCTTGGCAATTGCTAAGATAGACTTCTCTCATCTTCTTCTGGTGGGGCATTCATGAGAAGAATATACAGCCAAGCTCCCATTGAAAGGGCAGAGGCTTAATTGTTTCTCCACGTGGACAAAGATCTTTGTTACACAAGACCGCATTCATTCTGATTCATCATCTCCAGTCATTCGGCTGACATCCTCTAGAAGGATGTTGAGTGTAGGGGTAAAATAACATCAACTGTAGCATTATAAAGCTTGTGCTTCTGCTTGCATGCTTGCACACACACATTACAAACTGTTGTTATTTGTTAAGGAGAACACTTAAGACATGATTATATCTTAACAGCTGGAAGTTCATTGTACTTCACATTCTCTCAACTGTGAGCACTAAAGAGAATTTGGCCCAGGACAAATAGGGCAAAATCCCACCTACCACTTCCAACTAAGCTCAAAACACTATTAACATAAGTTTTTAAAAAATAAGTAAATCTCAAGCACCCTGGGAAGATAGGAAACTGTATCTCTTTCACAGGAAAAGGAAAATTCTAAGTAGCAATAGTAATAGCTTACTTAGCCAATACTTAGACTTACATATCACTTCACAGTGCTTCACAGCCCTATCTGAACAGTTTACAGAGTCAGAATATTGCCCCTAACAATCTGGTTCCTCATTTGACTGACCTTAGAAGGATGGAAGGCTGAATCAATGTTGCCAGTGAGTATCAAATTGCTGGCAGTCAGCAGAATTAGCTTGCAATACTGCATTCAAACCACTGTGACACCATGGTTTAAGTAATTGAAAGAGATCATGACATCATGACATTAGTTCAAATTACCTCACATGCAATTACAGCCACAATGAATTTTGCACCTATAGCATTGTGTGGTGATGCCCTGCATCTTTCAGCATCAATTCACAATGTTCTCATGGGTCCAACAATGCCTCATTTCCCCCATTACCACTAGCTATCATGTTGCTTGCTTAGTTCTGACTCAGTATCTTTGCAAATCCAGCCACAAGGGGCTTTCTGTCTGCCGTTTATGGATTTGTTGTGCAAACCCAAGTGTTTGTGGATTATTTGACCAATCTTAGTTATGAAAGTATGAGACAAAGAAATTAAGCTGGGACTTGCACATCCCTCACTGTGGTATCAGCTGAACAGAGAAGGTGCCCACTATTGGAAACAGAAGTGAAAGAAATCCATGTGGACAGCTGGATGGATGCAGGTCTCTCAAGGGAACTTTACTCCCACTAATTCCAACTGTGAGGGATGCTCCGCTTCTTACCACTGTAGAGTTCAGAGTGCATTAAATCTCAGCTTTGTCACTAATTTATCCCCAAAGCATTATAACCCATTTCCATCAGTTGCATTAGCTATGAGCAGGAAAAAAGCATGTCTGGGAGACTAAATTAAATGCTCCAGAGAAAAGAGCTGTTTTCCGTCCACTTAATTACAGGGAGCCTTGCCCTGTTCCAGCCAGTGTACTAACAACTAAACTGGCACTTACTATATGTTCTTCTCCTGTTACAGAAAGTAGAGAAAATACTCTGCAACCTCAGACTGCATAAGTTCTTCCACCCTTTGCCTTCCACACCCTTCTGAATAACAGAATAACAGACTTGGAAAGGACCTTGGAGGTCTTCTACTCTAACCCCCTGCTCAGGCAGGAAGTCCTAGGGCCTATACCATTGCAGACAAATGGTTATCCAATCTCTTCTTAAAAACTTCCACAACTTCTGAAGGCAAGTTCTGGACCATGGCTGCTGAAAGATGTCACCTTTATTCATGGCATTGATATCCTATCACATCACCTAAACTCTTGAAATACACAAAAGCTGCAGTATGAATTCTAGAATGGTTGAATTTCAAAATAACAAAGAAATCTCAGCCTTTCCTCCAGATGGGCTGTGCCTTATTCTCTGGGGCCCTTAAAATGTTTTCCCTTCATATCTTATGGGCTAGCTTGGGGTCTAGAGATCTTGAACGTCATCTGCTGGGTTGCAGTGTCACAATCTCTTAGGGGCCAAATGCAGTTGGTGGGTGTGGGGAGATTCTTTCTTGGGGAAAGGAACCAGAAACCACTACTTTGAATCTGAGTTCCTTTTCCAGGAAATGACTGTCATTTAATGTTGTTCTAAAGGGAGGAATTCTACAGCAAGGCCTGCACTTAGGACTTGGAAGTTTCCTGGGCCACCAGTTCACAGGGAGCCGATGGCCCATTCTCCCCCAACCCGTCATTACTGCAAATTACCCACTTGAAGTACAAAAGGGGTAGGTGGGTAGGGAGAAAGAGCATTTTAATTTTAGATTTGAGAAATTAGTAGCTGAGCCAAGTTGCCATGGAAACTAGGTTCTCTTCGCATGCTCTCCCTTTCTACCGCAAAGTAATTTGACAACCACCTTTCTAGAATAGGGAGACAGGTCTTGAGCTATAAAACACATTCAGACCATGGCAACAGTCTATGGAGGAATCTTCCCACAATCCAATTCAGGTTCACTGTCACTATTCACATGTTCTACTCTTCCCACTGGAACATTCACCATATCCCCATGATCCAAAGATCACTCTGGCACAGAGATGGGACACCAATCCTTTTTCACATGGGATATGGACAGGGTAATTGTGGCTGGATCCTGCTATGTGTATGGCTTATTTGATTTGGGTTGAACATGCTGGGAGAAGCTAGTCAATGTGGCTTATTGGCTAGCAGAGCTTATTAATTCATAAATTAATCGGGCTTCCGACCCGGATACAGCACGGAGACAGCATTGGTCGCGCTGATTGATGATCTCTCTAGGGCTTGGGACAGGGGTTTTTCCTCTGTCCTGGTCCTGTTAGACCTCTCAGCGGCTTTTGATACCATCGACCATGGTATCTTGTTGCGACGTCTCGGGGGGTTGGGAGTGGGAGGCACTGTTTTACGGTGGTTCTCCTCCTACCTCTCAGGACGTTCGCAAACACTGTTGGCAGGGGGGCAGAGGTCGACTCCAAGGTCTCTCACTTGTGGGGTGCCCCAGGGGTCTGTCCTCTCACCTCTCTTGTTCAACATTTATGTGAAGCCGCTGGGTGAGATCATCTGTGGTTTTGGGGTGAGTTACCATCAGTATGCTGATACGCAGCTATACATCTCCACCTCAAACCACATGAGTGACACTCTCTCCGTGATGTCCCGTTGTTTAGAAGCGGTGCGGATCTGGATGGACAGGAACATGCTTCGACTCAATCCAGCCAAGACAGAGTGGTTGTGCATACCGGCATCCCGGTCCAGTTTTGAGATACCACCGTTGGTCAGGAGGTGTTGCCCCCGTGGACAGGGCACGGACTCGGCTCAAGTTGGAGGAGCAGGTGGGAGCCGTGGCCAGGGGGGCCTTTGCCCAGGTCTGGCTGGTTCGCCAGTTGCCCCATATCTGGACCGGGATGCCCTGCGCGCATCAAGCTCTTGGTCTCCCAACTGGACTACTGTAACGCTCTCTATTTAGGGCTGCCCTTGCATACCACTCGGAGGCTTCAGCTGGTGCAGAATGCGGCCGCCCGATACTCCCATGTCACACCCCTCCTGTGTGATCTGCATTGGCTTCCGCTTGCCCTCCGGGTGCTGGTTTTAACATTCAAGGTCCTGCATGGCATGGGTCCAGGATACTTACAAGAACGACTCCTCCCAGCATCAAGTACCAACCGCCCTGTACGGGCCCACAGGCGGGGTCTCCTCAGGGTCCCATCTGAGACCCAATGTCGCTTGGCGGGAACCCGGGGGAGGGCCTATTCTGCGGCCCCGCTTTATGGAATCTTCTTCGCTGGAGCTCGGTTGGCTCCCGATCTCCGCACCTTCTGCCACGAGTTAAAAACCTGGCTGTTTTTACAATCTGGGCTATGTTGACTCTTGGGGTTTTGTTTTAATAGGGGGGTTTTAAATTGCTTATTCGGCTTATAACCTGTTTAATATAGTTTTAAGTAATTTATTGTTGTATTGTATTTTAGTGTGAGCCGCCCCGAGTCCCTTGGGAGAGGGGGCGGCATATAAGTCGGATAAATAAATAAATAAATTAATTAATTAATTAATCAATTATATTATTTATAAGCTGCCTATATCCTGACCCTGGACTTTTAATGCCTTGCTATTGTGATGCATTAAGAGATGCCTTAAATAGATATTGTGGGCTTGATAAGTTAAAACTAGTTTCCTTAATTGTGCTTGGAAAACAGTTAGCAAATACTTCAAGTCTATTAATACCCTGGCATGTGTTAATATGAGATCAATTACTTCTTCCTATGAAACAATTATTTAGATGGAATCAGGATAACAATGGAGTGATCTTTCCCTCAGAGTTACTTTAGACTTTCATTATTTTCCCCTGCTAGCTTGATCTATTAAGAGATGTGCATCTTCCCTTTTCAACTGCCTACTAAAGTGGACAATTGTGAAATTCAGAAGTGCACAGTGACAGAGGAACATTCACTGAAAAGGTTAATTCCAGCAGTACCCTGTAAACCATTTACAATTAAATATGGAATTAACTTACAATGCCAGTTAACCTCCTGCTAAAGCAGCAACCTTCTGGCTACAGTACCACCTCCATTAATGGCCTATAAATATCATGTATAAGTTCTAAATGGACTGTGCAATTTTCATCCTGAATTAGAATCAGTGACAGCATTTACTTGCTTATGTAATATGGAAGCAGGCCAAATGAACCCATCATGTATCTAGGTGAAATATAAAACTAATTCTCCTTCAAGATATTCTCTGACAGGCAAAGTCTCTGCATCATTTTGTGGTAGACAGGTTGAGCTGGGCATCTATGCAAGAGGAGAGAGAGGGCACCACTGGGGTGGTTTGTTCTGGTTGGTTAGATTGCACCAAAACAGAAACATCTACCACTGGTATATATTTTGGAAATATAACACAACCACTCCATATCTGCCAATAGGAAATTAGCATCAAAATGATAGGGATTAACTGTTCTTGATATGCCTCATTTTAGGGAAATCACACTGCTCATTGGCAAGGAAAACTCACTGAATCTAGGCTTCTGCATTGGGCTGTGGCCAGAGGAATGTTTAAGAGTCTGAACCCCACATGGAATTTTAACTTCAACTCTCAATAATTTTCAGAATCAGTTTGACATAATGGTTAAGGTACCAGGCTACGAACCTGGAGACTGTGAATTCTAGTTCAGCCTTAAACTATATGAGAAGAGTAGGCAGAGCTGGGGGAGGTGGAGTTAAGCCTGTCAGAATTGTTACGTTCCTAAAACTGCTCCAAGTCCAACCCATCCTGAATTCTGTTGACCCTTATTTGGCACCAATTTAGTGTTGAACTAGATTCATGTGTATAGGGTTGAATAAATCTTCTAGGCTGCAATTTAACAGATAGTCTTGATTCCTTGAACCTGATGAATAAAGCCAGGTGTGTGATTTTGGACTATTTCCTCCCTCTCAGTCCTAAGGAAGAAGGCAAGGGCAAACCACTTCTGAAAAGTATTGAAAGAAAATTGCAGAGGCTTGTCCATGTATTACCAGGAATCAAGACTGACTTGAAAAAACCACCACCACCCTTTTAAAATATAGTTATCAATACAATATTAAGGAAAAACAAAAGTAATTGCCACTACAAAATAACTAAGGAACATAGCAGCAACTTTTTCTTCCCGTGCTCTAATCCAAAGCTGGTGTTCAGCATCCTCCCCTAGCTTCCTAGTTCATGGTTGAGCCCTTAGGGCAGTGTTTTTCAGCCTTGGCAACTTTAAGATATCTGGACTTCAACTCCCAGAATTCCCTAGTCAACCACACTGGGTGGGGAATTCTGGGAGTTGAAATCCAGACACCTTAAAGTTGCCCAGGTTAAGAAACACTGTCTTAGGGTCTAATATCAATTTATTATTTCTTGGTAGATTTAGACATCAAGATTTTTGGCTTATAAATGGCTTTTCAATTTTCTCTCTTACCTGCCTTACTATTTACTTCTTTCCCTGCAAGAAATGAAGCTTTGCTTGCCAATTCTCTCACTTTTCTCTCTACTTAATAATGATAAGAATGAGAATTCTAAAAATTAAAAGCCCTGCTCGCCATAGGAACAGAGATGGAGAGTGGGGCAGGTCAGAAACATTATTCAAAGAACAACTCATTCGTAATGGTCTGCCTGACAAGAACTGAAGACTTACAATAAGCAGATCTAGCAAGCTCTGAATCTTTAATTTAAAGGCTCATAAACCTTCAAATAGATCTAGTTACACAGAATATTTATATTCCACCTTTCTGTTTCTTGGGGGTTAACATAGTTTAGAAAGTAGATTAATCAATGCAATTGTTTTAAGTATTAACCCAAAAAGCAAAGCATGCATTAAAATTACATTTTAACAAAAGGAAAAAAAAGAGAAAAATAAACTTGAATCATGCCTGAAACCAACATATTTTCACAGAAAATGGAATGCCATTCAGAATGCAGGCAACTGTTCTCATTTAATTTTGGGAGTGACAGATTGAAAAACATCTGCTGAATGGTGGATTAAATCTAGGAGGCAGAGCCCCTTAAAAGGAAGTCTTTGGACTATCTCAGTGTTTCTCAGACTTGGCAACTTTAAGAGAGGTGGACTTCAACCCCCAGAATTCCTTAGCCAGCACATGTAGCCTGTACCAGCTGCACTACAATTATATTCTACTGAAAGCAAGAAAATAAAATGGATCCCAAAGCCCAATCTTTGGGGGGGTAGGATACATAGAAGAACATAGAAAAAGAAATGTAACAGACTGAAACTGCATCAGGATAAAGGACAGAGAGACTACCTGGAGATTTTATGGATGCATCCATGTAATTTCCTTATTAGTACAGTAATAGCAATAGCACTTAAGACTTATATACTGGTTCAGCCCTCTCTAAGTGGTTTACAGAGCATATTGCTCCCAACAAGCTGGGTCCTCATTTTACTGACCTCAAAAGGATGGAAGATTGAATCAACCTTGAGTCGGCGTGCATAAGCGCACCAATGTGCCTACCGTCCCTGTACTAATGTTCCCTTTTATTCATATCCATTTCATGTATTCATAATTATGTTTACACTTATATATGTTATCTAATACATGTTTGACAAAATAAAATAAATGAAAATAAAAAATAAGAATAAGAATCAAACTCCTGGAGTGAGCAATGGGTTAGCTTGCAATGCTGCATTCTAACCACTGCACACCACAGTTCTTTGCTGAATAAGTTTACTTTCTTTTCTTAAAGTTGATTTTTCCTCAATTTTCCAGTTCAGCATAAAATTCTGGTATGAACTGATGGTCTTTCATCCAGAGCCTAACCAGGATCCCTCTTAGTATTGAGGAATTAGCCAACATTAACAAGGTACTGTCAACTCTCCAAATAAAATAAACATAGGAAACACAGCCTACTAGAGAAACCTCCAGGACTGAGGAAAGATTTCGTTGCTTTGTTGTACTTTGACTCTAGTTCAGTCTGCAAGATTAATGGAATAACAGAATAATACCAGAATTGGAAAGGACCTTGGAGGTCTTCTACTCCAACCCCCCTGCTCCAACAGGAAACCCTATACCCGAGGTGGTGAACCTATGGCATGCATGCCGGAAGTGGTACGCAGAGCCATTACTGCCGGCACACAAGCCCTCACCCAGAAAATGTCTACTGCACATGCAAGTGCACCGCCAGCCCACCTGCTGATTGTCGGGTATCTGGTGAGCATGCGCGGCAGTGCATGGGAGACACTTGTGCATATGCAGAAGCATGCAGTGCACGGGGTGGGTGGGTCACACCGCATGCACAGAAGTGCACAGCGCAGGTCATGCACACATGCGCAGGGGGCATGGGGCGCACGCATTGCCTTCTGGGTGATGGCACGCGAGCGCACAAGCGCGCGCACAATTATCGACATAGGAGCCCAAAAAGGTTAGCCACCACTGCCCTATACCATTCGAGACAAGTGACTATCCAGTGTCTCCTTGAAAGCCTCCAGTGAAGGAGCATCCACAACTTCTGAAGGCAAGCTGGTCCACTGGTTAATTGTTCTCACTGCTAGGAAATTTCCCCTTAGTTCTAGGTTGCTTCTCTCCTTGATCAATTTTCATCCATTGTTTCTTGTCTTGCCTTTTGGTACTTTGAAGAATAGGCCAAACCCCTCTTCTTTGTGGCAGCCCCTCAAATATTGTAACACTGCTACTATGTCTCCTCTAGTCCTCCTTTTCAATAGAATAGACAAACCCAATTCCTGCAACTGTTCTTTGTATGTTTTAGTCTTCAGGCCTTTAATCAGTTGCTCTCTTATTCTATCTTCTCTTTCTTGCCACCCACCTAATTCCTCTCTAACCAGTAGCTTTTCAACAGCCCATTTCCAACCAAGAACACTAGCATTCATCAGCCTCCCACCATGCTCCAGTCCTGCCTGCCAGAATGGAGTGACTAAGGTAGTGGGCGGAAGCGTGGTGAGTTACAAGCCAAATTTAGCAGCTTGGAGTGTATCTTGTCAGGACTGGGCTGCCTCATGCATAGAGCTGAGTGGTTTCTACAGTGAGCAAGCTGCTAGGATAAAGGGTACAGTACAGCACAGTTAGGATGTGCAAGACAGAGAGGGGCAAAGTGTGCCATCTTGGTGCAGATAAGAGTTGGGAGACAGCTTGCAACTAACCAACTTATATGTGCTTTGATCCTTGGATTTGTGCTCTGGGGAAAAGTCAACTCTGTTTTGTACGTTGGATGGGGAGACTGGTCATGTGCTGCGATCACATTATCATGCCAGTTAATTTTTGCCTCCTGAGAAACAATCCTTCTGCCTACCTATCTCCGCCCCATGATAAATTCCATTTGTATGTTTCTACAAGAGTAACAGCAGCAGCAGGAGCCAGATAAAAGACCTGGCAGCCTAAAATCCTATCTGTGGATGAACGAGAAATAGGTTGAAAGAACAGTTGCATGGCAGGTATCTTCTAAAAAGACACCTGCTTCATTCAGCGCTCCACAAACCATTCATTGTTTTTATTCATCTGACTTACTTTATTCGTCTAATGCATATGGCTGCCCATTTTCCAAACAGAGGGCTCTGGGCCATATACAACAAAGCTAAATCTATATATATAAAAGTGAAATACCATTCACACATCTTAACAAAATCTCCAGAACCGTAAAGCCTACAAACTTGAAATTTGGCACGTATGTTCCTCTTGGCTTCTAGGTGTTCACTAAGAAAGGATTTTTTTCAAGTGACATCAGAGCATTAGGGGGCATTAACACACTCTGATGCTAAGGAGTTCTACTCCCCCTCCCCACCTGAAAAGAAACCTGTTCCAAATGCAAAACACAAGCAAAGGAGTTTCAGTTTCAGTTTTACTTTCACAGCACCAAGCATAGTACAGAAAGTTGAGCTAAGCCACATCCAGGCTCCTTGCTGTCTCCTTGCTTACACAGCAAATACTGTTTCAGTTTCCAAACAGCCCTCAACTCACAATGACAGGATGCTAGCCAGATAAATATCGATGGATGCTGGTAGGCAGAGGCAGAATTTTTCCCCTTATTTTCCTTCTCAAAAACTAAGCCCGACCATGTTGTATAAATATATCTTAAGATTTTATGCTATACAAAAAAGCCTAGCATAGAAATGAAAGAGTGATGCATGTACAGGTGAAACTCAAAAAATTAGAATATCGTGCAAAAGTTCATTTATTTCAGTAATGAAACTTAAAAGGTGAAACTAATATATGAGATAGACTCATTACATGGAAAGCAAGATAGTTCAAGCCATGATTTGTCATAATTATGATTATTATGGCTTACAGCTCATGAGAACCCCAAATCCACAATCTCAGAAAATTAGAATATTGTGAAAAGGTGCAATATTCTAGGCTCAAAGTGTCCCACTCTAATCAGCTAATTAAGCCATAACACCTGCAAAGGGTTCCCGAGCCTTTAAATGGTCTCTCAGTCTGGTTCAGTAGGAATCACACTCATGGGAAAGACTGCTGACTTGATAGTTGTGCAGAAAACCATCATTGACACCCTCCATAAGGAGGGAAAGCCTCAAAAGGTAATTGCAAAAGAAGTTGGATGTTCCCAAAGTGCTGTAGCAAAGCACATTAATAGAAAGTTATGTGGAAGGGAAAAATGTGGAAGAAAAAGGTGCACAAGCAGCAGGGATGACTGCAGCCTGGAGAGGATTGTCAGGAAAAGGCCATTCAAAAGTGTTGGGGACTTTCATAAGGAGTGGACTGAGGCTGGAGTCAGTGCATCAAGAGCCACCACACACAGATGGATCCTGGACATGGGCTTCAAATGTTGAAAGAAGCATCTTACCTGGCTAAAGAAAAACAGACCTGGTCTGTTGCTCAGTGGTCCAAAGTCCTCTTTTCTGATGAGAGCAACTTTTGCATCTCATTTGGAAACCAAGGACCCAGAGTATGGAGGAAGAAATGGAGAGGCACACACTGCAAGATGCTTGAAGTCCAGTGTGAAGTTTCCACAGTCTGTGTTGATTTGGGGAGCCACATCATCTGCTGGAGTTGGTCCACTGTGCTTCATTAAGTCCACGGTCAACGTAGCTGTCTAGCAGCAGATTTTGGAGCACTTCATGCTTCCTTCCACAGATGAGCTTTATGGGGATGCTGACTTCATTTTCCAGCAGGACTTGGCACCTGCCCACACTGCCAAAAGCACCAAAATCTGCTTCAATGACCGTGGGATTACTGTGCTTGATTGGCCAGCAAACTCGCCTGACCTGAACCCCATAGAGAATCTATGGGGCATTGCCAAGAGAAAGATGAGAGACATGAGACCAAACAATGCAGAAGAGCTGAAGGCCGCTATTGAAGCATCCTGGTCTTCCATAACACCTCAGCAGTGCCACAGGGTGATAGCTTTCATGCCACGCCACATTGAGGCAGTAATTGCTGCAAAAGGGGCCCAAACCAAGTACTGAGTACATATGCATGCTTATACTTTTCAGAGCTCCGATACTGTTCTATGTACAATCCTTGTTTTATTGATTGCATGTAATATTCTAATTTTCTGAGATTGTGGATTTGGGGTTTTCATGAGCTGTAAGCCATAATCATCACAATTATGACAAATCACGGCTTGAACTATCTTGCTTTGCATGTAATGAATCTATCTCATATATTAGTTTCACCTTTTAAGTTGCATTACTGAACTTTTGCACGATATTCTAATTTTTCGAGTTTCACCTGTATATAGACATTCCAAATAAGGTGGTTTTTTGCAATGTCAGAATATTCAGGTCTAATAAGTTCAAAATGTCCCTGTATTCAGGCAGCCCTTCAGGTATTGCTCCAAGGGCTTCTATTACTATTGGAACTATTGGAACAAACATTGATTTCTTCCTCCATAATCGCTCAACTTCAAATTGCAAATCACAATATTTTGATATTTTTTCTAGCTGCTTCTATTCTTGCATATGCATTGCAATATCTTGCATTGATATTGCAATATCAATGAACTTTTACCTTTTCCACAGATGAAGTAAAATATGTTGTAGGCCAGTTTGTTGTTGTCGTCATTCTTACATTATAAAGAACATAAAACTAAAATAAAAAACACATAATAGTAATAGGGGAGCTACTCAATATTTCACCAGTCCCCAGAGACCTAGGATTGATGGGACAACCAGGTCTTGAGCTACTTCTTGGCAAACAAAAGGGATGAAGCTAAACTTACTTTGGGGAGAAAATTCAACAAAGCAGTCACCACAGAAAAAGCACATCTTCCTAGGATTCAACAAGTGTAGCTTCCTAATCAATGGGACCCAGAAAACTTCCTTCCCTGGATCCGGAGGGACAGAAAGATGTCATTGGGAAGAGGTTTAGGCTGGATTTGCCATTGCAAGATGGCTGTACCTACAGAGAAGGTGTGAAAAAGTGCAAGGGACATATGAGTTAGTCACCCAACCATCCTCATATTTTTAAAAGGGAAAAGGGATAATTCAGTGAAAATCTCCTATTGAGATGCTTTGTTAATATTTGAAACTTTTCAGAGGAATGCAATGCACAGGAGTGCCAAGTTTATTTCTTTATTAAGAAAATGTATATGGCTGCCCAACTCACTCATGGTGACTCTAAGTGGCTTTTGAGTGTTACAGATTGAGCTGTCAAAGTTCTGACTAACAAGCCCAAGCCCAAGCCTCAGATCTCTCTCAAAGAACTTCTTTATTGGGCACATCGTATCAGCACAATTAAATGTAATAATAGCCTCTGAAGCAGCAGTGCAAGCCATACTGAGCCAGTCAAAGGGACTGAAACATGGAAACCTAGTTTGGCAAACTGTATCCTAGAAAGCATGTGGAAGCGAGAAACTATTCATCTAGTATAACTGAGAAATTCTAGATGATCTGGTCTCCAATTAGCAGTGTTGCTCTCAACTTTTATCACTGACAGTGTAAGCTCTATTCTTGCAGTTGGCACCATCAGTATGACTGGTAATCAGTGTTTCTCAACCTCAGCAACTTTTCAGTGTTTCAGGTGAAGTTGAAGTCAGCTTCAGAATTTCCCAGCCAGTATGCTGGGAGTTGAAGTCTTAATGAGATTCAAGGTTTTGGTATTAACATTCAAAGTCCTACAAGGCATGGGGCCAGGATATTTATGGGAGCGTTTCCTGCCGGCATCGAATGCCAACCGCCCCTGTACGAGCGCACAGGCAGGGGCTCCTCAGGGTGCTGTCTGCGACTCAGTGTCGTTTGGCGGTGTCCCGGGGGAGGGCCTATTCTATGGCGGCTCCCACCTTGTGGAATCAATTACCCCTGGGACTCCGTGTGGCCCCTGACCTTCACACCTTCCACCATGATTTGAAAACCTGGTTATTTGGACAGGCTGGGCTGTGCTGACCTCTTGGGCGGTGGTGGTTTTATATTTTAAATTAGTAAGGGTTTTTTAGATGAATTTGGCTTGTTTTATTTAATACTGTTTTAGTTAATTAATTTATTGTTCTGTTTTTAGTTGTGAGCCGCCTCGAGTCCTTTTTGGAGAGGGGGCGGCATACAAGTCAAATTAATAAATAAATAATAATAAATAATGTACTTAATGTTACTGAGATGGAGAAACACTAGCTTAGACAATTGAATCCTCCTCTGGACAACCTTCAACTCCATCACCAGAGCTATTGGCATTTTAGATTGAATTGTCTGCATTTTGCTGGCATTTACGGAAGAGAGGAAAGCCAAAGAAAAATATGCCTAAGAATACAATTAGCAAAAACCCACACAATTTTGCTAAGATCTTGGGTAGAAGCCACAGCCAGGCTACACCACAAAATGAGGTGTATTATGAGACACTTTGATATTTCCAGTAAAAAAAGGTCCCCTGCACGGCATAAGCTCAAAGGGAGCCCCTGCTAGACAATGCAGTCTTAGCTGTCCTTTTTCTCCAACAGGGCAACTGAAAGCCCAGCACAAATCCGAATAGACAGCTTCAGTTTCAAATGCAAACCATATATTACATTTCAGATATGCTGAGTGCCAAAGTTTGCTACAGCTACTAACATTTAGGTAACTAGAGAGTCCAAAGGTAACTAGAGTTACCAAAGGTAACTAAAGTATTCCCCAAAACCAGGGGTCTTCAAGCTTAACAGCTTTAAGACTTGTTGACTTCAACTCCCAGAATTCCTCCCCTAGTCATGTTAGCTCAGGAATTCTGGGAGTTGAAGTCCACAAGTCTTAAACTTGCCAAGTTTGAAGACCCTTGCCCAAATCTCTTTCTTATGGCTCTCAGTTGCTAAGAATAGGTAGTTTTCCCCCCTAGTATTTCAGAAATATGGTAATATATACCTTGAAAAAGATTTAGCACAGTTTGGGGCAGGGATGGGATTCAAATTTCTTAACAACCAGTTCTGTGGGCATGGCTTAATTTGTGAGTGTGGCTTGGTGGTCATGTGACAGGTGGGTGTGGCTTGCTGACTGGGTATGGATTGGTGGTCACGTGACTGGCTGGGCGTGGCTTTATGTAAATATTGTAAATATTGAATTTTTTATTTAAAAAAGAGCACCTTTTACCCAAAATCAGGCAAAGCAGGCAGGCAGACTGAGTTGCTCACAGAATCACAGATTCACTAACAGATCTACCTTTCTGCAATCTGCTGCTTGACTCTGCACTGAAAAATAAAAGTTTCACTCCTAAGGAAGTTCAGCTCTGCTCTCAGGCCACTTCTTCCCCCCAACCCCCTGAATACAACCCCTGACTGGGCCTCAGGGAAGCCTCTGGGGTGAAGGGAAAGCAGTACAACTTACTCTCACCACTAATTCCTTGCTTTAGTGAATTTGCTAATCCACCTTGATCCTGTTGACCAAAAAATGCTAAGCATATTCACTGGCCACCAAAGTTTGTCTGTGCTCCAGATGAAGATGCTTAGCAACCCACTGTTGGAAAAGCCCATCAGCACAAAATACACCAAGCTCCTTTCCCAAATCCCAACATCTTGCTTGGAGTAGAGCAGGGGTGTCCAACCTTGCCAACTTTAAGACCTGTGAAATTCTACTCCCAGAATTCCCCAGCCAGCATTGTCCACAAGTCTTAAAGTTGCCAGGGTTGGAAAGCCTTAGAGTAGACTTCTGTAATGATGGTTAATTTCAAAAGCAGGAGAAGCACTGGTAATGTAGAATGGTATTAATTTTGTAAAATATTTTGTATTAAAAATGTTTTTTTATTCATATTTATATGCCGCCCTTCTCCGGAGACTCAGGGCGGCTTACAATGTTTGGAGCACAACCCAATGTAATAAATGTAATGTAATTACATAATTACAATGTAATAAATGTAATGTGCTCAGCAATAGCCTTCATTCCATTGTATATGCCTGCTTATTACTAAGTGGCATTTTTACAAAGTCAGCTTATTGCCCCCAACAATCTCGGGTCCTCAATTTATCTACCCCGAGAGGATGGAAGGCTGAGTCAACCTTGAGCCTGGTGGGATTCGAGCCTGCAGTAATTGCAGGCAGCTGGAACTAAGTGCTAGGCGTTTAATAGCCTGCACCACCAAGGCTCATTCATGTCTGGATCCCGATACTCCCATGTCTGGATGGAATTTCCAACCATTGGCAAGAGTCCTAATGCTGTCCTGACCTCGCTGGAGGCGTTCAGTGCTCAGAACATGTCTGAGTTGGCTGGAACAGTATGGAAGGCTTCCTGTGAATTTGCCAGAACCCAAAACAGGGTCTTTCGATTGCAAAATGTTTCAAAATCAAAATGTTCTGTATATTCCTGGCTCTCATCCTCACGAATTAGTTCAAGGCAAGATGCAACATGACCATTGCATTCTGTACTGTAGGGATAAGTAAATCAAGTTATGAAATGGAAACTCATGCTACAAAGAGTTGGAAGATTCAGAATAATTTGGAGATATTACTTGCACCTCTTATTTAGAATACAGAATAACAGAGTCAGAAGGGACATTGGAGTTCTTTGGTAGTCCAACACCCTGCTCAAGCAGGATGCCATTTCAGACAAATCACTCTTCTTAAAAGTCTCCAGTGATGAAGAACCTGCAACTTCTGGAGTCAAGCCATTCCACTGATTAATTGTTCTCACTGTCAGGAATTTTTTTCCTTACAGTAATTGGCAGGCTCCATTACATTCATAACTCAAGGATTACCTATATTTCTAGGTTGGTTCCTTCCTTGCTTAGTTTCCATCGTTTCTTTATATTCGTTATAATGTGACTTATACGGATAACCATTACTTAAGCTTTGTTTTGATTGGCCGATTGCTTTTGACCAGGGATGTCAAACTCACATCGTCATGGCCATGTCACATGAAGTATTGGGACTTACCCCCTTCGCTAAACTGGGCATGGGCGTGGCCAGCACATGATGCATCTGGCCTGTGAGTTCGACAGCCCTGCTTTAGTTGTGATGCTAAGATTATGCCCCATAAGGTATTTTTTCTTTATAATTGAAGTCACCATGAAAAAGCTTGTAAAATGTAACCCATTCAAAGGTGTTTTATTTGTTTGCTGGACCATTACAAGAAAAAGAAGCTACCCGGGACGCCTTCAACATCTGGGCCCCTTGATGATCAAATTACACAAAACAAAAGCATCCTGCCTAAGAACAGTATGAAAAAAATCACGGAAGTAAAACTTTCCAAGGAGTTAATATTTTAGAAATGTATCTCCTTCCACAGTATTCCAATATGCAAGGGCTGCCACAAAGGTGAAGGGGTCATCCTATTTTTCAAAGCACCCTAAGGCAGAATAAGAAGCAATGGATGGAAATTAACCAAGGAGAGAAGCAACCTAGAACTAAGGAGGAATTTACTGACAGAACAATTAATCAGTAAAATGATTTGCCTCCAGAAGTAAGTGCTCCAACACTGTAAGTATGTAAGTGCTCCAACACTGAAGATTTTTAAGAAGAGATTGGACAACCCTGTCTGAAATAGTATAGGGTTTCCTGCCTAAGCAGGGGGTTGGACCAGAAATCCTCCAAGGTCCCTTCTGATTCTGTTATTCTGTAGTGCAATTGAAGGCCCCTTCCTCATGGACTAGGCAAGATGCCACTGCTTAGGAATGAGGGCTGGCAATGGGAAAACTCTGGAACCAGTCCCTCTCTCAGCCCAACCCACCTCACAAGGTTGTTGTTCTGGAAAAAAACAGAAGGGAGTGCTATGTATGTTACCTTAAACTCCGTTAGAGTGAAAAGGAAGAATATGAATCTGTTTTAAAAAACCATACTCTCAGAAGCCATCAACGAGGAAAAACCCACCCCCACCAAAAACTGGTAGGGCAAGCTACTGTGTACCGGGAGCAAACCCCACAATCCCTTGCACTGATGAGAGTCGGTAGTCTGCAAGCAAACAGCTCAGAGAACAGCAAGAGCACTATAGATAAAAATCTATGAGCCATATACAAGGTGTCTTTTAGCCACTCCAAAGATGCTGAGGAAAACCCTGGCTTTCCCCCTAAAGGCATTTTATTACAAGAATCTCCACTTTTTTTTTCACAATAAAAATCAAAGGGCCAGCAACCTGGGCCCTCACAATAACCATAAATGACATTATTTTTTTAACAAAATAATCCAAATTTCTCAGATATCTGAAAAAGTTGCCAAGCTCCAAGGTTAACAGGCTCTTTGCTAAAATTCCCACCATCACCACATATCTGATCAATGCTCATGCAAAAGTAAATATGGTTTGATTCTATGGGGCTTATTCAGAACCCCCATCAACGAAGGAGCTCTGGTCTCTGTTCAGTCACTAATCAATGCAATAAGTTTGGTATTTATGTAATGGTATTAAAGTCCTGGAGAATGGGGGGAATATAAATTGAAATATCCTTTCAGAAAACCTTTTCAAATTGAGGGCCACACTTATTTTGCTGCGGGGAGGCACTCTTTTTTTAAAAAAAGAAGCAAGATCAAAACAAACTTGAAATTCAGCATCATGTCATTAGCATTTCCATCTCATTAACCTAAATCAAAATGACTGCGCTCAAATGTTTTCTCTGACACATTCAATTTTATAATTCGGCCAGGTCATTCAGGACTAGAGCCTGTTTGCACTAAGGAACTGTGTTTGAAGAAACTGAAAAGTTTTAGGATCCCTGAAACATGCCATATGCAAGACCAGAAGTGATGCTTCAAGGTGCATCATGCAAGCAGACAGCAGCACTGATTCAGTTTCTGTCACTCGGGACACACAAAGCAGCAAAAAGACACACAAAGAATCCAATCAGCCATTCTTTAATAAGGTTCAGATGGTCATTGCTGACCACATCAGCAGCTATGTTCCAGGTGTATTATTTCTGGCCGCACTGATATGTGAGCTTTTCATTTCCTCTGGCATATAAGACAGGCAGTCTTGCACAGAACAAGCCAACTGGCTTCATGTTGGCATGCACACTTACCAGAAATAATGCCCAGGCACATGGAGAGAGGGAAAAGTGTGAAAGCCTCCCTTGAAACCAGCATGTACAAATCTCTCTCTCTCTCTCTTTCTTTCTCCCTCTCTCTTTCTTTCTTTCTTGCTCCCTCTCTTCGAATTTAAAAGCTCAGTCTGGTTGGGCTTTTAGACATCCAACAGAGTAACACTGGCTGATTTCTTTTTATAGCACCAAATGTATGAGTTTTTTAAAAGATGCAACTTACGGCAGCATCCTATGAAAGTACAATTTATTTATTTTATTAATTTTATTTATGAGACTTATATGCCACCCTATCTCCCTAAGGACTCAGGGTGGCTTACAAAGTAAAAACAATAATACATATATACAAATATTAAAAAACAATTAAACTCAAGGTCTCATAAACAATGCCAATTAAAAACTACACTAAAACTATACTAAAAAATCCTCCCCCCCCAATCAGTCCGGGTAGGCTAGTTGGAATAGCCATGTCTTTAGGTCACGGCGGAAGGAGCGGAGGTCAGAGGCTGCCCAGAGCTCTAGAGGGAGCTGGTTCCATAGGGTGGGTGCTCCCACCGAGAAGGCCCTACTCCTGGGAACCGCCAGCCAACATTGCCTGGTCGACAGCACCTGGAGAAGGCCCTGTCAGTGAGAGCGCATGGGATGTCGGGAAACTGTTTGTGGCAGCAGGGTTTCCCGCATATACCCTGGTCCAATGCCATGAAGGGCTTTATAGGTCAACACCAGCACCTTGAATCTCACCCGGAGGGCAAACGGTAACCAGTGCAGCTCACACAGGAGGGGTGTAACATGGGAGTATCGGGATCCTCCCATCACAACCTGTGCCGCTGCATTCTGGACAAGTTGAAGCCTCCGAATGGTCTTCAAGGGCAGCCCCATGTAAAGAGCATTGCAGTAGTCCAGACGGGAGACGAGTGCTTGAGTGACTGTACGCAGGGCATCTCGGTCCAGGTAGGGGTGCAACTGGCGCACCAGGCGAACCTGGGCAAATGCCCCCCTGGCCACGGCCCCCACCTGCTCCTCCAAACTGAGCCGTGCGTCCAGGAGGACACCCAAGTTGCGTACCCTATCTATGGGGGGGTAACACCTCTCCTCCCATAGCTAAAGATGGAATCTCCTGGCTAACTCAAGATGCCAGTACGTACAGCCACTCGGTCTTAACCGGGTTGAGCCGGAGCCTGTTCCTCTCCATCCAAACCTGCACTGCCTCCAGGCACCGGGACATCACTTCGAGGGCATCACTGGGTTGGTTAGGGGTGGAGATGAAAAGCTGGGTATCATCAGCATATAGATACCTCACCCCAAAACCACGGATGATCTCACCCAGCAGCTTCATGTAGATGTTGAACAGGAGGGGGCGAGAGAACCAACCCCTGGGGCACCCCACAAAGGAGGGGCCTCGGGGCCGATCTCTGCCCCCCTGCCAACACTACCTGCGTATGACCCGAAAGGTAGGAGAACCACCGTAGAACGGTGATCCCCCCCCAACCCCTTGAGGCGCCGCAGTAAGATACCATGGTAGATGGTATCAAAAGCCGCTGAGAGGTCTAACAGGACCAGGACAGAGGAATAACCTCTGTCCCGCACCCTCCAGAGATCATCCACCAGCACAACCAATGCCGTCTCCGTGCTGTACCTGGGCCTGAAGCCCAATTGATACAGGTCCAGATAGTCAGTTTCCTCCAGGAACAGTGGGAACTGTCAGGCCACCACGCTCTCAGCAACCTTCGCAATAAAGCGAAGGTTGGAGACTGGACGAAAGTTGTTTAAATCAGCCGGGTCCAGGGCAGGCCTCTTGAGAAGGGGCCTTACCACCGCCTCCTTCAAGGTGGAAGGGAAGGAACTCTCACTCAAAGAGGCATTTATTACTGCCTGGAGCCAGCCTCATGTAACCTCCCGGGCGGCATAGACCAGCCAGGAGGGACACAGGTCCAATAAACACGTGGCAGCACTCAGCCTCTCCATAATCCTGTCCACCTCATTTGGAGTGACAGGATCGAAATCCTCCCAGATGACATCTCTAAGACCAGTCGCTATACTCCCATCGGACTCTGCCCAGTTGGAGTCCAAGCCTGTCCAGATCTGAGCGATCTTGTCCATCAGATGCTGACTAAACTCCTCAGCACGTCTCTGCAAAGGGTCTCCCCCCCCCTCTGGTTAAGGAGGGAGCGGGAGACCCTGAACAGGGCGGCTGGGCGGTTATCTGCAGACGCAATGAGAGCAGAGAAGTATGCACGCTTCGCCACTCTCATTGCAGCAATATAAGACCTAATCTAGGATCTTAACTGCGATCAGTCAGATTTGGACCTGCTGGATCTCCAACATCTCTCTTGGCCTCTCTTCTGCCGCTTCATTTCCCGAAGCTCTGCAGAAAACCAGGGAGCTAATCAGGATCTGCAGCAGGTCAGAGGCCGAAAAGGAACAATTCGGTCTAATGCCCCAGCAGCTGCCGTCTGCCAGGCCTCCACCAGGGTCTCCACCAAGCTGTGGGCAAAGGAGGACGGAATTGACACAAGCGCCATCTGGAACCCTTCCGGGTCCATTAGGCGCTTGGGGCGGAACCATCTCGTTGGTTCCGTCTCCCAGCAACAAGGGGTGGCATATTGGAAGGCTAGTCGAAAGAGGAAATGATCCGTCCATGACAGGGGTAGTTGGAAGTCCCTCCCCCCCAGATCAATTCCCCACTGTACTGAGATGAAAACAAGGTCAAGTGTGTGTCCCCCCCTCATGAGTCAGGCCCTGTATTACCTGAGTCAGGTCCATGGCCGCCATGGAAGCCATGAACTCCTGCGCCACCCCCAATATCTCTCCCAGAGACGGCAGGTTAAAATCCCCCAGCACAATGAGTCTGGGGAAGTCAACCGCCACCACCGAGAGGACATCAAGGAGGGCAGGCAAGGCTGTAGCCACGCAGCTGGGAGATAGTTATGCAAGCAACAGACCCAACTGACCCCCATTTACCCAATTACATTATTTCTTTCCCGCCGCCCCCCCAGGACTTTCCATTCTGCCAAAAGCTCTCCAAAAGTTTGAGCATGGAGTTTTCACCTCCCCTGCTACCAGAGCCTCTCAAGTGGAGAAGATTACAACTGAACACACTCATACATGCAAAACAGATGCTCAATCACTTACCTGTAATTTTGCCCCTAGCATCAACCCTGAATAGCGTCCAGCACTCACACTGAAACATGTGCAGACTTGTCTTGTGAACCCTTTGAAGTCAGGAGGACTCGTGTATGTTAACGCTGAAGCAGGACCTTTGAACTTTGAACAAAACAGGAGCTTTGAATGCCTCGGATGGTAACTCCCTTAATCACTGGATGGCTGACAATGCTGAGCGGGGCTTCTGTCACCTGTCCCAGGTACCCCCGTCCCACTCCCAGCAACTGGGAGGACCATCCCTGCAGTGCAAGAAATTAGCTGCAGTCACACAACCCTTCACCCTTTGCCACTGAGTTAACCCGCTGCTTGGCTTCACATAACGTACTGGTCCATAACTAACAGAACGGATTGCATTCGGAGCATACAATAAATCAGGTTTTAAAAAAACACCGAGCAGGTTTACAACCGACCAAACTTTCTGTGTCAGGAAAGCAGCACAACAATGCGCCCGACCAAGCGTGCTGTGTGAGCGCCCAACCTTTTGTTTTGTACACACTGATTTTCCGGGCCGTGGCCAAATCCCCTCTGCTGCGCGCACGCGAGCGAGAATTCCTGCAAGGAACGTCGGTTATCCCAGTCCCCCCACAATATTAGGCAGCCGTAAGGACCGGGTTTGCTTGCCTGTTTCCCCGTCCTGCGCTACTTTTGCACTGGGACCGCCGAGGCGCAGGAAGCGCCCGCTCCTCACACTGCGCCTCTTCCCCGAATTGCCGCCGCGCGCCGCCGGGACGCTCCTCTCGCGCCGCCCTCACCTGGCTCCGGCTTTACCCCGCGTCTTGCACGACGATCCCCCACCACCACCACAACGGGCGCAAATCCGGGCCAGCGCGACTCGCGGCAGTCCACCACAGTCTGTCCGCCAGCCGGGCTGCTTTAGCGCCGCTGCGCCCCGCCTCGCCTCGTCGCCTACACTTGGCAGGGCGGCGGAGCCGGGCGCTGGAGGAGGGGGGGCGGGGCGCGGTTGGGCATCCTAGACGCTAATTGGCTGCTTATCTCAGTTTGGGCACGCGGGGAAAGCGGCCTGGCGGCGTGGTGGGGCGGGGGCAGCCAAAACTGGCTTTGTTACGCCGCTCGCTGGCAGCTGCCAGGCGGGTGGAAAACACTGGGGGCGAGGGGAGAGACAGCTGTAATGATATGTGTCGCAGACGGACGGCACGCGGCCCCTCCCCATGTCCCTCCCCCCCCCCGCGGGTCGCCTGAAGGGGTGGGAGGAGGGGGTGGGAGAGGAGCTGAGCTAATTGCTCCGAAAGGCAGGAGGGGCTTTTTACAAATTGCACACCGCCTTCCTGCCTCGAGTTCTCCGCGCGTATCCGCCCGCGTCCCGCCTTCTGTCCCGGGCGGCGTGAGAGGACTATGAGTGGGTCTTCAACCGTGTGTTTGGGGGGGGGGTGTCAGTTATGCAAAACAGCCCCGAATCCTAAGACTCCTAGACTTCAGGATGAAAGTACGCGGCTATCGATATTCTGATCAAAGATTAATAGCGAGGCTTGTCACGATGTTGGGGATAATTCAGCCTTGTTGGTTTTTTTGGGAAGGAGAGGACGAGAGAAACGTGCGAATTGGGGCGGGGGGGAATGCTGCAAAATAGAGCCTCCGTGCTATGGAGACATTGCATCTTGAAGTAGGGGGAGGGGCAGAGAAAAAACGGGGGAAACAGGTCTGCCGCTTGCAAGCTCTGCTTCAGGTTTATATAATGTCCAGACAAAACACGACATCAAAATCGCCATCTATTGACTCAGTCTGGAATATTTTGGTAAAGCCACATGCAAACAACTTTTGAGATGTAGCCAGAAATAATAACAATTTAACTTACAATCTCTTACGTTGGTAATTGGAGTTGGATTCACACAACCTTTCTAACCTGTTTACTAAATTAATCATTTTCTAGGTTATAGCATAACCTATGTTTTGCATAACCTATAACATCTAAGGAGCCACCATGGAGCAGTGGTTAGAGTGCAGTACTGCAAGCTACTTCTGCAGCCAGCTGCCTACAATCTGGCAGTTCAAATCCCATCAGGCTCAAGGTTTCCATCATTCCATCCTTCAGAGGTGGGTAAAATGAGGACCCAAATTGTTGGGGGCAATATGCTGACTCTGTAAACTGCTTAGAGAGGGCTGTAAAGCACTATAAAGCGGTATATAAGTCTAAGAGCTATTGCTATAACACATTGAACTGGAAACTAAAGAAACAGTTTGGATTTATAAAACAAGTAAGCTGCAAAACCAACTCAACCCAATCAAGGATGACACTAGCTGCTCATGCTTTGTGAAGTCTTTTAACTGATCTACTGTTATATATTGTGTGAACCAGCTTTTAACATTTGGAAACCTGTTTCTACATTTATTTTTTAAGACAAGTTTGGAGTCCAGAAGTATCTTTGCTTTTGCTTATATCATGATTGCTAGAAGACATACAAGATGAAAACAGTCTTTCTAGAAGGATTCTTCCCTCTCATTTTCTATCGGAGTCTCTAATATTCTAATATGGAAATTGTGTACCTTGAGGTCCCAATGCCATTTGAAGTCTCTTAAGTACTTAAAAAGAAGAATCCTGCCTTAAGCCAAGATTTCTGATAGCAATAGCTCTGATAGATTTTTCTTCCCTGGATTGGATTTGTCCAATCATCTTTCAAAACCTCTGGAATTTTTTTTACAAAAATAAATAAATAAATAGAAAAAGGCAAGTTTGGTACCACCACACTATGTTAGGACTACATTTCCCACAATTCCTAGCTGCCATGGTAAACAAAATTCTTGGAAAACCAAACTCAAAATGGGAAAAACTGCCAAAAGTAAACAGCCTGTGAAATGATGAAGTCACTCTTGTCTGCCTTTGGTTGGTTGGTCGTTATTTTTCACCAGTGAGTTTTGCTTCGCTCTTCTTAAAATGCTTACTTTCCATAAACAACTTATGTTTTTTGTTCTGTTCTGCAGAAAGGTGTCCCAACCCCTTTCTCCCTGCATTTCTTTTTAGCTCTTGAGTGACATTTTCCACAATGTAGGTATAAAAAATGAAAGGCATAAAATTGGAACATTTTACAGCAAACGTCAAATAAAGAAGTCTTATCTCCTGAAGATTATTTCTAGTTCAAATGCACAGGTGGCAAGGCGTAAAGGATATTCCACTGAATGCAAGTCCCAAGGAACAATTCCAGGTTAAACAAAGACATTTTCATCTTAACCAGATATCCAAGTTCTAGGTCAAGGGTGACCAACCTTGGCAACCTTAAGACCTGTGGACTTCAACTCAACTTAAAGTCTGCAGGTCTTAAACTTGCCAAGGTTGGACATTGCTGTTCTAGGTCAGTTTAACCACCTGTCTCTCCCCAACATCTTTTGAAATTTATCCAGATTTATCCATATTCACTACCATTTTGGTTTGCGTTCGCCCTAGGCAGATGATCAACAGGATGTCCCTTGCATCTCCTCTGCCTCCCACGTGGAGGACTTCAATTCTTCTACAGCAACATCAGGTGCCAAGCGCAACACTTGGGGAGAAGGTAGAGAACATCCAGAGTACCAACTTCCTGCTATATTCTGTGGAATTATTACTTGGAAGTTTTGTCTGACTATACCTTCAAAGATCATGCCAACAAAACCATGCAACTAGTAAAGTCATGCAAATGAGACTAGTAGAAGCTCAAATAACTACTATTGCTCAGACAGTGCAACATATCCTGCAGAAATATAATGCCTGCATGCTTGATTCCACATGGGGAAGCACCTTACAAAGCTACCTTACAGGTAGTCCTTGATTTACAACCATTCATTTAGCAACAATTTAAAGTCACAACAGCACTGAAAAATAAGAGACTTAGGATCCGTTGTTACGCTTACCACTGTTGCAGCATCCCCACAGTCACGTGATGAAAATTCAGGCACTTGGTATCTATTTACGATGTTTGTAGGATCTTGGAATAATGTGATCACCAATGGCTGGCTTCAGACAAGCAATGCCAATGACTGGATTCACTTAACAACTGCTTGATTCACTTAATAGAAGTATTTGCTACTGTGGCAGAAATCGGGTGTGGCTTCCTTAACCACCTTGCTTAGCAGTGGAAATTCTGGTCCAAGTTCTGGTGGCAAGTTGAGGACTTTCTGTATACCAAGCTACCGCACTCTCCCCTCTAGGCTAACATTTTCTACTTTGGTTGCCAGCAGCTGTTCATGCTCTCTCTCTCTCTCTCTCATTTATCACACATTAATTCATCTGCTCCTAATTATTCAGTTGGTTCCCTATACCTTGTCCTGGAGCACTTCAAATTGTTTTTCTGCCTCTCAATCCTTCTGATGCCAGCAAAACAGGCATCTAAGGCTCATCGGGGCTGTTTTGACTACTTTCAAGCCATCAGCATTGGCGCTGGCATCTGGATGAGTCTGTCGCGTGCAGGGAACAGCCAGCCAATCAGCGATTGCTCTTTCTGGCCAATTGTTCAAGGCAGAAACTGCCAGCCAATGGGGGCTTCTTTGTGGGCTGGTAACTAAGTGTGTTCTCTTCCCCAACCTTGAGTTCAGTGCTAAACAGACCACCTTCCCTCTTGTTCACAAAAACCAAAGGGAATACACTGCTGTTGTTTCCTGGTGATTGAATGCTTACCATGATAGCAAGCCACCATTGCCTTTTAAGCAAATGGCAGTGTGCTGGCATCTAACAGGGATATCTTACTCTTTTACCAGTGCAGGGCTATGATGGAATAGGGTAGGTAGCAGAAGTCAGAAATCCCCCACCCCGCAGAAAAGATACGTGGTGCCCCTTCATGCACAAAGCCCTGTGCACTGGCATTTCCCTGACCATGGATATAATATCCCTGGCAAAGGGATACCTTGACACTGCAATATTCAGTCCCATCCCACTTACCAAGTCATGAGATCAGAAGAGGATACATCTTGCAGAAGTGGCAGAAGATTTAGAAGATCCTCTAGGAAGCCATTGCCAATGAATACAGCTGATATTACTGTGAACAAAATGGTCCGACTACATGTAGTACTCGACTTACAACAATTCATTTAGTGACCATTCAAAACTACAGTGGCATTGAAAAAGTGACTTAATGACCATTATCATACTTATGACTGTTTCTGTTCTGACCCAGCCTTAGCAGAAGCAAGAAACAGACTCCTTGTCACAAAAACCCCCTTTATTTACCTCTTGTAAATTAATTGCATTCACCCACTGAAAAGTCCAGACAATAGTCCTTCAAAGAATTAATGGAAGCAACAGGCCTTATCAGTTCCTTGCAATAATTGCAAGGTCGTGAGCTCCCAGCCAAAGGCTGCAAATTAAGTTCTGGCAAGCAGTCTCTGTGGCAGGAACACCATGAGCAAAATCTTCAGAAAGACGAACTGTTGTCTCCTATGACAACCACCCCATTTCCTTCTGTTTATTCTCCAGCCATTCAGTGTCCATGTGTGCTTTACTTCCCGAGTCAACTCCTTGACCTCTGTTGTTCCCCTCTCCTAACAGCTCTGCGCATATGTGCATCTGGAATAGGGCCCAGCTGTTCTTCCTCCTCACTCGTATCAGTCTCCAAAGGCAGCTGCCTCTCCGGTGGCTGGGAAATGTTGGACAGCCCTGGGTCTATCTCTGCGTCTGATGCAGAACATCCCTCAGAGCCTTCCCCAGGCTCCAGAAGTGGCCCAAGTTCCTCCTCAACCTCCTCAATGTCTGATTCTGCCGTCAGTTCCGCTGGTGGATCACAACAGTTGCAGCATCCCCAGGGTCACATAATCAAAATTCAGATACTTGACAACTGACCCATTTTTATGACTTGTAGTGACCTGGGGTCATGTGATTCCCTTTTGCAATCTCCTCTAACAAGCAAAGTCAATGGGGAAGCCAGATTCACTTAGTAACCTTGTTACTAATTTAACAAATGCAATGATTCATTTCACAACTGTGGCGAGTCGTAAAATGGGGCAAACTCACTGAACAAATGTTTCACTTAGCAATATAAATTTTAGACTCAATTGTGGTTGTAACTTGAGGAATACCTGTATTTGACTTGGAACACAATTCTTTATGACCTCTTATGCTTTCTGTTGCTGCAGCCTGGCTAATTTCCTGATTCGTTGGTGGCTGAGGTGGAATGTGTGTACAATCTCATACAAGTAAGTGTGTACAACTTACAACTGATCCCTGTATAATTGGTTCAACAGCTGTGGACAGGAAGGCACTACAGAGTGATAAATTCGGCAGAAGAAACCATTGGTTGCCCCCTAATACCACTAGATGACATTGTCAGGTCTGGCTGTTTCAGCAGAGCAAGGAAGATACTTAGGGATGATTCACACCCTGACCAGTGTCTCTTTTCACTTTTACCATTGAGCAGAAGACACCAAAGTATAGCCAGCCAGACAAACAGGTTTAAAAACAGTTTTTATCCATAGGCTGTCAGACTTCTAAATACAACTACAACCACTTCATGCTTACATGGAAACATATGACTGGTTTCTCCCTACTTACTTGTATAGGGATTATTTTCTATATTCATGTTGTATTGCATTTTTGTTATGGATAGCACCAGTAGAGGCTAGATCAATTTCGTTGTATATATGTACAGTAACAATAAAGATGATGATGATGATGATGATGATGATGATGATGATGATGATTATTTGGTGTCTTGAAAGTAGCCAACAGGGACATGCTCTTTGGAGTTGTAAAACAGATGGAACAAGATGACAGCTCGCTCTGTGGGAGGAGCAGAGGAGCTAGTGGGACTTGGGAAGGAAAAAGAAACAGAGAGGAGGCAGCAGGCAAGGGTTGTGTTTTCCTCTTTTTGATGTTGGATGTCTGAGAATGGCATCTAAGCATGGTGTATGGTGTTGTTCCAGGAGCTTCATACTTGAGAGTTGTCCAGTGTTGGAGATGTCCAAGCTCGCTCTCAGCCAAATATAAGCCCTCAACTTATAACCAGTTGCATGTCAACTATTTGAAGTTATAAATTCCTCACAAAGAGACCGTCCCACTGAGTACAAGAAGTACCACCCCATGCTTGCATGACTTCAATTTATGAGGTTTTTGATAGAAACCATCAGTTGCTTTTTGGTTCCAGCAAAAACTGGCCTATAGCGAACAATGGATTCACTTAATGACTCCTGCAACAAAAGGTTGTAAAAAGGGGTCCAACCATTTGGTGATCCTACCTGGTTTCTCCAAGCAGCTCTGCAATACTGCAGTCCAATTTGTCTTCTCTTGCTGGGCTGAGCACTTCTTCCTCTTCCCATGTTTCTTGAGAAATGGTCAGATTCATATCTGCATTCCTCCACTCCTGCTTTGCCCTCCTCCTTGAAGTTCACTCCTTTCCCAAAGCTGCAATTCGCAGGTCAGAGCTTGCCCTGTCTCTTGAGTCTCACTGCCTCCTCTGCCTTGCCTATTCTAGGTATGACTTTGTTCTGTAAACTACCTGCAGGATTTCTTAGGGAGCGGCAAGTCTGCAGCTTTCAGGTAAGAAGACAGCCCAAGTGAAAGAATCAGGACAAGTAGGTCCTTGAGATCAGTTAGCAGTTTCGGAGCCTGTTTAAGTTGACAATTAAGTTGACATAAAGAGTCAGCCCCATCATTAGACAAATGAAATTGTCTCCAATGGCAACTACTGAGGATGGCATTCCAAAACAGGTAGTCCTCAACTTACAACTTTTCATTTAGCAACCAAAGTTACAATGGCACTGAAAAGAGAGACTTGCAATTGTTGCAGCATCCCCACAGTCATGCAATTAAAATTCTGGTTCTGTGCTACCAGAATGTATTTATAGAGTCCTGTGGTCATGTGATCATCCTTTCTGGCCTTCCCAGAAGTAAAATCAATCGGGGGGAACCAGATTTGCTTAGTGACTACATTATTCACTTAACAATTGCAGTGATTCATTTAATAACCATGCCAAAAAAAGGTGGTAAAATCAGGCACAACTCATTACCTTGCTTAGCAACAGGAATTCTGGTCTGTTCCTAGGAATTAAATTTAAACTTGAAAATTTTTCTGAACAATTTACTGTAGATTAACATCTAAATAATGGTTCTGATGGTTTGCTGACTGTTCAGTGCCTTTCCCTTACCCATGAGACATTTTTACAGCATAAGTCAGCTGCAAATCTTGCAGAGGTTAAACTGCAGGATCCCTTTATTTTGGGATAATGTCTTATTTGCTGTTAATGGGGGAATACACAGGTTGTTCCCCTTACTGATATATCAGATTTCTGAATATGTACAGAGATGTGCAAATGGACTTACCCAAACCATGAACTTCATGAATTGCTATGTCATATATTGAGTGTGAGGGTCCGTGATGGCTCAGTGGTTAAAACAAGCTGAACTTGTCAGCTGGAAAGCTGACAGCCGAGGTTCGAGACCCAATGGGATGGGATGAGCTCCTGTTACTTGCCCCAGATCCTACCCACCTAGCAGTTCAAAAACATGCAAATGCAAATAGATAAATAGGTACCACTTCAGTGGGAAGGTGACAGCATTCTGTATGCCTTTGGCATATAGCCATGCTGACCACATGATCATGGAAATGTCTTGAGACAATGCTGGCTTCCTCAGCTAGCAAATGGAGATGAGCACTGCCCCTCAAGTCAGACATCTGGGCAGGGGAAAGCTTTACCTTTATATTGAGTGTATATTACTATGTGTACTGTAGCTTTAAGTCCAATTTATATTAATCACAAAGACTGATCTTAAAGGGGCTATTTCACATTTGAAGGATCCAGGATTTCCATTCTTATGGTAGTCAAGCTACAAGAACCCTCTCCTCATCTTGACTTTCAGGATGTTACTCCCAAGAATTTAGATCATCCTTTCTCAACCCTTTCACTCTGGAGAATCCCTTGAAATAATTTTCAGGTCTTAGGGAAACCTGGATAAAAATAAGACACACATACAAAATTTCATAATACACTTCTAATCTACATTATGCATATTCTCCAACATTTACAACAGCAAAGTGACATAAAAATTCCCATCACAGAATACTAATTGTTATGTTTGCATGAAGAGTCAGACGCGAAGAGCTTCAGTGAAGAGTTTATTAAGTGACTACAGCTCGAATGGACCCGACTTGGCTGGGCTACGGCTGCTTCTTATAGCCAGCAGCCGTAGTTGCCAGCCAATCAGAGTGCAGGGTTTTCCTGCACTATTTAAACCAATCCTATTTGACATTTTACAAGAACAATTCAAACTTAACCAATAACATTCAAACCTACATACATAACACCTCTCCCCACTAGGTTCAGTCCATACCAAACCCCAACCTATCTAATGTATTCTTTTAAATAGATGGGGCTCTTGCGTGTACGTTGAGACCTTCGTGGTTCAGAAGTTTTAACATTCTCACCCAGTGAGAGAGGAAATGTGTCTGCTGACATTTCCCCACTGGGACTTCCTGTGAAAGAAGACCCTGTTTGATTGTTAGAATCTGATCTCTCCTCCCAACCCATCTCCAGCCCAATGTCAGCACCCAAGTCAGGTAGTGATGTACAATCTTCCACTTCTAAGGATGGATTTTGGCATTGTGACAGGTTTTGGAGTGGTTCCTGTCATAATGGCTCGTTACACATGGGGTTGATTCTTGCTTGCTGATTTTCCTCCTGTTCCTCCCCTTCCCCCCTAGAATTGACATCAGGTGAGGGAACTAGAGAGGAACAAGTGCGATGTTCCTGAGAGAACCTGGATTTAAGTTGATCAATGTGCCTGCTCCAGCGGAGTCCATCCTCTGTTTGCACCCTGTAAGAATGAGGGCCTGTGATGTGAGTTATCTCAGCAGGAATCCACAAAGGTTCACCCATAAGGTTCTTAGCATAAACAGAATCACCCACACTGAATGTGCGAACTTTGGAAGTGGAATCTAGTGGTGCGTTGGGTTGCGTAAGTGGGATGAAGGCGGTCAAGGGAAGACCTAAGTTTCCTACCCATCAACAACTCTGCTGGGGATAAGTTATTAGATGGGTTAGGAGTGATGTGCTGAACACTAAGAAGTTTTTCAACTTTCTCAGTGATGTCCCCAGGACCCAGTTGCTGAAGCTTCTCCTTGGTAAAACGTACCATGCTTCAGCCCGCCGTTAGCGAAGGGTGCCCAGGGGCAGCAAGGGCATGTCTGATACCTTGTTCTGCTAAATAGGATTCAAAGAGGTTGGATGTAAATTGAGGGCCATTGTCAGAAACAAGAACATCAGGTAACCCGTGGGTTACAAAAGTTTTCTGAGCTGCTTGATGACAGCATCAGTTGTGGTGGATGCCATGGGAATTACCTCTAGCCATTTGGAATATGCATCTACTATAATAAGAAAGGTGTGCCCTCTGGTAGGGCCAGCCAAATTAATGTGAATCCTGGACCATGGGCCCCTAGGACATTCCCATTCCTGTGTGGGGGCAAGAGGTGGGACAGGCCTGACTACCTGACAGTTGGGACAAGATGCAACCCAGTTTTCAACCATTTTGTCAATACCTGGCCACCATACATAACTCCTGGCCAATCCCTTCATCCTTACAATACCAGGATGACCCTCATGTAACATTTCCAAAACCTCTCTTTGCAGTTTTGCAGGAATAACCACCCTCTTACCCCACAAAATACATCCTCTTAATACAGATAATTCAGTTTGCCTGGACTTAAAAGTTGGGCAAGGTGAGGTAGATCTTGAAGAGGCCAACCTTTCTTAATCCAGCCTATAACAGGAGCCAACACAGTGTCTTTGGCAGTCTCTCTGGCAATTTCAGCAGCATGAACTGGAAGCTTGGCAACAGTTTCTAGGAAAAAAGTGTGTGTTTCAGGTTCAAAGTCCCCCTTGTGGTAAGGAAGTGGGCAACGACTCAGTGCATCAGCATGTCCACTGTCCTTGCCAGGCTTGTGGATAAGTTTGTATGAATAAGCAGCAAGAAATTCAGTCCACCTCAGCATTCTTGGTGACAGGATAATAGGTGTAGGCTTGTCTCCTGCCACAATACCTAACAAAGGTTTGTGATCTGTAACAATGGTAAATGTTCTCCCATACAGATATTCATGAAATTTCTTAACAGCTGCAACAATTGCCAATGCTTCCTTGTCCAATTGGCTGTAATTCCTCTCTGCTTTGGTCAAAGTGCAGAGTAAAATGCAATAGGGGCTTCTCTCCCACTGGGAAGCCTGTGGCTCAAACCCCCCCCCCCACAGCCTCTGCAATAAAATTCTTGCCTCTTTCTTCCAAGGTCTTTCCTTTTCTTCTCCATTCTGAGTCTATAAATTCCTTCCTCCACCTCACTACAGTCTGAATCAGAGTCTATTTGCTCATAATGGGTTGTTGTGGACTTTTCCACATCAGAATGGCTTGAGGCCTTGTTAATTTTCTTCATGGCTGCTGCTGAGGACTTGGTTGCTTCCGCTGAAACAGCTTCCTCTATGGCCTCCTTAAACGTGATCTTAGGTTTCAGTAGTAATTTGCTCTGTAAGACCTTATCTTTAAGGCCTAGAACAAACTGATCACGCATGGCCTCTTCTAAGTTGGTAAACTCACAAGCACCCCCAATGTCCCTTAAACTTGCCACGAAGTTGTTAACATTTTCGCTTTCCCCTTGATCCTGACGATGAAACTCATGTCTCTTAATGAGGCACGATACTTGTGGGGTGTAATGGGCTCTTAAAAGCTTTTCTAAATCAGGCCATTCCATTACCTTCAAGTCTGCAGCTCCCGCCAACGCCTTCGCCATCTTGAAGACTGCCAGACCGCAGTGCGTGAGAAATACCGCCCTCTTCCGCTTCTCGGGGATGTCGGCGAGGTCATTTCCTTCCAAATACATTTGGAAGCAATCCGCATACGACTCCCAGTCTTCTGCTGCCGGATCGAACGGGGCTGGGGGTGGTGTTCAGCGCAGCCATCTCGCTCTTCTGCTTGTCTTCCGCGTCGTCTCTTCTTCAGGGGAATCCCACCTTCATCGCCAGTGTTATGTTTGCATGAAGAGTCAGACGCGAAGAGCTTCAGTGAAGAGTTTATTAAGTGACTACAGCTCGAATGGACCCGACTTGGCTGGGCTATGGCTGCTTCTTATAGCCAGCAGCCGTAGTTGCCAGCCAATCAGAGTGCAGGGTTTTCCCGCACTATTTAAACCAATCCTATTTGACATTTTACAAGAACAATTCAAACTAAACCAATAACATTCAAACCTACATACATAACACTAATGCTACACAAAGTTTTTAAAACGTGATTTGTTTTCTCCAGTCGTTTTTCCTGTGGGACCCCAGTTGAGAAAGGCTGGTTTAGGCACACAGTAAGAAGGAAAAAATGGCAAAAATGGCTCCTTGAAAACTTTAACTGATTCTCATAACCTGAAATAGGCTCTTAGAATCTTAAAATCAACTTCATTTTTCCATATTGTACACTGCAGACTTACTGTAAGTTAAACAGCACCACTGTGTGCCCAGTTCCTGAATAACACCTATACAGAATGATATATAGAAAATAACATTATTTTGAAAAATGATTTATTAATAAAAGTGTAAATATATGTCCCATTTTAAGTTGACAATATAGGAAATAGTTTGTTATTCTTCCTAATTATCAGCTTAACTATTTACCATATCTAAGAAAGGAATATAACATTCTACATATGCAGTTCAACTTTGCTAATAGTGCTAAATATTAAAAAATATTTAAGCTTACCACCACCACATCCCATTCTCTTGCAATAGGTACACAATTACTTTAACTGTCAGCACATTTCCCTATTAAATCCAACAAAGGTGAGGGTAACATTTAAATTTTCAAGACAGGTGTCATTTGATGGACAGCATTGTGATCAGTGTATGGTTTCTGTGGGTAACAAGGTAGGGCTTATGTCTTCAGCTTTCATCAGGATGCATTGCCCTGAAGTTCATTTCCCTGGTTAAATCTTTGTTTCAGTGGGTAAGATGACAGAGAGGATTCCATATTTTTTGAAAGAGAGACATTTTAATAGTGGCAGCAATTCTCTGGTGTGCAAATCTAAGATAGGAACTATCCACCAAGCTCATTTTCAGTGGAATCATGCTTTATAGAGATCTATGACTCATCTTGTGCTTCACTAACCTTTGATGCACCTTTCAAATAGAGTTTGTTTTCATTTCTGAGGAATTGATGAAAGTGGATGGTAATTGAACATTTGCTTCATTTTTCTCCAGAGAAAAATTCCTCCTCCTCTGCCTTGACTGGAGATACAAGTTGCTTAGACACAAATGCAGCTTTTTCTGGTTTTTCTTGCAGAAGACCAAATCTGCATGGTATTTCCTCAGCAGGAAAATCTGGCTGATTGTTGTTTTCAGAGCCACTGGGTCATCACATTTGTAGACAGTAGAAAAGCTCAGGCTATCAGCTTCCAGAATTCCCCCTGAAACAAGGGAAATGAGTTGTGGGTTTCTGATGGACTTTGTTGTCCCAGCAGCAGGCTATGGAAAGTCTATTGGAACTTCTGGTTTTTGAGAAATGTTGTGATAAGTGGAATCTGTAGGTTTGTTAGTGACACATTCATGACTCTCATTTTCCTTGCATTCCTCTCCACTTAACAAAGATGCATCATTTGATGATCCACTTAAGTTTTCTACTTCAAATTTCTCCAATATTAGATCCGTAATATTAGGCTCTTGGTTGACTGAAGGGTGGTCAAGAAATTCATAAGGATTATCTCTGCTTCTTAAATTCAGTGGGACGATCATTGAAAGAGTACTGGCTATGCTCAGAGTATCTTCTTCTTGTACTCTAGTAAATATACATACATGCATTAAAAAACAAGCTATGTAGGACATTTAAGCTGATATTATTGCTCTATGTGCATATATAAGTGTGTGGATAGAAATACAAATGCATGCACTTGTATCATGTGGCAGAATAAAAATCTTACATGCTATCTCTCCTCTCACTAAAGTTAATAGACCTGTTTTAAAACATGAGAAGCCACCCAGTTACTAATTACCGCTTATGGACATGGTCATCATCATCTTTATGAATGGATGCATGTTCATCACCAGAAGCTGCACTTCTGTGATTCTTGTCAGTCGTGGAAGCTTCAGGAAACTGAAGCATACTCTGATGGGAATCTGAGAACAAAAATGATAATGTTGATGTTCTTACAGTCTATTACCTCCTTATACATCCCAAACCATCCATCATTCCTACCTGTTTCAGGTCTGTTTGTAGTTGGGGATAAATCTTGCTTGCGTTCAGTAAGTTGTCCTTCTATCTTTGACAAGCAAACCTGCAAAGGCAGGAAACAAAGTTACACTGTGAAAGAGCAATCAATTTTCAACACAAGAGTAACTTTGAGAAGACTGACAAAAAGGATCTAATAACAGTTTTCATGTTCTCTCCAAAGGAAAGTCACACAGAAGCAGCCACAACTTGAACTGTAGTCTGAGTCCAAGATATGAGATAATGCTCTTAAGTAACTGGGAAGATTGAAGTTGATTAAAACATCTTCTGAAGAATCAGAACAGTTTGATAGTAAACTACTTAGAGTGTTTATGGACCAACACATCTATTCAAGCAGAAGCTAGAAAGTCATTTCTTTTAATATTTCTGTAAGTCTTAGCCTTTCAAGGGGACAAACTGCTCATCATGCTAAGATGTTCCTTGAAATGGAGCTGTGTGGTTGTGCAGTGGTTAGAATGCAGTACTGCAAGCTAACTCTGCTGATTGCCAGCAGTTTGATTCTAACTGGCTCAAGGTTGACCCAGCCTTCCATCCTTCTGAGGTCGGTAAATGAGGACCCAAATTGTCGTAGGCAATATGCTGATTCTGTAAACCATTTAGAGAGAGCTGTAAAGCACTGTGAAGTGGTATATAACTATAAGTTCTATTGCTAATAGTGATAGCATATTGGGGATAAAGGCTGTTAGGAGTGCAAAACCCCTATCTTTCAGCCTCACTAAGTAGACTAGACCAGGAAAGCAGCTTCACAGGAAGACAAGAACTTCCCTTTATTGAGATTGGCTACAGTAATAGAATCCTGCAAATCGTGCTGCACACACTCCAATAAATGAAGCCAGTATTTGCCTGATAACTTTCCAAATATTATCTCATGTTTTTTGGACATAAAAAGTCCCATTAAGTAATTAAGTCCCATTAAGTCCCTAAGTAATGGGGATGAGGATGAGCAGGCGGCTGTAGAGCGAGTGAGCGAGATGGGCAACCAGCTGGCCAGACCCCAGGAGCCGGAGCCAGCTCACACCCTGCAGGGAATTGAGCAGAGAGCGGATAGCAGACAGCAGATAGACATAAGAGCTGGGATGTGCTGTGATTAGATGAGAGTGTGATTCGGACACTTACAGAGAGACTGATTCTGAAAGAGAGCCATTCTGAGTGGCATAGATTGACTGGTGGAGAGTGTGATTCTGAACTGCAGAGAAAGAGACGGAACTGACAGAGGGTGATCCTAAACTTCCGAAAAAGAGTCAGGACTAGAGAAGAGCAAGAGAGTGTAATTCTGAACGGCCGTGAATTGCAGAGAACTGAGGAGACTCACAGAGAATCGATAGTCTCCATTTAAATCACCTAGCTCCATTTAAATCACCCAGCTGATTAGTCAGCCTGCATTTAAATTCCCATTCGGCTGATTGGACAACCTCCACTTAACCCCCACTCAAATCTCATCCATTCCAAACTCCCAAGTAGATTGGTGAGTTCATTCAAATCTTCTCCATTCAAATCTATCAAGCAGCAATGCTTCCTCTTTAAAAACAAAAACAAAACAAAACAAAAACAAAACAATGTGGCTTTAAGGAAAAACAAAGGAACTTTCCACTGCAAACCTCCAATACTTCACTACCTCCAATTTCTCTCTCTTTCAAATCACTGCTAACACAATCCTTAACCAGAATTCTTTTCTGTAATTTTCCAGGGTTACCTTTTGAAGTCCAAAATATTTCACCTGGTCCACACACTGTTCATGACTTCACTGCTCCAGCACAACCTTAGTTCCCGGACAGCTTCCCATCTTTATGGTAGTCATTTTAGGCTACCTCCTGTGTTCAGAGCGTGTGTTCCTAGCCAGGGAGGAGAGATGCAGCTCCCCTCAACCCAACAGGTGGTCCCCCTTTTTCACCACCCCTGCACGGTGGTTCTGGTTTGGGACTCTCTGACAAGTAAAGCTCAGATTGAAGGTGCGCACGATTGCGGACTTTAATCAGAATTCAACGGAAGTGCCACTTACTACCCTGAAGGGGGTTAGTCCCATGCTACTGGGAACAGCATTATTTTACACGACCTCCGCAAAGGGCAGGAGGTCCACCCAGTTGGACTGCTGATAATTCACCTAGCACCTCAGGTACTACTCTACCATGGCATTGAATCTCTCTGCCCCCCCATAAGTACTCGGATGAAAAGCTGAGCTAACACCCTGGGATGACCCAATAGACTGCAGGAACTCCCTCCAGAATGTGAACTGGACCCCTCTGTCTGAGATAACTCTTTGTGGTACTCCATGCAGGCTGTAGATGTGCTTCAGGAACAACCTAGCTAACTGGTGTGCTGAGGGTAGTCCACTGCAGGGTATGAAGTATGCCTATTTGGAGAATAAGTCTATTACAGTCCAGATCACTATGTTCCCCCCACTTTTTGGCAACTCCACTATAAAGTCCATTGCAATCTCCTCCCATGGCCTCATCAGCTCTGCTACCATCTACAATAGTCCAGAGGGTTTTCCTGGTCATTTTTTCATTGCGGCGCAGATGGTGCAACTCTTCACATAACTGCCAATGTCTGTCTTTATGGTGGGCCGCCAGAATTGCCTCTGTGCTAAGTGTAAAGTCTTTAAGAACCCGAAGTAACCTGCCGGTTTGGCATTGTGGCTCCTCTGAAGGACTAGATTGCGTAGGGATTCTGGGATGTAGAGTTTCGTCCCCTTCCATGCTAGGTCATCCCTTTTTGTCAAGATGTGTCCCAGAACCAGGGGTCTGCTAGCAGTTTGCCCTTGAGTTTTGGGGTTAGATCACTAGCAGATTGGTCTTGCCGGTTGCAGTGTTGTCATCTGGTGATCACTTGGGCAGCTATTTGGGTAAAGGGGACAATGGCATCTACAACCTCCTCCCATTCACATTTGTACCGGCACAGGCGGGATAGGGCGTCAGCCAGAAAGTTCCTCCCTGGGATGTGTTTTAGCATGAAGTCGAATTGGTTGAAATATTGAGTCCAGTGGACTTATTTGGGTGACAGTTTTTGTGGGGTCCTAAGGGCCTCCAGATTTTTATGGTTAGCCCAGACTTCTAATGGCTTCTGCCCAGCAGGTGGTGCCAAGTTTGCAGTGCCTATCTCACCGTGAAAGCCTCTTTTTCCCATGCAGCCCATCACCTCTCTGTGTCCGTGAGCTTGCAGGAGGTGTAGGCACAGGGCTGTAGGTTCCATTGGTTATTTCTTTGGAGTAATACTGCTCCCACTGCCACGTCGCTGGCATCTGCTTGGATGATGAAGGGTTGTTTGGGGTCAGGATGCTTCAGCACTGGTTCTTTTGCAAACAGTTCTTTCAGTGATTCACATGCCTTTTGGCAGGTTAGGTCCCACTGTAGGGGTTGTCCCTGGTAGGGTTTTCGTTCCTGGGCTATTTGTCTTTAGGAGATCCATCATGGGTTTGGCAATCTTTGTGAAGGCAGGGGATGAATTGTCAGTAGAAGTTAGTGAACCCCAAGAAGCTTTGTAGCTGCCTTCAGGTGCAAGGGGGCTGTCAGCCTAAGATGGCTTGTACTTTGGCTGGGTCCATCTCTATACCCTCACTTGGTACTCGATAGCCCAGATAGCCTAAATGTGCATAGTGAAATTCACATTTTGACAGTTTGTTGTAAAGGTTTGCTGCTAGAAGTTTTTCCAGTACCTGGCGGACTAGGGGTATGTGGTCATTCATGGTCTCAGTGTAGATGAGGATATTGTTCAAGTAGACAAGGACTCCCTTATAGAGGTCTCGTGTAGCACCTCATTTATTAACTGCATGAACACTGCTGGGGGGGGCTGTAGTCTGAAAGGCATAACTTTTAATTGGAAGCTCTCTAGGGGGCAATTGAATGCTATTTTACATTCACCTCCCTCCCTGATGCAGACTCGGTAGTATGCTTCTCTGAGGTCTAATTTGGTAAAGACCTTCCCCTTGTCCAGGTGAGATAGCATGTCCTTCATGAGTGGGAGGGGGTATAGATTGTGTACACACAGCCCATTTATAGCTCTTAAGTCCATGCATAATCTCACAGTCCCACTTTTTTTCTTTGAACAGGACTGGGGCTGCGACCCATGGCTTGGCTGGCTCGATGAACCCTCTTGCTAGGTTTTTGTCTATATAGTTGCACATTTCTTGCATTTCCTGGAGCATCATGGCATACATTTTGGGCTTTTGTAGTTTTGCTCTGGGGATGATTTCTATGGCGCAGTCTGTCTCATGATGGGGAGGTAGGACTTCGCACTCAGTCTCACTGAATACCTCCATGAGGTCCTTGAGATCTATCTGACCTCTGGGGTTTTATCGGAGGTGGCTGACAGTTGTTCTGGTGAGCCCTCTGGCAGGGTTCTCTGTGTGGGTGTTGTTTCTATTTGATGGTGAGGAGCGGGTTGGGATCCCTTTGCTATCCTCAGTCTTCAGCTGCCCCCCAGCTACCAGATAGTCAGGCCCCACTTGTCTAGTCAGGAGAGTCCCAGTATGACTGCATCTGTCATTTTGGGGGTCACTATGAATCAAATTGTTTCCCAGTATTCCGCTAGCTCTAGCTTCTCTGGTTCAGTTAAGTGAGAGGCGTGGCCCCCTCCCAATAGGGACCCACCAACCTTTTCGAACCAGATCGGGTAGGCCAGCCTTTCTGCTCTGATCCCCAGTTTCAGGACCGTGGTTAGGTTGATCTGGCACCTAGTGCAGCCTGAATCTATTAGGGCTTGGAGAATCCCCTGAACCTCTGTTTTTGGGGTTGTGAGCTGTATTGGGAAGACAAAAGGGGGGACCAGTCCACTCACCGTTGGTTCATTTTTGCCCTCGTCCTCAGTGTCATAGGAATCTGGCGACTGGTCATCATTGCCTGGAGTTCCCTCCCTCTTCAGCTGGGTGGGGAGGGACCTCTGCAGCCTGAAGGGCCTTCTAGGATGCATTGGTAGCACATTTGGGACCTCATTCCAGTTGTGCCCTGGGCAGTGGTTCTGGCCTTGGTTTCAGGCCTGGGGTTGCGTACGTCGCTGCCATGTGACCCATTGCCCCGCATCAGTAGCATTCAATTGGGCTTCATGCGAGGGCTGGTTTTAGGGCTGGTTGTGGTGCTGTGATTTCCTGTTGGCTGGGTGTTCTCTGGTCTGGCTGACTCTTTGGTGTCTGATGGTTTTCTCATGTCATTGGTGCATAATGCCCCATTGTCTTTTATGGCCACTTAGAACCACTCAGAGAGTTGGTTCAGGATATCCTGATAGGTGGTTACTTGGGCAATTTGCTTGTCCAGGCTTGTTCTGAAAGAATGAACTAGCATCCTTTCAGGCAAAATGGATGGCTTCCCACTGATACTCCTGAATTCACAGATGTGTTCCTTGATAGGTCGCCCTCTCTGCTTTAGGTTGCTGAGCTCATCTTCTGCATATGGGTCCTCTTCTGCTTCCTCAAATCTGGTCTCTAACAGTAGTAGGAAGTCATCTATGTACTGCAATTGGTGGTGGGGGGCTCCTCTTTTGGAGGGTTGCTAGCCATCCTCTTGCTTCTCCAGCCCCTCAGAAATGGTATTCATCATGGCTCTGGGGGATGGGTATAGGTGTCCATAGCATTCTAGGTGGATCTCAGCTGAGTCAAGGAATAGAAGTAGCTGGTCTGAATCCCCATCAAATTTTCCCATGAAGTGGGGTAGTTCATTCAGTACTGCTCCTCCCTCCTCCTGTCGGCCTCTATAAGCCTACACTTGAGGTGGCTGGCCTTCCCTGGCTCTAGCTCATAGAGTGGGAGGGGGCTGCCTGCTGTGTGGGAGAGGCACTGGCTGCAGCTTCGGACTCCTTTTCCTTCTGGTGGGTGGAGAAGGAGGGCTGTGGTCTTGCCTGCTTCTCCTCATTTCAAAGGGCTCTGTAAAAATTCCCCTCTGAATGGTAGCCTGGTCAAATTCCTTCCTCAGCTGCTCTATGCAGGGGTTCTGTTAGGGGCTTTGGGAGCCTGGCTTGTGCCCAGTCCCACATCCAATCCACTCTTCCCAGCTCTCTCAGGGGCCTTCCCCTTTCTGAGCCTGTAGTTGGGAAAATTCCATCTTAGTTGCTTTAGGGATTTTCTTCCACCAATACTTATCCATTTTTCTTTCAGTCACTGGAACAGGTTCCTCCGTTTTGGAATTCAAGGGGGTTTGCACTCAGGCTGTAATTATGCTGTCAGCTTCTGTCAGCTGGAGACCAGGTCTGCTTCTCCCTGGGTCACCTGGAGCAGGCTCTCTTCTGATAGCCTGCCCTCTGCCATGGTTGCCTGTGTTTGTTTCCACACACCCCAGATGTCGGGGAGCGATTGGAGAGGCCAGGACCCAAGAACCCTGGTAATCTTGAGAGTTGGCTTGCTATCAGGGTTCTGACAATTGCACTAATTAAATCATGGGCCTCAAGCCAAGCTTCAGAGGAATCCAAAAGATTTATTAGGAGTAACATGTCTGGCACTAACCCATATGAAGTCAACTCTGAGACACATAATTTACTATTACCCCCTGGATGTGACATAAATCAGATTCTCCAATGAAACACATTCATGGGCTGGGTGTCATCAATTACACTCTCCAATGAAGGATTTTCAGAGGCCGAAGGTGCAGTAGCCTAAGCTACAATCACCACAAGATAAGCGTGGAATGTGCTTCTGGACTTCATCTGCCGCACTGCTCCCTCAGGCCTTTCATCCCTTCTTCTTATGGCAACTCGGGAACAGGCATAGGAATGATTTACAAGTTGACATTCAATTTACTTCTGTAGAAAAATTCAAAGTTCCAACAGACTGGTTCTTTGAGATAGAAAGGGCCTCTCTGATGTCCTAACCAGCATGTCCATGCTCATTCAGATTTCTGAAAGCTATTGCCTAACATATTCAAAGGATAATACTGCATTTGACAGGAACAGCTATAGCAAGATGATTCTAGGAGCTGAATAGAAAATGCCATTCAAATTATCCTAGCAACAGGCTATGGAAGACTGTTGAGTTCCTGCAGTAATTTTTTTTATGTAAACTAGTAGCATAAATCTCACTATTACATGATCTCAACTCTAGTCCACAATTTTCCAACTTTTGCAATCTAGTGTCCCTTTCAACTATAGCCAGCATAGTGTAAGTTTGAAGCTGATGTTATCCCTTGTCTGTGGAATTCAGGTCTCTGGTGTTTAACAAGATACTTGTTATTTAAGAGGGGATTATTACAGTTATCCATTTAGTGATGGAACTTTTTCAAGCTATAACTGTGGCAGCAGTTCAGTCAATATGAATAAGTCATGATGAATGCTGCTAAACAGATTTAATAAAAGTCATATCTTAGGAACAGAATCATGCAACCATAGCATTGTTCTGGATTAACTTTGCAACTTTGACAATATTTCTGTCTCTGCAATTTACCTGCTAGAAGACTGGGTAGGAGAGGAAGGCTGAGGAGCCAAAGTTGCAAGCTGCTGGTTTTCTCCTGCCTGTGCTAAAGAACAGCTAGCATCTTGCAGTTGCCTCTGAAGAACAGTCACTGTGGAACAGGCAAGAGAGTCCGAATTAACTGTGTCTTTAAAAAAGTCATATGACTTCCTCTTGAAATAGACATTTTAACCTTTTCAAATTTAAAACCATTCTTATCTTGTCAATTTGGCTTCAAAGCAAAGTGATTTGATTTGCAGCAGAGATTTTTACTATCAGAACAGTTTTGCTTTCTGAATTATTTGGGAAGATTAATCTCTGATTTCTCCTACCTGTATGCTCTAATTCCACCACGGTCCTCTCTGCTGCAAATGCTCTGCCTTCTAGTTCCTGCTTTTCCATCAACAGGCATTCTAGGTAGACTCTCACCCTCTCTGAGAGTCTTAGCTCTGTACATTCAGACAGCTCTATCCAAAGGAAGCACAAAACAGAAGTCAAACCTAGGCTTTCTTTCCATGGACACATAATCAAAGATAATGAATCTCTTATAACAGCAACCACCTAAATACAGTAAGTGTTGAAGCATGAGAAGCATATGCAGGAGATGCATTTTCTATATTAGAAGATGTTTTGTCCACATAGACCTACCTACAGTTGTACCTTGGTACTCAATTGCTTTGAAACTCAATGAATGTGGTACTCAATGCATTTTGACATGAAAATGTTGTCCTGGTACTCATTGTTTGTTTGGTACTTGAAGCACAAGCTAGAACTTGTTGGTGTTGGCTGTCTTGTGACTCACTACATTATTCCTTATGGGAAAAAATTGTTTGTTATTCATCATTTTGGTACTCATCACACCTCCCAGAACCAATTAACAGTGAGTGCCAAAGTACCACTGTACAATCTTAGATTTATATGCAAGCATCTTATTTCACAAAAGCAAAGATGCAGCATCCTTATCTTGTGTTTTCAATAGAAATCCCCAATTCAAACAGCCAGCTGTACCCCTGGTAACACAAGTTGATTAATTTCATTCAGCAGGCAAACCAACTTGCAGTTGTCCTTCCTGGCATTATCCAACTCATGCTCAAGTTCTAAACAAACAAAAAAATGGGATATCAGGCAGTGATGGGGTTCAAATTTTTTACTACCAGTTCTGTGGGTGTGGCTTGGTGGGTGTGGCAGGGGAAGGATACTGTAAAATCTCCAGTCAGAGGTGGTATTTGCCGGTTTTCCGAACTACTCAAAATTTCTGCTACCAGTTCTCCAGAACTGATCAGAACCTGCTGAATACCACCTCTGATATCAGGTCAGCATCATTAGATGTCTGATACCATTAGAACAGGGCATTACCGAGACTTCCGGTTGGCTGTCAGAGAGAAGGGACGTGCGGGCAGACGACTCTGCGGAGCACGGACCTTCATCCTCCGTTCGCAGGGGCTCTACGGAGTCCAAATGGAGCTTGGAGAGCTTCCGAAGGAGAGGGGTCCCCATAGAGAAGTCACAGACAGCGGTCCGTGGCGGAATTGGGGTGAACCAGGAATGAGCGGGCGAAGGAGTGGGAGACCAGCAATGGCCACCCCCAAGTGCTGACAGCCGGCTACACTAGCGGTGACCAAGCAGAACCAAGGTACAGCTTTGTGAGCTTAAAGAATCATCCAGTAAGCAAAGAAATTAATTGGAGACAACTTAGACGCCAATAAAAAACTTTTAAAATATTTGAGGAAAAGATAGCAGCTCTGATCTAGGAGGGTGGTTTAGCGGCGAGATCCATGGTGAACAGAAGGAGTGGAAGGAACAACAGATAAAAACGCTAGAAGGAGGAGAAGATCAGACAATTGAATAATTACACGCTGCTCGATAAGGACACACGTGGTTTTGGGCTGGATTTCAATAGAACTGAAGTACGAAGTACGAAGAAATGTGCTTCCCCCCCCCCGTCGGGACTAAAAAATAGCAGAGGAGTTGATTTAAATGTACGCTGTGGACTCTACATAAATCAAATTCTTAAACACAAAGGCTCGGGGAAAGCAGTTTAAATGATATCGGAGGAGAAATGGTTTAATAAATTTTAAGGCAACAATTAAATAGAGCTGAAGTTCACTGATTTGAACTGATCTGAACAAGGAAAGTTGCTGAGTCACACAGCAAACTTCTTATCGGGCACGAGATCCGGAAGACAGTAAATCACGGAAGAAGAAGAAACAGGAGGAGGGGAGGATTTTACAGAAACTTCAAAAGTCACACTTCATCACGAACGAACTGAACTGAACAGTGATATACTACCCCTTTTTCCTTAATCTTCAACTTTGCAATTCTTAAATTTTCACTCTGTCTGATTTTTCCCTTCCCCCCTCTTCCTCTCGCAGACCCCCCTTCCTTCTCCTTCCCCCTTTTATTATTTTCTCGCATTTAGAAGCATTTAAACATTTATTTAAAAACTTTTATTTATTTTATTTTAATTTATATTTGAACTTGTATGCCGCCCCATCTCCAAAGACTCAGGGCAGCTCACAACTAAAAAACAGTAACAATAAATACTTAAAGAGAGATTAAACCAAATTTACAAGCCCAAATTACAAAACTAAAATTTGCAATAGTTAAAATAATTAAAAACCCCATCCCCTCCCAGAAGGGGTCACAGCCCGGATTGGTCAAACAACCAGGTCTTCAAGTCATGGAGGAAGGTGCGGAGGTCAGGGGCCAGGCGGAGCCCCAAGGGCAGTTGGTTCCAGAGGTCAGGAGCTGCGACAGAGTAGGCTCGTTGCCGGGGGACCGCCGGCCGACATTGGCTTGCCGACGGGACCCCGAGGAGTCCTTGCCTATGTGCTCGCACAGGGCAGCTGGCACTCAATATCGGCAGAAGACACTCCCTCAAATATTGAGGACCCATGTCGTGAAGGACTTTGTATGTTAAAACCAAAACCTTGAATCTCACCTGGAGCGCAACCAGCAACCAATGCAGGCAGCGCAGGAAGGGGGTAACATGGGAGAATTGGGAAACTCCCATCACTACCCGCGCCGCCGCATTTTGCACCAGCTGCAATCTCCGGATGGTATGCAAGGGCAGTCCCAAATAGAGAGCGTTGCAGTATTTATTTATTTATTTATTTATTTATTTATTTATTTATTTATTCGACTTGTATGCTGCCCTATTCCCTAAGGACTCAGGGCGGCGAACATTAAAACAGAGAAAATTTACAATAAAACAGAATTAAACAAGTAAACAAGCCAAATAAAGTTAAAATAAAACCCAACCCCGGTCATTCGAGGCCGGCCCGTTGGAACAACCAAGTCTTCAGGTCCCGGCAGAAGGAGCGGAGGTCAGGGGCCAAACGGAGATCCACGGGGAGCTGATTCCAAAGGGCAGGTGCCCCCACAGAGAAGGCCCTAGCCCTGGGGACCGCCAGCCTACAATGTCTGACTGACGGCACCCCAAGTCGAGTCTAGAGGTAACAAGGGCATGAGTGACTGTGCGCAGGGCATCTCGGTCCAGAAATGGGCGAAGCTGATGAACAAGGCGGAGCTGGGCAAAGGCCCCCCTGGCAACGGCCCCCACCTGCTCCTCCAACTGGAGCCGTACATCCAGGAGGACCCCCAGATTCCGGGCCCTATCCACAGGGGGCAACACCTCTCCCCCTGTGGCCAAAGATGGATATTCCTGACTGGGCCGAGATGCCGGTATGCACAGCCACTCAGTCTTGGCCAGGTTGAGTCGAAGCATGTTCCCGCTCATCCAGATCTGTACCGCATCCAAACACCGGGTCATCAGGGAGAGGGCATCACTGATCTGGTTCAGGGTGGAGATGTACAGCTGGGTGTCATCTGCGTACTGATGGAATCTCACCCCGAAACCCCGGATGATCTCACCCAGCGGCTTCATGTAGATGTTAAATAGAAGAGGGGAGAGGACCGACCCCTGAGGGACCCCACAAGAGAGCACCCTCGGGGTCGACCTCAACCCCCCCGCCAACACCGATTGCGACCACCCCGAGAGGTAGGAGGCGAACCACTGAAGAACAGTGCCCCCCACTCCCAACCCCTCGAGGCGTCGCAAAAGGATACCATGGTTGATGGTATCGAAAGCCACTGAGAGGTCTAATAGGACCAGGACAGAGGAAAAACCCCTGTCCCGAGCCATCCAGAGATCATCCATCAGCGCGACCAATGCCGTCTCCGTGCTGTAACCGGGTCGGAAGCCTGATTGATATGTATCCAGGCAGTCCGCTTCATCCAGGAAAAGTGGAAACTGCTGGGCCACCACACTCTCAACAACCTTCGCCAAGAAGCGAAGGTTGGAGACTGGACGAAAGTTGTCTAACACGGTCGGGTCCAGGGCAGGCTTCTTCAGGAGGGGTCTCACCACTGCCTCCTTTTGCGGAGGGAAAAACACCCTCTCTTAACGAAGCATTGACAACTGCCCGGAGCCAAACGCAGGTGGCCTCCCTGGTGGCATAAGCCAACCAGGAGGGACACGGGTCCAACAAACATGTGGTGGAGCTCGGCTGCCGCATAGTCCTGTCCACTTCATCCTTGGAAACAGGATCGAACTCATCCCAGATCATACTGGCCAGACTGCTTGTATCCCGCTCCTCAGACCACTGCAAATCAGAGGACAATCCGCTCCGAATCCGGGCGATCTTATCCGACAGATATTGACCAAACTCCTCAGCCCTTCCCCGCAATGGGTCCGCCCCTCCCTCTCTATGAAGGAGAGAGTGGGTAGCCCGAAACAGGGGCGGCTGGGCGGTTATCTGTGGACGCTATGAGGGCGGAGAGATAAGATCTTCTCGCTGCCCTCATAGCTACCAGGCAAGTCCTAATATGGGCTCTTAGCTGGTCTCGATCGGATTGGGAGCGGGTGGACCTTCACCTGCTCTCTAAACCCCTCCGACAACGCTTCATCTCCTGGAGCTCTTCGGTATACCAAGGAGCCATCCGGGATCCACGGCGTGTGAGGGGACGCATGGGGCCAACCCTGTCGAGGGCATCCAATGCAGCCTGTTGCCAAGCGGCCGCCAGATCCTCGGCAGAGCTGTGGGCAAGGGAAGAGGGGAAAAACCCCAGTTCCATCTGGAACCTCTCAGGGTCCATCAGGCGTCTGGGGCGGAACCATCTAAGTGGCTCCTCATCCCAGCAGTGGGGGGTGGCCTGTTGGAAGACCAGCTGCAGGAGATAGTGATCAGACCATGGAACGGGCAGCGCCGTAAAAGTGGTTTGCCCTCTGTCACTACGCCACTGTTCAGAGACAAAAACTAGGTCAAGAGTGTTCCCCCCCTCGTGAGTCGGGCCTTGAATCAATTGGGTCAGGCCCATGGCTTCCATAGAAGCCATAAATTCCTGGGCCAAACCCGACGCTCCCCCCAGGGAAGGCAGATTGAAGTCCCCCAGGACTATAAGGCCCGGGAACTCCACCGCCACCCCCGAGAGGAGATCGAGAAACCCAGGCAGGGCCGCTGACACACAGCTGGGGGAAAGGTATGTGAGCAGCAAGCCCACCCGACCATTAGGCCCCCACCTCAAGAGGAGGGTCTCACTCCTGCCTATCTCTGAAACTGAGACTTCCCTTGGAAGCAGGGTCTCCCGAATAACCACAGCCACCCCACCACCTCTCCCCTGGGCCCATGGCCGGTGCAAAACCCAGAAACCTGGAGGGCACAAGTCAACCAGAGGGACACCTCCCTCCAGGCCCAACCAGGTTTCGGTGATGCAAGCCAGGTCCGCAGCCTCCTCCTCAATAATCTTGCGGAAGAGGGAAGACTTATTAGCCACAGACCTGGCATTAAAATACACCAACCTAAGCCTAGGGGTCCCGGTTCCCGAGCCCCCTAGGGAGGAGGCCATAGGGTCGGAGCGTGCCACCGCACAGAGATGGCGGGTACGCGCTCCCAGCACATGATATGGCCCTATGCCTCGACGTCTCCTACCACCCTGGGAATCGCAGTCCCCACCCCGCACCCCGGGGCCCTGCCGGCCCCCAGCCCCCGCACCCCCGACCATGCGCCGGGCTGCAAAAAGACCCCTCCACCCCCCTCCCTAACCCATTAAGACGGCCAATTAAAAATTTTTAAAACCTCCCCTTTCGAATTAAACATAATTTAAAACCCTTGGTCGTGCTATGCCCCCTCTCGGGAATAAAAAACCCGTCATCAAGGAGGGGCTTTGACAGTACGGCAGGCCATCTCAGGGACAGGGGAACACCCCTGAGTGCCCGCAGCTCAAGAGAAGAATAGGTGTATCCCATAGTGGTCAATTGCTAGGGAGAGATCAAGACCAGGATAGATGGTAATAAGTCCAGGATAGATGGTAATAAATTCAGGTCGCCGATGGTCAATCAGTTCTAGGGCGAGGAAACAGCGGGGGCCTCTCGACCCAGGTGGCACTCTCACTACCTACTGGGAGGTGAGTCCCACGATCTCAAACATGGTCCAGCCTCCTCTCTCCCACAGAGGAGGACAGTCCACAGGCTAGTCCCAGACAAGGGGGCCAAACACCACTGCTCTCTCACCCCAGTGGCAATGGCCAGGCATGGAGTGCTCCCACCACACCATGCAGTCCCCGAGGCGAACTGAGGCATCCGGGGGGGAGGAAAGGTGGTCCAGGCATGGTAGATGGCCACCAAGGGCCCGATGTCTCCACCAGCCAATCATCTCTATATACTTCAAAAACTTTGAAGTATATAACTTAGTAAATTAATTTTATACTATAGTAGCCAACTTAGAAACAAAGTACTCTTAATCATTGTGTTTATGTGTTAATGAAATTGTATATCGATTAGAGCAATTAGTACAACTAATTAACTAATTGATTTATGAGCTTAATCAATTAAGGATAGTATTGTACAATTACTGATGTAATGTTTAAGTGTGAATAGGTAAAATTTTAGCAATATATTAGATAATTATTAATTAATTATAATTATATTATATTATTAGCAATATATTTAGATAACTTTGTTGACATAGAAAACGATTTAACAATAGTTTCTCCTTTAGATAAGAGAATATAGATATACTTCCTTTTATGAATTTATGGTAGGGGGAAGGAAGCTGGGAGGGTGAGGAGATTTGGGGGAAGGAAAATAGGGGGAGAAGATAAACTTTAATTATCATTGTGGGGAAAACTGTTGGAAAACTTTGGAGAATGACGAGTACCACTAATGTCTCTAGGACTGGCACAGTCAGAAAAATACCCAGCCAAACATTGACCATCACAGCTGTGATGAGCCCTCCTGCGCAGAGGGCAATAGATGAGATGCTTCCAAAAGACCGTTCTAATTCTTCTAAAGACCTACAAGGTCTGTTACTAAATATGCAGGAGATGATGATTAAAAATCATGAAGACATGAAAAATGAAATAGGGTCTGTGAGAACAGATTTAAAGGACAAAATACAAAAAATAGATGAAAAAATCAAAATATTCCAGCAAGAGATGAGGAAAAATCAGGAGAAAATAACAGAAATTGAAACAAAGATGAATAAAGAGGAAAAAAGAGTAGATGAGCTAGCGGATAAATTAGAAAGAGAAAATAAAGAATTAGAAACAGCGATAATATACCTTGAATCAGAAAAGGCAGCTCACTACCTAAGACTACAAAATGTAAAAGAAGAAAAAGGGGAAAATTTATGGGAGGTCATTGCAGGCATATTGGCTAACTTACTAGAGACAGGAAAGGAGGACTTGATGAAGAAAATTGATGAGCTTTATAGAGTACAAACTAACTACGCAAGGAGATTCAATCTACCAAGGGAAGTACATGTTAAGCTGGTTAAGAAGTCCCTTAGGGATGAAATTTTATACAGATCCAGAGATAACACCCTAGAATATGCTGATAAACAAATAACAGTACTTAAACAAACCCCTAAGAGAGTAAGAGACCTAAGAAGACCCTATGAATTCCTGACAACTAAACTTATAAAACTTAGTGTTAATTTTAGATGGTTGGTCCCGGAAGGTATAATGGTGACATGGTGTGAAAAGAAATACAAACTAGACACCCTGGAAAAAGCAGAAATGTTTTTTGAACAACAATTAAATAGAGAAGGGGAAGAAGAAGACAAAGAAGGAGTGAGAAGGGAGGAGAAGGAAATATCAGTTGTACATAAAAAGGTAAACATAACAGATAATAAGGATGAGAATAATGGGAAAAGGGAAATTACAGAGGAGCCCAAGGAAATTAGAATCACAAGAAGCGCTAAGTACAGGATCCAATAAAAACACAAATTTCTGCGATTTAATATCATGGAACATTAACAGTTTAAACTCCCCAGTAAAATGGAAAAAGCTTTTTAAATACCTACAAACACAAAAAGCAGATATCATAGCGCTACAAGAAGTCCACATTGCCCAGAAACAAAAACATTTATTAGAAAACTAAAAATTAGGGAATTTTTTCTCGGCTTTAGATCTAAAGAAAAAAAGAGGAGTCCAGCTTCAGTAATATACTCAGATAGAGAAGGCAGGATATTGATGGTAGAAATTGAAATAAGAAAGAGGAAAAGCTTACTAGTAGTAATCTATGCACCAAATGGTCCACAAGAATCTTTTTTTCAAAAATTGTATAACAAACTTAAGGAATTACAATATCAAGAATTGTGCATCATAGGGGATTTTAATGCAGTCATAGACAAATCACAGGACTACAGGGGAAATAATATCAATTTAGAAAAGAAAAAAAGCTATCAAAAGTATTCTTAGACCTTACTAAAGAATTTAATATTAGCAACATATGGAGAGAAAGGAACATAGGGAAAAACTTATTATTCCAACCGTCATAACTTATGATATGATAAACTCAAACATAACAATGGAACCAATGTATGGCAGACCACAGCATGATTAGGCTTAGGTGGGAGGGACAACAACAACAATTAAGAAATTGGATGCTCCAAAGGTCAATTTTAAAAGATGAAACATTTAACAAAATGTTAACAAAAGAGCTAGAACTCTTTTTTCAAGAGAATAAATCTGAGGATACTTCTCTACAAAACAATTGGGATACAGCCAAAGCAGTAATGAGAGGAGTGTCTATTAAATATATGGCCAGGAAAAATAGGGAAAAAAACAACAAAGAGCAAAATTAGAACAAGAATATAAGGAATGGGACAGGAAATTGCAGACCATGCCACAAGAAAAACAAATTAAATTACAATTGGATATAATTAAACATAAAATAATTTTAATGGACAAGGAAGATCTAGCCCAGAAATTAAAAAGGACGAAACAATATCAATTCGAGAATGCAAATAAACCAGGGCGCTGGTTAGCCTCTAAACTTAAGAAGCAGAACGAAAGGAGATGGGTTACTAAACTAAGGAATGAACAAGGGGAGATATGCTTTAAAGAGGAAGAAAAAAGGCAGATCATAAAAAATATTATAAAGACTTATATACAGAAGTAAACCACGCAACAGAAGACCAAATTCAAAGGTATTTAAAAAACACAGATTTTACAGAAATTTCAGAAGATGATAAAGAATCTTTAAATTGTAGCATAACACTCCAAGAGGTATACAGGGCCATTAACAAGCAAAAAACTGACAAAGCCCCAGGCCCAGATGGCCTACCGGCTGAAATTTATAAAGCACAACAAGATACATTAGGAAAAGAAATGTTAAAAAATCTTTAATGAAGTCTTAGACAGGGCGAAATGTCCCCAATCTTGGCAAGAAGCAAAAATATCTATTATTCCTAAAGCAGGAACCGATTTGACACTCGGGGAACTACCAACCAATTTCCCTACTCAATGTTGACTACAAAATTTTTATGACTATTCTGGCCGAAAGACTGAATAAAATACTTAATAAACTTATATCCACAGATCAAAATGGTTTTCTCCCACACAGACACCTTAGAAATAATATCAGAGTAACATTAGATGTACTAGAATATTATGAAGAACGTAGTGCAGAACAAGCAGCATTACTATTTCTAGACGCCCAAAAGGCGTTTGATAATGTAAAATGGGATTTTATTCTGCAACAAAGTAAACATTTGAATTTAGGACCCAAATTTATAAACGTAATTCTGGCTATTTATCAAAAACAAGAAGCCACAATTTTAATTAATGGGGGACTTACGGACAAATTTCAAATCCAGAAGGGAACTAGACAAGGATGCCCACTGTCGCCACTGTTGTTTATTATGACTTTAGAGACCTTAATCAGAACAATTAAAAAAGAGAGATAAAAGGCCTAAAAATAAAGAAGGAAGAATTCAAATTACAAGCATTTGCGGATGTTTTGCTTTTTATTCTAGAAGAACCACAAACCTCGGGACCTAAATTATTAGAAAAATTAGATGAATTTGGATTAGTAGTGGGTCTAAAGGTCAACAAAAACAAAACAAAAATGATTACTAAAAATATGACAAACAAACAGAAACAACTATTGGTGGCAACAATGGGCATTGAAATCGTTGAAAAAATAAAATACTTAGGAATCATTATATCAGCCAAGCATAGCACACTCAAGAAAGATAATTATGACCCGCTTATCAAACGAATAACTGATGATTTAAGAAGATGGAACAATCCAAACCTATCCTTTATGGGAAGAATAGCCACGATAAAAATGAATATTTTGCCAAAAATTTTATTCCTTTTCCAAAATGCCCCTATAAAACTAGAAAGAACGTTCTTCGACGAATTAAATAAATTGGTATCAAACTTCATTTGGCAAAAGAAAAAACTGAGGGTAAATTTAAAACTATTACAGGACGCCACGGAGAGAGGTGGGTTTGGCCTCCCAGACTGGGAGCTGTATTATAGAGCTGCAACATTGACTTGGATAAAAGATTGGATCAACCATACAAATAAAAGAATATTAACATTAGAGGGATACAACCTCCAGTCTGGGTGGCACACTTTCCTCGGACAAGGCAGTATAAAGGGGCATAGTTATGTACTAAACCATAAAGTTAGACACTTTTACATACATGGTTTAAAATTAAAAAAGCAAATGTACATCCAAACGCCAATTTGGTTATCAACATTAGAAGCTTTGATGCACCCACACCTACTACGATACAACAAAATCATTACGTACGAGGAATTATTAAATGAAAAAGGGGATTACAAACTAGGCAGCAGCTGACCGAGCAGGGAATAGAATTGGAATGGTGGGCCTATTTGCAACTCCAATCCAAATACTTAAGGGATAAGAAAGAGTTGGGCATTAGTAAAAACAGGACTGAATTGGATGAAATTTTGTTAGGATCAGATGAAAAGATGATTAAAAAAACTTACCAAGTATTATTAGAAGCCAAATTAGAAGAAGAAAAAGTAAAAGAAACAATGATAATATGGATGAGAAATTTTGGCTATAATATAAATTTGGATGATTGGCAGAAAATTTGGACTAGAAACAAAAAAATAACTTTAGCAACACCCCTTAAGGAAAATTTATATAAACTATTTTACAGATGGCACATAACACCAGCAAGATTAGCTAAAATAAACAATAAACTTTCTCCCACCTGCTGGAAGTGCAATAAGGAAAGAGGAACGTACTACCACATATGGTGGAGTTGCAATAAGGCCCAGGAATTTTGGAATAAAATATGTAAATGGCTATGAGAAATTTGTGATGAGGAAATATACCTTAAACCAGAATTTTTCCTACTAGGAATTAATACTAAGATATAGCCAAAAGAAACCTTTTATTTAATGATTCACATCATTACAGCAGCGAGGATGGCTTTTGCACAAAAGTGGAAAAGTACCGAAACTCCAACAGAAGCGGAACTAATAAGAAAGATTATTGTGTGCGCAGAGATGGACAAATTGACAATGGAAATCAAAAATAAAGAAGAAACTGACTATTACAAAATATGGAACAATTTCTACGGATGGCCAGACAGAAGAAAGATCCAATAACTTTTTCGAACTGGACTTAATAAATGATGGACAATGAGTGAAGCGAGCTCAGCAGTACCCGGTTCAAATCTAATGTATGTTTTGTTTTGTTTATGTTTTGTTTATGTTTATGTTTGTGTGTGATTATTTAATAAAAATTTTATAAAAAAAAAAGAACGGCATTACCTCCAGAATGTCCTCAAAATTAGAGCAGTGACTTAATCTGCAGCATCTCTAATTCGATCAACTTCCTCCTTGATAACATAATAAATTTTCCCTTTAGAATTGTAAGCTGCCAGAGTTACTTGGTGGAGTTGAGCGGCTACAAAAATTGAACAAATAACAATTTGTCTCACTTGGGTGGCACACAAGGCCCTTCCCAATTTGTTCGCATGATGCTATTTTACTCAATATTTTCTCCCTCCCAGAATTTTTAAGTGATTTTTTTTTGTAATTGTGACTTTTCACATATTACCACATTCCAGTCTAGTGACATTACAATTTCTGTGTTTGTTTGTGTGTCATCTTCAAAATATTTTCTCTAACCTTACCTTTTATTGAATTAGAAAGGGGGAGGAAATTTTTGTTAGACCCCCATTTATTCTTTATTATTGGTGGAAAGCATAAAGAATTTACTTGAGCAATGTGCTAGCGATGAACTGAAAATCATCTCTCTTATACCAAGGTCTAGGTATTTGCCCAAAGAACAAATAGACCTATTAATAACACACACTATCAGATATACACTATAGAGCACTATAGAAGGAATACTCAAAACTGGCTGGGATTTGAAATCTGTGTCTCTTAAATTTGCCAAGTTTGACAAGCAATGCTTTAGAAAAGGCTGTTAATTGTTAGTGGAGAAATGATTGTAGTCTTGTTCCATCAAGTTTCAGTAGATAAATCAAATCAGTTTACCTCTGATACACCTTTGATATACTTCGGTATCTTCAGTTGCCATATCTGTGGCCCATTGTTCTCTTTGGGATAGGGAATCTTGGTCTTGCTAGGAAGGAGGTTTTTAATATAAAAAATTAGCCATCTTATGTTTCCCATTTATAAGAGATCATAGCCATCATTTCCATGAAAGATCCTTCATCTATCTATATATTACTAAAATACTTGTTGAAATATCTTCAATTGGATGAAATGGTGCATTATAGGGCAACAATTCTGGACCAGGGTCACCTTAAATGGGCTAACTTACAGAATACATCCTAAATCCAGGACCCACAACTCCTAAAGGAATACAATTTGGGGAAGTTGTAGCTGTGCTATTGACAGTTGCTGCACTGCTGTGCTGCTGTTGCGGTCACATTTTCTTCATTTTTAACCTTCTATGACAGTTTCCCAGCCACTCTTGAAATCCTTCACTGCCTTCTTCGCTCAGAAAAAATCACTTACCTATCTGCCAAATTCCCACAAGGAAATTCAATGGGGAAGCAGGTAAGAAGTCATTCCTGCTCCCCTTGGTCATACTGTTTTACTATGTTTGGGTAAAAAAATATCTCAGAACCAATGACTCAACATGGCACATGCTCTCTAGTAATCTTTTATTACTTTTGGTAAGGTGAGGCATCCCTGCTGAATAGTATCTCCTGCCATGTTTGTTAACCCTATATTTTCTGGAAATCAATACCTTTTAGCTGCACACCTGAAAGGGCCAGAAAGTTATAAGATGGTGCATTTTTTCCCTTTAATTTCTCATCAGCTAATTGTCTAATTATATTTGCTACTGGGCAACTAGTAGTGGTATAATTTTATAGTGATTTCCAACTGACTGCTTTCCTAACTCAGCTTCCTCTTGCTAGGGTTCAGAATTTCCTACCTACTTGCTTGGAATTTTGAAAGTTTTCTTCTCACTATCCAACATTACCTCAGAGAAAGTTTGTGTTGCTACCCCATCCCAGTAAATGAGAAACCATTTTGCATTGGTCTTTTTCTAAAACACTGGTAGTAACTAGTTCTAAAATACTAATTTTCAGTGGAGTGATTATTATAGTTAACAAACTATTTTCTCTTAAACACATTCCACTTGCACCCACAATTACTATGGTACTGAACTCCAGTGACAATATTTCCATATTTCCCTATCTTTCTGCCCTTTGACAAATCTGATTTTGACCATTTTTAAAGCACAGTTTCAACAGAATCAATGCATCCAGTTTTGGATCTGACCATCATAAGTGGGCAAAGAACCTGACATCAACAGATCAGAAAATCATTAAGTAGTTTTTCAAATTCTCCAAAACTCTTCATCAGAATAGAAGTTGGACAATAAGGATGTGGAGAAAGCCAGTTTGATGTAACAATTGCCAAATACTGAGTAGTTAATGGTTTCATTTCCTCAGGGAGTATTTCAGTATCAGCAGCTATTAGCAATGATACTGCACTGAGTAATTCATGCAACCTACAATATTTACAGGTTTCAAATAACAAACTTTAAGTTTAAAACAAGCAGCTTAGCTTGTCTTGTGTATCCACATATCTTGCTGTATGCAACATTTAATGGAGATCTTTAGAAATCTCAATTCTTACTTAGTATTTATAGTATTGGGGTGATGCCAAAATGCATAGATTAAGAATATAATTCAGATTTACCTGGACATCACTTCCTGGAGCAATACAGCCACTATCATTCGTATGGTATTCTTCCTGCTGCTGTTCTGTGGTGGATCAAGCACACGCCCTGAGGAGAATACAATTCTCGGAAAACTGAGAACATGAAGCAGAGACCCTGTTTTCCATCATAAGCAGCACCTATAATGTTTTTGTAATAGTGTAACAATGAACATAGTACAAAAGGTGTTAACATCTTTGAAACTCGCTGAAAATCTGCAAGATTAGTTAAAGGCTTCCAAGGCAAACTCAAGCCAGTTTTAGGTGCAGGCAGATGAAACCCTGATTAAAACATTGTCCATAGTATTGAGGTTCAAGACTATGGACAAGAAGTTTAAAGCCCATAAACTCTTAAAAATGAGTTATAGCTCAATTGGAAAGGAAGGGGAAACAAAAAACTTTTTACCCTAAAAAGAACCAGCAAAAAGAAACAAAATCATAGAACAGGTCACTGATACTATTGTGTTTTGCAATATATGTTCCATGTATGTGCTTATGCCCAAAGAACACCCAAATTACATATGTATTAAATGTAAGCTATGTGAACTACTAGAGAAAAAAGTAATGGATCTAGAGGCAGCTCCAGCCAAACTTCAACCTGCACAAGAAAGCTATGCCCAAATAGAATGAAATTATGAACAAAAAACTTCCAGAAGATTTGACCCTGCTTATAAATCCTTGGAAAAAGTCAAATGGAGATATGTCACACATAGAAGGAAACACATTAATAAAAAAGAAGCAGACACATCTAACAAAGCCCTGCTGCCCAATCTAACTCAATCAGAAGCAGCCCTATTAAAACTGAACAACCGATTTCTCCTCCTAATTGAAAATACTCAGACCCACAACCTCCCCCTCAAAGAAAACATGCAAATACTTAGAAAGGAGACATCATCCAATATCCCTAAAAAAAGTCACATCAACAAAATCACCTGGGATAAACAGAAAAGCACCAGACTGCACCCCCTAAAAAAGGAAGGCGCGTGTTGGTGATAGGAGATTCTATTCTCAAAGGTACAGAACCAGCCATCTGCAGACCAGATGTTGTATGTTGTCTCCCTAGAGCAGTGGTTCCCAAACTTTTTCAGTCCATTGCCCCCTTGATGCTACAAACTCATCCTCAGTACCTCCCACACAGGGGTGGGATTCAAATTTCTTAACAACTGGTTCTGTGGACGTGGCCTAATTTGTGGGTGTGGCTTGGTGGGCATGTGACTGGCTGGGCATGGCTTGGCTGGGCATGGCTTGCTGGCTGGGCATGGCTTGTTGGTCACATGACCAGATGGGCTTGGTTTGGTGGTCAAGGGACTGGGTGGGAGTGGCCATGTGACTGGCAAACCAAAGATAAGTGGTCCTCGCTTAATGGCCAAATTAGTAAGTGTTCTAATTTATGACTGACCTCCCCAGAACTACTTGATCTGGTTTTGGAGTTTTGACAGCCATGCGCGCACACACACATACACACACACACACACACACACTCACTCCCTTCTAACCCTGCTGGAGCAGGTGGTTTGACTAGATATCTCATTCACATTCTCCTCCCTCCCTTTTTCTTTTCTTTTTTTCTTTTTCTTTTTTTAGTCCTTCATTCCATCTCCCCCCTTGTCTATCCTTTTTCTCCATTCTTTTTCCCTCTTTCTTTTCTTTTCTTTTTTTCTTTTCGCTATCGCTCTTCCATTCCATTCCTTTTCCTCCCTCCTCTTTTTTCTTTCTCTTTCATTCCCTCTCTTTCCTCTTTCCTCTTTCTTCTGTCCTTCCTTCATCCCCCATCTTTTCGATCCTTTTCTTCCTTTCTATTCCTTCTTCCCCTTTTTTCTTTCCTTGCTTTGTTCTTTCTCTCTTCCCTCTTTTCTCTCTTTTCTCTTTTTTTTCTCTTTTCTTATTGAGTTTTCTCTCTTCCTCTCTCTTTCCCTCTTTCTCCCTCTCCCTCTCTCTCTCGTTTTTCTCTCTCTTTCTCTCTCTCTTTCCCCCTCTCTCTTTCCCTTCCCTAACCTATTTACCTATTTTCTGCCCAGGCAGGTGTGGCCTAATCTGTCAAAGGCCTGGGCTAATCCTGCATCACCTTGTTTTCCCTTTCAGAGGTGCCGGCCCTTAATCTCCCCATTTCCTCCCCCACGACCACCTCTTTTGTCATCCCACGGCATGATTTTACCTTCCTCCCATGGCTGGCTGCCAGAGAAGGCAAGCCAGGGCTGAGCCATTGTTTTTGCTGGGCTCCCCGCCAGCCCACGTCACCCTTGTCATGAATACCTGCAGCCGCCATGTTTTTTTGGGGGTGTGGCTGGACTGCAGCCACAATGAAAAAAACATGCAGTGGCTGGAGGTTTTTTGCAGAGAAAATTACCGACCTCTGGCTTTGCTTTGCTTCTCCAATACGCCGCTGTGGCTGCATTCTAGGTGCCAGCCCTGCAGGTCCACCCCATTGAGCCCGCTGCACTGGAGGGACTTACCAAAGCAAGTCCAAGTGGAGTGGTGCAGCAGTCAATGGGGTGAGCCTGCATGGCTGGCGCATAGAATGTGGTGGCGGTGACACATTGGAGAAGCAGAGCAAAGCCAGAGCAAAACTCCAGATGCTGCGTGGTTTTTTTCGGTGCGGCTGCAGTCCTGCCATACCGAAAAAACACACAGCATCTGAAGGTTTTTTGCAGCAAAAATTACCAACCTCTGATTTTGCTTGCTCCGCTTCTCCAATGTGCCACTGTGGCTGTCAGCGATTGTTGCACATGCGCAATGAGGACTGACTGGGCAGGGAATGGAGGAGCAAGCAGAGAGGAGCAGGGCAGCCAGGGGCCCATTTTACCAGTTCTCCAAACTACTGGGAACGGTAATGAACCAGTAGAATCCCACCCCTGAATTGTGCCCTGCAAGGGGCCCACCTCCAATGCCCCCCTGCCACTTCTTGGTACCCCCCTGTCGGTTCCCTTGTCTCTTAGCACCCCCCTAAGGCATCGCACTGCCCCCCAGGGGGTGGTACCTCCCACTCTGGGAACCACTGCCCTAGAGCAAAAATCAAGGATGTAGCTGAGAACCTAACTGAAAGAATTAGGCCCACAGATTACTACTCTTTTCTACTACTACATGTAGGGATGAATGACACAAATAAGGACTTGAAAACAATATTGAGTGATTACAAGCAGCTAGGCAAGAAAGTCAAGGACTTAGGTTCAGAAGTAGTTTTTTCATCTGTACTGCCAATGAAAGGACAACATCCAGTAAGAGAACAAAGAATTCTAGAAATGAACTATTGGCTAAAGCAGGGGTCCTCAAACTTTTGAAACAGGGCCCTGATTCACAGCCCCTCAGACTGTTGGGGGGGCACATCAGCTGGGTGGGCATGGCTAGGTGGGCATGTGACTGGGTGGGTGTGGTTGGATGGTCATGTGACTGGGTGGGCATGGCAAGGTGGTCATGTGGCTGGGTGGGCATGGCTAGGTGGTCATGTGACTGGGTGGGCGTGGCCAATTTAACAGTCCATTTTGCCTTTGTCCTTGCTGTACTTGCTCAACCCAAGGAATCTATTTACTTAATAAGACCTCTCCTCCGGACTTCCGGTGACGCCTCGGTGTGGCGAGGTAGGGAGAAATACTTGTGCTTCTCCCACCTCGGGTTTTTCCGTTCAAGAACAGCCGTTCGTGGCAGGGTGAGTCCAATTCGAACACCCTTGCGAGGAGGAAAACTTGGAGCCGGTTTGGGAAGTGCGATCCCAAAAGGCGAAGAAGAGTTCCCGAAGTTCTGAACGGAAGAAGCCAGCGCTGTCAGAGCTGGCCCGAAGACGGGGCGGCGCGCCATTAGAAGGAAGCTGAAGGAGAAAGTTGCTGATTGGAAAAGAACAAAGGAAGCTTGGTGAGGAATCATAAAAGACTGGAAAGACCACTTAGTGGGGATTGTTAAAGGATTGGGGCAAAAGCGGAAAAAAGCGGCACCATCCTAGTGACTACCCCAGGAGAAAATAAAGCGGAAGACGAGGTTATAGTCCCGTTCAAAGAACAAGAAAGTGAATAAGAAAGTGAAAGTCCTGTGAGAGGAGAGAAAGTACCCGGTGAAAAGAGGTCTTGTCCAACTGGAGAAAGTGCGGTTGAGGTTGGAAGAGACCCGAGAACGAAGTGGGTGGCAGGCAAAAGAGCTACTGGACGCCGGGCAGTGACAGAGTCCCTGCAGAGGTAGCCATTGCGATAGAAGAAACAACGGAAAAAATCCAGACCAGAAGGGTGATTGAACGAAAGCACAGTGAGGAGAGCGCCAACGCAGGAAAGAAAGAAGAAAAGTGGGAATTGAAAACTTGAAAACTTGCAAAGATTCTGCGGTGTGATAAGGGTGCAAAGTTTAGTGACGGTGTAAATTTCTATGCACTCTAGAAAACGGACAGTCTAGCGAACGAACAGAAAGCCGCAGAAAAGGGAAAGCTATAAAAACTAATCTAACTCAATCAACACCCGGAAACTATCGCTGTTTATCAAAGGAGAAAAGGGAAAGGAAAATAGAAACTTTTCGGAAAGAAAGGACTGATAGAAAGGTGGACTAAACCTATCGGCGGGAAGATCATAAAGAAGAGTCCCACCATTGTGACACTGCAATTTTTTTTTTGCGGCCATTGACATTAGAACAATTGGAAAACTCGAGCGAAGAACAGCAACCTAAAGAGCGGAAGGATCCTGATACAACTTTATACGTATACTATTGAATTTAAATTGTATCCTATATTATATATCCTATATTATATTATATTATTTAATTTTGAAGTAAATTGATATAAATTATTAAATTATTAAGTAGTAAGTTAAGAAAAAAATATACATATATATATACATAGATAGAGATTCATAACATAAACGGAAAGAATTCTATAGGATTGTTATATTATTACAGATGTTAATGATTTGAAATATTGATATTTAAAAGCCAATATTTAATACACTTATCAACTCATTCTTAAGATATGCAATTGATCTAAAACTTTCAGCAAGATATTATTGAAGGAAAATAGTTGAGAAACAGATTATTTGTTGATATATAAGTAGTGATTTACAATAAGCAATTAACCTATATAGACCAATAAGATTTGATAGTCGCTTCTACCTTTCCTTCTCTTTATATATATATACATATATTATCATACTCCACTTGATCTGTTTTCTATATCCGGTTTCTCTTTTTTTTTTCTTTTTTCTCTATATTTCTCTTTCCTCATACTCTCTTTCTTAGATTATTATAAACTATATGCAAGGAATGTAATGTGATTTTGCCCTCTGTCTCCCCCCCCCCCAAGATTATTAAGAAAGATACTTGACTTTAAAGTTAACGGGAAAAAATAAAGACAGACAGCACCCCCTTTCTTCCCTCTGGCTAGATTTGACTGAGTGAAAATATTGGAATAGAGGGGCCCCTAGTAAATGAAAATTGGAAATAAGACGTGGGGAAATATAAACAGAATCCTTAAAGAACAGCAAAAGATAATAAAAGAAATGTCAACAGTAACCTCCACCATTACTAAAACAGGAAAAAAGGGAGCGACAATTGCAACCCCATCCACCCCCACGGTGACCTCCTCCCAAAAAACAATAGAAGGGATGTTGGCCCGAGAAGCCCACACACAAACTTCCTCCCAAACGATACAAAATACACTACAGACATTACAAAGTATGATGCTAACAATGCAAGAAACAATGATAAATAATCATGTAGAAAGTAAGAAAGAAAGAGAAGAGATGAGATCAGAATTAAAAAGTGAACTGGGAGAGATGAAAACGAACTAAAAACCTTAGAGGGGAAAATAGGACAGTTGCAGGAGACGACAAGGACAAATGAGGAGAAAATCATAACAATCACGAAACAAACAGACCAAACAGGGAAAAAGGTGGAAGCCATGGAACAAAAAATTAAAGACCAATACAAGGAAACGAACGAGGCCCTGACATATCTAGAAATGGATAGAGCCTCATACTATCTAAGGTTTCAGAATATACAGGAGGAAAGAGGGGAAAACCTGACTCTCGTAGTGGCAGAAATGTTGGCAACTATTTTGCAAAAAGAAAGTGACCAGATGATACTAGAGATTGATGAGGCATATAGAGTCTACACAAGCTACGCTAGAAGACATGGACTCCCACGGGAGGTTCATGTCAGATTTGCTAGAAAAAGAGTCAGAGAAATAATTTATAGATTGACAAGGGAAGAGACAATAAATCATAATGGTAGGCAAGTCATAGTACTGAAGCAAATTCCAAGGAGAGTGAGAGAACAAAGAAAGGAATACAGATTCCTCACAAACCACTTAAACAAAAAAAACATTCTATTTAGGTGGAACGATCCAGAAGGAATCCTAGTAACATGGGAAGGCAAAAGAACCAGAATTGACAATCTAGCTAAGGCCCAAAGATTCTATGAGCAAACAGGAGGATTAGAGGAGGAATTGAGCAGTAGAGAAGAGTCGAGAAACGCAAGCCGTGAAGATCTACGAGTTCATACGAGAGGAGAAGAGAGAAAAGAGGGGAGGGAGGGGGACAGAGAACTAATGGTTTGTGAGGAAGGAAGGAGGGAAGAGACAGGAGTGAAGACCAGGAGTCAAACAGCAGGTAAAACGTAATAAAGCTAGAAAAGAAGCGACTAAATGGGAAGGGGAATAAAATTAATATCAATGAATATTAATGGACTAAATAGTCCAAACAAAAGGAAAAAAATATTTGATAGATTGGAAAGACAAAAGTGGGACATAATATGTCTTCAAGAAGTCCACATAAAAGAGCAGGATAAAAAATATTTAGAGAATAGAAAACTGGGAAAAGCATTCACGGCTTTAGCAGTGGAAAGAAAAGAGGAGTGGTACTATATATAAAGAGGACCTTAATGCAAAATTGATATATAATGATACAGATGGAAGAATATTAATGGTGGAAATAGAGATACATAACAGGAAGACCTTAGCCGTTGGAATTTATGCGCCAAATAAAAATCAAAAAGAATTTTATAAAAATTTATATGAAAAATTGATAGAAATTGGCAACCCGAGGATTTGTCTGATGGGGGACTACAATGCAATAACTGATAATAGGCAAGATTACAAATCGGAATACAAACAATACCAAAAACGAAATACCTTACCAAAAATATTCTTTGAAATGTCAGAGGAATTAGGATTGGAAGATGTATGGAGAAAAAGAAACCCACAAATTACACAGTATACTTTCCACTCCAGTCCACACAAATCCTGGTCTAGAATAGATATGATTTGGATAAATAGTGAATTAAACAAAGAAATTTTGGACACAAAAATCCTAACAAATATCTGGGCTGACCACAATCCAATGTCTTTAATTTGGAAAGAAGGAGGAAGGAAAGGACGAAGATGGTCATTAAACTCTCAGATTTTGAAAGAAGAAAAATATTTGCAAAAATTAGAGAGGAATTAATAAACTTCTATAATTTTAATAAAAAGAGGATACATCTTTACAGAACATGTGGGATACGATAAAAGCCTATATTAGGGGAATATCAATTGCATATTTATCAAATAGAAATAAGGAAAGATGGAAGAAACAAGATGAATTAATAAAAGAAATTGGAAAACTAGAGAATAAACAAAAAAGAAATCTAGACAGTGAGCAAATTAGAGATACACTAATACAAAAAAACATGAACTTAATACACTTGAACAAGAGGAACTCCTTAGAAAGCTACAATATACAAAACAAAACTACTTTGAACATGCAAACAAACCGGGAGGTGGTTAGCATATAAATTGAGAAAAGAGGAACAGAAAAGAACGATACAATGCTTAGAGAACGTAAATGGGGATCTTGAGGCTGACTTGGAAAAAAAAAAGAAATTGCAAGAAATTACTTTGAGGAATTATATAAACAAGAAAATGTAGAAGTGTCTAAAATAAAACAATATTTAGGGAAGGAAATATACAGAAACTCACTGATGAAGAAAGAGAGGTGCTAAATAAAGAAATAACAATAGATGAATTAAGAAAAGCAATTCAGAAGCAAAAAATAATAAAACACCAGGCCCAGATGGATACCCAAGTGAATTTTATAAAAAGATAGGGGACATATTAAATAATACATTCTTAGAAGTTTGTAACGAAGCACTGGTTAAAGCCAAAATCCCCAACACATGGAAGGAGGCATACATAACGCTTATACCCAAAGAAGAGACAAATATCAATCAAATTAAAAATTATAGACCAATATCGCTTTTAAATACAGACTATAAAATTTTTATGACAATTATGGCACAAAGATTAAAAGGAATCATTAGTGGAAAAATTAATACAGATCAAAATGGATTTTTGCCGAGAAGACAAATTAGACATAATATAAGAACAATAATAAACATATTAGAATACTACGAAAGTCACCTGAGTAATCAAATGGCCCTAATTTTTTTAGATGCACAGAAAGCATTCGATAATTTGAATTGGGATTTTATGAAACAGCAACTTAATATTTATTTATTTATTTATTTATTTATTAATGGGACTTATATCAAACACAATAAATATTTAAAAATTAAATTAATGGTCCCAATTAATACAAAACATTAAAAGCCCAAACACCCACCATAAGGTCACAGCCCGGCTTGGTAAAATAACCAGGTCTTCAAGTCATGGCGGAAGGTGCGGAGGTCAGGGGCAGCGGAGCCCAGGGGAAGTTGGTTCCAGAGTTCAGGGACATGACAGAGTAAACGCGTCGTCGGGGACCGCCAGCCGCATTGCCCGCTGATGGGACCCAAAGGAGTCCCTGTCTGTGACTTCGCATCAGGCGGTTAGTATTCGATGTCGGCAGCAGTCTCCTTAAATAATAAGGACCCATGTCATGTAGGACTTTGTATGTTAAAGTTAAAACCTTGAATCTCACCGGAGCAACGGCAACCAATGCAGGCAGCGCAGGAGGGCTAACATGGGAGAACGGATCCCATCACGCCAGCGCCCGCATTTTGCACCAGCTGCAGTCTCGGATGGTATGCAAGGGCAGTCCTAAATAGAGCGTTGCAATAGTCGGTCGCAAGGTAACAAGGGCATGAGTGATTGTGCGTAGGGCATCGGTCCAGGAAGGCAGCTGGCGAACCAGCTGGACCTGGGCAAAGGCCCCTGGCGGCTCCCACCTGCTCCTCCAACCAGAGCTGTGCATCCAGGAGGACCCCAGGTTCCTCGCCCTGTCCACAGGGGCAACACCACTCCCCTATGGTCAACGATGGACATTCTAAGCTGGAGCGGGATGCGGTATGTACAACCACTCAGTCTTGGCGGGTTGAGTGAAGCATGTTGCCGTCCATCCAGATTGTGCCGCATCCAGACAGCGAGTCATCACGGAGAGGGCATCACTGATCTGGTTTGGGGTGGAAATATACAGTTGAGTATCATCCGCATATTGATGATACCTCACCCCAAAACCACGGATGATCTCACCCAGCGGTTTCATGTAGATGTTAAATAAGAGGGGAGAGGACCGACCCTGAGGGACCCCACAGTGGCGCCCTTGGGCGACCTCTGCCCCCTGCCAACACCGATTGGCAGCCCTGCAGTAGGAGGAGAGCCACGAAGAACAGTGCCCCCACCCCAACCCCACAGGCGTGCAAAGGATACCATGGTCGATGGTATCGAAAGCCGCTGAGAGGTCTAATAGGACCAGGACAGAGGAAAAACCCCTGTCCCGTGCCCTCCAGAGATCATCCAACAGTCGACCAATGCCGTCTCCGTGCTGAAACCAGGCGGAAGCCCGATTGAGTGCGGATCGAGGTAGTCCGTTTCCTCCAGGAAGCGGAAATTGCGGGCCACCACACTCTCAACAACCTTCGCCAAGAGCGAAGGTTGGAGACTGGGCGAAAGTTGTCTAACAGTCGGGTCCAGGGCAGGCTTCTTCAGGAGGGGCCTCACCACCCTCCTTCAAGGCGGAGGAAGACACCCTCTCTCAAGGCGTTGACAACTGCCGGATCCAGCCGCGGTGACCTCCCTGGCGGCATAAGCCAACCAGGAGGGCGCGGGTCCAACAAACATGTGGTGGAACTCAGGCGCGCATAATCCCGTCCACTTCATCCTCGAAACAGGATCAGACTCATCCCAGAGCGTAATGGCCAGACTCAAATTCCTCAGCCCTTCCCGCCTTGGGTCCGCCCCTCCTCTGGGCGAAGAAGGGGCGTGTGACCGGAACAGAGGCGGCTGGGCGGTTATCTCTGGGGCGCTATGAGGCGGAGAGATAAGACATTCTCGCCCGCTCTCATCGCTCCCAGTAAGAATCCTAATATGGGCTCTTAACTGGGCTCGTCGGCCTGGGAGGCGGGTGGCCCTCCACCTGCTCTCTAAGCCCCTTCGACGGTTTCATCTCCGGAGCTCCTCTGAATACCAGGGAGCCATTGGGATCCACGGCGTGTAAGGGGTGCATGGGGACAACCCTGTCGAGGGCTTCCGCGCAGCCCGTTGCCAGGCGGTGCGCCAGATCTCGGCAGAGCCGTGAGTCAGGGAAGAGGAAGAGGCCCCAGCTCCGTCTGGAACCGCTCCGGGTCCATAAGGCCTGGGGCGAACCACCTACATGGCTCCTCATCCCAGCAGTGGGGGCGGCTTGTTGGAAGACCAGCCGTAGGAGATAGTGATCAGACCATGGAACGGGCAAAGGCGTAAAAGTAGTCTGCCCTCTGTCACTATGCCACCACTCAGAGACAAAAACAAGGTCGAGAGTGTTCCCCCTCATGAGTGGGGCCATGAATTAGTCAGGCCCATGGCTTCCATGGAAGCCATGAATTCCTGGGCCAATCCGGCCTCACCCAGGGAAGGCAGATTGAAGTCCCCAGGACTATAAGGCCTGGGATCTCCACCGCCACCCGAGAGGGCGTCCAGGAGCCCAGGCAGGGTTGCTGTCACACAGCTGGGAGAAAGGTATGCAAGCAGCAAACCCACCTGACCATTTGGCCCCACTTCAGGAGGAGGGTCTCACTCCGCCTATCTCTGGGATAGTGACCTCCCTTGGAAGTAAGGTCTCCCTAACCACAGCCACCCCACCATCCCTACCCTGGGCCGGCCGGTGCACAACTTCAAAACCTGGAGGGCATAATTCAACCAGAGGGACACCTCCCTCCGGGCCCAACCAGGTCTCGGTGATGCAAGCCAGGTCCGCAGCCTCCTCCTCAATGATTTCACGGAGGGGACGGATTTATTGGCCACGGACCTGGCATTAAAATACACCAGTCTGAGCCCAGGGTCCCAATTCCCGAACTCTCTAGGGAGGAGGTCATAGGGTCGGAGCGGCGACGCCTGAGTTGGCGGGCGCTCCCGGCACATAATATGACCCTATGCCACGACGTCTGCTGCCAACCCCAACCACCCTGGGAATCGCAGCCCCCATCTCAGACCCCGGAGCCCCACAGGCCCCAACCTCCACCCCCACCACGAACGGGCTGCAAAAGACCTATTAACCCTCCTCCCTAACCCCTTAAGACGACTAGTTAAAAATTTTAAAAGTTTCCCCTTCCTACTAAATTTGGAATTTGGCCCGTTAACTGCAGCATGCCACCTCTCGGGATCCCAAGATCCGTCATTAAGGAAAGCTCTTGATAAAATGCAGGGCCATTTCACAGACTGGGGAACCGTCTGGAGGGCCCATAAGTCTGCTGGAGAGTAGGCAGGCATAACATGTACATCTTAGGCAGGACAGGGGGCAGCTGGTTGGATGGAAAAAAATTGTAGAGATGGGAATACAATAAGAGACGGACTAAATGAAAATCAGGAAATAGTCCTTGTCGGCAACTCTCTCACAGCTGCTGACAGTTAGAGTCAAATAAACAAGTCACTGTGCTGCCACCATAGTGACTTGCGGTATAAAATCCTGAATAATTCCCTGCACTCACACTGCAGGGAAAAAAAATCACATCCTCCCACTGCCCTCTCACCACAGTGGGAGGTAGTCCAGTCTCGAGAGAGAAGTATAGGTCCATGGAAGTGGTGCAGATGACCCAGGCACCATCAATAGTGTCAATGAGTCCAAGATGGCAAAAACAGTGAGAGGTCACAGATGGAATGTCCAAAAGTCCAAGAGTCCAAACAAGGTGCAATGTCCAGAGCCAATCCCGGCCATAGATCTGGGGCCACAAGCCATCCTTTCGTGGGGAAGGGCACCACCAACCGACTCTGCCCATAATCCCCAGCCAGGAAGGCCGCTTCCCTCAGTCCAGGCCATGGATGAGAACATGCCCCTGGAACTCCTAGATATACAGGCCCCCCTCCCTTCCGTATGTCCGACTCTCCCAGAACTTCTGGGGAGAAAGTAAAGGGTAGGGGCTCCCAGGGTGGTTCAAAACCCACCCCCATAGCCACACCACCCAAGTCAGAGCCGGAAAGGGAAGGAGAAGCCATTGGACCTACCAACAGCCCTCCACTGGGGACTCCATGGCTACCTACATATAACTGCCTGTAGGCAGCCACAGCACCAAGTCCAGGCCATCTCTGCTGCCATCAGCTCCCGTTTGGTGGGGAAAAAACCCCAGCGCCACAGTCAGACCGTAGCTGGTCCAGCCCATTGGAACCCGGTCTTGCCACACTCGCCGCCAGCAGTCCAGAGCCGACGACTAGTAGCGATGGTGTCGGGTCCACAGGGTCACACACTGGGGCTCGCAGCCACCAGGCACAGGACACAGGGCTGGGCAGACAGCAGCCAGGTCGCAAGGCAGAAGAAAAACAAACAACGCCGTCGACGAGCTCCAAAGAGCAAACAACGACGTCGCTGCCGCTGCTACCGCCGCTGCCGCGCTGTTCTTGCTTCAGCTGACAAACCGCGATAGAGAAGCCGCGGGGGGGGAGATTCGATCTAGTCATGCCGAGCCGTCGGCTCAAATTCCACCAAACGGCTCCTGTGGCACCCCCAGACGCTCCCGAGATGGCTCCAGGGAACAAGGGGAGGCAGCGGGTGTCCTCCTCCCCAGAAAACCAGCTGAACCCCCGAAATGCCCAGACGAGCCTCTCAGCCACGGACTTTGGACATAATTTTGAAGGAATGATAAACGCAATATATGACACCCAAAAGGCAAACATACTAGTAAATGGCGAGACCACCAAAATGTTTAAAATAGAGAAAGGGGTCAGACAAGGTTGCCCCCTATCACCATTATTGTTCATCACAGTACTAGAAACACTATTAATTAGAATTAGGGGAAATGGAAATATAAAAGGAGCGAAAATTAAGAATCAAGAATATAAAACACAAGCATTCAGAGCGACATGGTATTTATGATAGAAGAACCTTTAGAGACGGGCCCGATATTAATGAAAGAAATAAACAATTTGGGGAACTAGCAGGATTAAAGGTAAATAGGGAAAACCAAACTACTAGTTAAAAATATAACAAATTCCAAACAAAAGAAGCTCGAAGAAATTATGGGATTACAAATAGTAAACAAAATAAAATATTTAGGAATTTGGATAAGGGTAAAACAACAATGCTATGGGAAGATAATTATATAAAAATTTTAGAACAAATTAAAAAGGATTTGGAAATTTGGAGTAAATTGCAAATATCCCTCTTAGGGAGAATTGCAACAATCAAGATGAACATACTTCCCAAAGTCTTGTTTCTATTCCAGACAATCCCAATATTAACAAACAAAAGTTCTTTATGGAGTTGAATAGAATGACAATGAAGTTTATTTGGATGGGAAAAAGGGCAAGGATAAAGAAAAAATATCTCCAAGATGATAAAAGTAGAGGAGGATTGGGACTTCCAGACTGGGAAATTTATTATAAAGCTGCGATTTTGTTATGGATAAAAGAATGGGTAAGGCTAGAAAATAAGAGAATGCTAACACTAGAGGGCATGACTTACAAATAGGATGGCATGCACTTTTATGGAACCCGACGGACAAAAGACAAAACACACAATGAAACATATAATACTAACTCATTGATTAAAAATTGGGCGAAATAAGGAAGAAAAACTATATAAAAATACCAAGGTGGTTCTCAACAATGGAGGCAACCTTTAACCCAAACACAATGGATTTAAATAAAAACTTAAATATTATCAGATATTGGATACAGATGGAAAACTAAAACAAAACAGGACTTGGAAACACAAGGCATATCAATAGATAGTTGGGTTTACTTACAAATTAAAACAAGATATAACAAAGACATAAAGGAATATGGAATAGAAACAAAGAATACAAATCTGGATAAACTACTCTTGGGACCAGAAGAAAAGTTAATATCCAAATTATATAAATTACTATTAGAACAGGAAAGAGCAGGACAATTAGTAAAAGGACCAATGGTAGCCTGGGAGCAAAATATAGGATACAAATTGGATCTAAATGACTGGGAAGAGATTTGGGAAGAAAACTTAACATATACAAAGTCAGTGGCATACAAAGAAAATCAATACAAAATGATGTATAGGTGGCATTTGGCCCCTAGACTAGCAAAAATATTTCCCCAGGCAAACCCAAATTGTTGGAAGTGCCAGGATAAAATGGGCACTTACTGCCATGTGTGTGGACATGCCCCAAAATTAAAAATATTGGATAGGAATCAAAAACTGGATTGAGGATGTGATGAACTGTGAGCTGGAGTGGAAACCAGAACTGTTCCTACTTGGAATGATAAAGAAAAAGCTTCCTCCAAAAGACAAATACCTGATTGCACACCTCCTAACAGCTGCTCGAATTGTTTTAGCAAAAATGGAAAGAATCTTCAATTCCGTCTATACAAGCAGTAATAAAGAAAATGTATGAATGTGTTGAACTGGAGAGATTAACTCTCAAACTAAATGGAAAAGAAGATTCAGATTACTATAAGATATGGGAAACGTGGTACAACTGGACGGAACATAAAAACAAAGGGAATGGGAATGTTGGAAAATAGGGTACTATTTGAAATATAAGAACTTATAGAAAGCAGGAGATAGTAGAAAATAGGTTATGTAAGAATTTGAAAAACGAGATAAGACAAAATTCTAAAAGAGGCCAAATCAAGCGAATATTATTTGAAGAAATATTTATGACTATATATGATTGTAATATTACATGGGAAAATGCATTTCTGATCTGCAACTAAAAAAGAAATGAAAATGTGTGATGTATTTATGTTGCATGTGACTGTATGTCTGTATGTTGTGTGTCTTTTTTAAAATTGTAAATAAACTTTTCTAATAAAAAAAAAAAAGACCTCTCCTCCAAAGGGAAAAAGAGCACAAACTTTCTTGCCACTTGCCTAACTTCATTACAACAGCAGCTTCAGGCTCCTTAAAATAGGCCATTAAAAAGAATAAAACAAACAGGATTTCCTTCAAAATAACTCCTGATCATATGTTTCAGATGACCACATAATAAACCACACTGAGAACTGCACCAATTAAGACTGCAACTAAAACCGCCCAAGGTGGGCATTGAGAGACATTGGAAGCAGGCAGAAGAAAGTGAGAATCAACACAATCCCCCCTCCAGCCTCCAATGGTGAATTAAGGAGGGATAATGGTCCCTCAGACTGTTGGGGGCTGGACTATAGTTTGAAAAAAAAACATGAACAAATTCCAGGGAAGGGATAGGAGACCAGATTATTTTTTTGAATTATTTGGGATTACAGGGATAAAGATCTTTTAAGCCTGAAAGAGAATTTACAAACTGATTTGCTTTTTGCCACACTTGTGCATGTGTATTCACACACATGAATATCTACCAAAATTGTTCAGCAACCAATTTGGTGGATGTACTTTATATATGGTGTAGAAAGTTAGCACCCTCCCCTCCCTAGAAGAATGAAATATTATAGGAAATATTAAAAAGGCAGAATATTATATTTCCCTGGATGAGAAAAGGAGAAACATGTCTTTAAAGACAAAGCAGCTCCCTGCAGCTCCCTGCCCCTCCCCTTCAGCACCAGGGTGATGGGATCAGGGCATGGTATGATTAGCCTTCTACCCATCTCACCACATGGCACCTGGGAAGATTGCATCACCCAGCAAGATTCAACCAAGCTACCCCTACATGGCCCCATGGGAGTCTGACAACCAATCAGAATACATTTTTTGCCAGAGGAACAGGAAGCAAGTTCAAAGCCCAGAGAGGGCATAAAACCAAGGGACTCTCAGCATCTCTCCCTTTTTCACTCAGGAGCTCCAAGGTATGTGGTCCTGTCCACCATTAAACCTTCTTTCCAAGCAACTTCCATTAATCCAGTGTCTTTTTCCCCACTTGGAACTGAACCCAGAAGGATATTTCTTCCAACAATGGCAAGAATCAAAGCAGTGGGTGAATTCTCCTTCAGGCATTATACTGCAGTTGCATTTGAATTAGTGTTAACCAACTTCAGCTGATTTTGAAAAAGCTAAGAGACATGGATTGGGAGCTGAAAAACATCCTGAAAGGCTGTTTTTAAAGATTTTTAAAGCAAGTTTACAAGCCATCAGCAACCCCTCCCCTACTCACCCACTGGCCCTGGATCACATGGCTGCTATGCTGGCAGCAGAGCTTCTTTACAAGCTGGCAGCTGTCCCTCCCTACTCATCCACTGGCCTTGGATCATGTGGCTGCACCATAATTGATAGAGGGAATTGAAAGCACAGGAACCTTGGGTGAGAGTGACCATGTCATACTAGAATTCAACATAGTTCAAACACAAGCAATAGAACACAATGATATCAGAGTCCTAGACTTTAAAAGACTGATTTTAACAAGCTCAGGGAGAACTTGGGAAAGATTACTTGGATGAAAATCCTAAAGGGGAAAACAACTCAAGAATCTTAGGAAACTCTGAAAAATATGATCATAAAAGCCCAGACCAGCACAATACCAATGCGAAAGAAACACAAGAAATCCAAGAAGAAATTAGCATGGCTGCACAAAGATGTCTCTGACAAATTAAAAGACAAAAAGGACAAAAAATGGAAAGAAGGACACACAACTAAGGCAGAATATCAGCAGATAGCCAGAATCTTCATGCAAAAAGAAACTATAGCCCAACCTACCAAAAACGTAACTGTAAAAGACAGACTAGAAACAAAAGTTAAAATAGTGAAAGAACACCTGTCTGATCTTGATGAATACAAATCACCAGGACCTAATGGATTACATCCCAGAATTCTAAAGGAGCTGGCAAATGTCATCTCAGAAACACTGTACCACATCTTTCAAAAATCCTCCAGCAGTGGGGAACTACCAGAAGACTGAAAAGAGCCCATCTTCAAAAAAGGAAGAAAAAAAAAACCAGACCCAGGAAACTGCAGACCAATTAGCCTAACATCAATACCTGGGAAGATACTGGAAAAGATAATTAAAAAAACAGATCTGCCAACTCCTAGAAATGAGTAATGTAATAACTAGCAGTCAGCATGGGTTTGTTAAAAACAGATCATGCCAAACCAGTCTTATTTCATCCTTCAACATAGTGACTAAATTAGTAGACCAGCGAAATACTGTGGACATAATATACTTAGACTTCAGCAAGGCATTCGACAAAGTAGACTACCACCTACTTCTTGGTAAGCTAGAAAAAAGTGAGATAGATAGCATCACCACTAGATGGATTCATAACTGGCTTACACACCATACTCAATGAATAGTCCTTAATGGGTCTATGCTTACATGGAGGGAAGTAAGCAGTGGGGTACCACAAGGTTCCATCTTAGGCCCAGTACTCTTCAATATCTTCATAAATGACTTATATGAGGGAATAGAAGGGGAACTTACCAATTTGCAGATGATACTGGCAGGAATAGCTAACACCCTAGAAGATAGGCTCAAGATCCAGATAGATCTTGACAGACTTGAACACTGCGCCCTATCTAACAAAATGAAATTCAATGTAGAGAAAAGTAGTCTTACACTTAGGCAAGAAAAACCCAAGTACTCATATAGACTGGTTGAAACCAGGCTTAATAGCAGTAACTGTGAGAGGGATCTTGGAATCTTAGTGGACAACCAGTTAAATATGAGCCAGCAGTGTGCAGCAGCAGCCAAAAAAAGCCAACACAATCCTAAGTTGCATTAACAGAGGGATACAATCAAGATCAAGTGAGGTACTAGTACCATTCTATAAAGCCTTAGTAAGGCCACACCTAGAGTACTGCATCCAGTTTTGGTCACCACACTATAAAAAAGATGTTGAGACTCTAGAAAAAGTTCAGAGAAGAGCTACCTGGATGATTAGAGGACTGGAGACTAAAACATATGAAGAACATTTACAGGAACTGGGAATGGCTAGTCTAGTGAAGAGAAGGAACAGGGGAGACATGATAGCAGTGTTCCAATATCTGAGGGGCTGTCACTGAGAGGAAGGGGTCAAGCTATTTTCTAAAGCACCTGAAGGCCAGACAAGGAATAATGGATGGAAACTGAACAAGGAGAGATTCAACCTAGAAATAAGGAGAAATTTTCTGACAGTGAGAACCATCAACCAATGGAACAGCTTGCCTTCAGAAGTTGTGGGAGCTTCATCACTGGAGGCTTTCAAGAAAAGATTGAAATGGTGCAGGGCCGTGACTCATGAAGTTGCCCTGAAGAGCCGCACTGCACATGGGTGCCCCCCGCCGGCCAGCTGTCGAGTATCTGCTGCACATGCACGGGGGGTGTGCGCATGGGAGACACATGTGCATGCACAGAGGCATGTGGCATGTGGGGAGGTTGTGTGTGTATGCGCAAAGGCTTGCGGTGTGGGTGGTTATGCGCGCATGCACAGAGGTGCACGGTGAGCAGGGGTCACGTTCACATGCACAGGGGGCGGGGAGTCATGCATGCATTGTATCATGGGTGCAGGCACACGAGCATGCGCACGTGCACACATGTGCTCACTTTTGACATGCAACATGGAAAAGGTTAGTGGGGGATTGGACTAAATGACCTACAAAGTCCCTTCCAATTCTGTTAATCTAATCTAATCATACCCACTTTGCATAGAAAAAGTCTCCATTTAAATCCAGTCCCTGGCATCTGTGGTTAGAATTAACAAATGATGAAAGTCTCATGTTTGAGGAAGAACCTAGAGCTCCATGACCAGTCTTGAATATAGAAAAGAATGGTGTGGGAATTGTTTTATGTGGAAGTCCCAAAGGTTTTTTTTTCTCCAAAAGGCAACTGAACTAATAAGCTTTTTTAATTCTGACTGGAGGGGATGGAAGCATTTAATGGATGAAAAGTGAAACATTTTGAAAGAAAAAACCCAAGGAAGTCCAGTTGCTTTTTTGGGGGGGAAAACCCACCTTTGGAACTATGACCTGAATGATTAAGAACATCCATAGACTTTTATCTGAAAGCTTCCTATTCTCCTATCACCCTGTGGCATGTAAAGCAGAAGCAAATTTACCTTTTACTATTTGAAATATCCCATTTAATCCTTTAAATCATTATTTCTCAACCCAGCAAAAGCAGTAGTAACTGAAATAGCAGTTAGCTTAGAAATGCAATAAGGGTTCTAACCTATTGCTAACTTTCAACACAAAGCATTCTCTTTTCTGGCAACACCCTCTTGATTAAAAAAACCATCTTCCCCAAAAATAATGTTCCATTGCTGATGAACCACATTTATTCATCATTCCAAGGAAATACATCCCCAACAAACCTTTGGTTTTCAAACAACAAAGAGCTTCTCTTATTCCACCTCGCCGCCGGCCATTCCTCTGATTAGACATAATTAAGCCTCACAAAAATATCCCACACTGAACTTTTCTATCCTTCCTTTTTACCTTAGTTGCTGTTCTCCCATTGGAGAAACTAATCAGGGAGCATGTGTTGCTTACTAATTGGTTTGAGGTCTCAGCTGACCACCTATTGTCTTCTAAGATAGCCAACATTTGAATTAGTCCCTGCAGCTATACTTCTAACAGACCTTCCTTGCTAGCAGTTAGCAGATCAGGTTTGGCTTTAAAGTCGCCTACCATTTCTTTCTGCTTATTTTATGGTTGTTTCCCCAAGCTACCCCTACAATGAAATTTTACAATGTGATTGTCAAAAGATATTGTCTTGAAGGTTGAGAAGTGAAATTTTGGATGAGAAAGCATAACATTAAAAAAAAAGTCCAGATACCTTTTGGAAAAGGAACTTTGGGACAGCCATGACCTGGATGAATCTCCACAGATGTAAAAAGATATTGTGACAACACTGTGTGACTTATATTTCTGGTACAATCTATGAACAAATACATAATAACCAATTCTCCATCACATTTACAAAGAGAAAACTAGGAAGAAAGATTAGCACCCCAGTTGTGTTCTTCACTGCTACTGGCAATTCTTTGGGTATAGCAGAGCTTTGCTTTCAATTCTTCAACCACCATAACTACTTGACCATCGCAATCTTAAACTGAAAAGTCTCTTTCCTTCTCTCTGAGCTATATGCAGATTAGAGGTGTTATCCAGGCTCACATATCCCACTAAGCTATATTGCTGTAAGCAGGGGTGTCAAACTCACATCGCCATGGCGGCATCACGTGACATATTGAGACTTTTCTCCCTTCACTACACTGGGCGTGGGTATGGCCAGTGCATGAGAGTTTGACAGCCCTGTTATACTACTTCGATTTAAATTTGTTCAGAAGAATGCATTGTAATCTATAAACCATGTTCATCTCTTAAGATGTGTGAATAAATGCAATTGAGGTTTATTTAACTCACTGTTAAACAACCCAGAACTCTACAGTGTAAACCCAGTTGTTCTTTATTGAAAGAGTAGGTAAAGGAACTCTGTTCTTATTCATCCACAAACTTCAGTTGGTGATTCTGCTGTTATCTGTTTTTAGAGAATGCTCCTTAATTTCTGGTTCCTATTTTGTCTTGTGATTTCTGGAGATGCTTTATGGCTGATTCTATGAGATTCATTTCTTCTCTCCCTGCTTCAGTCAGGATCTGTAGTACGTTTAGCATAGACTGATGGATATATTTTGACAATACCTAGACAGTATTGATTCCTCTGTACTCTAACATACGCTCCTAAGAGAGGCCTGTTTAGCATCTTTGTTTTTGGAGAAAAGGTAATCCTCATTTAGCAATTGCATTATTTAATGACTGTTTGCAATTTTATGATGTTAAAAAAATAACTTTACAGCCAACCTCACACTTATGACCTCAGGTCTGTAAAGCAAAGGGAAGCTGAAGAAAGATCATAAACACAGTGTGGATGGCCTCTCTTAACAACCAGTTGTGTGTCCCAATCATGAGCGCTAAATGAGGATTACCTATAGTGGTTAAAACCTACTTTTCCAGCTGCTTAAATTATGCTAGCAATTTAAACTGTCTCAGCTCCGCAGAGTCTGGCTCTGCTTTCCATATAAATGGCTTTGTTGCTTATTTCTTATATTGAAATCATTTGCGATTTGTTGTAGTAGCAATATATTTTGTTGTTTTATTATACTCTAAATAATGACTCCAGATGAAGTGGACAGAATCATGCGGGGGCTAAGTTCCACCACATATTGGACCCGTGTCCCTCCTGGCTGGTGTACGCCACCCAGGAGGTTACACGTGGCTGGCTCCAGGCAGTGGTCAACGCTTCATTGAGTGAGGGATCCTTCCCTGCCGCCTTGAAGGAGGCAGTGGTGAGGCCTCTCCTTAAGAAGCCTGCCTTGGACCCAGCCATTTTGAATAACTTTCGTCCTGTCTCCAACCTTCCGTTTTGTTGAAGGTTGGTTGAGGAGCTTCAGACGTAGTTAGGTGGATCCTACTCAGGGGCTGGTCCTTTATGATATCCTGGATTGACCATGGTATCTTATTGCGACACCTCGGGGGGTTGGGGGTGGGAGGCACTGTTTTGCGGTGGTTCTCCTCCTACCTCTCGGGTCGCTCACAATTGGTGTTGGCAGGAGGGCAGAGGTTGACCCCGAGGCCCCTCGCTTGTGGTGTTCCCCAGGGGTCGGTCCTCTCTCCCCTCCTGTTCAACATCTATATGAAGCCTCTGAGTGAGATCATCCATGGTTTTTGGTTTTGGGGTGAGGTATCATCAGTATGCTGATGATACCCAGCTTTTTATCTCCACCCCAAACCAAGTCAGTGATGCCCTCACCGTGATGTCCCATTGCCTGGAGGCGGTACGGATCTGGATGGGAAGGAACAGGCTCCGGCTCAACCCGGCCAAGACCGAGTGGCTGTGCATACCGGCATCTTGGATGATCCAGGATGTTTCATCATTATGCATGGGGGGGGAGAGGTGTTGCCCCCCATGGATAGGGTGTGCAACTTGGGTGTCCTCCTGGATGCACAGCTCAGTTTGCAGGAGCCAGGTGGGCCTTGCCAGCCTGGTGCACCAGCTGCACCCCTATCTGGACCATGATGCCTTGGGTACAGTTACTCATGCACTCGTTGTCTCCCGAGTCAACTACTGCAATGCTCTTTACATGGGGCTGCCTTTGCGGACCATGCAGAGGCTTCAACTGGTGCAGAATGCGGCTGTGTGGGTTGTGATGGGAGTATCCCGATACGCCCATATTACACCCTCCTGCCCGAGCTGCATTGGTTACCGGTTGCCCTCCGGGTGAGATTCAAGGCGCTGGTAATTACCTATAAAGCCCTACATGGCTTGGGGCCAGGGTACTTGCGGGAACATCTCTTGCCAGCATTGATTACCCATTGCCCTGTGCGCTCCCACAGACAGGGCCTCCTTGGGGTACCATCAGCTAGACAGTGTCGGCTGGCAACCCCAAGGGGTAGGGCCTCTGTGGGAGGCGCTGCTGTGTGAATCAGTTCTGGAGCTGTGGTTGGCCCCTGACCGTTCCTTCCACGTGGCCTGAAGACCTTTTTCTACAGCCCCTGGACTGAGGGGGTGGTTTAGATGTTTTAGAGTTTATAAATAATTTTAAATAATGTGTTTGCGATGATCGTTGAGCAATAGATATATAGGTCCCAATAAATAAATAAATAAATAAATAAATAAATAATTAAGAGAAAGAAAGAAAGGAAGGAAGGAAGGAAGGAAGGAAGGAAGGAAGGAAGGAAGGAAAAAAGAAAGAAAGAAAGAAAGAAAGAAAGAAAGACAGCCCTGAATGTGCTTAATGGGACTAATGAATTGTTTGGCTCAACATGATGCCACCTATCACAATTGTTTTATCATCTTAAAAAAATGTCTGTATGCATTTCAAATTCCATTTATCTGACATCTACTGTACAATCGTGATTAAAAAACTGTAGTGCAACCTTAATATAGTCTTAGTTGTTTTTGAAAATTATCCAAGACTGAACTGAGAAAAAGAGCAACACAAGTCTCCTACAGTTCCAAACCATCTGCGTCTTTGCTGAGTTGCTGACATATGAATCTAGAACTTAAATTAAGCAACTTGGTGGCCTCTGGGTAACACATATACTCTCTTAGGGCCCACCAGATTCTTTGTCTCTCCCGATTTAATTTTTAGAATATTCTTCTTTCAGAAGCTAATCATGCTGTAATGCACCAGTCTCTAGCATAATTACTCAGAAAGACCCTTGACCCCCTTCCAGTGGCCCCAACTGGCAGAAAAAAAGAGAAATATTCATGAGATGAAGAATAGAGGCTGTAGGTGGGTGGAGCAACCTTGCCACTTTAAGGTAGTCAAAGGTAGTCCTTGACTTATAACAGCTCATTTAGTGACGGTTCAAAGATACAACAGCACTGAAAATGTAATTTATGAGTTTTTCACACTTCAGTTGCTGCATCGCCATGATCATGTGATCAAAATTCAGACGCTTGGCAACTGATTCATATTTATGACAGTCGCAGTATCCCTGGGTAATGTGATCCCTTTTGCAACCTTCTGACCAGCAGTCAATGGGGAAGCCAGATACACTTAACAACAAGTTTGTGATTAATGTAACAAGTGCAGATTCATTTGACAACTGTGGCAAGAAGTTATAAAATGGGGCAAAGCTCGCTTAAGAAATATCTTGTTTAGCAACAGAAAGTTTGGGCTCACTTGTGATCGTAAGTCAAGGACTACCTGTATTTTTGATATTTGGCCATGCTAATAGCAGTCAGTCACTAGAGACTAACAACCTTCAACGATCAAAGGATTTCCACTGTAGTGTAGAAAATCAGTGATCAATGGAAAATGTCAGATGGAAAGTAGAAATTTGCAAGAGTGGGTGATGAAAGGTCTCTGCTCATCTTTCTAACAGCTCAGATATGTATGGAGGCAGAGATGAACCACAATGAGCTCGTGACTTGTATGACTATGGGCTAACTTTTGAGTATGAAATAGTTCTTGAGAAATTTCAAGCCCTAAAGGCTCAAGATTTATGAAAGTCCCACCCCTAAAGAAGCCTCCATATGACCAGTACAGAACAGACTCCCATTTTCTTTAACATTTATTGATGTTTAACTTATTTAGGTATCACAGTTTTTTACATTAAAATATTTCCATGCTATTTCCCCATCCCCGTGATTCCCAACCCTCCCCAGATTCGAAGAAAAAGAGAATTGACACAACTTCGATGGAATGCATCAAGAATAAAGGGGAAACTACTACCAAGTTACAGAGCACACAGAACAAAACAGTACAAAGAAGATCTGCATAGGAAAAGCTTGGGAGAGCAAAAGGGGTAACATGTTGGGGTTGACAATCTTTGCAGCCTGAACATCACAAACTTCTCCAAGCAATACCCAGCTGAGATCTGGGAGTTGTCCTGTAGTTTTGTGATCTAGATCACCGAAATTGGGAGTGGTGGAACAGGCCCCCAGGAAAAGTCTGGAAACCAAAATCAAAGTGAAAATGTACCTCTTATTTGCCTCTGGGCTTTGAAATTCACGTAAACCTGTTCTAAAAAAGCACTGGGTTGCCAACACCATCTACTGCCTGGTGCCAAAGCAATGTTTAGAACTGTGCTCAATGGCTAATGAACTTCACCTTTGGAAGATGACTTAAAGAAAAATCCAAGGTGGGATAGGGTTCAAACCTAAATACCTTCAAAAGGGTCTCTCAATAACAGACTTTAAAATGGCCATTTGCATGTTCAGTGTGCCTTCTTACTTTCTACATCATTAAGAATTGAACAAGAAGACTCCTTGGTCCAAACTTTAAAACGATTTACAGATATTTCAAAGGCTCCTCAGCATTGTTCAAATATAAGGGTCTGCTGCAGTTGGAAACATTGGGCCTTTTTCAGAGCTTTTTGAAGACTAATAAAGGAGAATATTTGTAGCTCAGGATTGATATGAGGGGTCCTTGGTGCTGTCTGAGCTGGTTTGTTTTGATAGATATTTCATGACCTTGGTGCTGTCTGAGCTGGTTTGTTTTCTTGCAGATATTTCATGACCCAACTAGGTAACATCATCAGTGCTGGTAAGCAGTGGGTTTGCTCTCAATTTATTTTCTGGTGGCTTGCCTGTCAGTGTTATTGGGGTGATCTTCATTTGGTTGGGCTGCTTACTGTTGGCTCTTTGGTAGTTTCTTGATATCCCAGTCAAGTAACTGCCGAAGAGCCCACAGTAAACAACCCAACCAAATAATCTCTAAGACCACCTCCACCAACACTGACAGGGCAAACCACTAGTATATAATCCGACAGCAAACCACTCTTTACTAGCACTGATGATGTTACTTAGTTTGGGTAATGAAACATCTGCAAGAAAACAACTCAGGTCAGAGAGCACCAAGGACCACCTCATATTTTGAAGACTGATGCTGTACCAAACAAAATACTCATTAGCTGCAGGCATCCTTACCCTCAATATTGTCCTCTGCCTTGATTACTTTGCATGAAGCATAGGAAAAAAAGGGGGAGGAAACTCCCGCTTTGCCGCTGTTTCATATTTATGTCCACAACTGTGTAAACATGCAGATGCAACCAGGCAATGGGACTGGCCATCTGGAAAATAGTCCCTATGCCAAGTTTTCACAGAAGAGGTAGGAATCATGTACTTTTCCTGGGCAAACAACAGGATGTGCAAATATTGCAAAATCACTGTTGGGCGATTTCCTAGCCATACAGTAGCTAAAGCAAATGGTGTTTTGTGGGCTTGAAATTCTACAGTAGCCACAGTAACCTGGTGGGTAGCTTTCTCTTGCCCACTTGTCTGCAGGATGGCTTAAGAGTGGAGTAACCCCCAAATACCAAAACTCCCAAGTGGACAAAGATGCCCTGACCAAGGAATACAACTTTTCTCAACTTTTGATGGGTCTAGCTTTTCCCTCCACGACTAGATGATTTTTCTCATGCTCCAACAGTCCGAAAATGGCATGGCAGCCAACTCTGTGTACTTTCTTCCTTCACGACCACATAAAGGAGAAGAAACAAAGACCCTTGCAGGAAAGCAAAGCAAATTCTAAAAATGCACAATTTCCTCCCAGTATATGTAAACCACTCAAGATACCAGTGTTTGAAAAGGAGCGTATTTTAAACTCTTCAAACATCAGCAACACTGGCAGAATTATGTCACTTATTCTTGGTTTAATTACAGGGCTGACAAGTAAACACCAATACAAGGGAAAGGGGGGAAAATCCAGTATTTTTGGGTGAAGCAAAAGGTACAAGCTAATGTTTTGCAGTGGAGTCTCGGGGATAGAACTCTGCCAAAGTGCTCTGAGGAATCCTCTTCAGCATCTCCTTGGGGAAAATACGCAGCAGCTGCCAGCCAATGTCCAGCGTTTCGTAAACAGTTCGGTTTTCATAGGGCCCTGAAACAATAAGAGAGCAGGGTCACACGCTGAGATCCAGATGAAACAGCAATGTCCCCTGTCATCTGAGAGTCAGCTTGCTCTAATAATAATTTATTCGACTTGTATGCCGCCCTTCTCCCTAAGGACTCAGTGGTTAAGGCACCAGTCTAGAAACTAGGAGCCTGTGAGTTCCAGTCCCACCTTAGACGTAAAAACCGGCTAGATGTCTTTGGGCCAAACATCAGGAGACTGTGAGTTCTAGTCCAGCCTTAAGCATGAAAGCTGGCAGGGTGACTGGGCCAGTCACTCTCTCAGCACACTCTTTCACCACCTCACAGGGTTGTTATTGTGGGGAAAATAGGAGGAGAAAGGTGTATAATGTGTGTTGGCTGCTTTGTAAAAATAATAAAGGCAGGATATAAATAAATAAATCTGAAAGACAATCCCTACCCTGAGCAATGAAGTTCCTCTCAAATTTCTGCAGAAATTCAAGGTAGAGAAGATCATCAGAAGTAAGTGCTTCTTCTCCTACTACTGCCTTCATGGCTTGGACATCCTTCCCAATGGCATAGCAGGCATACTAGACCAAAACAAAAAAAATTAAAGAACTGTGAAGTTTATTAAGAAACATGTTTCCATATTTCAAGCAATGCGAGCTTCATAGGAATTTTGAGATTATTTCTGGCATGAAAGGCAATTAGATATACTTGCGGTTTATTGGGGTCCTACCTCTCATTAAAAAAATTGAGTTTTTATTATTTTATTAAATATTTTTTCTATAGGTAAAAAAATAAATCTAATAAAGGAAAGAGAGAGGAAAGAGAAAGAGAAAAAGAAAGGAAGAAAAGCTTTTTAATGTAAGAAAATGGAGGAACTACAGACATTTTTTAGTAATTCCACTTACCAGCTGATTTGATACTTCAGCATGATCCTTTCTAGTCATTCCCTCCCCAATAGCAGATTTCATCAATCGAGACAAAGAAGGAAGTACATTGATGGGTGGGTAAATCTGGAAGAAAAACCAGGTTTTAACAAGAGCTCTGAAAATTTGGAAATGTGACTTCCAGTGAAGAAATGATGGACTGAAGAAGGCTCCGTGAAAAGTGAAGCCAGTAATCATGGCAGAACAAAGAGATGGCAAATTTTTTTATTTTATTTATTTATTTGAACTTGTATGCCGCCCCATCTCCGAAGACTCGGGGCGGCTCACAACTAAAAACACAGAACAATAAATATTTTAAAAAAACATTAAACCAAAACAAGCCCAAATATAAAACACGACAATAATATACATTAAAAACCATCCCTCCCCCAGGGAGGGGTCACAGCCCGGGTTGGTCGAATAACCAGGTCTTTAATTCCTATGAGCTCGCACAGGCGGCCGGCACTAGCTATCGGAAGAAGACGCTCCCTCAAATATTGAGGACCCATGTCATGCAGGACTTTGAATGTCAAAACTAAAACCTTGAATCTCACCCGGAGCGCAATCAGTGATGCAGGCAGCGCGGGAGGGGGAAACATGGGAGAACCAGGTAACTCCCATCACCACCTGCGCCCGCATTCACCAGTTGCAGTCTCGGATGGTATGCAAGGGCAGTCCCAAGTAGAGAGCATTGCAGTAGTCGAGTCTCGAGGTGACAAGGGCATGAGTAACTGTGCGTAGGGCGTCGGTCCAGAAAAGGCGGTTGTTGTGAACAAGACGGAGCTGGGCAAAGGCCCCCTGGCGGCGGCCCCACCTGCTCCTCAACCGAGCCATGCATCCAGGAGGACCCCCAGATTCCGCCCTATCCACAGGGGAACACCTCTCCCCTATGGCCAAAGATGGACAATCTTGACTGGGCGAGGCCAGGAATGCAGAGCCACTCAGTCTTGGCGGGTTGAGTCGGAACATGTTCCTACTCATCCAGATCCATACCGCATCCAAACACCGGGACATCAGGAGAGGGCATCGCTGATCTGGTTTGGGGTGGAAAGGTACAGCTGAGTATCATCAGCGCGTACTGATGGAATTTCACCCCAAAACCACGGATGATCTCACCCAGCGGTTTCATGTAGATATTGAATAAGAGAGGGGAAGAGGACCGACCCCTGGGACCCCACAAGAGAGCCCTTGGGGTCGACCCAACCCCTTCCACCAACACTGATTGCGACCGCCCCGAGAGGTAGGAGAACACTGAAGGACAGTGCCCCCTACTCCCAACCCCCCTAGGCGACGCAAAAGGATACCATGGTCGATGGTATCGAAAGCCGCTGAGAGGTCCAATAGGACCAGGACAGAGGAAAAACCCCTGTCCCGGGCCCTCCAGAGATCATCCATCAGCGCGACCAATGCCGTCTCTGTGCTGTAACCGGGTCGGAAGCTAATAGATCAGCTCTTTGATAATTCCTTCCTGGACAATCAAATGATGGACTGAAGAAGGCTCTGTGAAAAGTGAAGCCAGTAATTGTGGCAGAACAAAGAGATGGCAAGTAGATCAGCTCTTTGATAATTCCTTCCTGGACTTCATGTATAACAGGCATAAAGCGGTATTTCACAACATGAAATACTAACTTGTCGATTGTGCAGCTGTCTATCTACGTAGATTTGGCCTTCAGTAATATATCCCGTCAAATCAGGAATAGGATGTGTTATATCTGCAAGAGAAATTGCATTAAAGCTTTTCAGTTTCTGTGCAAATTACATGACCAATTACTGATTTGATTCACATGCAACCTATTGAGCCACAAGAGCTGTGGTAGCATAGTGGTTAGAATGCAGTATTACAGGCTAATTCTGCTCGAAATGACTGCGAGCTGTTCGATTCTCACAGCTCAAAGTTGACTCAGCCTTCCATCCTTCTGAGGTGGGTAAAATGAGGAACCAGATTGTTGGGGGCAATATGCTAACTCTGTAAGCCACTTAGAGAGGGCTATAAAGTACTATGAACTGGTATATAAGTCTAAGTGCTATTGCTGTTTATATCTTAGTGTATTCAATGAACCCAGCCATTATGGTTTATTTATAACTGAGCACGAACTATAAATCCAGCCACTATGGCACACTTGCCTAAGCAGAAGGAATAGAAAAGGTGATCCAAATACAAAGATGGGGAAAGCAAAAACCACCAAATGCTGGGGGAAAACCCTTCCCTTGCCTAGGAAAGCTGTGCAAGGAACTCCTGGAATTACAAAACACAGCTGCCCAGATGCTCGTAGCACCAGTGTCTGCATTGTGAAATGTTTGCCCATCAGGCTTAATGCATTTAAATCTTAGCCTGCAGGGCAAGGTATGTAGCATCAGATGCAGAGGTTGAGAGAAGTTCCAGGATTAAAAATAAGCCTAAAAGAGAACTTACCATCATTGGGCATGGTAAGAATGGGAATCTGGGTAATGGACCCACTCCTGCCTTCTACTCGTCCAGCTCGTTCGTAGATTGTGGCCAAATCTGTGTACATGTAACCAGGAAAACCACGCCGGCCTGGGACTTCTTCTCTGGCAGCTGAGACCTTTGGGAAATGAAGGTAAATAGGTTGGAATAACCAGCAGAAGCAAGAAAATACAAAGGGGTCTTCAAACTTCTGCCTCCAAAGCTACCCTTTAGCCCTGCACACCATATCACTAGTTTTCATCCCTCTGATCTCTCTGTGAAATTTAAGACTGTTGCCATCGCCTTAACATAAAGAAATATTTTCCTGAAACCCAGAGTCTAGCTAATGGGCATGCAACGGGTTTTCATACCCATTAAGGATTTGAATACCATACACTTTTACTAAATGCTCTTTTGAATTCATTCATTCATTCTGGCAATAATGTCAGAATATTCTCTAGTAATTCTTCTCAAAAAACTATAACCTTCAGATTCTTAGTTAATTTTGTGCCTTACAAACTAGAAAATTCAAGCAGGGGAAAATATTTGGCTGCACAGTTCAACAGTTGTCTAATCAATAGACTAAATATGTACCTCTCTCAGAGCTTCTGCATAGGAGCTCATATCTGTCAGAATGACCAAGACGTGCTTCTCACACTGATAAGCCAAGAACTCTGCTGCGGTCAGCGCAAGACGAGGAGTGATTATCCGTTCAATGCTGGAAAAAAATAATGAGCTCTATTAAATAATTATGCCAAAGTGAAGGACTTGCTTTATAAAAAAGACAGTTTAGAAGAAAATCCTTAAAACAAGATTCAGGATCCATTGGGAGTAATTAAAGATTAACCCTGGAAGATGAAGAATGCATATTCCTCCATGGTCTCCTTAAGTGAGACTGTCTGAACAGTCACTATGAGAAGACAAAGGTAAGGACTTCACTCTTCTTTCAGTCACCAATAGATGCTTAGATGTTCTATGAATGCCTACACAATCAATATCAAAGGCCCCACTTTCAGGTAATACGATTAATAGCCAAGACAAAATCCAAGAATAAAGATTCCAGTCACTTACGTTGGATCATTAGCCAAATTCAAGAACAGGCACACATTGTCCATGGACCCATTTTCTTCAAAGTCGGATTTGAAAAATCGGGCTGTTTCCATGTTCACCTGGAGTAAAGCAAGGAGATGAAGTCAACCAGATCAAAGCTTACAGAAAATATCATTGTATACTTATAAAGATGTCTACTACGTTCATAAGTTTTGACCTTTCCACCCTGATTTTACTTGTTTAGTAAAAAAGGAAAAAAATGCTGTCAAAAGTTTGCAGCAGTTTCAGAGTAATGGGGACAAGTTATTCTCCCATAGAGGTGCCCACATTTTTTTGGCAATGAAGGAGAAAATAATTTTGCATGCATTTAATTACTTACTCCCATTGCAGCAAATACAATGGCAAAGTTCTCAGCACTGTAGTCCACTACGTCTTTGGATTTCTTCACCAAGCCAGCCTGACGACAGATCTGAGCTGCTATCTGGGTAAAAAAATGGCAACGTATGAATGACTTCAATGTAATAGTTATTAGGAAGAATGCAAATGATAAGGCTATCAAAGTGTCATTTATGAGAGTAACTGCTTTAATACAGGTAGTCCTTGACTTGCGACCACAAATTGATATTATTCTGTTAGTTGAGCCCGGAATGTAGGAGAACATAGTCATAGCCTGAGGAAGTAAGAGTAATCAGCCTAGTCATTATGTTCCCACAAGTGATTCAAGTCCAATTCCTCTTAAATTCTGTTAACTTTAATTCAGTTTTTATCATTAGTTGACTAGATTCTCGTGAGTAGGCATGAACAATAAATTAGCTAAACTAGAATTTAAAATATGCTGGTTAAAGAGGTCATCATGTTACCAACTGGATTTTACAACAACTTTTTGTCAGTAAGTGAACACCATGATTATTAAGTAAGTTCACTGCCTGCAATGGCCTTTTACCAGAAGCCCAAAGTAAAAAAATGGGTTTCTGGCAAAAAATATATATAAATATGGAATTGTCACATGACCGCAGGATACTGCAAATAGCCATAAATATGATCACAGGATTGCTGGGTACCCTGGGCATCATAACTTTGGATGGTTACTAAACAACTGGTCATAAGTCAAGGACTGCTTATATTTGGTTTGATTACACCTAGTAGAGAATGAAGAATAATAGTAGAGATATGTAGGCATATATTTATTTATTTATTTATAATTGGACTTGTATGCCGCCCCCTCTCCGCGAGGACTAGGGGCGGCTCACAATTAAAACACAACAACAATAAATACTTAAAAAGGATTAAATTTAACAAGCCCAATCACTAAAAACCATTAAAATAATTTAAAAAACCCAGGAGGTCAGTCCAGCTCAGCCTATTCAAACAACCAGGTCTTCAGATCGCGGCGGAAGGAGCGAAGATCAGGAGCCAAACAGAGCTCCAAAGGGAGTTGATTCCACAAGGCGGGGGCTGCAACAGAGTAGGCCCTTCCCCAAGGCACTGCCAGCCGACATTGTCTAGCCGATGGCACCCCAAGGAGTCCCCGTCTGTGCGCACGCACAGGGCGATCAGTATTTGATATTGGCAGGAGACGCTTCCGCAAGTACCCCGGACCCAAATCGTAAAGGACTTTGAATGTTAACACCAACACCTTGAATCTCACCCGGAGGGCAACCGGTAACCAATGCAGCTCGCATAGGAGGGGTGTAACATGGGAGTATCGGGAAGCTCCCATCACAACCCACGCAGCCGCATTCTGCACCAGTTGAAGCCTCCAGATGGTATGCAAGGGCAGTCCTAGATAGAGAGTGTTGCAGTAGTCAAGTTGGGACGTCACAAGTGCCTGAGTGATCGTGCAAAGGGCATCTCGGTCCAGATATGGGCGCAGCTGGTGAACCAGTCGGACCTGGGCAAAAGTCCCCCTGGTCACGGCCCCCACCTGCTCCTCCAAACTAAGCCGTGAGTCCAGGAGGACTCCCAGGTTCCGAGCCCTGTCCACAGGGGGCAACACCTCTCCCCCTATGGGCAAAGATGGAATCAGTTGACTGGGCCGAGATGCCTGTACGCACAACCACTCAGTCTTGGCCGGATTGAGCTGTAGTCCGTTCCTGCCCATCCAGATCCATACCGCATCCAGACACCAGGTCATCACAGAGAGGGCATCACTGATTTGGCTTGGGGTGGAGATATACAACTGGGTATCATCAGCGTACTGATGATACCTCACCCTAAGCCATGGATGATCTGCCCAGTGGCTTCATGTAGATGTTGAACAGGAGGGGAGAGAGGTCCTACCCCTGAGGATCTCCACAAGTGAGTGCCCTCAGGGCCGACCTTTGCCCTCCCGCCAACACCGTTAGCGCGCCCAAGGCGTGAGGAGAACCACTGCAAAACAGTGCCCCCACTCCCAACCCCTGGGTGCAAATAGGATGCCATGGTCGATGGTATCGAAAGCCGCTGAGAGATCTAATAGGACTAGGACAGAGGAAAATCCCCTGTCTCATGCCCTCCAGAGATCATCCATCAGCGCGACCAATGCCGTCTCCGTGCTGAACCCGGGCTGGAAGCCCGACTGATACGGATCTAGGTAGTCCGCTTCCTCCAGGAAAAGTGGAAACTGCTGAGCCACCACACTCGCAACAACCTTTGCCAAAAAGCGAAGGTTGGAGACTGGATGAAAGTTGTTTAAAACGGCTGGGTCCTGGCTTCTTCAGGAGGGGTCTCACCACCGCCTCTTTCAAGGCGGCAGGAAAAGACCCCTCCCTCAGCGAGGCGTTAACAACTGCCTGGAGCCAGCCGCACGTGGTCTCCCTGGAGGCATATACCATCCAGGAAGGACACGGGTCCAATAAACAGGTAGTGGAACTCAGTCTTCGCATAATCCTGTCCACTTCATCCTCAGAAACAGGATCAAACTCAGCCCAGATGACATCGGCCAGACTCTCTGTAATTCCCTCCTCAGACCACTGCAAATTAGAGTTCAACCCCTCCGGATCCGGCGATCTTATCCAACAGATATTGTCCAAATTCCTCAGCCCTACCCCTGCAGAGGTCCACCCCAGCTCCCGATGTAAAGGAGGCGCGTGACCCTGAACAGAGGCGGCAGGCGATTATCTCTGGGGCTATGAGGCGGAGAGGTAAACCCTCCTCGCCGCCCTCAAAGCTCCCAGTTAAGTCCTAATATAGGCTCTTAACTGGGTTCGGTCAGATTTGGAATGGATCGACCTCCATCTGCTCTCTAAACCCCTCCTATTCGATTCTCCGGGCTCCTCTGTAAACCAAGGAGCCACTCGGGATCTGCGGTGAGTGAGGGGCGTAAGGGGACAACTCGGTCGTGGGCCTCCGAGGCAGCCTGTTGCCATGCAGCTGCAGCCTGTTGCCATGCAGCTGCCAGCACCTCGGCCGAGCTGTGGGCAAGGGAAGCGGGCAGAAACCCCAGTTCTGCCTGGAACCTCTCAGGGTCCATCAGGCGTCTGGGGCGGAACCATCTCAGCGGTTCCTCATCCCAGCAGGGTGGGGCGGCCTGTTGGAAGACCAGCCGTAAGAGATAGTGATCTGACCATGCAACGGGTTGGGCATTAGCACTGCCCACCCCCAGATCACTACGCCACTGCTCCGAGACAAAAACAAGGTCAAGCGGCTTGCCCCCTCATGCGTGGGGCCCTGTATTATCTGGGTCAGGCCCATAGCCGCCATGGAAGCCATGAACTCCTGGGTCAAACCTGACACCCTCCCCAGGGAGGGCAAGTTTTTTTTTTAATTACATTTATATGCCGCCCTTCTCCGAAGACTCAGGGCGGCTTACAATTTTTGGAGCATGACCCAATGCGCTCAGCAATAGCCTTCATTCCACTGTACATGCCTGCTTATTACTAAGCGGCATTTTTACAAGGTCAGCTAATTGCCCCCAACAATCTTGGGTCCTCAATTTACCTACCCCGAGAGGATGGAAGGCTGAGTCAACCTTGAGCCTGGTGGGATTCGAGCCTACAGTAATTGTAGACAGCTGGATCTTAAGAGCAGGCATTTAACAGCCTGAGCCACCAAAGCTCAGTTAAGTTAAGTTAAGTTAAGTTAAGTTAAGTTAAGTTAAGTTAAGTTAAGTTAAGTTAAGTCACCCAAGACCAAAAGGCCCGGGAACTCTACCGCCACTCCCAAGAGGGCATCGAGGAACCCAGGCAGGGCCGCTGCTACACAGCTGGGGGAAAGGTATGCAAGCAGCAGGCCCAACCGACCACCAGGCCCCAAACACAGGAGGAGGGTCTCACACCCACCTGTCTGCGGAACAGAGACCTCCCTTGGAATCAAGGTCTCCCAAATAACAACAGCCACCCCACCACCCCTACCCTGGGCTCTAGGCTGATGCAAAACTCGAAAACCTGGGGGGCATAAGTCAACTAGAGGAACTCCACCCTCCGGCCCCAGCCAGGTTTCAGTGATGCAGGCCAGGTCCACAGCCTCCTCCTCAATCACTTCCTGGAGGAGGGGTGCCTTATTAGCCACGGACCTGGCATTAAAATACACCAGCCAGAGCCCAGGGGTTCCGGGTCCCATATCCCCAGGGGAGTGGGCAGAGGCATGGGGTCCGAGCGCGCCACAGCTCGCAGACAGTGGCAGCGCGCTCCCTGATCAAGATACGGCCCCCCGCCTCTCCGTCCCCTGCCAAATCCGATCACCCTGGGAATCGCCATTCCTGCCTTGCTTCCCGGCACCCCAAGGGCCCCCCTCCCCCCGCCACGATCCTTAACCGGGCTGGACTGAGTTCCAACCAAACTAGACAGGCATTTCCCAGATACCTGCCAAGAAAACCCCTCCACCCCCCTCCCTAACCCCTTCAAACGACCAATTAAAAACTTTAAAAACCTCCCCTTCTGAATTAACCTCAATTTAAAACCCTTGGTCATGCTATGCCCTCTCTCGGGATCCCAGGATCCGTCCTTGAGGAAGGGCTTTGACAATCCAGCGGGCCATCTCAGAGACAGGGGAACACTCCTGAGTGCCCGCAGCTCGAAGGAAGAATAGATATAATGAATAGTAGTCATCAGTGGTCCATGAGGGAAAAATCAAAGTCCAGGATGGGATGGTACAAAGTTCAGTTCGCAGATGGTAAACCCTAGGGCCAGCATACAAGCGGAAACCCCTCAACCCAGGCAGCACTCCCACTGCCCACCGGGAGGTGAGTCCCACGGTCTCAAAATGGTCCAGCCGCCTCTCTCCCACACAGGAGGACAGTCCGCAAGCTGACCCCAGGCAAGGGGGGGCCAAACACCACTGTTCTCTCACCCCAGTGGGATGGCCAAGCATGGTGTGCTCCCACCATGCCACGCAGCCCCCAAAAGGCGAACTGCCACATCCAGGGGGAAGGGAGAAATGGTCCTGGCACAGTAGACGGCCTCTAAGGGCCCGATGTCTCCACCATCCGTTCATCTCTCTAGCTGTGCCTTCCAGGCCCTCCTGAGAAAAAACCGGAGAGCAACAGCCGCTGACACCATTACATCCAAGGCTAGGGGGTAGTCGGGGGAGGGGTACCAGGAACACCAATGAGAACACCAGTGCCCCCAGCGTCTTCCCCAGCGGGTCTTCAGTCATCCCCCCTGCCAATAGTGCCAGCAGCAACAACGCTGCCAACGCCACCATCGTCGCCATGCCATCTCTGCCATGCTGCAACCACGCTATAATCACGCCGCAACTCCAGCAGTCTCCAGCAGCCTCTCCGACAGCCCCTCCAACAGTCTGGCAGCCCCTTTGGAGGTCTTCAATGATCCCTCCAACTACTCCAACAGTCCCTCCGACAGCTCCAGCTCCAACCCTCTGTCTCCTCATTTCGATCGTTGCTCCGACCGCCCATCCAAGAGTTCCGGCCATCTCTCCAGCTGGCCCTCCAGCGCGAGCCGCAGGGTGTGAACGCTGAGGCCGCTGACCTCAGCCATCGCACCGAGCCACGCCAGCAGAGGAAAAAAAGCCCTGACCAGCGTTGCCGCCACCGCCGCTTCGACCCAGGAGAAACACCCTGGGTCAAACAGCTGCAGGAATCACCCCTCAAAGATGTAAACAAAGCCCCCCGAACGACCAAACTTGGGATTCCCTCGAGACAACCACCACGCTCAATTCCTCCGAGCCGCCATTACCCATGCATGCGCACAACCATTTATAATACATAAGTGATCTTCCTATCCAATCCCTGAGTAATGATGTTCTGGGGGGAAAACTGGATTACAAAGCAACCCACCCTCAAAAAATTACTAGTGTGAGAGATACTTGAACAGAGAAAGCCACATCTCTGAAGATCAGTCTTCATCTCATGTCCTTCAAGAATTTTTGCAAAGGGAGATGAAGTGGCTGTTTCCAGTTGTGAACCACATTCTGTGGAGAGGTGTAGAATTTACTTGAAGTGCTTCCCCGCATCACCAAGGCATCCTTGGATTTCCTATGTCTTTTAAATGAAATATAATGAAGTTCAGCTTTCAGTACGATTTTTAGCTTAATGTTTTGATCTGTCTTGGATTTATTAAACAGTTTTATTTTTAAGCTTGTTTTTATTCTTGAGCTCCATGAAGGACTTGCCAGAGAGTGGCCTCCAGTTTTTTTCTTCTCCTTTTTGATCTGTCCAGGAATTCGACCAGATAGTCATCTCCAAGTGGAGGAAGTGAGATGACTACTCCATAAAACGCTATTCAAACCCTTACCTCATTATGGGGCAATCCAGCAGCAGAGAAAATGGGGATCTTCTGGCCTCTGGCAATACTGTTCATACCATCTATAGCAGAAATGCCAGTCTGAATCATTTCTTCTGGATAGATTCGACACTGAGGATTGATAGGCTGACCTATTTCAATTTAATGGGAAAAACAATCCCGTTTTAGTCTGCATTTTCCAAGAAAGTATGACCAGCATTTCCCACAAAGAATATGAAAACTCAACATATCCATGTTACAATTCAAGTAATTTGTCTACGTGGATATTTCTGAAGCATCTATACCAGGGGTGTTAAACTTGTTTTCATTGAGAGTGCCATCAGGGTTGTATTTGACCTCGGGGGGGATGTGGCCAGGGTGGACGTGGCCAGCTCAATATCATTTGTGTTGGGGCACCTGTGGTGGCCCAGGCAGGGCTGGGGGAAATCCACTGTCTTCAGTGGAGGAAGGCGAGACCTGGGAGAGAGCCAAACCCTTGTCCTCCAGGGGAGCCTTGCCGTCCCTCTCAGGCCACAGAGAGGATCCCCGGACGGCGACACAGGCTGTTCAGAGCCCTAGGCACTGGAGGGCAAGTGCCCAGCCTGGCCTGCAAGCTCCCAGGGCACCAGGACCCCACAGGCCAGGCCAGGCCCACTTCCCTGAGGGGATGCCCAGCTGCACTTACTTCCTCCTCAAGGCTGCTGCTGATGTTCTCACTCTGCTGCTTAGGTTGAACATGGTGCACATTTTCACTGATGGCCTTTCTGCAGCCCTTTGCCAGTGAAAACGGCAGCCCCTGAGCTCCGTTTATGCTGCCAGAGGCACTGCTGGCTGGCTTTGCTGTTTCCAGGATGGTCCCATGGGCCAGATCTAAGCACCCTATAAGCATTTATATTAATGATATATTGAACATTTTAAACTTACCCATGATATCAAGGTAGTCTTCAGCCAAGACTACAGGACCTCTGTCTATAGGTTTTCCTGAGCCATTAAACACACGTCCTACAAAGATCAAAACGAGAGGGAGAGAGGGAGGAAGGGAGGGATGCATGGATTATTACCATAGAAGCTACCTTCCTGCATACAAAATAGATATCAGGACAAATCACATATAAAGTTTTCTATCCAATAAACAAAATCTGGTACTACCGAGCATATCTTCAGACACTGGGGTTCGAAGGATATCCCCAGTGAATTCACAAGATGTTCTCTTAGCATCAATTCCCGAAGTTCCTTCAAACACCTAGAAAAGGGTAAATATTTTACTTTGTGTTTTTATTTCAAAAATAGTGTTATATCCATTATCATCCATGGTTTCCTAGCAAACATTTAAACATAGCAAAGCAAAAATAGTTATGCTTGTCCTTTATTTTAGGCTGCAGCTTCAAGAGCTCAAAAATAGTTTTATTGTCACAAGATTATTTTGATGGGAAACTAATTCCAAGCCCAACAGGAAATAAAATTATGTTAAGCTTTCCTGGAACAAAAATATTGAGACCAGAAACTGAATGTACTTCTCTTTCATAAGAAGCCTTGGAAGCACAGTTTCTAAAATATTACAGCTCAATTTAATAAGCTCAATGTAAAATCTTATGTAAAAAAGGTATTGAACCCTAGAATAGCAGGTAAGAATACAGGCAGTCCTTGACTTACAACAGTTCATTTAGTGACTGTTCAAAGTTACAACAGCATAGAAAAGTGACTTATGAGTATTTTTCACACTAATGACCATTACAGCATCAAAAACCAGATACTTGGGAACTGGTTCATATTTATGATGGTTGCAGTGTCCTGGGCTCATATGATCCCCTTTTGCGACTTTCTGACAAGCAAAGTTAATAGGGAAGACAGATTCACTTAACAACCATGTTACTAACTTAACAAATGCAGTGATTCACTTAACAACTGTGGCAACGAAAGTTGCAAAATGGGACAAATTCACTTAACAAATGTTTCACTTAGCAACATAACCTTTGGGCTCAATTGCAGTTGTAACTCAAGGACTACCTGTAAAAGGGTTTATCCAACTACTTCAGATAGCTTATTTTCATTGCAAAATTTGAAATATGACTGGGACACAATTTACCTGAACTACAGCTTTGGATCCACTGACTTCTAGGACTTGTCCACTTCTCTTTGTTCCATCAGGGAGTGTCAAATGGACAATCTCTGCATACCTGGGAAACTAAACGACAATAAGGACAATCAACTAGGCCAAGAGATTTTTCTTAAGAGCAGAGAACACAAAATTAAAGCACAGTACATGAAGGGTGATCAAGTTCATGTCTTCAAATTTAAAGGTTAAATTACAACCTAAAAAAAAATAGGGGAACAACGAATTGTTAGACATAATTATAGACCAGTTCCCCCCCATACCATATTTATAAGCTTTCAATATGAAATTTTGAGAGTCATAGCAATGGCTTGACAGCCACCTGTCAGTGAAAATTTACTATGGTATTTTATGGAAAAGGGATAAAATTATCTTTCTCATCCCAGAAAAAAGCTGGCATTTATTCAGTAGCTTCCCCAAACTGATGTTCTGAAAATGTGATGGACTACAAACTCCCAACCAAAGTTGGATATGCCTTGGATGCTGTTGCTAGTCCAATATCAGATGGAAGATGCAAAAAACAGAAAGGTCGGTCTAACTTTTCATGTTTGAAATTCCACAGTGAAATTGAAAATCCCTGCCAGAGGTTACACTTTGATAATGCTTTTGTATTTGACGTGAATGTTCAAAGGCTTCTGTAAACAAACCCATCAGTTATTTGTCTATGAATGAGAGCTTCCAGTTGGACTTCCTCAGTGATGGATTGAAATCTGCAATCGTCCGCGGTTTTGGCCTGTGCTCTCTGTTGGAGGGCCCTGATCTACTTGATTTGGGACCGAAGCCACCCTGTAGAGGTGGCGAAGAAGGGGGAAACTGCCAGCTGGGTTGAGGGGAGCCGCATCTCCCCTCCTTAGCTTGGCATTTACTCCTCTCCGAAGATGGCAGTAGCTGTGGTCAAAATGGCCACCCTGAAGAGGAAGATCTGATCGGACAAGAATGTGCAGGAGTGGGAAAAAAACGAACAGCTTGAGTGACCAGGCTAAGCTGAATTAATATCTGAATACAAGGAAAGGTGGAAGAACTTTTTCTGGAACTGAAAATGGAATTAAAAAACATGAAAGAACAGCTGCAAGAGAAAGGAGAATCTTTTAACTTCGCTCTACAATTTTTGGAAATGGCAGCTTTGGAATATGAGGAGCAGCAAGGAGCTTTAGAGAAAGAAGAACTGAATAAAGAAGAGGCCATCTTTAACAAACAATCGGGACAACGAGGTTTGAAGCGAAAAGAGGGGAAAAAAGGATTAAAAATTGGAGATTAGAGGAGATAATTAGAAAAGGGGCATTGGTAGATTTACCAGTGAACGCCCTTTCTAGACATGCTTTGAGAGAGTCCAGCTTTGGGTATAACTCCGCCCTCTTATGATGTTGAGCTGAGTCTGCCACTATAAAAAGGCCAGCCTGCACTGAGACCCCCAGCTTTTCTGGCAACGTATCTTGACAGACTAGGATTGTCTCTGAAATATAAACAAACAGTATGAGCGTACAAACGCCCCCCTCCCCGAGATTATTAGACCAGACGGCCACAGGGTGGGGCTGGACTCTCTCACAGCATGTCTAGAAAGGGCATTCACTGGTAAGTCTACCAATGCCCCTTCTCCGTCACGCTGCTCCAGAGTCCAGCATTGGGACCTACCAAAGCCTGCATGCCCAAGTGGGGGGGGGAGGAACCGGCTGGTCCTCTTAATCCGAATCGGTAGCAACCCGCTGGAGTACCCTCCGTCCAAATGCTAGTTGTGCAGATGCAAATGAGTCTAGCCGGTAATGTTGGATAAACGGGGAAGGTGAGGTCCATGTAGCAGCTCTACAAATTTCCTCAATTGGAGCCTGTGTGGCCCAAGCTGCTGAAGTCGCTGTGCTCTGGGTAGTGTGTGCAGTCAGTTTCTTGGGAGCTGGCAAGCCAAGAGTTTCATATGCAGTAGAAATGCATGCTTTGATCCACCTACTTATCATTGGAGATGAGGCCTTGGACCCCAATGAAACAGGTTGAAATGACACAAACATTGACTCAGTTTTGCAAAAAGGTGTTCATTTGATATAAATCCTAAGTGCCCTTTTCATGTCCAATGTGTGCCACTGATGTTCCAATACATGTTGGGGTTTGGGACAAAAGTCAGGGAGTTCAACGTCTTGAGCCCTGTGAAACCAAGAGTTAATTTTTGGTACAAATGAAGGGTCCAGACGCAAAACCACCCGGTTGTCATGAAACATACATAAGTCTGGCCTGACTGAAAGGGCAGCTAATTCAGACACCTTCCTGGATGACATAATAGCTACCAAAAAGGATACCTTGAGGGTCAAAAGACGGAGACCCACTGTACGTAAAGCCTCAAGGGGAGGGCCCGAGAGGGCTTGGAGAACCTTAGACAGATCCCAAGTGGGATACCTATGCACAACAGGTGGCCGCAGATTCGAGGCTCCCCTCAGAAACCTGCGGACTGATGGGTGGTGGGCGAGGGAAGTATACCTGTCCCATGAAATTACTGAAGCTAAAGCCGCCACCTGCCTGTGGAGGGTGTTTAGCACAAGGCCCTTGTCCAGCCCATCCTGAAGAAACTGTAGGACCTCCGGAACAGATGCTGAGGTGCAGTCCTGGACCCTCTCAGAGTACCACTCACAGAATTTCTTCCAGGTGGCATCATAAAGTCGGGTTGTTGACTGCTTATGTGAAGCCTATATTGTGTTAATTACACAATCTGAAAGGTTGACCTCCCTCAACATTTTCCACTCAACTGCCATGTGGTCAGGTGGAACCATTGGGGTTCCAGATGCAGAAGGACCCTCTGACTGAGATCCTCGAGGCCAGGATTTTCCATGTCCTCTGAAAAGACAGGTTCACCAGGTCCGCAAACCAGGGTCTCCTGGGCCAATGAGGGGCCAGCAGAATCAGCTCCGCCTTTTCCTCCAACATTTTCCGGATGACTTCCAGGATAATTGCGGTCTGCGCATGCCCCAGCATGATGGCTGCTTGCTGAGAGATCTCTCTTCGGGTAGTGTTGTTTGAGACGGCTTGTGGCGGTGAGAGACTCTCCTGTTGTTGCCGAGCTCTTCAGTTTTTCTTTCTGAAGAGCTCAGGCATGAATTCGAGCTTTTTTTGGGCTCGGTTGAGGCCACTGGTGTGTTTGTCGCCGGGGGTTTGTTCCCGCCGGCCAGCGGTGAAATTGTGGCTCTTCTTGCTTTTCTATTGGGGGGAGCTCTGGACGGCGTGGTGGGTGCCTGTCTCCAGCAGCTTTTTGCTGCTAGCTCTTTTGGGCTTTAGGCCTGGGCGGGGCTGGTGCCTGTCTATTCTGGCAACAGCTCTCTCCTTTTTCTTGAACGTGACAGGCGTTAAAAGTCGGAGGAGGTGGCTGCTCGCTTGAGCAAGCGGGCCGTGCTGGCTGTCTCGGTGGAGGCCCCCTGACCGCAGCGAGGGCTCCCTTGCTGCGGAGAGGCTGCGGGCTGTGGTGGACAATGGAAGGCGGCACGGCTGCAGCGATGAGGGCGGAGGCAGCGGCGGTGGCGGCTGCCGCCAGTGGAGGCCCGACTGCAGCGATAGCCTCATGGTTGGAGAGGGCTGCAGCAGTTGTGGTGCCAAGGTGGTCAAATGGCTTTGGCGATGGAGACTGCTGCTGTGGCGGCGGTGATCTATCTGAGGAAAGCGGAGGAGGAGTGGTTGCTAGGGAGGAGGCTTTGGCTGCAGGGACTATACTGGCCAGGCTCGCTGTTGGCAGCAGCTTGTTGTAGTGCCTTGGTGCTGCTGCTGCTGCTGCTGCTGCTGCTGGCTTCTGGACTGCTGGCTTCCTGGACTGTCCGAGCCCCTGGCGATATAGGGGTGTTCTCGTTGGCCCAGTCCCTGGGTGGCCCCTTCATTCCAGCTGCTCAGAAGACTCTGGTGGGGACCCAGGTGGTTATTTAGACTGAGTCGGTTCTGGCCTGGTGTGGGGTCGGAGTCTGTTATGGGCAAGACCCCATGGTTGGCGGTTTTCCATCTGCGATCTTGGCGTTGGCGATTTTAACTTCGCCATTTTGGATACTTCCTGGTTCTCCTGTCTATTTCTGCCTCCTTGACTGCCCATTTTTCTATTCTGGGCTCGTCCACTATGTCTGTTTTGGCAGCCCTCAGACTGCCTGAACTCCCTCATTTGCACCTTTGTTGGTGTAGTGTCATCTTTTCAGCCACCATGGTTTTTTCCATCTTTTCATCTATCTCAACCTTTTCTTCAGGATCACGGTTTCAGGCTGGATCCCATTGTGGTGAGAGGACAATGGGAGGACTATCCTCTATTGTGAGAGAATAGAGGGGTTGAACCATCATGCCATCAGCCAATTTTACCCGACCACATGGTGAGAAGCGGTGTGCTGCCTATTGTGACTCTGGTCGAACAGGTGTGAGAGGCCTGTTGTGATGTGGGACTTTTGGACTGATACCTGGACCGTTTACTCTCCACCTAGGCACTCTTGACATCAGTGCACCATCTATCACTTTGCCGTGACACTCTCTACCTACCCATTATGAATTTTATGATCTATTATTTATGTTGGTTTACTGCTAGCTAGAATTACGGGCCTTCAGGACTGCGCCCTTGTCCTTGAGCTGGCCTGTGGGGTTATCGACAGCTTTCCTTAATGGCGGATCCTGGGATCGAGAGGTGGCATGGCGCAGCCAAGGGGTCAAATTTTAAATCGGAAAGGGCGACTTTTAAAATTTTAATTCGTTGTTTTAATGGGTTAGGGAGGAGGTTGGGGGCTCTGCCTTTTTGGCAGAGTCTGGTTTGTCCAGGCGGATGGTGGTCTCATGGCGGAGGAGGGGGAGGGGGAGGCCCAGGTCAGGCAGGGTGGGACTGATAATCCCTAGGCGATTGGTTATGGCAGGGGTGGGCGAGACAGAGGGTCATATCGTGTCTTGGGAGGCGCCCGCTGTTCTGCGGCGGTGGTGCGCTCCGACCCTCAGGTCTCTGCCCGCTCCCCTGGGTCTTGAGGCGGTGTGGTCCCTGGGCTTAGGCTGGTGTATGTAAATGCCAGATCCGTAGCCAATAAGGCTCCCCTCCTCCGTGAACTCATTGAGGAGGAGGTGGCGGATCTGGCGTGCATCACGGAGACCTGGTTGGGGCCTGAGGGTGGTGTCCCTCTATGTGATCTTTGTCCCCAGGTTTCCGGGTGTTGCACGGCCACGTGCCCAGGGTAGGGGTGGAGGAGTAGCGATTGTTATTAGGGAGACTCTGTTTCCAAGGGAGGCCACTGTCCAGATTGGCGGTTGAATCCCTCCTTCTGAGGTTGGGCCGGGTGGTGGGTTGGGCCTGTTGCTGGCGTACCTGTCCCCAGCTGCGTTGCAGCGGCCCTTCCCGAGCTGCTGGATGCCCTCTCGGGAGTGGTGGTGGAGTTTCCCAGACTTATTGTTCTGGGGACTTCAACTTGCCCTCCTGGGGTGGCGTCTGGATTGGCTGGGAGTTCTTGGCATCCATGACAGCCATGGACCTGACCCAGGTGATTCAGGGGCCCACCCATGAGGGAGCAGCTCGACCTGGTTTTTATCTCGGGGCAGTGGTGTAGTGATCTGGGGTTGGATCTCCAGTTATTCTACCCCTATCATGGACAGATCATTATCTCCTGAGGCTGGTCTTCCAATATGCTGCTCCTCGCTGCTGGGATGAGGAGCGTCGATGGTTCCGCCCCAGCCTAATGGACCCAGAGAGGTTCCAGGCGGCCCTGGGGTTTTGCCCACCTCCCTTGTCCACAGCCCGGCCGAGACTTTGGTGGCCGCCTGGCAAGGCGGCCTCGGCAGCCTTCGACCGGGTTGTCCCCTTGCGGCCTCTCCCTTGCGGAGACCTCGTTTAGCTCCTTGGTTCTCAGAGGAGCCGGGAAATGGCGGCAGAGGAGGCGCCTAGAGAGTAGGTGGAGGACTAGTGGCTCTGAGTCTGACCGTCTCCAGTTAAGAGCCTATATTAGGACTTACCTGGAAGCGATCAGAGCTGCGAGATGTACTTACTTCTCGCTCTGATGGCGTCTGCAGATGATCGCCCTGCGGCCCTGTTTAGGGTCACTGCTCCCTCTTGCAATTGAGGGGGAGGGGACCCCCTAGAGCAGAGCAGAGGATTTTAGTCTACATCTGGCGGATAAGGTCGCTCAGATTCGGGCTGGCTTGGACTCTGACTGGCAGGATGTTGGCGATGGCGTGGCGAGTCTTGTGGATCGGTTTGGGTTGAGTTTGACTCTGTCTCCCTGGATGAAGTGGACAGGATCATGCGGAGGCTGTCTTCCACCGTGTTTATTGGACCGTGTCCTTCCTGGTTGGTTTATGCCTCCAGGGAGGTTACCTGATTGGCTCCAGGCAGTTATCAGCGCTTCTTTGAGTGAAGGGGTTTTTCCTGCCGCCCTTAAAGAGGCGGTGGTGAGACCCTCCTTAAGAAGCCTGCTCTGGACCCAACCGTTTTGAATAACTATCGTCCAGTCTCCAACCTTCGCTTTTTAGCGAAGGTTGTTGAGCGTGGTGGCTCAGCAGCTTCGCTGTTCCTGGAGGAAACTGATTACCTTGACCTGTACCAATCGGGTTTCAGGCCGGCACAGCACCGAGACAGCATTGGTCGCATTGGTGGATGATCTCTGGAGGGCTCGGGACAGGGGTTTTTCCTCTGTTCTGGTCCTTTTAGATCTCTCAGCGGCTTTCGATACCATCGACCATGGTATCCTTCTGCGGCGGCTCGGGGTTGGGTGTGGGGGCACCGTGTTACGGTGGTTCTCCTCTTACCTTCGGACCGTTACAGTCGGTGTTGACGGGAGAGCAGAGGTCCTCCCGAGGCCTCTTAGTTGTGGAGTGCCTCAGGGTCGGTTCTCTCACCTCTCCTGTTTAATATCTACATGAAACCGCTGGGCGAGATCATCCGTGGTTTTGGGGTGAGGTATCATCAATATGCAGATGATACCCAGTTGTATATCTCCACCCCAGACCAGATCAGTGATGCTCTCTCGGTGATGTCCCGGTGCCTGGAGGCGGTGCAGGCTTGGATGGGGTGTAACAGGCTCAGACTCAACCCGGCCAAGACTGAGTGGCTGTTCTTACCGGCATCTCGGGTTTCAGTTGATGTGCCATCTTTGGTCATGGGGGAGGTGTTACCCCGTGGATAGGGCGAGAATCTGGGCGTCCTCCTGGATGCACAGCTCAGTTTGGAGGAGCAGGTGGGAGCTGTGGCCAGGGGGCTTTGCCCAGGTTCGGCTGGTTCGCCAGCAGCCCTATCTGGACCGAGATGCTCTTGAGCGGTCACTCATGCTCGTCCGTCCAGGATCGACTACTGCAATGCTCTCTACATGGGGCTTCCCTTGCGGATTACCCGGAGGTTGCAGCTGGTGCAGAATGCGGCTGCTGGGGCTGTGATGGGGTATCCCGATACTCCCATGTTACACCCTCCTGCGCGACCTGCATTGGCTACGGTTGCCTTCGGGTTTCCTTCAAGGTGTTAGTAACAACTTACAAAGCCTTTAATGGCGTGGGTGCAGGGTACTTGCGGGATCGCCTCCTGCCTGCATCACAGTCCAATCGCCCGTCGCTCCCATAGGAGGGGCCTTCTGGGAATACCGTCGGTCAGGCATTGTCGGCTGGCGGCTCCCAGAGCTAGGGCCTTTCTGTGGGAGCGCCGCCCTGTGGAATCAGCTTCCTGCGGATCTGCGTTTGGCCCCTGATCTCCGCTCCTTTCGCCGAGACTTGAAGACCTGGCTGTTTCAGCAGGCGGCCTGGATTGACCTGGGGTGGGTAGTTTTAATTTGTTTGTTTTAGTGATTTTATTGTTTTAACTTTTGGTAATTTGGACTTGTTTTTTATTTGTATTGTTGTATATCTTTTGTATGTTAAGCCCCTGAGTCCTTCGGAGTAGGCCATACAAGTCTAAATAAATAATAAATAAATAATTGGAAGGGGGGGAAAGGCGTAGAGGAGACCTGGGGGTCATTTGCTCCGAAGTGCATTGGTCCCCTCCACTCCCTGGGTTGGGAACCTGGAGAAAAACCTGTTTTACCTGTACATTCTGGGGAGTAGCGAAGAGATCCACCTCTGGAGTTCCAAAAATGTGGGACAATTCTATGAACAGGGGAGGATGGAGTCTCCATTCCGAGCGGTTGACTTGAGTCCGACCCAACCAGTCTGCCTGGGAATTGTCAACCCCCAAAATATGGTCCGCCCTGAGGGACAGGAGGTTCCTCTCTGCCCATCTCCCCAGACGCTCCGCCTCCCGCATCAAAGCCCTAGATTTGGTTCCCCTTTGCCTGTTGACATGAGCCTTGGCTGCTATATGTTCTGTCATAACTAGCACATGGGACCCTGACACTAGGTTCTGGAAACTTTTCAGGGCGAGAAAAATAGCCCTGAGCTCCAGGAGGTTGATGGGAAGAGACCTGTCTGAAGACGGCCAGTGTGCTTGGGCCATCTGGCCCTGGCATCCGTAGTCACTACAATTCTGTCCCTCACCATAAAGGGATGACCTTTCGTGAAGGCCTGGGACTGCCACCATCAAAAGGATCAAAGCACCTGTGTAGAAAGCAGTACCCTGGGGTCAGAATGGCTGATCCCTTCTCTTTGGAAGGGGAGGAGGAACCATTGCAAGGTGTGTGCATGTAGGCGTGCCCATGGCACAACTTTGATGCATGAGATCATCTTCCCAAGCAACTGGGACAGGAGGGAGAGTGGAACCGAGTGACTCAGTCGAATTCTGTTGATCAACTCGTTGCTGTCCTGTCGGTCCTGTGAGAGGAAGACTTCGCAGCTGACTGTGTTGATGATGACCCCGAGCTGCAACAGTCGGGTCGTTGGAGAAAGATGGCTCTTAACCAGGTTGATGGAGAAACCATGTTCCTGCAAAACCTGCATTTGAAGATCCTGTTTGGTTGCCTGGACAGAGGTAGATTGAATCAGAATGTTGTCCAGATAGCATTGGACCCTCACAGGTAAGGCTCGGAGGAGGGCTGCCAATGCTGCCAAGACCTTAGTAAAGACCCACGGTGCCGATGCAAGGCCAAATGGTAGGGCCCGGTATTGGTAGCGTTCAACGCAATAAAAAAAGCCTAGGAACTAGTGATGGGGAGGCCAAATTGGGATATGGAGGTAAGCCTCCGTGAGGTCTATGGAAGAGAGGAGATCACCCTCCCGGACGCTCTGAAGAATAGAATGTAGTGTTTGCATTTTAAAACGCCTATATGGAATGAATTTGTTCAGGAGCTTGAGATCGAGGATTGCTCTCCACCCCCACCCCCCAAGGCCTTTGAGATAACAAAGAGGTGGGAATAGAAGCCCGACCTCCGCTGATCCAATGGAACCCTCTCTATGGCTCTGATGTCCGTCAGGTGATGGATAGCTGAGTCCACCAGGGCCCATTTAGCTGTGTCTCAAGAGGTCGGACAGCTGACAAAGAAATTTGGAGGGGGGGAGAGAAACTCAAGGTGAAGGCCCAATGATATCATCCTGATGACCCAGGCATCCATAGTTGATTCCTCCCATCTGGTTTTAAAAAGTTCAGACGACCTCTGATGGGAGGGGAGTGAATGCAGTTACTTAGAGCACCTGAATGAACGTCCTCCTCCCCCTCGAAAGGGCCGCTTACCCGAGAACTGCTGTTGTTTGGGTTGGCAGTCCTACTGTTGTTCCTGCCAATACATTCTCTGATTGTGATTGAAAACAAGGGGTGTTGTCCGGCCGGAAGGTTTGAGGCCTGGAGTTATGTGCTGCGTCGAAATTCTGACCCCTTGGAAGAAGTTGACAGCACCTTTCTCTTGTCTCAGGTTTCCCACACATATGGTTCTAAGGCTGCTCCAAAGAGGCTCTCTACAGAGCAAGGGGCCGCCACCAACTTCCACTTAAGTTTAGAGTCAGTCTGCCAGTTGCACATCCAGAGAAGGCGCCTGGCAGACATCAAAGAAGCCATTGCCTTTGAAGCGAACTTGGCGCAGCTTAGAGTGGCATCGGCGGTGAATTCGGCTGCCGCTATTATTTTGTTGAGGTCCTGGTGGGACCTGACATCAGCACTGGGAAGTCTGTCCTGAAGCTGATGCAACCAGTGAATGGCAGACCTGGTAAAAAACGAGGCCGCAGTGGAAGCTTTCGCAGCCCAAACTGCGGCCTGGTGTATGTGCTTTAGAGTTTGTTCCAATTTTTTGTCCTCCAGTCGTAAGACATCCTCCGGTTCCGTAGGAGTGCCCGAGGAAGCGAAGGTGGCTACCACTGGGGAATCTACAGCTGGGAGAGCTAATGCGTTGGCCAGAGAGGGACCCACATTAAAGAACCTCTTGTCCTGGGATGAAGGGCAAGGCCCTGATGGGGCTGTCACATTGTTCCTTAACTAAATCCAAGAACAACAATGGGGATAGGAGAACCTCATTTCGGACCACCGGTTTTGAGAATAATGCGTCTCCTTGGCCCGAGAAGCCAGCCCGTGGTTCTGAGGCCACCTCTTCCGGGATTAAATGGGCTGCAGCTAGAGCCTTTTGTAGTAATGGCCGAAACAAGGAGGGTTTAAAGACAGCCATAGTGGAAGGCTGCTCTGGTTTAGTGTCCTCTTCACTGGAGAGGATCTTTAATTTTCCCCTCTTCCTCCTCTGAGAAGCTACCCCGTTCAGAATGGTATGAGGATCCCCTATCATCCTGACTCTCTCAGGTAGAAGAATGGGGGACATACATGGGTTTCGAAGTGGGAATCTCCCTCCATGGAGGAGGGTTACCCTGACAGAAAGAAGAAAGGATACCCGGCCCACCCCCTGGGGGGTGGAATAGGTGTTGGAGACCCTCAGCGATGCCCTGTCTGACTGCCACTGAGACTACAGCCTGGATGATCTGGGGCCTGTTCTCCAGGGAAGGGCCTATGATTTGGGGCCCAGTCCAGGAAGGACAAGGTTTGTTTCCTCCCTATGTCTATAGACCCCTAGGGGCACAGCCTGTTGAGGATTGGGCTTAGGGACACTAAGGTGATCTGTAAGAGGGGCCTGACGAACTCAGGTCCTGGGGAAGGGTCTCTTCCTGCCTTTCAGGCGACCAGGCCTGTAGATGGCTAGCAGGGCTCCCATCTGACCTCCCCGTTCCCAATGATTGGTCAGTGTAGGCCAATGATTGTTCTTGCAATTGCTGAACATTCTTTGCGAATTGTTTTTCTAAGGCCGCATGTCTCCATTTTTCTGCCCTAATTTCAGATTTGGAGGCCTTCTTGGGGGCAAGGGCCTTCGCCCTGATCTTAGCTGTGGCCTCCCTGTTAGCTGAGCATTCTTGTGGTCTTTTCCTCTTCAGAGTCCTTTTGGATGCCTCAGAGGCCTGAATGTGCTGCAAGCCTGATGGTCCTGGCTGGGCCCAATCGGTTTCCATTGCTCAAGGAAGAGCACCAGAGGTGCTGTCAGCTCCTCCTGAGGGTGTCTTCCAAGCTGTATGGCCAGTACAGAGAGGATCACTGCCTTGGGGCCCACCAAAGAATGGTGCCCAAAGGGACTCGATCACAAAATGGCTACCCGCCATGAGGCGCGGGCCTTTGAGGTAAAATGATCTCTTGGGGCCTCGCATTGGAGTCTTACTGTAGTAATTAGAGTGATCAGATTATTGCCTTGCCATAGGAAGATAGTATTTCCTATCTATCTGCTGCTGCCTTGGTGGTTCAGATCGGATCGGCCTAATTTGGTCTGTGGGACCACACAGATGGCTGTCCGTGAGATCTTGCCGTTTGGGGCCTCAAGAAGCTCGGGGGAGACTCGTGCTGCTGGAACGAGCGTGAGAAGCTGTCCTGGTCCGATCAGCTCTTTACGAGCCGTGCGCTGGTTTTAGGAGGCTGCGTGATGATAATTAGCCCCAGTAAGTGTTCAGGAGAGATTTCGCAGCGTTTTAAACAAGCTCACTTACTGCCGATGTGTCAGCGCCCCACTTTCCTCGTGAGCGAAGCTCTACCAGAGCCGCAGGAGCTGTTCGATGGTGTTTTATCAATTCCTGCTTTGTTCTTTTCTGTGTGAGGAACACTAACAACTCAGGGTCCAGAGACAATAGCTCTTATGTCCAAGAGCTGAGTCGAAAAGCTGGGGCTCTCAGCACAGGCTGGCCTTTTTATAGTGGCAGACTCAGCTCAACGTCATAGGAGGGCGGAGTTATACCCACTGCTGGACTCTCAAGCAGCGTGACAGAGAAAAGAATAGTTTGAAAAATAAACGAAATACAAGGAAAGAGCAGAAAGGAGGATTACAGAAGGAAGCACTAAAGAGGGAGGGGGACAAAAATTGGAGTGAGAAAAAGAGGAGAAAAATAAAGGGGAAAAGAAATTACAAGAAACAGAATCAGGAAATAAAGAACTATGAAGTACAAGAATAAAAAGAAATTGTTTGAAAGACACAGAGACAATGGTTGAAAATATAATCAAAGGATTCTGCATGGTGACAAGGGATTGTATAAATATGTTACAAATAATAAACTATGTAGAAAATAGGATATGTGCTATTAAAATGGAAGATGAAACTGGTATTGTTAATCAACAGAATGTCTGTTAACAGTTAAATCAAATATGAAAATATGAAAACATGTATACTTGGCTTATAAAATATAATTGAAATGAATGATAAGAAGGATTGAGATGAAAATATGCATATTAATGTATTTTAATGATCTATAAAATATAATTGAAATGAATTATGAAAAGGATTGTAAGAAGGATTGTAAAAGAACATCAGTTTCTAGGATGAATTTGAATTGATTAATTTTTTTCTTTTTTTCATTGACATTTAAAATATTTTAGAGGTAGCTTAAGGGGGAAGCACCATGCGGAATCTGATTGAAAAGGGATTTATATTATAATACAGATATTAGGAGATGAATGTTATAATTGTTTGGGGGGATAATTTAAAAGCAGAATGTTCAACAGGATTTGAAAGAGAACTAACTATAAGATATGTAGGTGACACTCTAAATAGTAATCACAGGGGAAACCTTTTTTTGTAATATTTGAAATGTGGAGGAATTCTTTGGGAAATGATATAAGAATATGTAGTGAAATTGTAAACAGGATAGATAAAAGTATACAGGTGAAACTCAAAAAATTAGAGTATCATGTAAAAGTTCATTTATTTTAGTAATGCAACTTAAAAGGTGAACCTAATATATGAGATAGACTCATTACATGCAAAGCAAGATAGTTCAAGCCATGATGTGTCATAATTGAGATGATTATGGCTTACAGCTCATGAAAACCCCAAATCCACAATCTCAGAAAATTAGAATATTGTGAAAAGGTTCATTATTCTAGGCTCAAAGTGTCCTACTCTAATCAGCTAATTAAGCCATAACACCTGCAAAGGGTTCCTGAGCCTTTAAATGGTCTCTCAGTCTGGTTCAGTAGGAAGCACAATCATGGGAAAGACTGCTGACCTGACAGTTGTGCAGAAAAACATCATTGACACCCTCCATAAGGAGGGAAAGCCTCAAAAGGTAATTGCAAAAGAAGTTGGATGTTCCCAAAGTGTTGTATCAAAGCACATTAATAGAAAGTTATGTGGAAGGGAAAAGTGTGGAAGAAAAGGTGCACAAGCAGCAGGGATGACTGCAGCCTGGAGAGGATTGTCAGGAAAAGGCCATTCAAAAGTGTTGGGGACTTTCACAAGGAGTGGACTAAGGCTGGAGTCAGTGCATCAAGAGCCACCACACACAGATGGATCCTGGACATGGGCTTCAAATGTTGTCAGAAGCATCTTACCTGGCTAAAGAAAAACAGACCTGGTCTGTTGCTCAGTGGTCCAAAGTCCTCTTTTCTGATGAGAGCAACTTTTGCATCTCATTTGGAAACCAAGGAACCAGAGTCTGGAGAGAGAATGGAGAGGCACACACTGCAAGATGCTTGAAGTTCAGTGTGAAGTTTCCAGTCTGTGTTGATTTGGAGAGCCATGTCATCTGCTGGTGTTGGTCCACTGTGCTTCATTAAGTCCAGGGTCAACGCAGCTGTCTACCACGAGATTTTGGAGCACTTCATGCTTCCTTCTGCAGACAAGCTTTATGGGGATGCTGACTTCATTTTCCAGCAAGACTTGGCACCTGCCCACACTGCCAAAAGCACCAAAACCTGGTTCAATGACCGTGGGATTACTGTGCTTGATTGGCCAGCAAACTTGCCTGACCTGAACCCCATAGAGAATCTATGGGGCATTGCCAAGAGAAAGGTGAGAGACATGAGACCAAACAATGCAGAAGACCTGAAGGCCACTATTGAAGCATCCTGGTCTTCCATAACACCTCAGCAGTGCCACAGGCTGATAGCGTCCATGCCACGCCGTATTGAGGCAGTAATTGCTGCAAAAGGGGCCCAAACCAAGTACTGAGTACATATGCATGCTTATACTTTTCAGAGGTCCGATATTGTTTTACGTACAATCCTTGTTTTATTGATTGCATGTAATATTCTAATTTTCTGAGATTGTGGATTTGGGGTTTTCATGAGCTGTAAGCCATAATCATCACAATTATGACAAATCACGGCTTGAACTATCTTGCTTTGCATGTAATGAGTCTATCTCATATATTAGTTTCACTTTTTAAGTTGCATTACTGAAATAAAGGAACTTTTGCATGATATTCTAATTTTTCGAGTTTCAGCTGAAGTATAATGACTGTGAAGATATGGAAATTTTGAAAAGGAAATGAAATAGATCTGGAAATGAATGAGAAAACTATAAATAAGCCTGAGGGAGGTATTCGAGTAAAAATAAATAGAGATTATATAAAGTAGTGATAAGAAACTGAATGTGAAAAATGAATATGTAACTGAAATTATATCTGTGTTGAGATGTGAAAACCTGGAACCATGTTGTTCACTAAAAAGATGTTCTATTTTTCCTTTTGTTTTGTGAAAACTCAAATAAAATTGTTTTTTAAAAAAGTTATTTGTCTTTAGTGCAAAGGATGGGATGAGATTTGCATGTCTGCATTGAACATGTTGAGAAATGCTGTGTCCAAAAGGATGGTATGTCTAAAGAGTCTATACATTGGTTTGAATGTAATTTTCATTGCAATACCAACCAAACTAGCATTGAAATGGACACAAAATACACTTAGACATATAGAAACATGGGAATTACATAATGAAGAAAGAAACTTGTTTGCATAGAGATAATGGCTAATGCATTAAGAAGGGGGGTTCTGCATGAAGAAGTGGTAATAAGAATATATTGCAATTATAAAAGTGTAAAACAATAGGGGTTACTGACAATCTTTACTGGTAAAAGGTCACACTTTTATTTATTTACAAAAGAAAGGTAAATGATGATTAGATAAATTGAATTAATTGAAATGATTTCAGAAAATGTCTAAAATGAGATTTGTCAATAACCAAGATTAGTTATTTTATTATTATTTTGGAACCATAAATAAACCTTAGGGGATATGTGTTGCAGAACCCGTTGATTAGAGATATATTGTAAGGTAGCTTTTCTTTTTCCTTTTCCTTTTTCTTTTTCTCTATCTTTCGTTTTAAAGGGAATGATTATGATTATGCTACTATTTTAACCACTGAGGTGTCACTTTCAAAGTAGTAAAAGGGGGCAAGTCTAGGTTTTTTTCTCATTCTTTTAGTGTTAAAACCTGTACGGATTTAGAATTATGGAGAGAATATGTGATGAAAGGGCAAATCTGACGGATAAAAGAATTCTGTAAATGATGAAAGAGTATTAACAATGTGAAGATAATTAAAGGATAGATATGGATGAACTTTATCTTTAATATGATGGGCAAATATATTGTTATTTGTAAGATTTATAAATGATGTTTTTATATATATATATATATATATATATATATATATATATATTTGCAATTAACTCGAAATGAACTGGGGGTTTATACAGATTGAGATTAAGATTTGAGATTAGGATTAATTTCTTTGACCCTTTGTCTGTTAAAATGGAATAGAAGTGAAGTTAAATGTTTAAAATGAATATAGATCTACTGTCATATTTGCATGTAAAAGTGACGACCCGGGAACATGCTGTCTACTGAAAAGAGTTGTTTTAAAAAATTGTTAAAAATTGAATAAAATTTGTTAAAAAAAAAAAAGAAATCCTTCTATAGTTAAGGAAAACACAATCACAGAAAACTGCAGTTCAAATCAAGTGTTTTACAAACCCATCAAATCTCAAATTTACCTTCACTTGATCCAAGATTACAAGTGGTCCATTAACTCCAGATACTGTTTTATATGCTGAAAAGCCAAAATGAAGAAAAGATGTTTAAACAATTTAATGCACTCTTAGTCAAAATTTACACAAATTTAATAAGTAATAATGGAGGCTATGTAGCCATATCAAATACATTCTTATGCTTGATAGATCATCTCTGGAAAAGAGATCACAACTAGCTGAGTCATATGCTAGATATCGAGTGCCAATTACAGATAGTCCTCAACTTACAACTGCAATTGAGCCCAAAATTTATGTTGCTAAGTGAGAAATTTGTTAAGTGAGTATTGTCCCATTTTACAACTTTTCTAGCCACATTTGTTAAGTGAATCACTGCAGTTCTTAAATTAATAACACAGTTGTTAAGTGAACCTGCTTTCTCAGTAAACTTTGCTTTTCAGGTCACAAAAGGGGATCACATAACTCCGGGACACCGCAACTGTCATAAATGTGAGTTATGAATGTCTGAATGTAAATCATGTGACCACAGGGATGCTGCAAGAGTCATAAGTGGGGAAAATGGTTATAAGTCACTTTTTTCAGTGCTTTTGTAATTTCAAATAGTCACTCATTCAGTCAACTGTTGTAAATTGAGGACTATCTGTATTGTAAGTTAGCTAAAGAGATTTTTTAATGCCACTATTTTTTTGCCTCCAGTCTCTGAAAATGTAAAATCATGTAAACGGACTATCAACCTGCCATGGAATTCTAAAGTTACTGATCAACTAATTCAAAGGATGTGTGTTATTGTCAAGACTGAATATATCTAAATTATACTTTCAGGCACTAATTTGATTATAATGAATTATATGCAACAGCTTTCATTTAAATTACAGAAAGTCTGGAGGAAAAAAAACCCACCTAAACACCATGATCCAAAATCACAATTCCCAGAGTTTAAGCACACCACATTTATAAAGGCTACAGAGCCTGCCCTATACCATATTAATACCAGCAGAGATAACACTGTTTCCATAAAATCATGTATCCCATTATGGCAGTTCAATAAAAGCCTTCTTTGTTTCACCCTTTGCTGCAAAAGTGATGAGGGTGGGGGTATCACCATATGTTCAAAAGCTGCAGATCCTTAATCTTTAGGACAAAATTTTTGGCACAAGGAAGCAAGTCAGAAGCTGCAATCTTCTCAGAGCACGCTAAGGCTTTGTGCCAGAATTTCCTTCAATGAATAGCTGGGAAAGATCATACCCATTTGCATTGGCACCAGTTATCTGCACCTTCTTGAGCACTTGGCAGTGGGAAAATAATCAAAGGCAGATGTTTGACATCTCAGAGTTTCTTACTCTGCGTTAAGGAGATCTGAACTAGCCCTCAGTTGGGCCCACGCATGTCTGGAAGATGTGTTATTTCATTTCACTTTTTATTCATGACACTCACAAGGATCAACTGGTTTGAACTAATAATGCATTCATTTTATATTTCCTAAGAAAATGTGCTATAGAGTAGGGGTCCCCAACCCCTGGTCTGTGGACTGGCACTGGTCCGCAGAATGCCAGAAACTGGTCTGTGCAAGCAAATAAAGCTCCATCTGCAGGATATAAGCAACAAACCAAATCACGCCTCCCCAATGGTCCGTGGAAAAACTTCACAGAACTGATCCCTGGTGCCCAAAAGCTTGGGGGCCACTGCTGTAGAACACTATCTCTGCCACTATCAGTCCCTATAAAGAAAGAGCAGAAAAAAGGACAATAATTGCACATAAACTGAAATTTGATTCACATATCACTTTAAATGAGTAATTTTCAAAGTGTGGTCTGGGAAGCCTTAGGAATTCCAGAGACCTTTAGGAGTCTGTGAAGTCAAATCAATAAACTCTCAATGATTCTGGGGAGCAAGGAAATTACAATGAAATCAATTAAAAGTAAATATTAAGGAACCGTGAATTAATACTACATATGAACTCGATCCCTGTACCTTTGCCTGGCTCAATGCTTTTGCCAAAGAAGTTTCTCACACTTATGTCTCTCCTGTAAGAAGAGGCTATTTTATTGGGTGCTTAGTTCTTTATACTTTGCAGTAAACAATCCATTTGTACTTTATAAAGCTAAGTGCTCTACAGATAGTCTTGAACTTACAACAGTTTGCTTAGTGACCTTACAAAGTTACAACGGTACTGAAAAAGTGACTTATGACCATTGCAGCATCCCCAAAATCACATGATTTACATTCAATGCTTAATAAGCGGTTCATATTTATAATGGTTGCAGTGTCCTAGTGTTCTGACCTAGGCTTAATTCAAATTAAGAAAACACATGCTGTGTGTAAAAGCAAACCTTTTTTAATGCGACCCTGGGAATTATTTGCATTCCCAGCCAAAACTCATTAAACACAATTGTCTGAGACAAGAGCACACCTTTCAGGGTTGTAAAAGGCTGCCAAGAAACAGATGTCCACTTAATTAGCAGATAAACCGACAGAAGTTCCAGCAAAGACAAACCACAGTCCACAGGGCTTTGATGAAGAATCAAGAATCTAATGAACTTCTTTGCTTCCTGCAAGGAGCACATCACCAAGGGCTGGCTTTTATCCCTTATGGGAGGGGCAATCACCTCCCAGCCTTACTCCCGAGTCGCCCCTGCTGCTTTAGCTGCTCTCTCCTTCTAGCAGCCCTGCGCACACGCGCACTGGGAACAGGCTCCCCAAGGTCCTCTGCCTTGCTTCTGCCAGACTCCAAAGGCTCCGAAGGCAGCACCCCACTCTCAGATAGTCCTGGCCCCATCCCTGCATCAGATACAGGACCCTCGTCCAAGTCCTCACCAGACTCCCTTACTGGCTCCCTTTTGTCTTCACTATCCAATACCTCTCCCGTCCGCACCGGCTGCCAGCGAATCACAACACCTAGGGCTATCTGATAAACTTTTGCAACCTTCTAACAAGCAAAGTCAATGGGGAAGCTAGAGTCATTTAACAACCATGTTAACAATTTAAGAACTGCAATGATTCACTTAACAAATGTGGCAAGGAAAGTAATAAAATGTGGCAAAACTCACTTGATAAATTTCTCAGTTAGCAACATAAATTTTGGGCTCAATTGTGGTTATAAGCCAAGGACTACCGTACCTGCTTTTCCTGAATGGATCCAGAGATTTTTCTAAAATTTGAGGAATCCTCATAAAAGCCTGGATTCTCAGGAGCTCATAATTCTAGAGCATCTCTCTCATTCACCCTCTAAACAAAACCACCTGGAAACTAGAAACAATCACCAAGTTTCATTCATTTGCTGGATGATAATCCTTAGCTTTTTTACTTGTTGACTAGAGTAGGGGAAATGGGTTTTAGAAATGCTTTCTCTCTCCACTTTAGCTTGTCTATGAGAAGCTTCTGAAGGTTAAAATGTACATGGCCTAATTTCTTGCAGGTTAGGTTACCATAATGTATAAGGCATGAAGTTGTCTTCTAATATTTGTATGCTCAGAAATAGTATGACCTGGTTCTTACACCAAGGTTTATCAAACAAGTCGCAGTTAGATGAGTAAATATAACATGCCATAAATCAGGTTTTTAAAATGAAAAGGGATGATTTCACAGCAAATCAACGCCATGGTTTGCTTATAATGCCATAAGAACCTGGATCCATTCATCATGCTAAATTTGAAGTATTACCTCCACCAACCGTACATTTTGACTTAATACATACCTGCTCATTTTGTAAATAAATGAAACTGTGAAGCACTATGGCCTGTTGCCATTGTCAAGATGGCTATAAGAAAGTCAACTATCTTGGTGATATGCAAAAAAGTTTATCTGGGCTCACAGATGCAGCCAAAAAATGTGTAGGAATTATTTTACAACAATCTATTTGGAAAGGAAGTTTGAGACATTGTATAATGAATAAAGGATGGGGGAGGAAGTAAAAAAGAGCATGCACAAAGGTATGAGTCCATTATCATTATCCTTCCCAGCAAAAGCTACAAATTAATTCACAAATCACTTCAAAGGAATCTAACAAAGACATCAGATTCCAATTAAAGATTTGGTAGACAAGAGATTAGCCATTTGGTCAACGGTTTTCAGATTTAGTAGCTATGTTATAAATCTGCTTTAGTTGCTGCCACTATTATTGCTATTTACAAATTGGATGAGGGACAGAATAAATTTGTTCTTCCTTAGTCACCTCACTTTGTCATAATGTAAACCAAAGTGGCCTCCAGATATTTTGCTCAAAAATTCCATTTATCATGGTCATTAGATGCTACAGGTAGTCCTTGACATAGAACTATTCATTTTCTGACTGTTTAAGGTTACAAAGGCACTGAAAAAAGTGATTTATTAGAATTAGAATTCTTTTATTGGCCAAGTGTGATTGGACACACAAGGAATTTGTCGGTGCAAATGCTCTCATATGACCATTGCAGCATCCCCAGGCTCATCTGGTCAAAATTCAGATCCTTGGCAACTGATTCATATTTATGCAGTATCCTGGAGTCATGTGACCTTCTGACAATCAAAATCAGTGGGGAAGCCAGATTCACTTAAGAACTATGTTACTAACTTAACTAGCTATAGTAATTCACTTAGCAACTGTGCCCAGAAAGGTCATAAAATGGGGCAAAACTCACTCAGCAAATGTCTTACTTAGCAACAGAAATTTTGGGCTCAATTGCGGTAGTAAGTCAAGGACCACCTGTACTCATTTCTGGTCTCAGGAAAGGTAAACCCAGATTCTTATTTATCCAAAATGTCTCACCAGGTCAACTATCTCATAGCATTATTTTGTTAGGCTTCACATAATATGTTGTATTTGGTGGTGGGCTTAATATGAAATGAATCCAGTAATAATTTTTATGGTACAGTTTGTATCTAGATTAAAACATTTTATGTAAGTAAAATTTATTATCATTTATTTGTGCTGGGGATTACCATGAGGATGTCTCAAACTTAACTGGAAGAACAGCTATATGAAACTATTTATAGCAAACATGATAGTACGTTACTTGTGTTGTGTCAACACAGTAATATTTACATGCCTGGTGGATTTGTAACAAAGTTTTTGGTGTACAGTAAAGACATTTTTACAATATCACCAATTATGCTGCTAATATTTGGGTTTTAAATGAAAACAATGTTAAAGTGTACACCTTTTAAAACAATTAGTCCAAGTTTTTTTAACCCTAACTTTAAACCTTTTAACATTGTACATATTTGCTGCTGTTCAAAAGATGTGTGTGGTAAAACAGTTATTTACTCTGTGTGCATGTGTGTTTCCTTCTCTATCATATTTGGATGTTAGATATATCCTTAAAAACTATTGCACAGCTGCAAAATATAGCTGCTAAAATCTTGCCGAAGTGCAAATCCCAGTCTCTTAGTGCAGGGGTTGCTAACCTTTTGGACCTCAGGGACCACCAAACTCATAATTTTAAAGCCCAAGAACCACTAATATGAATTTTGACTGACAGTGGCTTGTTGACATTGGGGGGGGGGGGAGAGAGAGATCTGACCTAACCTCTCTCTCTCCCTCTCCCTCTCCCCCTCACACACAAACACACAGAGGCAGGGGTGGGATTCAAATTTCTTAACAACCGGTTCTGTGGGCATGGACTAATTTGTGGGTGTGGCTTGGTGATCATGTGACTGGCTGGGCATGGCTTGTATATAAATATTATAAATATTTATATAAATATTGAATTTTTTTATAACAAAGAGCAACTTTTACCCAAAATCAGGCAAAGCAGGTAGGCAGATTGAGTTGCTCACAGAATCATTCAGAGATCTATCTATCTGCCATCACATAAAATTTGCTTCCAGTGAGTCTGCACTGAATAATAGAAGCTTCAGTCCTAAGGAAGGTTCGGTTCTGCTCAAAAGCAGAGCCGAAGATCTAAAAACTAGCAATTTCCTGCTTTCTAGCTAATCTAAATCTCCCGGCACAGCAGAACAGCTGGTAGTCGGGGAACCAAAAAAAAGGAAAAATAGCAACTTAGCAGGCAAGTTTGCCAAGTAAGGAGTGAGCGGGCAGGGCGGGTTCCCACGGGCCATGTGGGTGGTGCAGGCCTTGTGTTCCCATGCAGCCTGGATTAATTGCTTGGGGGGGGGGGTGCTCTGCAGGTAACATTTCTCTGCGGACCGCTGTCTTAGAGGTTCCTCAAGAGGAAACATCTAGGATGCTGTTTGAAAGCAGGCTTGTTTTATTAGCTTTGCAACAGTAAAGTTACTGATAATTTTCAGTAACTTCAATATTTCAATATTTACAACATAAGCACAGTCTTACATATGTTATCCTAGATAACATATTCCTTTCAACTGCAGAAACAATATACAAATCTAAGAACTGTGGCCACAAACACCCAATTTTACCCCTAACCTTCCCAAATAAGAGTTCCAAATTAGTTAAAATTTGGCTTTCCAGGCCAGTTCTGTACAACTACAATATAAATCTTATGATTAACTCCTGAACGTGTTGTCTTCTTTTCCCACTTATTTGGGAAGAATGGTTTACTTCCTGTCACTCTCCAAACAATTTCATTTCCTTCTTGTGTGTTTGCCCATACAAAAATCCAAATATTTGGTTTCCAGTCTTTAATAAGGATCCTGTGCATCTAAGAATCAACAACCAGCCACAGAAGACTAAGCCAGAATCCATGTGGTTAATATCAACCAATGCTTCCAAATTTGGCCAACATTGCTGGCAAACACACTGAAGTTCTTTCAGAAAAGTGAGTTGCAGACACATCAAATGAGCCTCAAATATTCTACTCCAGGCTTAGTTTATATCCTAGTTTGGAATACTATCTGAGAAAAGAAGTGGATTATCTCCTGCTTGAATTTCCTCCACATCAAACATCTGTATCTGTCTCCTCACTCTTTCCAGAGATATCTCATTTTCTCATTCAGTTGAAGATGAAGAACCATATCTAAAAGCTGTACTAACTACTAACTAAAGAAATCTGGATGCTTGTGACACACAAGGATTGGCCAAAGGCGACATTTTTTTGGCTGATATGTGCATTTTAAATCTCAAGGGCATGACATTTTCTGTCACAGGAAGGTCTTACATATTCTTTCAAACGAATGCAACTGTGAGTGAGGATAACCACAAATAATGCATTTACTAGAAAGCAACGTCTTGAGGTTATTCATAGCTGCCCATTCTAAGTCCCCTTTATTCCACCGTCCTTAGCTTAACTCTTCGTTCCCATGTGGGCAGTCTTGCAGCCAAAGCACAGGGCTACAGTCCTGTACTCTTGAAATATAAAAATGCTTGGAATGCACTTTTGGAAGTAAACAATAATTCTGAGGGCTAAAATGTGTGCCTTTGCAGCACAGCTGATATGTGATTGTGATCTGCTTGAAAACTGGAAAGATTTATCTTTCTTTTAGAAAAATTAAAATAGGAATGGGAAGAAGTATTAGATACATTTGCCACCTTGAGTTATTTATAAAAAAATAAAGATGGAATACAAGATACATCCCTGAGCAGAGGGACGTAATACTATTACTGGTACAGATTCAGGGTCATGGAGGTGCTGAAAAGACAGGATGGGAGAATACACAAGAATCTATTAACTAAGAAATTATCTCTAATGGAACTTTCATAACATTTCAGTTTCCTCAGCAACATCTCTGGATGTTGAGAAACAAGAGAAAAAAGAGACACTACTAAGAAAAAGAGAAACCTTGCCTTCCGTCTACATAATTAGATTTTTTTTACCTTTGCCTGGAAATTACCTCTATACAGGTAAAGATATCTTCATAAAGCAAACTAGATGTGCTTCTAAAAAACATTTCTCTGCTGTTGGCATTTTTCAGTTCATCCCACTCTTGTATCTGTATGGGATCCATGAAGCTATTTTTCACTGTTGTAACACAGGATATCCGTTCTGGGAGTTCCACAATTGCAAAACTTTATTTGCTGACACACTGCCTTTGATTTATAGCAACAAAATCAACATCAGGAACATCCCTGTCCCTAATAGTAACCAAACTTAATTTCCCAGGGAATAACTGAGCCTATTTCACCTTACATCTGATTTAATTGCCTACATTAAACTTGCATACCACCTTATGCAATGAGGACAATCATAGCTGAGTGGCAGTTGCCAAATAACCAGCCAGCTCAACAATCTGAAGAGATCAGCCTTCTAGATTTCCTCTCCCTTCTGATCTAAAGGCAACCAAGGCAATTCCAGATCAAGCAAATGAATAAAACCAGCTGTCTCATGCAACAATGTTGGAACTCTTCCTAAATTAACTCTTGCCTCCATCTTTCCTCCATTTCATCTGGCAACAATAAATCGACACCCCAAAAGACCTGAAAGTCTGTCTCATCCTTAGAGCATTTCACACACTGGGATGTGAGAGCAAAAACCCTTGAGAATGCCAGAGCCATCTTGCTTCCACTGACTGCTTTCATGCAAGCCTGCAATGTGTCACATGATGTTGAGGCTTAGCCAGAATCTATTAGTCAGAAGGTTTCACAATCTCTCACTCTCATTTCTCATTTTAATAGCAAACCAGGATGGTTCTGTTTGAACCTTTAAGAAAGAGAGATACAGAGAAAAGGGAAAAAACTAGGCAGGGAGTGTGTACCAGCCTCAAGGGGCAGCAATAGTATAAGACTGGCAAAAACCATCTGTCAGTGGAGGAACGAGAGCATTCTAGTGGTTTTTTTAATGCACAAATCAGCACAGGGGAATAAGCTGACCAAGAAACTAGAAGGCAGCCCATATTAAAAAATGGGGGAGAAAGACATGATTGGGATAAGAAAGTGAAAAAATCATGTGAGTTATTGCTTCAGATTAAAACCAAGGAAATCATTTACTGAAGTGTATCTCTTAAGAGAATGGGCATGGAGTGCCACTAAGAAGCTTATCAGTTCCTGCAGGGGGTGGCATTGAAATATAGCCCTCTTTGGGCCTCGCCACTCCCAAAATTATCTCTTCACCTTGGGACTTATTTTATTTTATGGCAATCTACCCTACCCTTGGACATTCAGTTCTAGCTATGGGAGGTTTACTTGAAAATAAGCCATCCTGGATTTCACCGGCTTTACTGGAAGCAGAAACTGGCACTTGCAGTCCTGTGTGTGTGCCTAGCCTGGAGTGTCCGGGGCTGTGTGTGTGTTTGATGCCAACCTAAGGAGCATTCAAGGAAGAGACACTCAACATCCTTGGAGAGAAAACAAAAGGTGACAGAGAGGCTCTCCCTGCAGGATGCCGGGCAAGAAGCAGGGAAAAGGAGGCAGAAGCTGGGCCTGGCTGTGCATGCAAGGTCTGGTCTTCGCTGCAGGGCTTTGGGGCATGGAAACCCCTGGAAGAAAGGCTTGCGTTCCCTTCCCCGGCAAATGCACAGAGCAGGAGGATAGGAGCACCCTTTTTGATGCCAGGATAAAATCTGGAGGGGCTGCATCCCGGCCCCCACCCAAGAGCTCCTGCATCGTCGCCCCCCCCCCTTTCCTCCCCTCAGCATCATCACAACGCACGGACCAAATCGCCCATCATCCTCAGCCAACATGGGATTTGCAATCCAGTAGAGGGCGCCAAGGTTGGACCTGCTGCATCCAGGGGGATCCTCTCCTCTTGCCCAATGAACAAATCTTAGTTTTCCCACTTTCGAGAAGCCGAGCCTGTCCGACGGATCCCGGGCGGAGGTGACCCGAACCGCGCGTCCCCGCCCACCGTCTTTTTCCAGCTCCACCAAGGGCTAAAAAGAGAGGCTTTCTTGGCATTAAGGCGCTGCCGGGCCCCAGTACTCACTGAGGCGGGGCTGAGAGATGTAATCGCGGGTGACGGCGGCCGCCTGATCCCGCGTCGCGCCCCCGCCGCTCAGCTCCGAGACGGCGCCGTTCACCATCCCCCTAATCGCCCGCGTCGCCGCCATCTTGTCCCTTCTGGACTGCCGCGTGACTGCGCAAGCGCTGATATAAGCGCTTTGCGTCACCCCCCTCTCTCCCCGCCTTTCTCTTTCACGCCAACCCGGAAATCGCCGGGAAAGGGGAGGAGGGAGAGGGGCGGGGCAGGAGGAGAGGAGCTGGCCAAAGTGCTGAAGGGCGGGACCAGGAAAGCGGGAGGGAGACGGGCAGGCAAAAGCAGGGCGAGACGCAAAGAGGGCAAGCTGCTCCTGAGCATGTGCAGAGCGCAGAACAGCAGCTCCCTCCTCTACAGGTTGCATTGGAAGCTATAGAAGCGAGGAGAGGCTCCCAACTGGGCCCAGGGTTCTCTGCCCATCCCAGGTGCTACAAAGACAGGCGCGGCTTAATCGAGAATCAAGTTGCATCTGAGAGCTGGGACAGTTGGTTTCCAACAATCCCTGATACTGCAAAGTGGCTGAACTTAGCTTGTGTTATATAGATCCGCATCATACAACAATGAAAGGGCTTCTAAGCATCTGCAGAATGTCTTCTCCAAGTGCCACCTACACATCATAGAGAAGTCAAAGCTCTCAATCTGGATTTTGCTATTTAAAACTGTCGTAGAGCAGGGAGATGTGCATTAATATTGTAAGCCTCTGAGAATTACCGGCAAGATGGATGGCTATTAAATTTTATAAATAAATAAATGAACAAGGATCATGTCCTCCCCTTGAAAATAAAGGTAAAACTCATGTTGTAAAATAGATTAAGATAGCCTTTTCTACCTCTCAGGTTAGTAGCAGTGCTTTCAAAGAGAATTATAAGCAATATAAACAGTTGCCAATAAAATATAAGCAATAGGAGAGAAAAAACGTTTTAGAATTTTGTTAACCATAGGAGAGTCTATGTCAATAGCTCTCCAAGTAGAGGTAGAAACTGGGTGGGGAAAGGCCAGATAAGCAAGTTATTGCAGTGATTGCCAGTCTCAGTATCCTTCTCTTAGAGTAGTAAATGGCTATGAGTCTCCTACTGTATCCAGAGAACTTGCTATCTGGGGCTGATGGGAGTTTATCAGGTTTGGGAAAACTGTTTCAAAAAAATAGCACAGAGCACATTTTTGTCCTGAGAGCTAGTAAACAAAAGAGGCAGATGGAATTGGGGGCGAAGAGAAGGTCATTCAGTCTGTTGCATTTGCCTGGCAGGAGAAAGCAGCATAAGAATTAGGAATGCAAATTGGGTGTATATTTGATATACAGCCATCACTGGAATTCTTTCATAATGCCTTGACAGCATGAATTTTTCTTAGCTTTTTTTTTTGCCCTTGGAAATCTCAAAAGTTTTTTTGCTTTGTTAGCTGAGGAAAGACTGATATCTCCATTGCTAACAAATTCCTAGTGTGGCTAGCATTAATCGTAAAGGCAAGATCTTTTCTCTTTTTCCACTGTGTTTTTGCACTTGATTCCCCTCTAGCTGGGTATGTAAGTACAAAACTATGAGTTTCCCAATCTCATTTAGCAGTAAGTGGAAGCAAATAGGTTTATAAAGCTTCCCTATGCCTGGTCACACCATTGGAGTGCATTGTATCAGTCAATATTGCTTCCTACAGCCATCCTCTTGAAGCCTTTCAGAAGCATTAGAATATAATGCTCATTCTGATGAGCATTCATGACAAGGATCTACTTTGTTATATGTGGGTTGTACCTGTTGAGAAGGATATTTAGAATGGATTTAGGTAGGAAACTTTCTTGAGGAAGATGGGAAATGAATTTAGTACTTTCTGTATTCAAAGCAGGCCTTCAGATCTTGAGCTATATGCTTGACCCACTCAAGTAGGATTCTTCCATGTTACAAATTCAAGGAAGGAGAAAAGGAAAGGATGAAGCATCATCCTACTTCCCTTAATGTTCATATGAACAACTGGCTAAGTGTCATCTGCTTCTTTCTCTGGAGGAGTGATTAATATATGCATGTTGCAGACTCACAAATGTATCCCAATGGAATAAATGTTCATGCTTTTGGCTTGAAAAATACAGATTTACAACCATTCTTACAACAGCACTGAAAAAGTGACCTATGACAGGTCTTCACACCTATAACCATTGCAGGCTGCTTATAAATTATAGTCATATTTCCAATTAATTATCATGCTAGGATAATTTTCTTATGGGTATCTAAGTCCAAAATAGTTTTCTTTTTCTTTTTCCTTTTGATTGAACAGATTACATAATTTAATTTAAAAAAAAAACATGCACATCAATCATCACAATAAGTGGAGCTACTGAATGTTGCATAACTGATCTATAACTTCAATTAGACTCTCACACAAAGGATTTATTTCACCCATTTTATTATTTTCCAACTTGAAGCAGTCACTTTTTTTTAAATGTTACTAAATTGAATTTAACATTCTTTTACAAAAACAGGTCCTGCAGAAACTAGCATTTGTGTATGTATGTATGTATTCAAAATTAATAATTAATTAGAATAACATAATGATTACTGAGATTAACTCCTTTTGATTAACTCCTTTTAAAAATATTGTCTATTTTTGTTAGACAAAAATTAGATGCAAATTTAATTCTGACTGTTCTTTGGAAGGACAGCTACTGAATGGCTCAAATACTTTGGCCACCTAATGAGAAGAGAGGACTCATTGGAAAAGATCCTCATGTTGGGAAAGACTGAAGGCAAAAGGAGAAGGGGATGGCAGAGAATGAGATGGTTAGATAATGTGATCAACACAATGAACATGAACTTGGGCAAAACCCAGGAGACAGTGGAGGACAGGGTGGCTGGTGTGTACTAGTCCATGGGGTTGCAAAAAGTCAGACCCAATTTAGTGACTGAACAACAACACAAAAACACAGTGTTGTCTAATCCCCCTTACTACACATGATTAATTACTCCCATAATATTGCTATCAAGCTCCGAAGTGTATTCAGGCTGCTTTCACTTTTACTGCTTCACAGCTTGCCAACAAACCTAGGGGGAAAGTGAGGGAGAGATTGGAATGTTCGTTCCAGACAATAACAAGAAACTGTCCCATGTGAACCAAGGACATTTCAGCAAGGGTTTGTCAGAGTCGTGGAGGTTTTCCCATTACAACACCTGGATATCTAATTGAACAATGTGATCTAAACTAATGTGGGGAGGGATTTACTTTAATTATATTGAATTCCTCAGGTATTAGCCAGAGCTGGTTTTGCTTTCATTCTGTGCCAAAATGATGTACTCAATAAAGTTTTGCATTAGGAGATTGGACTGTTTCAATGGAACCTGTGTCAGCTTTGAAAATCAGCTGCCAACATAATGGGAAGGGGGATGGAGGAGTTGACAAGTTCAAGGTTATTCTGTATGTAGTACTAAGAAATTCCAGTTGCAGTTAATTTGTTCTTGTGATTTATGAAGTGTAGAAGTGGGAGGAGGAAAAGGTGGATTTTGTGTAGCATGCACGCACGCAAAAATTCTTTCACTTTGGAAAATGCCTTAGACGTACCAGATCTGTTTCTAATAAATCAATTGGTGAGAATATGTCTCGGAGTGATTGATACTTTCTGGATGCCTTACAGCCTGGTTGGTTGGGTTTGTCAGTCGAAACTTTGACAATTACCCTAAGCTGAATTGTTCTCTTTCAGCCCAATCTAACTCTTGGTTGATATGGGAAAGGATGAAGAGGAAGTGCTATGTATAATGCCTAGAGCAAATCTAAGAGATAGATAGAGAATTTAGAGCTGCCTACCAATAGCAACTGCACATAAGGTTCACACAACAATATTCATTTTAAAGCAGACAGATAAATATATAATGTAAGCCATGATTTTGTTTTCTTCAAATGCAGCTTCTCCTGTAGAGCAACCCAGCTTATGTACACATCAGCAGGATAAGTTTAGATATGATTCTCTTTGCAAATTCATTTCCTCCCTCACTTTATGTAGTTTCTCTGTATGGGCAGATGGGCTGTCATCTTCCAGGTAATTTTCCCCATTCATCTACAGTTTATAACAATATGTTTGTTCTTCAGAGATTTATTATTCTTATGGCTGATATCTAAATCCAATATCTGAGTAATAACAGTGTCTGGCTCCTATTACAATTTGCAATGACAATGGTACCCTCCTCAGTGTACATTTGGTTAAAGTCAGTCACTGCACCAGCTTGTCTCCCTTCACCCCAGCTAAAAGGATTTCAGATGATTGATTCAAAGCATTTCCATCCTACTCTTCAGCCAGTTTGCCTTGATGTTGCCATCAATTTACAATTCAATAATTTATCAATATAACTGAACTGTATATGCCTGTGAAGACATAACCAGTTTGTACATATAAAAAACCAAATTTGAAGCAATTTTAGTTTCTTTCTTCTTTTATAATTGTGTCTATTTTTTCTTTATTTTTCTGGATTTAGTTAATAAAAGAATGGAGTGAAAGACCACCTCTGCATTTATATTTACACTCTAAAGCAAACAATAGCATAAAAGGAAAAAGAGATGGGGAGGGAAAAGGAAAATGACCCAAATCAGTGGCCAATTTTAGGGTATTATAGAACTTTTTATGCACAACAGTGGTGCAGAGTGAGTGGTATAAATATAAAGGGAAGAGGGGGCTGTTTACAGCACCAGCTGGACTTCTATAGTTTAAAGATTGAAAGGGACAAAGGTTGCTGGCTTTTCAGCTGAGCTCATACAATAATATTATTTCCTTTATCTCTTTGAGCTGAATGGAACAGGGTTTCTCAACCTTGAGAACTTGAAGATGTATTTACTTCAACTCCCAGAATTCCCCAGCCAGCACTCAACTTCCGGGAATTGAAGTCCACACATCTTAAAGCTGTTGAGAAACATCAAAACCAGTGGATTATGGATAGGTAAAATCCAGTGAAGCTGATTCTCTGCAGGGCTGATGCAGGCTCTGCCATTCTTTTTTCCTCCTGGAATGGCTGCTAAAAGACCTAACTATGTTGGAAAAACAATAGCATTGTCACAATCTGTTTGTCAAAGGCTGTTCTTTCGAACACAAAACTATCCAAATGTTTTGGTATGTCCACTCTTAGAATTCCTAAACAATATGATCCATTGTTTGAGCTGGATGAGGCTTAAAATTGACAGATACTTCCTCTTATCCCTTTGTGGTTTTCCTCTGTCATATTTTTCTTGGATTAACTACTGTTTCAGAATGAATTGGGGAGAATAGTTGTTGCTTCAAAGAAGGGGATGAACTAGATCAAGGGTAATTAAACCATCATATTCCAGATATTGCTCACCACTGCCCTTATTATTTGGGGCAACTAGATATGGTAAGTTAGCAGTTTCTGGATAACTTTAGATTGCTAATCCTAGAATGTCCAAGATAAGATTGTTTAATTCCCTTCAATCCTATAAATCAGTAATTTTGGCTAAAATATTTAGAAAGGGGATCTAGAGAAGGAGTGTTGTATGTTGAATATCAGTTCCCTGAGTATTCCTATGGGATTTTGTTATCTGTCCCACTTTGAGTTGTGATAAAAGTATGTACTTTTGAATGATAAACCCTGATGTTAAAATTGGGTATTTTTGAAGTGGTTCTTAATGCCAGTAATCTCAATAGTCTACTTCCCATATTCCTGGCTTTGACGCACATGGAGCTGCTGAACTGATTGGCATGTTTGATCTATCAATTATGCCTTCCTGGTCAAGAGATCCTCATATCCTTTTCAGATAAAAAGGAATATTAAATTCACTTGGCGAAGCATTTTCAGAGCACTGCGAGAAAGCACTAGGAAGACAAACAGTGATATATTCAAGAATGGTAAGGACTCCATTTCTCAATATTGGGAAGTATGATAGGGTGGAAATTGATGAGGCCACTAGAAGCCTAATGGCTGGCAGGCAGGCAGGCAGGCAGGCAGGCAGGCAGGCAGGCAGGCAGGCAGGAAGCTTAAAAGTGTAATTCGACACTTGCATAAACTCAAATCCAATGAGTTGTACTAATTTCCAGTATCTCTCTTTACTATGAATAATATTATGAAACTTCTAAAACACAAATCTCATTCAAAGATAATGCTTTTAGGTTGTTCAACTTTAGGTACCCCTGTGGTTTACAAGAGCCCTTCTTTAAAGAAAGGGTATGTTAGGACAATGCAGTAAGTTGAATTAATTTGGCACAACTAGCATGCAAACTTTCAACTTCTACATATAGAGATTCTTCTGTGATTGAATGTTTTGTAAACTGTGGTGATGAAGAACCCCAGTGATTGCTGCTTGTAACTTTTAAAAAAAAAGCTTGTTGGGATTGATCAAACCTAAAAGAATAAGCCTCTGCTAACTGCTCGTGCTAAATAGTTTTCAATTCATACTGCATCAAAGATCAAAGAAACAATAATATGTGTGTGTGTATGTTTGTAAGTCTGTACTTGGCTATAATGCTGTTTGATTCACACCAGAACAACTGAAGAAGGCAGAAGCTGAAATCCAACATTCTTATTGTTACTTAATTTTAAAAAATCATATTTTGTTCCATGTTGGTTCAGGATCCAGAATAAGTAAACAAATTTAAAATGATACTTTAGCAGTCATTCAGGTATGTATATTTATTTTCCCTTTTTGTTTTCTACTGTGCTCTTTTCAGAAGATTCTTTCAGGAATCATTTTAGACTTTCATACGGATGTTTCACAATAATTTGGATCAGAGGTAAAGAGAGTAGCAGTTGACTGAAAGAATTTTCTGTTGTATTTTTTCATTCTTTGTTTTGGAAAACTGAATGAGAGAGCAGTCTGAATATCTGTGAAGGATGTGGAAATCGATATCCCTATTAGGTCAATATCTTTATTTACTCAACTCACTGGCATGAAATAAAATGCAAGATTTTTACATCCTTGATAACCATTTCTGGAAAGTTTTGCATGCTGTTTTGTGCTTTGTGACTGGTTTCAAAAAGAGGTTGTCCTTAAGTCAATTTTGGAACTGTCCTTTTAGATATATTATTGATGCTGGAGTTTGAGTGGACATTTTGCTAAAATCTTTCCCTTACAGGATACACAAAAAAATAAATTCTAAGAAGCAGTGAAAAAAAACTTGGAAAAATGAAGATTCGACTCTTTCCTAAGCTGGCAACTGAATGCTCCCTGTGGTTCTTGTTAAAAGAGGGAAGAGAATCCAGGAAATTGGTTTTACTAGTTGTGTTTGTGGCTTTGCTAGTAGACAATATGCTTTTCACAGTTGTAGGTATGTAGTGTTTTGATTTGCTCATTCTTCTTAAATGTGGAGGCTTTTATGCTATAGTTTAAAAAGAGTGCCACTTGTGCAGTGGTGGGTTTGAAAGTAGTTAACCACCAGTTCAGTGGGCATGGCTTGGTGGGCATGCTTTATGCAGCACACATGCAAGCATGCACTTTCAGCACTTCTACTCACCTTCTGCACTTCTGTACTCTCCCTGTAGCTTCAGCAGCTAACGTGCAAAGCAGCTGTACTTCAAAAGCAGGGAATAAAGGTCAGTAAAGGAGCAGGGCCAGCACTACAGCTTGTCAGAGAGAACCAGTTCAGTCTCCGCTGATCTTCAGCACTACACCAGAACCGGGCCAAACTGGTAGAATAGCACCACTGACTATATGTACTTGTGGATATGTCCATCTGTAAATAAGGCAAACCCAGTTTTGAGGCACCTAAAATTTTCAAGTTTATCCCAAAGTTTATACTAGTTTATACTCCAAGTTTGTATTTGACTGCCATCATCCCAAACCTAATCAGATTGCCCTGCAATAGAGTGAGCGTGTATATTAGGGGTGTCCAACCTTTTAAGACTTGTGGACTTCAACTCCCAAAATTCCCCAGCCAACCATGTACAAGTCTTAAAATTGACAAGGTTGGAACCTCTGTGTATGTGTTTGTGTGCATAGATAAAAAAGCAATTGGTAGAAGGCAGAAAGCAATACATTTAAGATAAAAACAAAGAAACAAACTTTTTTTACAGGAGAAATATTGCCTCACTTTTCTCTTTCTTTCAGTGCCAATCATCCCTTCATTTCTATATGCTGCAAACAAAAATATCAGCCATTCTGCAGTTCAGGCCACACTTCCCAGGGTTCTTGTGCCTTTCTCAGCTAATCCCTCTACCTTGGTCTTGTTGGACTATGACAACATCACAGTGACAGTCTCAAGCCATGATACTCTAGCCAGTGTCAGTTGGAGCCAAGAAGAAACAATTGCCTCTCCTTTCCCCATGGAGGCTTTGAACCATAGTTGTGCAGATGGAATGGACTCTCTTTCAAATGAAAATGTTCGTGTTGGGCTCCTCTTTGCCTCAAAAGCTTTGATACAACTCATAGCAAATCCCTTTGTGGGACCCTTGACCAACAGGTAGGTCAGCTTTTAAACAAACAAATCAGAAAGACTTTCTGTATTGCAACACACTCAGTTTGCAAACTTTCCAAATACTCAGTAGGAGCTAGTTTGGGCTAGTGGTTAAGCATCAGGCTAGCAACCAGGAGACTCTGACTTCTAGTATTGCCTTAGGCCAGTCTCTCATTCTCAGCCTTAGGAAGGAAACCATGGCAAGTCACTTCTGAAGTCTTGCCAAGAAAGAGCTGGCTTCATGCTCAAGGCAGGACTTCTTGTTATCTTACCAAAAACTGGGGAGGGTCCTGTCTGGGACATTTTTTCAAATTACATTTCTGCCCTGGACCCAGTTTTCTTTTATCTGACTATTATCTTGCAGCTTTTCTTATTATTCCTTAAGATTACTTCTTAAGCCTATGTTACAGTTGCCATATTTGCAATAGGGCCTCTATGATGATTCACAACAGAGTCAGAAGACATGCATAATGGCAACTAAAACAGGCAACTGCAACTTGCAGTTGTAAAGCATCTCCAATACCTCATTTGATCTGATATTAGATCAACCTAAGGATTCAGGAAATGAAAATTGTGTCCCCTACTGTGATGGGTGCTCAGAAACATAGAGGGAAATCTTCTGTTTCCTCGTTCTGACTGGTCATTCAAGAAATGTTGTGAAGTAGCTTGTGTTGTACAGTGAACTCAGAACCATTTTTGTCCCTGTAGGATAGGATACCATATCCCTATGTTTCTTGGATTTGTTATTATGTTCGTCTCTACACTCTGTAAGTATGAACACCTATACAACATGTATCTCCTCTGATGTTGCTGGATTTGAACCCATGAGAGTAGAATACAACAGTTCCTTGTTCATCTCATTCAACTATGATTTACAGAATAGAGATGTGAACAATACAGAAACCCGTTCTTTAATTTTAGAATGTGTGCAGAGAAGAATAACAAGATAATAAAGAGTATAGAGTTAAATTGTATGTTGAACAGTTGAGGGAGCTAGGCAGGTCTAGCCCAAGAGAAGGATTGGGGGAGGGCATGATAGCTGTCTTCTAGTATTTGAGGGGCTGTCACAGAGAAGAGGGGATTGACTTATTCTCCAAAGCACCAAGGCCAGGAAAAGAAGTAATGGATGGGAGCTTGTTAAGGATAGATCCAATCTAGAAGTAAGGAGAAATTTTCTGACTGTACAATTAATCAGTGGAACAGTTTGCCTCTCGGAGTTGCAGAGGCTCCATCACTAGAGGTTTTTAAGAATAGACTGGACAATCATTTGACTAGGATGGTATAATGTTATAAGGTCTCCTGCTTGTGCAGGGGGTAGGACTAGAAGACCTTTGAAACCCCTTGCAGCCCCATGATTCTATGTTCGTAGAATCTATATTGAATAGTTTTGGTTCTGGGGCAGGCAATCTAGCATCCTGCAAATATTTTGGTCTCCAAACCCATAATATCTTGGACCTTAGTTATATTGACTACAGATGCTGGGAGATTAAAACATTAGAATAGCTCAGTTTGCTTCATCTTGATATTTGTCGAATATAATTCAATAAAATAATATGTAACCAGAATTTCAATGTACTGTCTTTAAATGTAAATTGGTTCTTGGTATTTTACAAATGACTGTTATCACTCAATTGGTCTATTAAATGGATAACTAGCAGTTTCTGCTTTACTTCTCATTTCCCAATATAAAATCAGTGTTGACTTAGGTTTCCATCAATTTATTTTTAAAAACTCTACATGAAAATTCCAGCATATGCATTTCTTCTCATCTGCATCGCTGTATGTAATTTTCCCCCTATACAACACTTCTGTCAGGTTTCCAAGTGTTGAAAGCCATTCAAAAAGAAAACAGCAAAGTCCATCTTCCATAATAATTTCTTTTATTCAGAACAGCATCAAATTGGCAAAGTCTGTTGTAATTCCAGATCTGACACAACCTGAAATTACACCATATAATATTGGAAGTTACATTCTCCAATAGAAAGTCATATTCTCCAATAGAAGTAAATCCACATTGCCTGGTATCATCAAACTCCACCTCCGCATCTCAGCAAGCGCAGCTTTTGTTCCCACAGGAAGAAACACCACCTACCCTAAACAACTCTCTCTATCTCCACTCCTCCCACCTTAGGAATGTCGCAAGACCGAAACCCTTTCCCCCAATAGCAGAAAAGAGAAAGAAAGAAAAAGATTATATAAAAAGGCTAAACAAAATGGCTACACATGTGTCAATTTGGGGCTTGACATACTTTTTGCAAGTAATCTTCTCCTAATGTAATACATTTTTATTCTTTCTTCCTTTCATATAACTTTTTTGTTCTGAACATTGTACCAAAAAAAGCTGAAAAATGCAGGTTTTGGTATTGAGGTTCATGAATTGCTTTGGCAAATCAGACCAATTCATGAACTACAATCATTTAGCAATGAGGCAATCAAGTTCACTCCAAAAGTTCTTTTTTGAAAGCATCCATAATTCCAGTAATCTGATTCTGCACCTTTTTCTTCCTTTAGTGTTTGCTTTTTCAAGGAGTTACACCTTGATGTTCATTGCTCGAGCACTGCAAGGCTTTGGTTCTGCCTGCTCATCTGTTACAGGTAAACATGCTGGAAGGTATTATTGGCAATGCTATAGATCTTGCACAGCTGGGACAATATCCTGGAGAGCCAGGAGGCACTTATTTATAATTAAATAGATTTATATGGCTAACCAACTCACACTTGCTCACCCTGGGTAGTATACTATATTAAAAATCAACAAGTGTCCTTCGTTAACGGGACACTTATTATCAGATGCGGACTTATCTGGCTGCAGAATTGTGGGCTCTGAGGGATTCCCCCCTCTCTCAGGCTTGGCCCACCAGTTTATCTCGAGGACGGATCATGGAATCCAGAGAGATGGCATGGCGCAGGAAGGGGTAGGGGTCGGGGTTTGGGGAGGGATAGAAAAAAAGGACCCAGGGCTCCTTTGTTAAAATTCCTGATTCGATTTTTATGGGGGTTAGGGAGGGGAGTGACAAGCCTTTCTCTGCTACCATTTTCAAAGGCTTGGAAAAACCTTCTGCCAGGGAGTAAAAAAGCTTCCAAAACATCCCTGCTAATTAGATGTGATAAACCGTGTTCTTCTCTGCTGTCAATGATGATAAAAATGAGACCCAGAAAGTAATCTAAAAACATTTTTATTTATAAAATAAGAAAACCTAACGGAGCTACATGTTTGCAACCTAATCTCCACCAAGGCATATAGAAAAAGAACAAAGGAAAATATAACGGAAGTTACAGGAAGTGAAGTATATACTTTATACACATGCGCAGTGGATCAAAACATCACAAGACTTTCTTATCTTATTACTATGAGACAAGATAACACAGTGCTGGCTAGCAGATACCTGCTTGCTAGAATATGAGCTTAGGAGCTGAAAACAGACAAACCAAAAAAACGCAGTGACAGGGAGGGCGTCTTTTAGCAGGAGCTCAGTACAGCCTGAGACAGGGCCATGGTTGGGGGGTGCGTGGGGGGGGCCTGTGGGACTCTGGGCAGAATAGTGGGATCTGCGATCCCCAGGGTGGTTGGCATGGGCAGGAGCCGACAAGGCGGGGGGCCATATAATGTTAGGGGAGCGCACCCCCGCTACATTCGAGCTGTGGCACACTCCGACCCCTCAGCCTCTTCTCAATGCCTGGGGGTTTTGGGATCTAGGACTCCTGGGCTCTGGCTGGTGTACCTTAATGCCAGGTCCATGGTTAATAAGGCACCCCTCCTCCGTGAAGTGATTGAGGAGGAGGCGACGGACCTGGCCTGCATCAGTGAGACCTGGTTGGGGCCGGAGGGTGGAGTCCCTCTGGTTGATATATGCCCCCCAGGTTTTCAGGTGTTACACCAGTCATGACCCCAGGGAAGGGGTGGAGGGGTGGCTGTTGTTATTCAGGAGACCCTGTTTCCAAGGGAGGTCCCTGCTCCGGAGATAGGCGGGTGTGAGTCCCTCCTCCTGAGGTGTGGGCCTGCGGGCGTGCTGCTTACATACCTGTTCCCCAGCTGTGTATCAGCCACCCTGCCTGGGCTGCTCGATGCCGTCGCGGGGGTGGTGGTGGAGTTCCCAGAGCTTATGGTTCTGGATGACTTCAACCTGCCCTCCCTGGGTGCGGCATCGGGTTTAGCCCAGGAATTCATGGCCTGCATGGAGGCCATGGGTCTGACCCAGATAATAGATGGCCCGACTCACGAGGGGGGCAACATGCTCAACCTGGTTTTTGTCTCGGAGCAGTGGCGTAGTGGTCTGGGGGATGGTGATATAACTATCCATCCCATTCCATGGTCAGACCATTATCTCCTACAGCTGGTCTTCCATCAAGCGGCCCCACACCGCTGGGATGAGGAGCCACTTAGATGGTTCTGCCCCAGGCGCCTGATGGACCCTGAGGGGTTCCAGGCAGAACTAGGGTTTTTTCCTACATCCCATACCCACAGCCCTGCCGAGGTCCTTGCGGCTGCCTGGCAACAGTCAGCCATGGGGGCTCTCGACAGGGTTGTCCCCATGCATCCCCTTTCTTGGTGCAGATCCCGGTTAGCTCCGTGGTACACCGAGGAGCTCCAGGAGATGAAGCGTCGTAGAAGGGGACTAGAGAGCAGGTGGAGGGCGACCCGCTCCAGATCTGACCAAGCCCAGTTAAGAGACCATATTAGGTCTTACCTGGTAGCTATGAGGGCAGTGAGGAGGTCTTATTTCTCCGCCCTCATAGCATCCACAGATAACCACCCAGCCGCCCTGTTCAGGGTCGCCCGCTCCCTCTTGCAGCTGGAGGAGATGGCGGACCCTCTGTGGGGCACAGCTGAGGAATTTGGTCAATATCTGCAGGGTAAAATTGCTCGGATCCGGGAAGGGTTGACTCGGACTTGCAGTGGTCAGAGGATGGGGGTGTGAGTGGTCTGGCTAATGTGATCTGGACTGAGTTCGATCCGGTTTCTGAGATGAAGTGGACAGGATCATGTGGCGGCTGAGTTCCACCACATGTTTGTTGGACCCGTGCCCTTCCTGGTTCGTTTATGCCTCCAGGGAGGTCACGTGCGGCTGGCTCCAGGCAGTGGTCAACGTTTCGTTAAGGGAGGGGTTGTTCCCTGCCGCCTTGAAAGAGGCGGTGGTGAGGCCCCTCCTGAAGAAGCCTGCCCTGGACCCAGCCGTGTTGAACAACTTTCGTCCGGTCTCCAATCTTCGCTTCTTAGCGAAGGTTGTTGAGAGTGTGGTGGCGCAGCAATTGCCACTTTTCCTGGAGGAAGCAGACTACCTGGATCCATACCAATCGGGCTTCCGGCCCGGGTACAGCATGGAGACAGCATTGGTCTCACTGATTGATGATCTCTCTAGGGCTCGGGACAGGGGTCTTTCCTCTGTCTTGGTCCTATTGGATCTCTCAGCGGCTTTCGATACCATCGACCATGGTATCCTGTTGCGGTGTCTCGGGGGGCTGGGAGTGGGAGGCACTGTTTTACAGTGGTTCTCCTCCTACCTCTTGGGACACTGGCAATCAGTGTTGGCAGGGGGGCAGAGGTCGACTCCGAGGTCTCTCACTTGTGAGGTGCCTCAGGGGTCAGTCCTTTCACCCCTCTTGTTCAACATTTATATGAAGCCGCTGGGTGAGATCATCCGTGGCTTTGGGGTGATGTATCATCAGAATGCTGATGATACACAGTTATACATCTCCACCCCAGGCCACATCAGTGATGCTTTCTCCGTGATGTCCTGTTGCCTGGAAGCGGTATGGATCTGGATGGACAGGAACATGCTTCGACTCAACCCAGCCAAGACAGAGTGGTTGTGCATACCAACATCTTGGTCCAGCTTTGAGGTTCCATCTTTGGTCATGGGGGAGGAGGTGTTGCCCCACGTGGACAGGGCACGGAATCTGGGGGTCCTGCTGGACCCACGGCTCAAATTGGAGGAGCAGGTGGGGGCCGTGGCCAGGGGGGCCTTTGCCCAGATCCGGCTGGTTCGCCAGTTGCACCCATACCTGGATCAAGATGCCCTGCACACGCTCACTCAGGCACTCGTCATTTCCCGACTCGACTACTGTAATGCTCTCTACCTAGGACTACCCTTGCATACCACCCGGAGGCTCCAACTGGTGCAGAATGCGGCCGTGCAGGTAGTGATGGGAGCCTCCCGATACTCCCATATTACACCCCTCCTGCGCGACCTGCATTGCTACCGGTCGTCCTCCGGGTGAGATTCAAGGTTCTGGTGCTAACATTCAAAGTCCTACAAGGCATGTGTCCAGGGTATTTATGAGAACGACTCCTGCCAGCATCGAATACCAACCACCCTGTACGAGTGCACAGACGGGGGTTCCTCAGGGTGCCGTCCGCGACTCAATGTCATTTGGCGGCAACCTGGGGGAGGGCCTATTCTGTGGCAGCTCCCACTCTATGGAATCAGCTTCCACCAGAGCTCCGGCTGGCCCCCGATCTCCACACCTTCCGCCACGATTTAAAGACCTGGTTATTTGCGCAGTCCAGGCTGTGCTGACCTCCTGGGGGGCGGGTTTGATTGTTTTTTTAACCTTGGGGTTTTAAAATTCTATTTGACTTGTACCTCGTTTAATTTGTTTTTAGGTAATTATTCATTGTTGTGTTTTAGTTGTGAGCCACCCCTTCTGAGAGGGGGCGGCATACAAGTCAAATTAATAATAAATAAATAAATAAACAATACAACTCCCCTCTCACTGTAGTGATGATAAACACAATAATAGAAGCCACGCAATCAACTCCAAATCAACCTGGAGTCCCCAAACTGGACTGAGAAAATCATGTCTTCAGGGCCTTCCAGAAAAGTAGCAAAGAGAGAGTCAACCTTATTTCTGGGGGAATAATGTTCCAAAGGGAAGGAACCACTACAGAGAAGGCCCTTTTTCTAGGTTCTATTAGGTCTATTTTTTAAATAGATGGGATCTGCAACATTCTCTGTCTTCCCATTCTGATGGGTTGTGAGAATATTACATCTTGAAACTGAAAATCCTTGTTTAACTTTGGTATCTCCAGTGATGGACAGGAAAGTTGCCCACTTGGAATCTTTAATTGTTGCTATTCACATCACTTAGCTGGATGACCAAAGATCTCATTCCTTGTTCCCAAAAAGGGACCAAGAAAGATATGCCTCCTGTGACGTATAATTTTGATATCAGTTCTACATTGCTTCTTGGAGAAAAGAGACTGATGTTGAAATTGTAAAGGGAAAATACATTTATTGAGTTGAAAAGTTTGGGGTGTTAAAAGAAATAAAAAATAAAATCTTCAATATTGGAGGAGATTTGGGGTGGAACATTGGGGGAGCATCCTTTCTCCCTTATCACATGAAATTACAGCTTCCACAACAGCTGGTGGTGAAGAACAGGGGAAAAGAAGAATTCCATAGACCATGAAGGGAGTCTCAGTCTTTCACTTCTGTACAGTGCAATAATGCTAACACGAACCCATGTCTGTTGCTTATTTTCAACAAATCAAAACCGATTGGCTCGGCTCTGTCTCTGCCTGCAGGTCTGGGGATGCTTGCAAGTGTGTACCCCGATGACTGTGAGAGGGGAAATGCAATGGGAATAGCATTGGGAGGTCTGGCTTTGGGAGTGCTTGGTGAGTAAATGTACATTTAATACTGCTTAGGCATCTAGGAACTCATGTAGAGCTCAGTTTGGTGCATCTCCCCAGCTGCTTCCCTTTAGGACTCTGTTCATTATTCAGTTGTCTTTGTCTATAGTTCTCTGGTAGCATTTCCCAACAGCCAAGCTGGAAAAAATAGATCTGCTGTATATTCAAATGGGTCTTTGCATGCTAGCATGATCTACTATGGATTATTGCTTAGCATTCCTGGAGGAGAACAAGTGAAGAATATTGGACTATAGATACTGAAGAGTAGATACTTCTAATAAGGTCACCCCAAGGCATGAAGCTCACTCTACTTCTCCCTTCCCAAACACAAGCAGAGATCTATATGGCAAGGATAGAAGAAGATACTGGAAGGTGATTACTTTAGTGATAATAGTAAAGACATCATTTTCAACCTACTGGGAGAAGGCAATGATAAACCACTCCTGTATCTGACTAAGTAAACTAAATGGCTGGACAATATAGTGTCATATATTGGATGATGTTCAACATGCTACTGGGGAGAAGCTGAAGTTCTTTTGGAGTATTAGTAGTGTTTATAATGCATATTGTTGGTGATATTTTTATCTATTTGTTTATTAAATCTATATGCTGCCCATCTCACTGATAAGACTACTCTGGTAAGGCTATGTTGATATGCAGGAAGAGAAAATCCAAACCTGCAAAATCAGAATTGCAATGGGAACATGAAATATTAGAAGCATGAACATGGGGAAGTTCAACACAATCAAAGATAAAATAAATTGACTACATGCTGACAGGTATCAATGAACTACAATAAGTTGGAGCTGGAAATATTTAGTCAGTCAGCTATGTTATAGCACAACAACAATGACAACAAAGAAGGAACATTGTAGCTTTGATAATCAGAAAGGATATAGGCCAAATACTATCAGGTAGACCTCATGAACAACCATTGTCTAAGTTATCCACTGATGCAGAAGACAAGGAAATTGATGAGTTTTATGGTCAAGTTCAATCACATCCTGCAAAGAAGGTGTGTTTTTATAGTTTGATACTATTGGAAATGGTTGGACTATTTGAGCTAGAACAGCGGTCTCCAACCAGTGGTCCGTGGCCCACTGGTGGTCCGTGAGAAAATTTGGGTGGTCCACAGAGAAATGTCACCCCCAGAGCACCCCCAAAGCAATTAATCCAGGCTGTGCAGGAACACAAGGCTGCCCCGCCCACATGGCCTGCGGAAACCTATCCTGCCCACTCACTCCTTACCTGGCAAACTTGCCTGCTAAGTTGCTATTTTTCCTTTTTCTGACCATCAGCTGTTCTACTGTGCCAGGAGGTTTAGATTAACTAGAAAGCAGGAAATTGTTGTATTTCTTGCTTTCTAGCTAATCTTTAGAACTTCGGCTCTGCTTTTAAGCAGAGCCAAACCTCCCTTAGGACTGAAGGTTCTATTATTCAGTTGCAGTCTCAGATAGCCGATGGCAGAAACACAGATCTCTCTAAGTGAATCTGCCTGCTTTGCCTGATTTTGGGTAAAAGTTGCTCTTTTTTATTTTTAAAAAATCAATATTTATATAAATATTTATAATATTTACATACAAGCCATGCCCAGCCAGTCATATGACCACCAAGCCATACCCACAAATTAGTCCACGCCCACAGAACCGGTTGTTAAGAAATTTGAATCCCATCCCTGCCTCTGTGTGTTTGTGTGGGGAGAGGGAGAGGGAGAGGGAGAGAGAGAGGTTAGGTCAGATGTCTCTCTCTCTCCCCCCGCCCCACCACCAACGTCAACAAGCCACTGTCAGTCAAAATTCATATTAGTGGTTCCCAGGATTTAAAATTATGAGTTTGGTGGTCCCTGAGGTCCAAAAGGTTGGCGACCCCTGATCTAGAAAACAGAAATGAACCAGGAAAAGAACAATTTGCCAAGCAATTAACCCCAAATGCGATGTGGTTTACATTCGTAGACTTGTTTTTATTATGTGAGTCTCTTTTCATATTAGTACCACTGATGTGTTTCCTTTGCAGTGGGAGCTCCATTTGGAAGTGTGATGTATGAGTTTGTTGGGAAATCATCTCCTTTTCTGATCCTGGCAGCCTTGGCTCTCCTAGATGGAGGTAAGTCATCCTTTGAAGTAGTCAGGTCAGGGCTCACCTTGAATCTTTGAGCTGGAAAAGACAGCTCCAGCTGCCAATTTTTCTGTGACTAAATGCCATTGAGCATAGCGGGGCTTACATCTCAGAAAACATTCTAAGAAGATGGCAGGGTCAAGGGAGAACTGAGTTACTGAATAGAAATAAGATTGAACATAATTAGTAGAAAAGATGGAAAGATATTTCTATGCATGAAATACTTATATGTTTGTTTTAGTTTTGCAGCTTTGTATCCTGCATCCAACAAAGATTTCACCTGAGGTAGGGCAAAAATACCCATTCATGTTTCCTTTTTTGTATGTACTATAATATTTTTACCCTACTTGTTGATGCAAAGGATCTACACATCTCTTTACTGTTACTTTTTAATGCAAAATAAAATGATTGTTTAAAAGTAGCAATCTAAAATATCAGATTAGGAGTTATAAAATCAAGAGCAAAACAAGCATTTTACTCAGAGCAAAAATATAGGAACTCTGAAAGCTACTAGAAAGCAGGCTTTTTTTGCAACAAAACAAAACAAAAAACAAAACAAAACAACTCCAATTAACATCTTCCTCTGAAGTGTATCTGTCTTCTCTGTGTATTTTCCAGAATATCAAAGGAACCTCCTTGTTGACCTTGTTGTGGGATCCCTATATTTTGGTTGCAGCAGGTAAGTTTTATTGCCTCTGTTATGGGCATTTGGTCTTGAGGATACAATAACCACCATCTCAAAGTAGCTTCTGTGGAACTGAGGTAGAAAAGATTATTCTGATCACTAGCATTGTTTATTGTTTCTGGTCCTGCCTGCTGGAATAACACAGCATAAAGCATGCTTGTCTCCATATAGTTGAAGATGGTTTTACATCTGTCAAAGCAAAATGCACCCTACTCTTTCTGTTGTCCTATGTGGCAAATGTAGAATCAGAGAGTCTAAAGGGGGTATTTGTAGAAGAGCAGGCAGAGCCAGGGGCAGAATTAAATGTGTCATCAGCCTAGAAGATGTTTCTTGTGTTCTTTGTGTTTTCTTCGCATAAATGGTCTAAGTCCAACCCCTCTTGAATTCTCTTGACTGTTATCTAGTATCAATTTAGTGCTGAACATTAGTTGACTAGATTCTTGTGTATAGGTGTGACCAATAAATCTTCTTCATTGCAACTTAACATATGGTCCTGATTCTTTGCACCTGACAGTATTAGGTCATTGCGTGCAGTGCAGATTTTCAAATTAATTGCTGTCCAATGTCTCATTCAACATATCCAATAAATGTGAGCTCAGCCTGTGTAGAAGGTTCCATTTTCAAACTAATAGAAGAATTGTAGGAAGTCCTTACTAAAATTCTCTCTGCCTGAAAGGTGTTATTTCATATTTTGCATTTGCCTTCTTGGTCTTTTTCTTGCATTTCTTGGTCTTTTTCTTTGGGATAGCCTTTAGTTACTGAATAAGGGCTATCATGTCCACTCTCACTTGGAGTTTTGCAAGTCTAAGAACATATTAGTTCCCTCTATCTCTTGTCATTGGCTTTCAATCTCCCAATCATACCAAGAGGGCCTTTCTTTCCATCTATGTTTTACTTTCCCCATGCCTTTTTTCAGATGTGATGCTCTTAACTGCACGCTATAATTGAGGTGGGAGTTTGGCTCTGCTAATTGCAAGAAAATTCATAAAGGTTCTGCATCTTTTCTCTTCCTCCAGGTTCAATTTGCTTTGGAAACATGGGAGTTGCTATTTTAGAGGCTACTTTGCCCATTTGGATGATACAAAACATGTGCTCCCCAGAATGGCAACTGGGTATGTTTAAAAAATAATAATTTTCATAGGAATTGGGTGGTAATATGTTTAGATTAATTTAGTGTTTAAATTTTACACTAAGATACAAATTGTATATATTTAAAATCAATTCAGGAGGAGTTCAAAACCATTTATGTTCCTTGGGATGGACTTGATCTTTGAATGGCAAGCTGGAAACCATAGTTTGAAAATAACAGATGGGTCAGGAGTAAATCTAGATTTGTTTTCATTGAGTTTAATTAAACTTAAATTAAATTATTTAATTGAAATGAAAATAATGCTTATAAAAAAGATAATTTCCTCTTCTGTCCAATGAAAAACATTCAGTAGGAATTGTAAAAGAACACTGGGATTGCTACTGTATTGTATCTTTGATGCATCAGTTTTGAGTAAGTTGGAAGAACCATAATTTTCTTCCTGTATGAAACAGGCTCAAAATGGGACCTGTTCATGCAGGTTGGCTGTTAGCCTCATCTGGACAGGAAATGCTATTATAAACTTCCTGTTTGGGCTGCAGCCTTGCCCAAACTACGGTAATCTTTCTAATTCTTGTATGGATTTGTGTGTCTCTCAGCTTTATTCCTAGTCTCATATCTGTCTGCCTTATCTTTCAGTGTCATCTTGGCATCAGCACCTGTAGGCTCAGTAATGCAGTATTAAATTTTAAAAAAAGAGTTTTCTTTTATCTATTAATGAAAATTGACACAGTCGAGAATGAAAAAGAAAGAGCGAAATCTGGGCCTAGGGCTATTGAAGAGTTCCCTACTGATTAAGGAAAAAGCTTCTTTAGAGGCAGCGGGTTGGTGACTCGGCATATGGCAATTATGTGCCACCACAGAGATGGAATAATGAGATGAAATAGCTGTCTTGTTCTGTAAAAAGCACTGAAATTGAATTTATGGAGGAATAATGCTCTCAATGACACTTTCTGCCACAATTGAATTGCTACCTTGGCTTAGCCAAGTGACTGAGAGTTGCTAATCAGTTTAAAGGCTGGCTAAAGCTAAGGCAGCCAGGAGAAACCCTTGATAAGATGGAGGGTCTTTGAGGATGACTTACCATCTTCTTTATGCCTTTTGTGAGAAAACAGCAAGGGGGAGATGAGTGAAGTTGTTATCAAGAGAATGGCAAATATAGGGATGATGATGGTGAAGGGGTGCCCACAATGGACCGGAGACAACATCCATGCAAGACAAAGTTCTCCACAATTTTTCTAGACCTGTGTTCCCCTAGTTTTGTAACACTGTCCCATTTTTTCTTTCCATATCCATTCTCCTTATTTTTATATCCCTTGATATTTGCTTTGTTCCACTTGTGCATGGCATCTTTGTTTCATCCTGAAAACCTTTTTGGTAGAATCTACATTGATTTTCTTTTTTTAAAAAAAATGCAAACAATAAATATGTGGATCCCCAAGTAGTTGGAATCTGAGCAGTTCCTCTGGTCATTACCAGAAGAAACAATCTGTGCAGTACTTAATCATATTCTAAGGATTGCTAATAAAACCGGCAATTCAGGACCTTGGAGAGTCTAAAAGAATAACTTGTATTCACAAGATATGGCAGAAATTTAAAGTGTCTACTATGCTGGAGTCTATCCTAGTTTGTTCTCCCAGGTGCTTCTCTTTTCCTGAATAGACTTGGGGTGGGGAGCAATGTTTTGATATTGACACAAATGGCATACTTATTTATTTGTTTCATTTATAAAACTGTCCACCTCACAGCAGTGACTCTGAGTGATGTACCCAGATTAAGACTATCACCACAACATATAATCCATGTCACCCTGATTAAAAGGGCCTTGGTGGCTCAGGCTGTTAATTGTCTGCACTTAAGTTCCAGCTGCCTACAACTGCTCTAGGCTCAAATCCCACCAGGCTCAAGGTTGACCCAGCCTTCCATCCTCTCGGGGTAGGTAAATTGAGGACCCAAGATTGTTGGGGGCAATTAGCTGACCTTGTAAAAATGCCGCTTAATAATAAGCAGGCATATACAATGGAATGAAGGCTATTGCTGAGCACACTGGGTTGTATCCCAAAAATTGTAACCCACCTTGAGTCTCCGGAGAAGGGTGGCATATAAATGTAATTTTAAAAAAAACAATAAAAGACACACCACCAATAGAAAGTTTGGCCCTTGTCCACCACTTGTCATTGTTTCTTGTACAGATGTCCAAATCCTTGCTTGTCACCATATTCACTGAGTGATCCTGAGCCACATTTTCTTTCTTAGTCAATTCTAATCTACCAAGTAAAAATGAAGATAAAATGAAAATTGAACCAGGATGAATTTCATGGAGAAAGGAAAGCCTAAACATGTTTCAATTGTTTTGCTTTCAATTGTTCAATTTCAATTGTTTTGCTTAACAATTGAAACAGCAATGGATGAGATCCAGATTTAATGTCATTTAGAGCTGACTCATTGAAAAAAAAACTTTCTAGTTGGTATCTCCAGATGGCTCAGATTATGTTTTTTTCAGTGGATGGGGATGGATGTTTTTTCAGCTATAAAAGAATAATAATATCATATTCAAGGATCTCCAATCCACAATTATAAATATTAGAACACTTTTGTTTGTTCCTTTAATAAAAAAACCTTATAATTACATACAATGGATCTTCAATCAGTCAATCAATCAATCAGAATAGAGCTGGAAGGGACCTTGGAGGTCTTCTACTCCAGCCCCCTGCTCAAGCAGAAGACTCATTACCATTTCAGACAAGTGACTGTCCAGTCTCTTCTTAAAAACTTCCAGTGTTGGAGCATTCACCACCTCTGAAGGTAACCCTTCAGTAGTTAATTGTCCTCACTGTTAAGGAAGTTTCTCCTTCATTCCAGGATGGTTCTCTCTTTGATTAGTTTCCATCTGTCATTTCTTGCCTTCCCTTCAGGTGCTTTTGAAAATAAGTTGACCTCCTCTTCTTTGTGGCAGCCCCTCAAATCCTGGAATACTGCTATCATGACCATGATTAAAAACAAACAAACCAGGAGATCTGAGAGGACTTATTCTGCAGTGACCATGGTCCCTTTAAATATAAATATATTGAAAAGATATGCTGTAAAATCAGGTTGACACTATTGGCTGACATTTACACACTGATTAGTTTTTGAACAACTAATACTTTCTTTGTTTTTAATTTGCTCAACCTGCTGTTTCTTAGCAATATGAAAAGAATGCAAATTTCCGCAGAGGACCTGCAAAACAAGTAAAAAATTTATAGGAAAGTAAACATTAATGATTGAGTTTCATTGTGTCATTTTCAGGCAAACAGAGATGCTAGTGATAACATCTGTCATCTGCAGGAGAATAAATTAATGATAAGTGACAGCCTGTCAAATGTTTATTTTGGTTCAATTATAACTGGAAAGCAAATTATTATTCTGTTGGTGCAGCATGTAAAGTAGAAACAAGGGAGGAAGGGATGGGCTTAATATACAGTAGGCCAATACCAGAGGTGGGATGCAAATATTTTTACTGCCGGTTCCGTGGAGGTGGCTAGGTGGGAGTTGCTAGGTGGGCATGGCTATGTGACTGGGTGGGTGTGGCTTCTTCTTTTTGTGCAGCACCTCCCTGCACTCTGTTTTTTGGCCTCCTGGTCATCAGGGAAGCCTCCTTGGGGGGCGCGTTTTTGCTCCCAGGAGGCTTCTCTGAATCCCAGAAAGGCAAAAAATGGAGCACGGGGGGGGGGCTGTGTAGCACCCCCACACACATCCCTTTTTGCCTCCTGGGCCTCAGGGAAGCTGCCTGGGTGAAGCAGTAAGACAGCGAGGGGGATCCTGGCACAGCTGATTGTTGGAACAGCTGATAGTCAGGAGGAAAAAAAAGAAATAAATAAATATTGGTTCGGCTGAACCAGTACCTGTTTTTTTACTACTGGTTCAGCTGAATGGTAGCATTTTTTACTGCCAGTTCACCCGAACCAGGCTGAATAGGTAGAATCCCACCACTGGTCAATACCTGCAAGGACTTGACCATGAAACTTGTTTTGAATTTTATGAAGCACTAGATAAATTTTGCAGAGATAAGATTATCTATCTCTTAGCACTATCTAAGAGATAGCTACTGGATGCTGCCTCTAAAAGGTTGAACTGAATTATCATGCTTAGTATCTTTTGTTAGAACTGACCTCCATATACTGTCTACTTTCAATTGAATATTGAGTTTCTTTATAGGACGACCTGCAGTGACACTCTGGTTTCTTATCTTTGTTGAAGAATATGGCTTTTGCATTCGACTAATTTATGTACAGACACACAAGCACACACATACACAATAGAATTTTAAGCAAAGGCTCAGGAAGGGACTTTTGTCCTTGGAAATGCTGTGATGCCTTCTTTTCAAATGGTTTTCTTTTGTTTTACAGGGGTAGCTTTTCTGCCTGCTAGTATATCTTATTTAATTGGGACCAATCTCTTTGGGATACTGGCCAATAAAATGGGGCGGTAAGTAGAGAAGTTCAAAAGATTTTTGAATGTTGAAGTATTGTGAAATCTTTTTTTAAAAAAACAAGTTTTATTCCATTTTTCCAAAACAACATAAAAAAAGCTTTTTTCAGTGTACAACATAATTCCAAGTCACTCTTTTTACATGCAGATATGACAATAATTATATATTTACTTTTAACATTCAACATCCTATCTTATCCATTGAGTAATGTTGCTTTCCATCTATACATCTTCTCAATTCATTTCAATTTATTTCAAATATACTTCTTAAGCGTTAACATTTCTTTTTAACACATCCTTTTCCAAAATATTTTTTTCTCATTTTACCTCTCCACTTTTACCTGAAAAAGAACTAACAAGTTAATTCTAATTATTACACATCTTCTCAATTCATTTCAATTTATTTCAAATATATTTCTTAAATATTAATATTTCTTTTAAATATAACCTTTTCCAAATTTTAAGTGTTGTTACTTTCCATCGAAACATCTTCTCAATTCATTTCAATTTATTTCAAATATATTTCTTAAACATTAACATTTCTTTTAAACACGTCCTTTTCCAAAATGTTCTTTTCACGTTTTACCTCCACTTTTACAAAAAAAAAATGAAAAATTAATCCTAATCATTAATATTACTTTTATTCTAAACACTTTCTCAATTCACTTCAATTTATTTCTATTCCTTTTCCAGTATACTCTTTTCTCATTTAAATCACTAATATTTCCCCTATCTTCATACTCTTTTTAATTTTTTTGTCTGTCAAATTGGCAATTCCATCGCATATTCTTTCCATAAAGTCCAAATCAATACAAACTTATAATCATAAAGCAAAACATAGTTTGCCCTCAGCTCTATTTTGGAGGTGTGACCTCAGTGGTTGTGTTCATTCCCTCACCTATAATCCCTAATTAAATATCCATTTTACTTAATTATAATAATGATCATTTCCTAGAAAAAATGAACTATTCTATCTTATATTTTTAAATCAGATTTCGCAATATGTTTCCCCCCCTTTACTTCCATAAGGTTTTAACTATAATATTTGTGGGGATTCAATAACCAGTCATTTCGGTGTCCAAAGATGTCTGACTTCCTGGGCAGTGTTTATTCTTTTTATACCATTTTTACAAGCAAGGAAGAGTAGCATAGATACAGCATTTGGATTGGAGAATAGATCCCACATGGGTGAAACCCCTCAACCACATTGGTATAACCCCTCAACCAATCCTTAATTTTAGTGGTGATATTAGTAAATGAGGTCACCTATATACCTGGAAAATCAGGGACTTTCCAACCCAACAGATACAGGATGAGATCATGGGGTAGCAAAAGAGGCCCCCTCCACCAGGCTGCAGTGTGCTGCTAGCTTCTAGTGTCATCCAGGGAATCTCAGTGGCTACCACAAATATTGAAAAGATAAAGAAAAAAAAACCAATTAATCCATTTGACTAATCCTGGTCACTGATATTACTCCCATTTTAAACTTCCTCACAATTTGTTTCAATCATTTCCATATATACTAAACATTAACCTTTCTTCTGACAATAAACAAAACAAAACAAAACAAGACATACATTCATCTTCTAAGAAAATATCAGTGCCTCTCCTTCCTCTCTATAGCTTATAATCTATACATTATAATCACAAAATACAGTATTACTACTTCTCATATCCATGTAAAAGCACCTTTCTTAATTCATTAATCAGTATCTCTCTATATTCTAGGCAAAAAAGAAAAAATATTCCCCTTTATTCAATTTATTTCAAATATATTTCTTTTTCAATTTATTTCAAATGTATTACTAATAATAATTAAATGTCTATTTTATTTAATTAGTATATTTTCTCCTTTTACTTCCATAGGATTTTGTTTATAATGTTGAAAATAAAAATAGAAAAAGATACAATTAATCCATTTAATTAATCCTGGTCACTGATATTAATCTCACTTTAAACTTCCTCACAATTCATTTCAATCATTTCAATTTATACTAAACATTAACCTTTCTTCTATCAGAAAAAAAAGAAAAAAGAGAACATACATTCATCTTCTAAGAGAATATCAGTGGCCCTCCTTCCCCTCTATAGCCTATATTCTATAATTTGTAATCACAAAATACCTTATTACTACTTCTCCTTATTACTACCCTTGCAGAATCCCCTTTCTTAAATTCATTAACCAGTATCTCTATGTATTCTAGGCAAAAACAAAATTATCTTTTATTCCACAGTCCCCATATTTCTTTCTTTCCTGTTCCTGATCCTTAATACCTCTCTTCCCTTTTATTTTCCCAAACTTTTTCTCCCTCTGATTTATGTCTCTCTCTTTGTATATATCCTTCCCCCTTTTACTTTTCAGCCATTTCTTTCTATCTTTCTGATTTTTGCAAATATTCCCAGTTTTAATTATTTTCTTAAATCTCCCAGTTTTAGCCCTTCTTCTTTTCCCTCTTCTTCGTGGCATTCTTCGTATTAATTGTCTGTTTAAAATGGCTTCTTCTTGAACTAGCTTCTCTTTCTCTGAAGTTTCTTCTTCATAATCTTAGATCGCCATTTCCAGGTCTTTTAATACAGAGACAAGTGATTCACCTCTCGTATGTAGTAGTTCTTTGAAGTTTTTAAGTTCCATTTTTAAGTCCCACAAAGATACCATTGTTGCACACTCTTATGGTCCAAGTCCACAAATCCAATTCTTTTTCTTTTTTCTTCTTAAAATTTTCTATATTCACAGCTATTCCAAAACTGGGTTTACAGCAAAGTCACCAATCAGTCCAGTGTTCCGTATCTTTTCTTTTCTTTTAGTTCAATTTTCACTTTCTGGGGTAACTAATATGTTATTTCAATATTTCCTTTTCTATATATACAATCAGGTTGATAAAAAAGAATAGGGACTTCTCTTTTCAGCATAGATTTTTGCCCACAAGATGACACCCTCCATTTTACAATGTCCTCACCTTTTCCCCCCGTTTTTATTGTTCAGGGCTTTCCAAATCTCGATGTTTCCAAACCAGTCAAGTCTCCAATTAAATGTTTTCCCCTCCTTTTTGGTACTCTTCAGTCCAATTTTAAACTATATGCTTTTATTTCCATTGTACTGTTAATTCAATTTATTTAAGTATCTTATTCCGGCTTCTTCCTAATCCAGTTCAAAGCCCCATTCAGCTACTAATGGTGTTTTCACGTTTTTTCCTTCCCTTTCCAACCGCTGCTTTCTTATTCTTTCACAGAAAAAAATTTAAAATATCAATCCCGAGGTACCTTTTAAATTAGTTGTTGCGCCAAATTGTCCCGGTTCTTATGTTGTTCACCTCTTTCTTCTCTCCTGCACAAAACTTAATCCAGCTAGGTCCTCCTCTTCAGGGTGGCCATTTTGGACCACTGCTTGGTTGTCTTCGGGAGGGGAAATGCCAAGCCCAGGGAGGAGAGATGCGGCTCTCCTTGACCTGGCTTGTGGTTTCCCCTTACTCCGCCGCCCCTCCGAGGCAGCTTCAGCCCCAAGGCAGCGGATCGGGGCTCTCCAACAAGAGAGCACGAACCGAGGCCGCACACAGTCACAGTCCCCAGTCCGTCGACTAGGAGGGCGGAACCGGAACTCCCAAAGTATTGTAAAATCTTGTTGCATCTGTGATGGTGTTGTCATGGACAAGAGAGTGATTTTTGGGAGTGTTTCCTTTGTGATGTTCAGGAGAAAAACAACAACCAGGATTTATCCTAACCTCTGTCCGTCTGTCTGTCTGTCCGTCCGTCCGTCCACCCACCCATCCATCCATCTATCATCTATCTATCTGTCGTCTCCATTCATCCCTACCTAACCCCATCTATACTTATCTATCCATTCAACCCATATTTATCTATCCTGCATTCTTTAGCTTGCCTGCAGTAAAAGATCTATGTGCCTACCTACCTATTGGTTAAATTTCCACAGATATTTATTGCAGGTATTTTAGAACAGTTCTGACAATGGAATCTATTGTTGAAAGGTATCCCAGTATTGATGGTTTTATTGAATTTGCAAGATGAAACTTTCAAACAGCCTTCAAAACTTTTGATATTGTTTGTTCATTGCTTTTCTTGGCAGCTGGCTGTGTTCAGTGATTGGGATGATGGTCATAGGAGTCAGCCTCCTCTGTGTGAGTATGACAACACATTGCATAACCCAAAAATGAAGAAACCAAGCAAAAAGTCTTAATTCCAGCTTAATATCTACCAACATTGTTGCAGGTAGCACAAGAATTTCAAAGAGGATATGGAGGTGGCAGCCTGCATCCTAACAGAATTTTATAAGAAAAGATATATACTAGTAAACAATGACAAAACATGGGAAAATTGAAAAGTGAAGGAGAAAAATTCCTTCCAATCTTCCACCCATTTTTGTGTGATTTTCCCATCCTATGCCACCATTTTCTTCTCTGGACCTTCATGGTTCTAGTCTTCTTCAAATTAACTAGAATCTGACCTGGTTAGGACATAAACCTAGCTAAGCAATGGTGCTTTATTCTGCTTAGTGTCTTATGCAAATCTACTCATTATAGTTTATAAACCATGATTTATTGTGTATTCTAGTTAGTTTTATTAAACCATGAGTAAACAAATCCTAGCATATCTTGGTGTGATATGCTAGGAGATCCTCAAGACTGATAAAAAAGATACTTTAAGGGTTTTCTAAAAGGTTTTAAAGGTTGGAGCTGACTTCATCCCATTATGTCTAATGATTGAATGTTGCATCAATATTTCTACTGCCTTATGTCAACGGGTTCCAACTGATGAACTCAACCAATCAAGCACGGTTGAAACAATCCAAACTCTTAAGGCAACTTTATTGACTACATCATTTCTGCACAGACTGAAAGCAAAACCAGCTCTATTTTATTTCCACAGTTTTAGCATTGTTAAATAATAGTTTCTTCCATCCCCCCATTAGTGCAGGTCACATTGTCCAATTAGGTCTAGGTATTGTTAAGGAAACCTGTCCAGGTGCTTGCTGACCATCTGGTTAGATGACCTTGGTTCCCATGGGACAATTTCTTGTTGTCTCCTGGAACTGGCCTTCCAAACCTAGTCTTCCCTCCCCCCTGGTTCTGTAGCAAGCTGAGAAGTGAAAATGGCTGCAATAGCATAATCACACTTGGAATTTGACAGTTGGACCCCCCTAGCATGTGGAAGGTACTTGGAAAATAGTAAATACATATCAGTTGCATCAGGGTTTTCCAACCCCACTAGGAAGGGCCCCCAGGTTTTGGGGGATACTTTTATTTATTTATTTATTTATTTATTCGACTTGTATGCCGCCCTATTCCCTAAGGACTCAGGGCGGCGAACATTAAAACAGAGAAAAATTTACAATAAAACAGAATTAAACAACTAAACAAGCCAAATAAAGTTAAAATAAAACCCAACCCCCCCCTGGGTCATTCGAGGCTGGCCCGTTGGAACAACCAAGTCTTCAGGTCCCGGCAGAAGGAGCGGAGGTCAGGGGCCAAACGGAGATCCACGGGGAGCTGATTCCAAAGGGCAGGTGCTCCCACAGAGAAGGCCCTAGCCCTGGGGACCGCCAGCCTACAATGTCTGACTGACGGCACCCCAAGGAGGCCCCTCCTATGAGAGCGAACAGGGTGATCGGAGAGTGATGCTGGCAGGAGGCGTTCCCGCAAGTACCCTGGACCCAAGTCATTAAGGGCTTTATAAGTTGTAACTAATACCTTGAAGGCGACCTGGGAGGCAACCGGCAACCAATGCAAGCCGCGCAGGAGGGGTGTAACATGGGAGTATCGGGATACCCCCATCACAGCCCGCGCGGCTGCATTCTGCACCAGCTGAAGCCTCCGGACCGTCCGCAAGGGAAGCCCCATGTAGAGAGCATTGCAGTAGTCAATTCTAGAGGTGACGAGCGCATGAGTAACTGTTCGAAGGGCATCTCGGTCCAAATAAGGGCGAAGCTGGCGAACCAGCCGAACCTGGGCAAAAGCCCCTCTGGCCACAGCTCCCACATGCTCCTCCAAACCGAGCTGTGAGTCCAGGAGGACACCCAGGTTTCTCGCCCTATCCACAGGGGGCAACACCTCTCCCCCCATGACCAAAGATGGTACATCCAATAAAGACCGAGATGCCGGTAAGAACAGCCACTCCGTCTTGGTGGGGTTGAGCTGAAGCCTGTTACTACCCATCCAGACCCGTACCGCCTCCAGGCACCGGGACATCACGGAGAGAGCACCACTGATCTGGTCTGGGGTGGAGATATAAAGCTGGGTATCATCAGCATACTGATGATACCTCACCCCAAAACCTCGGATGATCTCACCCAGCAGTTTCATGTAGATATTGAACAGGAGAGGCGAAAGGACAGACCCCTGAGGCACCCCACAAGTGAGGGGTCTCGGGGCCGACCTCTGCCCCCCTGCCAACACCGACTGCGAGCGGCCCGAGAGGAAGGAGAACCAACGCAAAACGGTTCCCCCCACCCCCAATCCTCTAAGCCGCTGCAGAAGGATACCATGGTCGATGGTATCGAAAGCCGCTGAGAGATCTAAAAGGACTAGGACAGAGGAAAACCCTGTCCCGAGCCCTCCAGAGATCATCCATCAGTGCGACCAATGCTGTCTCCGTGCTGTGTCCGGCCCTGAAGCCCGACTGATATGGATCTAAATACTCAGTTTCCTCCAGGAACAAGGGAAGCTGCTGAACCACCACGCTCTCAACAACCTTCGCTAAAAAGCGAAGGTTGGAGACAGGACGATAGTTGTTCAAAATGGCCGGGTCCAAGGCAGGCTTCTTGAGGAGGGGCCTCACCACCGCCTCTTTCAAGGCGGCAGGAAAGACTCCCTCACTCAAAGAAGTGTTAACAACTGCCTGGAGCCAGCCGCACGTAACCTCCCTGGAGGCATACACCAACCAGGAAGGGCACGGGTCCAATAAACACGTGGTGGAAGACAGCCTCCGCATGATCCTGTCCACCTCATCAAGGGAGACCAGGTCAACTCAACCCAGATAGGTTCCACCAGACTCACCGCCACCCCATCATCAGACCACTGCCAATCAGAGTCCAAGCCAGCACGAATTCGAGCGACCTTATCCGCCAGATGTAAGCTAAATTCCTCTGCTCTGCCCTGCAACGGGTCATCCCCCCCCCTCAATTGAAGGAGGGAGCGGGTCACCCGAAACAGGGCAGCAGGGCGATCATCGGCAGACGCAATCAGAGCGGAGAAGTAAGCATGCCTCGCCGCCCTGATTGCTTCCAGATAGGTCCTGATATAGGATCGCAACTGGACACGGTCGAATTCGGAGTGGCTGGCCCTCCATCTGCTCTCCAGGCATCTTCTCCGCCATTTCATCCCCCGGAGCTCCTCGGAGAACCAGGGGGCCCATCGGGGTCTACAGCGGGGAAGAGGCCGCAAGGGGACAACCCGGTCGAGCGCCTCCGACGCCACCCGTTGCCAGGCGGCCATCAGCGTCTCGGCCGAGCTGTGGTCGAGGGAGGCGGGCAAGAACCCCAGTGCCGTCTGAAACCTTTCCGGGTCCATTAGGCATCTGGGGCGGAACCATCGTATAGGCTCCTCATCCCAGCAGCGAGGGACAGCCAATTGAAAGACCAGCCGCAGGAGATAGTGATCTGTCCACGATAAAGGGAGGGTAGATGGAGAACCATCCCCCAGATCACTACACCACTGCCCCGAGATAAAAACTAGGTCAAGTGTGTTCCCCCCCTCGTGGGTGGGTCCATGGATCACCTGGGTCAGGTTCATGGCTGCCATGGATGCCATGAACTCCTGAGCTAAACCCGACGCCCCAGCGACGGCAGGTTAAAGTCCCCCAGAACTATAAGCCTAGGGAACTCCACCGCCACCTCCGAGAGGGCATTGAGCAGCCCAGGCAGGGCCGCTGCCACGCAGCTGGGGGATAGGTACATTAGCAGCAAACCCAACCGACCACCCGGGCCCAATCTCACGAGGAGGGTCTCACACCCGCCCATCTGCGGGACAGTGACCTCCCTTGGAAACAAGGTCTCTCTAACAATTATGGCTACCCCTCCGCCCCGTCCCTGGGCCCGAGACCGGTACAGCACACGGAAGCCTGGGGGGCACAAATCACACAGAGGGACACCCCCCTCAGGGCCCACCCAGGTCTCCGTAATGCATGCCAGGTCCACAGCCTCCTCCTCTATGAGCTCACGGAGGAGGGATGACTTATTGGCTACGGACCTGGCATTCAGATATACCAGTCTGAGCCCAGAGACCACGTCTCCCAAGACCCCAGGGGAGCGGGAAGCAACCTGGGGGTAGGAGCGCGCCACCGCACGTAAACATCGGGGGCGCGCTCCCAGCACATAATTTGGCCCCCTGTCCCCTCCCCCCCTGCCATAACCGATCACCCTGTCGATGGACAACCCCGCCCTCTCCCCGTCAGACCCCGAGGCCCCCCACCCCACCCCACCCCGCCAAGACCAGAAACCGGCCTGGAAGAACTGTGTGGACCTGCAATTCGAACGCCCGCCCCCTTCCCTAACCCCTTAAAACAACGAATTAAAAAATTTAAAAGCTTCCCCTTTATCCCAAATTTAAAAATTAGCCCTCTGGTTGCGCCATGCCATGCACTTTTCATGGAATCTCCTTATGAACTGGTCCACCTTCATATTCTGAGCTTTAATCCACCATGCTTCTGACATTGGGTAACCCTTCCATTGTACTAAGTACTGGAGGTTTCCCTTATATAGCCTGGAATCCAATGTTCATCTAACTTCATAATGCTTCTCACTCCCCAGTATGATGGGATCTGGAGCCTCTTTCATCACTGACCTTAGCATGGATCCCACCACTGGTTTAAGTAGACTACAATGAAACACTGGGTGCACTTTTCCCAATCTCTGGGGTAGTTTGAGTCTACTGTGACTGGGTTTATGACCTTCACAATAAGGAAAAGCCCTATGTATTTTGATCCTAGCTTTTTACAGGGTAACCTTAACTTTAGATACTTTGTAGACAGATACATTTTGTCCCCTGTGTGGAATCACTTCTTATCTATCTGGAATTTCTGACTCTTTGGCGAATGCCTTCTTCACATTTCCCCAGGCATTTTGGAGGGAACATACCCATTCAGTCAAGCTTACTGATGAGTGGGGTTCCCTAGGGTATTCTGGCATGGGCACAAATTCTACCCACATTGCTACCTTAAAAGTGGTAAGTCCCCTAATACCAAGGCAATAATGCAAGGCATTATTGTAGGCCACTTCAGCAAATAGCAGGATTTCTGCCTAGTTAGATTGCTGATAGTTGACATAGCAATGCAGGTATTGTTCCACCATTGCATTAGTATGTTCCACAGCCCCGTTTGTGCTCAGATAAAAAGCCAAGCTAAGCCCCTAGGATGACCCTATCAGTCTGATGAATTTCCTCCAAAATTTGGCTGTGAATTGGACCCCCTAGTCCAAGTGATTTGGCACCCCATGCTAAAAATGCTACCGGTTCAGGTAAACCAGTAGTAAAAAAATGCTACTGGTTCAGTTGAACCAGTATTTCCAATGATCAGCTATGCCACATGTTTAGTTTAGCTAGATAGCAGGAAATCGTTGGATTTCTTGCTTTCTAGTTAATCTAAATTGCGCATCACAGCTGATTCCCCCCTCGCTGTCATACTTACCTCAAAAGGATTCAAAATGCTTCTTTTTTCAGACCCAGGAGGCTTCCCTGAGGCCCAGTAGGCCAAAAACAGGGTGCAGGAGGGTGCTGCGTGGCCCCGCCATGCCGCATTTTTGCTCCCACTAGGCCAAAAACAGGATGCTGTGAAAGAAAAAAAGTCACATGACCACATAGCCACACCCACTAAGTCACATGCCCACCTGGCCATGCCCACCTGACCATGCCCACCTAGCCACACCCATCTTCAGAACCAATAGTAAAAAATTTGAATCCCACCACTGCAGTAGATATGCTGTATGAACATCTTAGCCAATTTATGGGCTGATGGGAGGGCTGGGCAAGCTATGAAATGCCCCCCACCAATGAGCCATCCACTTGCACGAAATTCATAAGGTGGCGTACCTTCTCACTCATAACCCCAGCTTCAGCACTGTCTGCAAGCTGATTAAGCATCAGATGCACCCTGAATCTATGAGTGCTTTCACCTCTCCCTGGGTTCCTAATTTGGGCGCTACGATTCTCATGGGCAATGACAAGGGATGATGGTTCCACTAACCATTGGATCATCCTCCCCTTCATTGTCGCTCTCATAGAGGTTAAGCTGCTGCTCTTCCTCACTCAGAGTTTCCTCACCTTCGCTGCTAGGGGAAGTGACCTCCATGACCTGGTGCACCACATGCGATTTTTCTCATCCCTTCTTTTGGGGTTTCTTCCACTGGGGGAGGGCTGGGGCTTTTGAAGCCATCTTGGGGCCCAGTACCAGGCATACAGCCACTCAGTGTCCTTCCTGGCCACATTGGAAGCACAAGCTGGATTTGTGCCTTGGGGCCTCCAGGGGAGCTGGTATTGATGCGGGCAATGGTCTCCTTCCCAATGGGCATCACTCCTAACTCTTTTTTTGGCCAGCTTCCATGGCCCCATGCCTCTTGTATTCCTTTTCCCCAGGGCAAGCAGGTGTGGAACAGCTCCTGATTCAAGCCATTTCTAAAATGGTAGGCCAACAGTTTTTCCAGCCAGTGCCTCAGTTTCCCTGCAATTCTCCAGAACTCATGAATGTACTCCATTACCATCTGACTGGTAATGGACAGGGGTGGGCCCACCAATCCACACCCACAGAACTGGTAGTATTTTTTTTTGAATCCCACCACTATTCCGTGCACGCCCTGCACTTACCTGCATCCAAACGGCCACATGGGGACTCCTGGGAGGGGCGGGGCAAGGTGGGCATGGCCAGCCAGGAGTGGGATTTAGGGGTTCTCCAAACTGTACAGAATCTTAGCTAGAGGATCTCCTGAACCCCTGCAAACCTCCAACAGCCCATCCCTGGTAATGGATGGTTTGCATCTCCTATTCTGGTCACTGAATTTGGGTGTCATCCTCAAATCTGGCTCTGAGCTCCATCAGAAAAGCATCACTAATTCTGGCACTTCTTTGTCATGGAACTCCTTCACCCAATCTGCTGCATCCCCCTCAAGGTTAGCGACAATGGTGTTTACCTTTGTTACCTTCTTGGGGAAGCCAGAACGTATTGGTCTAGGTGTGCTCACAACTGGTTTAGGAAGAAAGTTAGTTTCTCTGGCCTTCCGTCAAATGTAGCCTTCATTGCCGGAGGATCCATGGGTGGGGAGTAAGTACCCCAGTGTCCTGGCATCTAGCCATATCCAGGAGGGTAGGGCCAGGGTTGAGTGTCAGCCACCACCGGCTGGGGTGGTAGCCAACCAGCAGCACTGGCAGGTGGGATGGTGGCTCAGCATGGTCTCATGGCTCCTCATCCTGGGCCAGGATCGGGCGGAGGCATGGCCCCTTGCTGGGGACTAGCAGCGCTGGTGGTGGCCAATCGACTCAGCCCCAGACATGGTGGAGGTGACGGAGCTGGCAGGGCTACTACTTCAGCAAGTGGCACCATCCTCTGCCCCTGTTCCACCCCACGTACCTCCAGGCTGAGGAACTTCCTCAGCTGCTCCACTGAGGGGCTGTGGCAGGCTGTTAGGTATCTCCATTTGCCCGATTCCTCCCATTCCACTGCCCTCTTCACTCTCCCCCTTGTGCATGAATGAATGATATTCTAGGGGAAATCAATGGGTACTTGGCTTTGGCTGCCTTCAGTACCCTCCTCCTCCAGAATTCTTCCTCTACCTGGTAGAGTTCCCCAGTTGCTTTGGCCTTGTCCTGCACTACCTGTTACTTGACCCTCTCCACTCGGGCTTCTGGGTGGGTCACCATTGCCTGGGTTCAAAAATCTGCCTGGGCCACCTCCGAGACTTCCTTCGCCACTGGCTCTCCTTTGTGCTCCATCTCTGTGATCTTCCCTTTGCAGCTCTTCCAGAGGTGACTGGACAGGCTTCTGGGGCTCAGGATGTTGGTTTGTTAGTTGGATTTTGACAGAGCTGGTTTAATGTCAAGGATCTGACTGATGAACACAAGCAAGAACTGTTGAGATGATCTAATTTCTTAATGCAAAACTTTATTGACTACATCATTTCAGCACAGATTGATAGCAAAATCAGCTCTACTTCATTCCTGTGGTTTTAGCATAGTTAAAGAGTTTTCCCGCTCCTCTCCCATATTGTTGTCACCTGGAACTAGCAACAACAGTTCCTGGAACTGGCATTTCAAACCTAGTTTTCCCTCCCCCCTTCTGTGGCAAGCTGAGAAGTGAAAATGGCTGCAACGGCATAATCACGCTTTGAACTTGACACCTTAAGTTTTCATCAAAAATAAGAGTTATGACTTCTGAGCTTTAATTCATCCTTTCTCTTGTGCACCCTAGATTCCCTTGGCTCATAATATCTTTGGACTCATTGGACCTAATAGTGGACTTGGTTTTGCCCTTGGTAAGATTTTCAAAGACTTGGTAACCTATGCCAAACCATTCAGGACAATTATCTTCAGTTAATTTTACTAGGTACAGATGGAACTGAATTGTAGAAAATGAAGTGAAACTTTCCTGCAGTCAAGACCAGCTGAGTGATTTTATGGCCACACTAATTCTTGGCAAAAGATTTCACTCTGGGGGTGGGGAAGAGCCACTATTCTGAGGTTCAAAACTGAAGAGAATACAATGTATATTTCAGACTGTTCATGATGGCTATTTCATTCCACATTTAGGGAATGCAAGCATATTTTGGAAGCATCATGACTTGTTCATGAAACATGAATGGGGGATGAAATGCTATTCCTGATTAGATCTTTTTTTATTTTGTGGACAGGCATGGTGGATTCATCAATGATGCCTATCATGGGATACTTGGTGGATCTTCGCCATACTTCTGTTTATGGCAGTGTCTATGCCATTGCTGATGTGGCTTTCTGTCTGGGCTTTGCTATTGGTATGGACTAATATGCATTATAATGAATGACATAAATTACCTTTTTGTTGCATCTGTATGCTGGCAATTCCTAGGAGACTAATTGACTAATTGTTTATTTACAAAAATAAGCTTTTTCTAACATGTACCTGACAGAAAAAGAATGAAAGCAAAAACCAAATTTAGTTGTAGTTCAAGGAGACTCATTCCAATCAATACAGAATGTTATCATAGATAACATTTTAAAATGGATTTCAATCAGTCTATGCATGCATCATTAAGTATGGGTCTAACTGGAGAGAACGTGGGGTGGGTGGGATGGATGTTTAGTTTGTTAGAAGTAAGTTTGTAAGTTTTGAATTGATAAGATGTAAGGGGCGTGGGAATTATTATCAATTATTTACTGTGTTTGTTACATCCTGACATTCATACAGGAACTGAAAGTGCTCTCTTTCCTTCAATTTCCCCACATAAAAGTAGGCTGGGCAGCGGGAGTGATTGGCCCAAAGTCACCCATGTTGATCCCATGACTGCATCTGGTCTCCCCATGCTTAGTTCATCATCTCTCTGTGAGAAGAACAGAAATGGAGAGGCAGAATCTTTACCAGCTGTTTGAAATATATGAGTTCCTAAAAAAGATCCGTACTTCAGCACTTTTACAGCTCTCCCCAAACTGGTGATTGGTGATTCTTTTCTCAGAAAGAAGCCTGAGTCCTAAATCCACTCTTAGTTTTTTTTAAACCAAATTTTCCTCACCTTTTAATTTTTTGCCAAAAAGCAAGCCAATGTAATACTGTTTGAAAACTATGCTGTGTTACAGAGAAACACATTTTAAAAGCAGAGAATCGCTGCACAGTCTTCCTCCACCTCCTTCATTGACTAAACTAAGGATAGTTCTTTACAGTCAGAATAATATATTGTTTTTGACAGGTCCCTCTACAGGGGGTGCTCTCATACGAGCTATTGGTTTCCCTTGGCTCATGGCCATCATTGCAGGGATCAACCTCGCATATGCGCCTCTGTGTTCGTTTCTACGAAGCCCCCCAGCCAAAGAGGAGAAGATTGTGAGTTTGGACAAAAATGGGGGTTGGGGGGATTTCTGGTGGTTGAACCCCAAGGGGAATAAAGAATAAATATCCAAAGGACAGTATTATTTATGTATTAATTATTAATTAATTAATTATTTTAATTAGTAGATTAATTATTATCTTTATTTAAAATTAATATTAGACCCATCCCAAGAATGGCCATAGAACAATCTAGCCAAGTTTAGTTCTTTATTTGTTTATATCATATAGAGAGAATCTCAACTTTACCACTCTCGTCACAAAGGATGCACCGTTAGAGATTCTAAGGAATAGTTGTCCTAAATCTCTTCCTCTTTCCCCAATCCAGCTCCAGGTTGTGTTGTGCCTTATCCTGTCCACTGTTCTCCTCAAATGTGCTTGCTCCATCCTAGGAAACTGCCACCTCACTATAGTCCTTCACACAATCCCCCTTTTTAAACACAATCCCTCACACTTGGTTTTGCTTTTCCATTTGCAAAATACATCACAAATGATGACAAACCTTGAATAATAATTAGTTTTTTTCTGTGGTTTTTATTTTCTGCCTCACATTTTGTTTTCTCTTTCTTTTTTGAGCTGGCTGATGACTGTCCTAAAGCAAGAGTCTGAAGTTCAACTTTTTCTCAAATTGTTCTTCAATCCCCTTATGGGAGGGAGGGAAGGAGGGCTGAGGAAATATGTGATCTTAGATGCCATAACAGATCGTTTGAAAAACAAATTCTAGATTGATATCACCAGGGTGTAACAATGATGCTCATGCTGGTCTTTTGCTTCCCTTCTCCTTGTCTCCTCTCTCAGGCAATTCTAAGCCAGGAGTGTTCCATGCAATCCAGAAATTCCATCACTCAAAAGACCCTTCAAGAAATTCCACTCACAGACAACAGTGATGAAGAAATCGAGACTGATTTCTAAAAAGAGGGATCCACTTTTCCCTTTCTTTCTCTCTTCCAAATCCTCTGTATCCTGTATTTTTCCCTAGCAAAATCCATTGCTGCAACTTGTGGAATGACCATATAAGAAAAACTTCTGAGACATTTCTTTCAAAATGTTATGGCTGTAAAGCTGTTTATTTAGGGAGTTATTTCCAGTTCTTAGAGGAGGCCTACTGTACTGTAAACCTTTCTTCCCTCATCTCAGAACAATATTTGACAGAATAACTTTTTCTTAACACACTTAGCTACTTCGCTGCTTTTAACATGAGTTTGCACAGCTCTCCACATGATTATTGGCACTATAGTAAAATATGCATTGCAAAAAGAGAAAATTGCCCTTAAGTTGAGCTCAGCTCTTACATGTTCTTGGAATTTTCTCAGCAACAGTCTGAGATACATTTGTCCACTTCCAAATCAATTCTATAGCCCAACCCAGCTCCAAACATATATTGGCAGAGTGACACCTGTTACAGTTTGTCACGATCTCTTAGTGAAAACAAATGGCTCATGATGTCATTGTGCAAAATATTGGAAGTGCAAAGTCTGACATTTTTGACCCTCTCTCCTTACAGACGTCCATGTATAAATGATGCTGGAAGAATACTTGAATGTTAGAGGCAGCATTTCTCTCATTCTCAAACATTTTATGTTACACAGATTTTATGATATTTTGGGTAATCCTAATAAAGATATTTCTTAGTTATGTTTCCCTTCCTACCTTTATAATTCTTTGTTAATTTATTTTTTTTACAGAATATGGTATATTCTATAAACACATGCTTAGGCCCTCTTGTGGATGAATTGATCAGCACAGGCTCATCAAATCTATGTATGAGCTATTTGGTGAGCTAACTTTTAATAAGCTTAAAATGTGAATGCTCATCAAGTTGATGGAAAACAAAGAAGATATACTCAGACACATTAATTTGCATTAATTAATTTGCATTAATTTCTTTGGTCTGCTTGCATGTGGAGCAGGGAGAGAAAGAACCATTATACTGTTTGTTCCTGAAATTAAAAAAAATACGTAATAAAATATGCTCAATCCTGTTGCCTTATGGTTCCTTTATCAATTTGAGAAGTGGAGCAGCAGTAGGATTACAAGAGATCTGAACAAGCAAAAGAGGATGCAGATGATTAGAAAAGAGGAGAAATTGGAGAAAGGAGGATGCTGAAACTCTTTTAACTTTCTTGGCCTCTGCAGCAAAAATTATGGTGAAAAGCTGCCCTCAAACTTTGGCAGATAGAGTACTGTTGGAAGAAATGTCCATCTGGGTTCAATTTCAAGTGGGGAGAAATATACTGGAAATTTGGAGGCTGCTTGGAAGGATGGTTTAATGATGAAGCAGAAACACCAAGCACACGTGATTCTGGGTAGCTGAACACATGGAGGAGATATATTTATACCCTAACTTGGGCCTTGCCTTCGAGCTTCCTGTTCCTGTTCAAGCAATGTATTCTATTGGTTGTTGTAGGGGTCATGTGGAAATTCTAGAACTTTGTCTGAGATAAGTTTGATTGAACTGTGCTGGGTGATGTAATGTCCCCAGGTGGTTTTGCCATGTGGTTAGCTCTGCTGATAGATAATCCTATTATGTCCTGGAGGGTCATGTCTTAATCCTATCATCCTGGAACTGGAGGACTTATGTCTTGTAGATAGGCTGGTCCAGTCTTTCTCAATGGGCACTAAATATCTGCTGGGGGCAGGGAGCTGCAGGGAAGTACTCTTTGTCCTTAAAAACATGTTTCTTCTTTTCTCATCCAGGGAAATATAATATTCTTCTTTTTAAAAATATCCCTCAAATATTTCATTCTTCTAAGAGGGGTGGATGCCAACTATTGTGTAGTAGGCTTCAGCAGGTAAGCAACAGGCCAGCATAGTTACAACAGCAATTTATTGACTTAAACTGGGATGGAGGAACAGCAGGCAAATGCCTATAATTTATACTCTGGGCCCACAGGGCCTTAACCAATCATAAGACTTGAAAAAGCCTGCCCAAATATGAATATTCTAAGTTTCCTTCCAAAACAGTTGGAGTTAACAGTTAGGGTCATCTAAAGGTTAGTTTCAGTTTAGCAGGGCTTAACACAACTTTATATGGTCAATACATAACACCCCTTCACCCTAGGATAGTTTTTATCCTCAGTCCGTTCAATATTCATAGTCTTTTAGATAGGCTGGGGTACCATGGATCCTGGTGGAACACCACAACATTACTGAAGAGTTCTGTTTAACTGGAGTATTGTCCATCTCCAACTGGACAGAGTTTCAATAGCCATTTTGTTCACCCGTGTGTGGCGGTGACTCTACAGCCCTAGGTACCTCTGTTTCTCTGGAGGTGGCCATGGGTGGTGTAGGCAAACTCAGAAGAAAATAGTTCTCTAGTGGGCCTGATAAATCCTCAGGATCATCATCCAGGACTGGTGTGGCCTGCTGACACCGTAACTTATCAATGTGGCATCTGATTGTACGATCATTTTCCAGAGTAATCTCATATGACAAGGGACCCGTTACCTTAGTTAGCTACCACCCAAGGTGCCCCATTTCCGTAGTTCCTGGCCCAGACCAAGTCACCTGGCTGTAAGTTCCTGGGGAGGTTAGGCTGAACCATCTCCACTGCTACTCTGTCTGGGTGAAGTCGATTGAACTTTGTTGTGAACCTGTGGCTCCACCTCAGCTCTGCTGGGCTGCAACCTGTTGTTGTAACTGGGAGTCTTGTGTTGACACAGGAGGAAGTTTGCCAGGTGGTGATTCCAGTCTTTCATCATCAACTGTTTGAGTGCCTCTTTTTTGGTCATGACCATTCATTCAACCTGACCATTGATCATGGGGTGGAATGGAGCGGATGTTACATGCCAAATCATGTTGGCGTTGAGGAATGACTGAAATTCTTCTCCTATAAATTGTGCCTCATTGTTGGACATGATTACATCTGGTAGACCATGTGTGGCAAACAGCTGATGCAACTCTTGAATGACCCTGGTCATTGTCAGCAATGAAACAACTATCAGGAACACCAACCCTTGGAAGGGGCCTACAAAGTCAATGTGCATGCGAGACCATGGGGCTTGCTTGGTATCCCATCGGTGCACTGGTGCTTGTGGCATCTCTGGTTGGGTTTCTTGGCAGGCCTGGCAACTCCTTATTTGCTCAATGTCTTTGTCCAGGCCTGGCCACCCACAAATAGCTCCTGGTTAGAGCTTTCATCTGAAGAATTCCTGGATGCCCCTCATGTAGGGAACCCAGCATCTTGGAGCAAAGACTGGGTGGAATGATGACTCTGCTGCCCCACAGCACACATCCTTTGTGGGCTGACAGTTCATTTTTTCGAGAAGCATACTGCTGGGGCTTTGCTTCTGATGCGTGGATTCTGGCAGTGTTGATATGGAAACCCAGGAATTCTGTGGATTCCACACTGATCTGGCACTTTTCCCTCTTGAGTTTTAGGCCTGCATCACAGAAACATTGGAGTACTTTGTGGAGATATTCTGCCAGGACTGCTGCTGATTCCCCCATGATCAGGATGTTGTCAAAGTATGGGCAGATGCCGGGAATATTCTTCAGTGTTTCTTCCATAATACTTTGGGAACAGCCCTGGTGCTATGCTTACTTCAAACTGCAAGCGGCGCACTCAGAATGCACCTCTGTGTGTGACTATGGTTCATGTTTCTGCAGTAGTGCTGTCTAGCAGTAGCTGCTGGTAGGCCTGGGCGAGGTCTAGTTTTGTGAAGATTTGGCCTCCTGGAGAAAGGTGAGGATGTGGCTTACTACTGGTACAGGGTAAGCATGCTGCTGTAGTGCCTTGTTTATGGTGCACTTGTAGTCTGCACAGATGCCAACATTGCTGTTAGGCTTAACTGGGGTCACTATGGGAGTCTCCCAATGGCTACAGTCCATAGGAGACTCCCATAGTCCAGTACTCCTTACTGTACCAGCTTGTCTAGTTTCACATCAATTTTAGGCTTCAATGCAAAGGGTTTTGCAGTTTTAATCGGATTGGCGTTACTGCTGGATTGAGGTTGAGTGAAATGGGTGCCCCCTTGTATTGTCCCAGCTCAGTGCATCAGCATATTGTTGGCATACCATTTCTAGATTGGCTATGTGGGTTCAATGGATGACCATTACCTTGATGCCCAGAGCCTCGAACCAGTCCAATCCTATAAGGCTGGTGCATGGCTCCTCTATGACCACTATGCTGAGGGTACCCTTGAACTCTCTGAATTGTACTCTAATGGTAGTTTCGCGCCTTACGAGAACATGGCAATTCTGGAAGTATGTTAGCACTAAGCGGGACCCACCATTGGCTACATTTGCAAATGTGGTCCAATGTCATGGAGGAGATAATGGACAGGGCTGATCCAGTATCTAGCTCCATGGAGCATGGGACCACTTGAAGTTTTAGTTGGATTTTTTCTTTGATGGGGCATTGGACCCCTGTGCATTGGATGTTATACCTTCCTGAACAGTATTCAACTCTGTTCTGTCCTGGGGGCCTTTTCCTGTTGTGCTGCTGTGTCTCAGGTTTTGTTTCCTGCTGATGACATCTGCAAACTCTGGCAATGAGCTCTTGCTTTCCACAGGTATGGCATACTACTGTGCGGAATCTGCACTCTGCTCTTTCATGCTGTCCCCTGCAGCTTACGCAGCTCTGTGGGGGAGTTGCTTGATTTGTGGCGCATGGTCGTCTGGGTGGCTCTCTCTACAAGTAATCGATTTCTTTGCTCTCATTGGCATCCCCCAAGCTTTCTGCGGTCCCTTGGTGAATCACTGGGGGGCTGGCATATGTTTTGGTGGCTGGAGAGTTTTCATGGCTCCTCCGGCAGCTTCATCTGCCATGACTTCCTTCAATGTGTCTTGGAATGTCAATTTTTCCATGGTGAATAGGCAGGCCACAAACGAGCCTGACTCTGAGACGGTCTTCCAGATCAGGGAACTCACGTTGTTGCAAAGCGTAGTAAAGGGCTGCCACAAACTTTGCTGCAGATTCCCTGGATCTCTGTTCATGTTGCTTGAATGCATGGCACTAGCTGATGATCGAGAATTTAGGCTCAAAATGTTCCCTTAATTTTTTCTTGAGGTCTGCATAGGCCACTGTCTCTACACCTGCTGGTGCTATCAAGTTTTCAGCGATATGAAATGTGGCCTGTCCACAGACACATAGCGGGTTTTTGCCTTCAGGCCATTGTCCATGACCTGGTTAGCCAAGACATAACACTAACTTTCTTCAGTACTAATCAACAAATTAAGGTCAACAATAAGAATATTTGTGACACAGGTTTAAAATAGAATCTTTGCATTGATGATGTGACTTAACTTGGATAATTAATGTTTGCAAGAAAACAGCCATGTTCAAGAGAGCACCAAAGACCCCTCAAATTAAGGTCCCTTACAGTATTGACATGCCTTAAAACTAATTAAGAAAGATTTGCCCCTCAGAGAAATACTGTTCAGGCAGCTTGTTAGATACTCAATACATTGGACAATGTTTGATTTTGACGCTATAGCTGCTGGATGGAATGGACTCTTTTTTTTATCAGACATTTAGTAACTCTAAGCAGGAGAAGCCACTGTGAGGAATTCTGCCATTCAAGCAGCCAAACACAGAAAGAGCATTGGGCTTCTCATGTTTCCTATGCAAATGGTCCTTGTTTAGCAATTGCCTCATTTAGTGACCATTTACATTTATAATCTTAATGAAAAGGTAACTTTATGACCAAAGTTCCCTCTTACAACCTTTGCAGGACTCTAAAGCAAAGGAAAGCTGAAGTCAGATCATAAGCACAGAAACGTTTTCACTTCATGACTTCTTTGCTTGATGACCGAGTTGCTGTCTCAATTGTCACTAAACAACATCTATCTATAATGGAAAGAGGAAATGTGAATCAAGTTCCAATGCTGACTGCATAAACATCTCTATATAATATTCTTGCAAACAATATGGAAGTGGTGTGTTTTATTCCCCCCCCATGTTCATTTTGACATCTCAACCATGGGATTTCCAAGCTCTGTCCAGACATCCTCACTTCCTCCTAACAGGACATGAATTTGCCCTGTTAAGTTGGAGCAGATAGAAGAGGCAGTACGCTGAATCTTCAACTAACAGCTCTTTATTCAGTAGATAAGAACAACCCAGCAACTTGCCTGTCTGACAGCTTGTCCTTTTATAGGGAGCTGTCAGATGGCTCAACCAATCACATTTAACCATTTTCCCTGCAGAATGGCAGACCTGAGTGAAACCTTCATTCCTTGGCTTCATTCCCTTATTAGAGTATTCAACACCCCTCCCCTCCAGGATAGAACATTGCCCAATCAGAGATTAGCTCAACTGATGTAGTTACGCAGGTAAGTGGGGCGATGGTGAGCTCACTCTGACCTGCGCAACTCAGTTGGAGCAGTGGCAGTGCTGTCTGCTGTCACTTCTGAGTCAGGCAATGGAATTGCCTGGAAGCTTTTCCAGGGCATGGATGACTCACTTGGAACCGGTTCTCTGAGAGCTCTTTGCTGGATTCCTGGTTCCTCAGATGTGTGCACCCATTGATTATTCGAATTTGAGTCTACTATAGATAGAGTTTCAGGTTGTTTGTTAGTTTCTATAGGGAGTTTGTTTGTTTTGGTTGGGATTATTTCTGGTTGCCTTAGAATTGAGGTTCCTAATATAGCCCCGGAGTTGGTCTATATGCCTTCTCCATAATCTAGTGTCGTCGTGTTCTACTCTATATGAGCAGGGACCCGTAATAGTTACTACCTTGGCAGGGACCCAGACAGCACCCCTGGAGTAGCTATGGGCATACATCAAGTCCCCTACACTGAATGGCCAAAGCTGGCTGATCAAATCGGTGAGTGCTTCTGCTGTATAATTGGGGTGTAGCTGGTCTAATTGTGATCTTAATAATTCTGCCGGGCTTTGGTTTGTGGTGGCGCTAGGGGTGATGTGCTGTACAAGGAGGAATTTGTCAATCCTAGCTTGCCAGTCCCCTGGGCCTATTCATGCTAGGGCTTCTTTGGCCGGTTACACCATTCTCTCCACTTGACCATTGCTTGCCAGATGGAATGGTGTGACCAGGACATGTCTGATTCCCTGCTCTGCTATGAAGAGCTTGAATTGAGTGGCTGTGAATTGGGGGCCATTGTCCAAGACCAAGACATCTGGTAGGCCATGGGTGGAAAAAAGTCTCCATAATACTTTAATGACGTCTGCCGTTGAAGAGGTCATAAGTATTACCTCCAGCCCCTTCGAGTACACGTCCACAATTATTAGGAATGTCTGGCCTTGGTATGGCCCTGAAAAAGCAATATGCACCCTTGACCAGGGTGCTTTTGGTGTTGCTCATTCGTGTGCTGGGGCAGAGGGTGATGTTCGTCTAGACTACTGACAAGGTGTACAAGTAGCAACCCATTCGGCTATTTCCCCGTCCATATTAGGCCACCATGGCTCCTGGCCAGTGCTTTCATCCTGACAATGCCAGGATACCCCGCGTGTAGGGCCTCTAGCACTGGCTTCTTTAATTTTGGGGGTACAACTACTCGGTCCCCCCATAGTAGACAACCGTTTTGGGCCAATAACTCATGCTACCATGCATGAAATGGCTGTAGGTCACTCCCCTGCCCCCATGGCCCCTTTGGCCACCCCCTCCACACCCAGCTCACAACCCGTTTTATCTCTGGCCGAATGTCTTGCAATCTTGGCCAGTATAATGGGGCCAAACACTAACTCCTCAATGAGAAGGAAGGATGCAATGGATGCGGGGTCTTCCATGATTTCTGGAAGCAGGCACCGGCTGACAGTGTTTGCATGGCCCAGGGACTTGCTGGTGATTTAGCCGGTATCTGTAGGCTGCCCAAAAAGTTGTCCATTGTGTCATCTATGGAGATAAAATGTTCAGGGTTGGGCAGTCCCCAGCAAGCAGTCCCAGCACCAGCTTATGGTCAGTTATCAGTTCAACTTTACCATAGATGTATTCGTGAAACTGTTTGACTCCTGCCACTGCAGCCAACACCTCCTTGTCCAGCTGGCAATAGTTCTGCTCAGCCGCCAATAGAGTACTGGAGTAAAAGGCAATCAGAGCCTTGGTCCCGTTAAGCATTTGGTGGCTGAGGACAGCCCCAATGCCAAATAGGGAGGCATCACTGGTCAGGATGAGGGGCAGAGTCTCATTATATTGAATTAAAATGCTATCAGAAGACAAAAGTCTTTTGACTTCAGCAAATGTGGCAGCTTCCTTTCGGACCCAGGTTCATTTCACTTTTTTATCTAGCAGCCAATGTAGTGACTCAGCCACTGTTGCCTTCTGCAGCAGAAAAATACTGTAAAAGATCCAGGAATGCCTGGAGTTCTGTCTGATTTCGGAGTGTGGGGGCTTCCTTAATTGCCCTGACCTTGCTTTTCGTGGGGTGTATTCCTGAACCGTCAATCAAATACCCTAAAAACTCAACCCGTGGCACTGCTATCTGGTATTTTTCCCTTTTTACTTTTAACTTGGCCTCTTGAAACCGGCTGAGAACTATCCTCAATCAGTTGAGGAGTTCCCTTTTGTTGGCCGTGGACACCATGACATTATCAAAATAGGGCACTATCCTAGGAATACCCTGTAACAGGCATTCCATTATGGTTTGAAAAAGCCCTGGCTCACGCTGAATTGCAAACGGTGGCATTTAAAGGCACCTCGGTGGGTTACAATGGTCTGTGCCTCTGCAGTGGCTTTGTCTACCAGTAGCTGCTGATACACTCATGCCAGATCGAGTTTTGTGAAAGTTTTATCCTTTCCTAAAAAATGCAATAAATGCTATATGACTGGCACGGGATAGGCGCTCTGCTGCAGTGCCTTGTTGATCGTACATTTATAGTCCCGCTGACATGGACTGAGCCACCTGGTTTTATTGGCGTGACTATAGGGGTTTCCCATTTGGCATGGTATAGTGGCTCCAAAACTCCCTGGGCAATTAGCTTATCTAATTGACTGTCAATTTTGAACTGGAGAGCAAAAGGGACTCTTTGTGGTTTTAACTGGATAGGGGTAATTTTGGGGTCAAGGCTGAAGGAGATGGGTGCCCCTTATAATTGCCCAAATTCTCATTGAAAACATCCGTGAACTCCTTGACCAACTCATCGGTGCTGTCATCTTGGAGGGTGTGGATGCCAGTCACCCCCAGGCCCAGGGATGCAAACCAGTCCAAACCAAGCACACTTGGCAAGGTGCCGTCTGCCATGGTCAGTTTTAGCAGTCTGACAAATTTTCTAAATTTGATTTGGAAGGTCCCACTCCCAATGATTGGGATGTGGTTCCCCTGATAGTCCTTTAGCTGCACTCATTGAAACTTCAGGTGTTTCTTTGCAATACCTGGAACTGCCTTCTTGATGGTTGTCCATGATACGATGGACGTGGATGACCCTGTGTCCACTTCCATGTCACACAGTGACCCCTCAATGAGGACCCTGACATGGATTTTCTTGGGTGAGCTTGCCTGCCCGATGGCCATCTGGTAGCCGTCTTTTGGTTCTGTGGCACAATCTTCTCTTCACCTGGGTCTCCGGGGCTGCGTCTTTCGGGGTCCCATCTGGGCAGCAGGCTGCCGTGTGCAATATGTAGCTGGCTGTCTGGCACGGCAGACCCTCGCTAGATGCCCCTTCCAGTCACATCTTTGACAGATGGCATCCTTGAATCTACATGCTGCTGTAGGATGATTTCCCCCACATCGATGCACAGTGACAGTTCAGCACGAAGATGGTGGGCTGCCAGTTTTCTGAGTGGCCGCCATAGACCGGTTCAATGATTCTGCTATTCTGGCCTCATCTAGCGCTGTCTGCAGCATGAGGTTAGGCTTTACTAACAATTGCTTTTGTAAATTGATATATTTAACCATTTTCCCTGCCAGAATGGCAGATCTGAGTGAAGCCTTTGTTCCTCGGCTTCACTCCCTTATTAGAGTATTCAACATGCCTCAGTCTGCTTTTTCCATCCATCTCTCTGAAGCTACCTCTCTCTCTTTCCCAGTTGGGTACCAGCCATCACTTAAAAATTTTTCCAACTTTCAAGTGGTGTTTCCCTCTTATTCCTGGCACAAAATTAACTCCAAGTTAAGAGAAAGAAGTGTCTTTAATTTAATTTGAGATGCTTTAAATAGAATTTTTTTTGGTCTGGACAGATAAGGCCACAGATGGGTGAAAATCAACAGAACTGATTTCTAACGAGGGAAGAAGCGAGTAGGGTAAAGTTCTACTGAACCCACCAGCGCACCACGGCGCGCACATCTTCCAAAATCTATGGTAGAGCATGCGCAGTCGTCGCCCTGCCTCGCGGAGTTTGCTCTTCTGAATTCTCGCGAGATTTCCGAGTTCAGGCTTCCATTCTCGTCCTTCCGACGCGTTTCTTTTGCGGTGGTGAGATGCATTCGGACGACGTGAGTTGGGAGAGAAGTGACTGGAGATCCCGGGTGGGCGGGTAGGAGTTATTCTAGGAAACGTGGTTCCGTTTCGGAGGCTCCGGGGACTGCCCGCTGCGCTGCCTCTCCCAGATGGGCTTCCTCCTTCCACGTGGGAACGGAGCTTGTTGGGCTGCATTGAGCGTCGGGATCCGCTCTTTTGGACGCGTGTTGAGCTTTTAGGGAGAGTACTTGCTAAGAGCCCTCTTCTTCCTAACTACAGCCTCAAAAGAAGAGAATGCTGTAGCATGTGCAGTATGCCACGGCTTTATCCCCGACTCCAACACTAGGATCTGGGTGTAAACATTAACTCTAAGCATGTAGAGAATGCTGTTGCTGCATACCTGACTCCAGCATTAAGATCTGGGTGTGGAGAGAGAGCAACCCTGAGCATTGGTAGAATATGTGTGTGGAAATTTGCAGACAAAAGACAAAAAAAGGCAAAACATGTTTATATTTCAATAGAAAGCTCAACTATATAAGGTACAGATATGCTTTACATAAAATTGCTTGCTTTGATGGCTTATATCGCTCCCTGTTTGTACATATTGCCATATATTTTAATATACTAATAGATCCCTAGGACTGCATTGCTTCGTTCTGCTTGAATAATGTTGTAGTCACATGACATCTTCGTGCTCTTTTAAGGAAATTGTATGTCCCTGTTAGTAGAGTGCCCAAGGTACCTAATGTAAGATGAAAATGGGTAAACTAAAACAATGGCATCAAGTGTGCATCATTGTTAAAAGAGAACTTGTTTGGTTCACCAAAAGAACCTCATCAAGATGTTTATATTTCCAGTTGAAAAGCATGGGAAGAATCAGTAACACTGTCTTTTCCTCTTAGATCATTTGGGATACTCTTGGCAACAAACAGTTCTGCTCATTTAAGATCAAGTGAGTATTTTTACTATATACCGTATGCTGAATTCAAGTTAGAACTGAAGGGAAGATAACTAGTCTCTTCTAGATGTTCTGGATTACATGATTGATGATGCCATGCCAGTGATTAGGTTTTATGAGATTTATGTTCAGAACATTTGAGAAACTCCAGGTGGTTTTTTCCTTACACTGTTTTTTTGTATAATTAATTTGAATAATGAATTCACTCACATTTTCCTCAACCAGCATGCTTGCAAGGAGACTATTATAAAAAATATCAGCAATAGCAATAGCACTTAGACTTATATACCACTTCATAGTGCTTACAGCCCCCTCTAAGCAGTTTACAGGGTCAGCATATTTCTTCCAACAATGGGTCCTCATTTTACCGACCTCGGAAGGATGGAAGGCAGAGTCAATCTTGAACTGGTCAGGATCTAACTTCTGTCAGTCTGCAGAATTAGCCTGCAACACTACATTTTATAACTGCTGCACCACCATAGCTCATTGTGGCCCAGAATATATCTGTTTGCAGTTGAGTAGAATCCTTAATGCCACAGCTCAAAGCAACACTTAGCCCAGTGATGGCAAACCTTTTTATTGTGTGTGCCAAAAGTCCACGCGCACTGGCACCCACAATGCAATGAGCCCTGCCCCCCTGCACATGCGCGCGTGACACCTCTGCCTTGCCCCCTTACCTGCACTGCGCATGTGCGTGCCTCCCAGCTGATTTTTGGCCCATTTGAGGCGGTTTTCACCCGCCTGAGGCTCGAGGGAAGTCTCTGAAGTCTCGGGAGGCCAAAAAACGGGCCGTCTGGAAATACCGGAAATGCCCATTTTTGAGGGCCTTTGGAGCCCAGGGGAGGCCATTTTTGCCCTCCCGGGGGCTCAAGGAAAGCCTCTGCAGCTTCAGGAGCACTTCTGGTATCTCCAGAAGGCTCATTTTTTGGCCTCCTGAGGCTGCAGAGGCTTCTCTCAAGCCTAAGGGAGGGTGAAAATAGCCTCCCCCAAGCTCCAGGTGCCCTCCCTCCAGAGGCTGAAAATGGGCACTTCTGGTATTTCCTGTTTTTCAGCCTCCCAAGGCTGCAGAGGTTTCCCTCGAGCCTCGGGAGGGTGAAAACAACCTCAGACAGGCCAAAAATAAGCTGGAAGGCACGCGCATGCGCAGTGCAGGTAAGTTTGGCTGGGGCTCGCTCTGCGTGCCATTTGTGGCACACATGCCATAGGTTCGCCATCATGGACCTAGCCCATTTTGGCTAATTTTAGATGCTAAGCAAGGTCAGCTTGGTCTGGGCTTGCATGGGAGACTGCTTGTGAATTCCAGGGTTGTTTGCTGAAATGGAAAGTCTTAAAACATCCTGGAAGAATGTAATGCTAAACCACTTTTGTTATGTTGCTGAAGAAATTGTAGAAAGACAGGACTGGAGTTGAGGACACTTTTACCTTTTAGAATCTTTATACTATCCAGAAATAGTGTTTTTGTATTACTCAAATTACAGTACATCTACATAGGGAACAGTAGTGAATTTTTAAGGATTTATTTTTCTTGGCATTCTTCCTATGTACAATGATGCATTTGGGCCCCGGGAATTTTGGATATGGCAGTTCCAAAGCATCTGGATTGTAGTTTGTTGTTGGGCCTAGTGATTCTATGGATTCAGTAATGGAGAAGAGAAATAAAGCATGGTATTTAAAATGGACTACCTTTACAACTTTTTCCTTTACAGAACAAAAACTCAGAGCTTTTGCCGAAATGAATATAATATAACAGGCCTATGCAATCGCTCATCCTGTCCTTTAGCTAACAGTCAATATGCTACTGTTAAGGAAGAGAAAGGTAAGTGTTCTTACTGTGGCTTTTCAATATCACAGTATTTTTGCTTTAATAGAGCAGGACTTGTTTAGATCCATCAACAGTAAGATTTGGAAGAAGGTTAAAGGGCTGCTTAACTTGCTACAAAAGCAATAATAGTATACAAATTTACATGCTGACAATGACTCTGGGTTATTACGGTTGTTAATAACAAAGAATAATACAAAAATACAGAAACAGCTCAGGACAAAAGATAGGAAAGAAAACATGAAAGGGAACAAGGAAAAGAAAGAAAGGGATGTCAGTTGTCCTCACCAAAAGCCTGGCTGAAGAGCTAGGTCTTAAAGGCCCTTTGAAATATTAGTAAGGTGGGACCTCTTCAAATCTCAGGAGAAACTCATTCCAGAAGGCAGGTGCTGTGATAGAGAAGATGCACTTCCGAGGTCCCAATTTAATTGATGGACTAGAATAAGGCGCTTACCCTGAAGGTAATTTCCTGGGAAAAGACTGGAATCTTGTGAGCATCAATCACAGGAACTTGTAGAATGTATGAGTTAATGCTTTTGGGATAGATAGCATGTATCTGTAAGTAAGAATGTGGCAAATCTAATGATGTTCATATCACTGCTTATTTTTGCTCATGTTTTAGGACAATGTTACCTTTACATGAAGACCATTGAACGGTCTGCTTTTCCCAATCGGCTCTGGGAACGAGTAAGTTCTCCTTTTGTATGTGCCAGGACTGAATTTGGGATCTTTTAAAAAATTCCTTTTAAGTTTACAGTTGGGACTGACTACCTCAGTAGACAATGATAGCTTTTAAAAAAAAATAGGTATTAAGTAAAGAAGGTGTGAAGAAGTGTCCAGTTGTAGGGATCTGATTGCTGGCATTGTTGACTTGGAAAATAAATTGACCATCGGTATTTCTGTGAAAGTTAACATTGATGCACACAAAACTGTTGTGGCCCCGCCTCCTGAGCCTGTGTTGACAGAGGAAGAGGACCTGGATGATGAAGAGGAGGAACAGGCAATGCCTTTCTCCCCAGGACCTTCCTCCCTGGCAATGCCTCCCTCCCCAGGACCTTCCTCTCCAGGACCTTCCTCCCTGACAATGCCTCCCACCCCAGGACCTTCCTCTCCAGGACCTTCCTCCCTAGCAATGCCTCAGGTTTCTTCGGAAAGCCAAGAGGAACAGCCTGAGAGACGATATCGGTACGGCCACGGCTGGGGAGTGAGGAGGAGGATTCCTGGCTTGATCCCAGGCAACGTCGGAGGGAGAAACGTCAGCAGCAACGTAGGGGGCGTGGGAGGGCCAGAGATTGAGCTGGACCACACCCCACCAGGTATAAAAGTGGGTGTGCCTACGTTACAAACTCTGTACGTGACAAAGTGTGGAATAAGCCAAGGATTCCGTCTGTGTTGTGGTGCCTGCTTTGGTTTATGGACTTTGGGAATAAATCCTCCCTTCTGGCTCAGTGAGTAGTAGTCCGTTCCTTGTCAGCTCTGAACTCAGCAGTCAGAGCGTGTGTGATTGCCAAGACTCTTATCGGCTGTAGTAATTGACTTTTGGAGACAGGCCAGCGTGACTCTCTGTGCGAGTGTTGCTGCCAAGTTCCTTACCTTCTGGGGAAGGGGGAGATAAAACATTTTTTTCACGTACCTGAAAGACCCTAACCATCTTCAAACCAAGATGGACCAGCAGCAGCAGCAGCAGCAGCTACACCAGTTACAAGCCGAGAATCGGGGCTTGCAACAACAGGTGGTGCAATTAGCAGCTCAACTTGCTTCGCTGAATGCTCCTGCAGCACCTCCTCCCCCTCCCCATCGGAAATGCCCGGTAGCTGTGCCAGATAAGTTTTCTGGGCAGCCAGAGATGTTTCCGGCTTTCATGGGACAGTGCCAGTTATTTATGGCTATGAGGCCGGAGGATTTTCCAGATGACCGGACTCGGGTGGGGTTTGTGATAAGCCTCCTTTCTGGCTCTGCAGCCCGGTGGGCCATGCCCTTGTTGGTTCAGAATAGCCCACTATTAACAGACTGCCAGGGCTTTTGGCAACACATGCGCCTCATGTATGAGGACCCCATCCGCACCCAGACGGCAGCCAGGCGCATTAAGGACCTTCGCCAAGGGAAGCGCCCCCTGCAGGACTATATTGCCGAATTTCGTCTGCTCTGCATGGACTCCACCTGGAATGATCGCGCTGCTGGGCCTTCCAGGATGGTCTGTAGGAGGAACTGCAGGGCGAATTGGTTCTCCGACTCTCGACGCCCTGGTGGTGCAATGTCTGCGCATCGACGCACGTCTCCAGCGGCGAAAGACCCGTCGCCCCGTCCAGGAGTCGCCCTCCGCGTCTGTACCTCCACGCCCTGTGCCGGCAGTGCCCCGAGTCGCCCCGAGTTCTGTGACAACGGCTGCGGAGCCCATGGAGCTGGGAGCGGCTGGAACTCGCTTGTCAACCCAGGAGCGAACACGGCGACGGCAAGGGGGTTTGTGTTTGTATTGTGGGGAGCCTGGACATTTCGCTGCTTCCTGTCCCCGAAAGCAACGTGGGGCGCTCAAGCCCGTGCCTGAATCTCAGCATGACCAAGCCGGGAAACGGGGCGGGCCCGACCTGGGGGAAACCCTAGGCCGGGCAAGTACTAAACCTATGCCTGACTGCGCGGCTGTGGACTCTGGGCCCCCTCGACATCTGATATTGGACACTCAGGTTTTCCTGTCCAACCAGTCAAAGGGGATCCAGGCGCATGCGCTGGTGGACTCAGGGGCCACGACTAACTTTATGGACCAGGCCTTCGTGGCGCATTTTAAGGTCCCTTTGGATCCGGTGGACCCTCCGATGCGGGTAGAGACAATTGATGGGTGGGAACCGATCGCAGGACCCATTACGTTCGCCACCCAGCCTTTGCGCCTCACCATTGGGGCACATGAGGAAGCAATCCGCTTCTATGTCACCACGGACCTTCATTTCCCAATGGTCTTGGGTATGGCCTGGCTTCGGACTCACGATCCTCAGGTGGCATGGTCGCAGAACGCCATCTCTTTCCCGAGTCTGCAGTGCGTCGACCACATCCGCCACACCTGTGCCGGCCAGGACGTCTCTACCCCGGTTGTCTCCCTACCTCCTGAACTGACGGACTTCGCAGATGTGTTCAGCGAGAAGGAGGTGGACCGTTTACCCCCTCATCGGCCCTCGATTGCCCCGTGGACCTTCTGCCCAATGCGTCGCTGCCTGTGGGACGTCTGTACTCCATGTCTGAGCCCGAGTTGGCCGCCCTATGGGACTTTCTGGAAAAAACCTGGCCGAGGGTTCATCCGGCCCGTCGTCCCCTCTCGCAGCACCAGTCCTCTTTGTCAAGAAGAAGCGGGGACCTCGCTTGTGTTGCGATTACCGCCCGGCTCAACACCATCACGGTGAGGATCGCTACCCCCTGCCTCTCATTCGGAGTTGATGGAGCGGAGGGGGCCACCATCTTCACCAAGCTCGACCTCCGAGGAGCTTACAACCTGGTGCGGATACGAGAGGGGGACGAATGGAAGACGGCGTTTGGCACCCGTTACGGCCATTTTGAGTACACAGTGATGCCGTTCGGGTTGACCAACGCTCCTGTGGTCTTCCAGCACTTCATGAACAACGTGTTCAGGGACATGTTGGATAAGTTCGTGGTGGTCTACCTGGATGACATCTTGATATACTCCAGGTCCAGGGAAAGCCACCTTCAACAGGTCCGTCTGGTGCTGCAACGCCTTCGGAAGCACCAACTTTATGCTAAGCTGGAGAAATGTCTCTTCTTCCAGACTTCCATAGAGTTCCTGGGGCACATCATCGCTCCCGATGGCATCGCTATGGACCCACGGAAGGTGGAGGCCTTGTGCAGTTGGGAACCCCCTCGTTGCGTGAAAGACATCCAGCGCCTCCAACTATTACTGGACCTTCATCCGGGCTTTGCCGTTGACCTTTCCACTAACCCAGCTCCTTCGGAAGAAGGTTCCGTTCCAGTGGGGTCCCCCGCAGCAACAGGCGTTTGAGGCCCTCAAAGCCTTTGTCACAGAACCCGTCTTGAGGCACCCGACCCGCGCCGTCCTTTTGTGGTGTAGGCGGACGGCGTCCAACGTGGCTATTGGAGCAGTGCTGTTGCAGGCCCCGGTGGCTGGCGGCACTCTTTTCCCCTGCGCTTACTATTCGCGGAAACTCAATCCTTCCGAGCGCAACTACACCATCTGGGAAAAAGAGCTGCTGGCTATCAAAGCTGCCTTTGAGGCTTGGCGGCATCATCTCAAGGGGGCCCGGCACCAGATAGAGGTCCGAACAGACCATCGGAATCTGGAACATCTGACAATGGCCAGGAAGTTGAACCAGCGGCAGATCTGGTGGTCGTTTTTTGCCCAGTTCAACTTTCGTGTGACCTACATTCCCAGCGGTCACAATCGGAGGGTGGGTGCCCTATCCCGTAAGCCCGAGTACCTGTGCCCCAAAGACTCGCCTCCTCTGCGGATGGTGCTGCCAGCAGAAGCCTTGGCTGCAGTCCAGGAACCGGTAGACTTCCGGGCTCGGGTGCGAGAGGCGCAGCGCTTGGACGCTTGGTCGCAGCAGAGGAAGGCGGAGGTCGGCCCCGACTCCCCATGGACTTTGGAGGAGGGCCTACTCAAGCATCGGGGACGGCTGTACGTGCCCACAGGGCCGCTTCGGGACCTTCTCTTGACTCAGTGTCATGACAACTCGGCAGCTGGCCATTTTGGCTACTTCAAGACCCTCCACCTCATGACTCGGACTTTTTTTTTGGTGGCCTTGAGTGCGGCACGACGTCCATGCTTATGTGACATCCTGTGTGCCGTGCCGGCAAGTGAAAGCCGCGACGGGTGCGCCTCCTGGTCTCCTCCACCCTCTACCCACTCCAGACAGACCATGGGGAGCGATCTCTATGGACTTCTTGACTCACTTGCTGTTGTCCTACGGCTTTACGACCGTGCTGGTGGTGGTGGACATGCTGACCAAAATGGCCCACTTCATCCCGTGTCGTGCCCTGCCAATGGCCCGCACGACTGCCCGTCTGTTCGTCCAGCATATTTTCCGCCTCCATGGCCTGCCGGACAGGGTGGTTTCCGACCGCGGTGTGCAATTTACGGCCCAATTCTGGAAGAGCCTGATGACCGCGTTACAAGTGCAGGTGTGCTTGTCCTCATCGCACCATCCCGAGACTGATGGGGGAACGGAGAAGGTCATTGGCATCCTGGGGCAGTACTTGCGCTGCTTTGTCAACCAACGGCAGACCCACTGGGCCGATTACCTCGCTCTGGTGGAGTTCACGTTCAACAACTCCCTGCACACCTCCACCCAGGTGACTCCGTTTTACGCCAATGTGGGCTACCATCCGTGGTTCTTCCCTCTGACACCCTCGGATTCCCCTGTTCCTGAGGCTCAGGACTTCCTTTCCGAGCTGCACTCCGTTCAGCAACAAAGGAGGACTACAAGCGGTACGCCGACCGCCTCGGCGGACACCTCGGTGACCGAGGTGACTGGTTATCTACAAAGCACCTCCTGGCTGACCGCTAACTGGACCCCGGTTCCTGATCGGACCCTTGAGCTACCCCATTGGCGCGTCAACACCTGTGGCCTATACCGGTGCCGACCGAGTGTGGTGTGTTATCACACACCTCCTGGCTGACCGCAAAGAAGACCACCGGTTCATCGACCCACCCTTGAGGCGGTCATCAACCCTGTGGCCATTCAACCCATGCTTGAAGATTCAATTTTAGTTCGGTTCGGAGGAGCTTGTCTTGGTGGGCGCTTCCACGCCCACGCCCTGACCCTTACGCGGCTGTTCCATGAACAATTCCCTCTCGGCCGCATCCTGCCCGTCAGACTCGGGGAAGGGCCCTGCGGTGGGGATAGTGTTGTGGCCCGCCTCCTGAGCCTGTGTTGACAGAGGAAGAGGACCTGGATGATGAAGAGGAGGAACAGGCAATGCCTTTCTCCCCAGGACCTTCCTCTCCAGGACCTTCCTCCCTGACAATGCCTCCCTCCCCAGGACCTTCCTCTCCAGGACCTTCCTCCCTAGCAATGCCTCAGGTTTCTTCGAAAGCCAAGAGGAACAGCCTGAGAGACGCATATCGGTACGGCCACGGCTGGGGAGTGAGGAGGAGGATTCCTGGCTTGATCCCAGGCAACATCAGAGGGAGAAATGTCAGCAGCAACGTAGGGGGCGTGGGAGGGCCAGAGATTGAGCTGGACCACACCCCACCAGGTATAAAAGTGGGTGTGCCTCGTTACAAACTCTGTACGTGACAAAGTGTGGAATAAGCCAAGGATTCCGTCTGTGTTGTGGTGCCTGCTTTGGTTTATGGACTTTGGGAATAAATCCTCCCTTCTGGCTCAGTGAGTAGTAGTCCGTTCCTTGTCAGCTCTGAACTCAGCAGTCAGAGCGTGTGTGATTGCCAAGACTCTTATCGGCTGTAGTAATTGACTTTTGGAGACAGTGACTCTCTGTGCAAGTGTTGCTGCCAAGTTCCTTTACCTGTCTGGAGACAGGCCAGCGTGACTCTCTGTGCAAGTGTTGCTGCCAAGTTCCTTACCTTCTGGGGAAGGGAAGGGGAGACGGAACACAAAACTATGGTGTGTATGTGACCCTTATTTAGTTCCTGTTGTCCCATCTCCAAAAAGATAATACTCTCTTGCCTGCTGCTGATGTTCTAGATTCTCCTGCTTCAGTGTTGCTCAGGATAGATAAAAATTGATGATTTTTTAATTTTTTAAAATTTAAATCAGATTTTTAAAAATTTAAATCAGGTTTTTTTAACTTTTATCAAATTTATTTTAATAAAATGCTTTTGAAGTAAAAATATAACTAAAGATAGTTTTCTGTTTAAGATACATTAATAATTTAGTTTATTCCGCATGAAATGGAGCTTAGTTATGTAGCATGAGGCTGTATATTTTGTAATATTTTCATTTTTAGTAAACTCATTCAATGAATCCAAGCTCTGCAAGCTACATAGGAAACCGTCATTTTGTTTGCAAATAATATTAAAGATTTCTTAACTATCAGCAAGAATGAGTCCTTACCTTTAAAGAGCACTTGTCATTTCAGATCCATCATGGCAGCGCCTGTTAGCAGGCATCCGCTCATCTGCCTGCTACGTCCCTCACCTTGTGTCACTGCCACATCACCAGCTGTCCCATTAAAGTGGGACTGTCGGTGAGAGCCACTGCGGGACAGAGATGACAGCTGCTCTTTAAAAATTATGATTTAAATTGAGTAGATTTAAATCAAGCCTTTTTACTAGTTATTTAAATCGTAATTTAAATTGGCACCCTGGTGCTCTCTTTCTCAGAAATAGCAATAGCACTTATACATACCTATATACTGCTTCACAGTGCTTTACAGCCCTCTCTAAGCAGTTTACACAGTCAGCATATTGCCCCCAACAATCTGGGTCCTCAATTTACTGACCTTGGAAGGATGGAAGGCAGAGTCAACTTTGAGCCAGTCAGAATCTAACTCCTGGCATTGGGCAGAGAGTCAGCCTGCAATACTGCATTCTAACCGCTGTGCCACCACGGCTCTTTGCTGCATGCCTCCTCTTTCATTTCTGGTAGGTCCGATTGAGCAAAAACTATGAGAAAGCATTAGAGGAGATTGACGAGAATCTCATCTACTGGCCCCGCTTCATCCGGCACAAATGCAAGCAGCGCTTTACCAAGATCACCCAGTACCTGATCCGAATCCGCAAGCTGACATTGAAGAGACAGTAAGTGGCATTACCTAGGCCTGTCCAGTTCAGCAGGGGTTATCACTATAAGTGTGAGACAGACCTGTTGCTGGCCTGAGAGAGCTGCAGCTTCTTGGCACCTGGTTTGCAGAACTGTTCAATCAACATCTTGTGTCTCTTTCAGGAGGAAACTTGTTCCGTTAAGCAAAAAGATTGAAAGGCGTGAAAAAAGACGAGAGGTAAAGCACCTTATCTGCCAGATTCCTCATTCTTTGCTGTTTTGGCTCTCAGAGCAGCCCCTGCGGAAGTTCTCAGGCTTTGCTGCTGTCTTCTTTGGTTGTTGCAGCATTTTGACCATAAAGCCTGGGTGCTGGTAGCTAGTGGACATCTTCGCCCCATAAAGTCCAGGGGTCCCCCTACTAGATGAGCAAATCCTCAGATGGTGATCTACTTTAGAGTGCTAAGATTTCACCCTGTCCACCCCTTTGGGATGTATCTGTTTATACTGAGTTTGTATTGAGCATGATAACCAAGAGCGCACATAGCAATAGCACTTAGATGTATATACCACTTTATAGTGCTTTACAGCCCTCTCTAAGTGGTTCAGAGTCAGCATGTTGCCCCCAACAATTTGGTGCTCATTTTACCCACCTTGGAAGGATGGAAGGCTGAGTCAACTTTGAGCCTGGTGAGATTTAATATGCCAAATTACAGGCAGCTGGCATGACTCTAAAGGTTTTTTTTTTTTGAAAAGTGGCCTTTGGAAAATCCTATTGTTTTTTGAGGAGGATGGAAGGAACCAACCCATTCTCACATAATACTATTTTTCATCTTCCGCTGTCCTGTTGACTTGTTCCTTGTTTTCATTTACTAGGAAAAAGCCTTAATTGCAGCTCAGCTGGACAACGCAATTGAAAAGGAATTACTGGAGAGACTCAAGCAAGATACGGTATGATCTCTTAGCAGGAAGATCAAAAAGGAGTTGGGTTGCCAGGCCATTTGCATAGTGTGGAGGAAGGGCACTCAGGTAGCTTACCTGCTCTGGTCTTTATGTCTCAGAGGCAAGAGCTGAATCATGATAACAACGGATTCTGTGATGGAGCAGAAAATAATCCCTGGAGTTCAGGAGTAGTAGTTTACTCAATGGCTGGCAAGTAGTCTGGGCTGGAGATTCCCAGCTCCAAGTTGTTAGAGAAATAAGAGGATATAGGACCATGATGGCGGACCTATGGCACGTGTGCCACAGGTGGCACGCAGAGCCATTTGTGCCGGCATGTGAGCTGCAGGCAAACCTACCTCACTGCGCATGCCCGTGCCTCACAGCTGATTTTCGGCTGGTTTGAGGCCTTTTTCGGACTCCCAGAGGCTTCAGGAAGGCTTCTGCAGGCTTTTCAACTAGGCCTGTTTCATCACTTCCTGTTTTTCCGGAGATACCAGAAGTGACAAAACGGCCCTAGTTGAAAAGCCTGCAGAAGTCTGCAGAAGCCTTCTTGAAGCCTCTGGGAGGCAGATAATCAGCTGTGAGGCACAGTGCAAGTAAGGGGGCGGGGTGAGGGGGTGGGAATTGCATGTGCATGTGTAGGGGGCATGGGGGGGCGCATTGCCTTCTGGGTGCTGGCATGCGAGTGCGAGCGTGCAAATGCATGCACAATTTTTGGCACAGGAGCCCAAAAAGGTTAGCCACCACTGATATACGATATTAGGAAATTGTCTTAATATGTTCCCATTCTTGACATATTTCTCTCATTAGCACGGCGATATCTACAACTTCCCCATCCATGCTTTTGATAAAGCTTTGGAGCAGCATGAAGCTGAAAGCGAAAGTGACTTAGAGTTGGAGAAAGAGGAACAAGTAATGCTTTTAAAACTCTTGATTTATTTAAACCAGTGGGTGGGGAAGAGTGCTGAACAAATATATGTGCCTGCAGCAGTACAGGATTGCATGTATTGAGGAAAAAAATCTACAATATACAGCTTTCTATTGCATCATAACCATAATCTGCTCTTTTGTTGGGGTCTTACTAAGAGTAACAGAAAGAATAAGCATCTAGTCAGGAAATGTAAAGTTTCCACCAAGTAGAACAGCACCTTCCAGAAAGCTGATATAATCTGGCTGGGGATTCTAGGAGCTGTAGTCCTAGCTTGGCACTTCAGAAAAGAGTAAGATGATAGAACGTGGCCCCTGATTTATGGCTAACCCAGAACTTCAGATTGTGTTTAAAAAAGCCAAGCTTCATAATGGCTGCATTATAGTAGGTTCATTTACTTGGTGCACCCTGCTTCCCCAAATAAAGTGTCCACAGATACTATTTCCTTCCTTGAAGACTGGGAATTGGGGATTGAAATGTCATAAAATTGATACGCTGCCTGATTCTGAGCAACTTTGGGAAAGGTGGGGGGCTTACAAATTGTTTAAAAGTAATTTTTAGTATTAAACATTTTACATAAGCTTAAAAAACTACAGAAACATAAAAGGTAGGCAAATCTATAAAGATTCCCATATTAAATAAATAAATTCTGAGCAACTCTGGGTGGTTTACAAATAATTCTTTAAAAAATTTTTATCATAAAAAGATTTTACAAAGGTTTAAACAACTACAGAAACATAAAAGGTAGGAATAGAGTAAAAAAGTGAAAGATAACAAAAGAGAAAGAAAAGTAATCTAAATAAGTGTCTTCATAGTAATTGCTATCTCCACTGTTCCAAATTGCATATTGAGGTTCCTTTTCCCATAAACAGACCTTTTAAACCAAAAATCCTCAGTTCATTTTTATTCATTTTCAACAAAAAGTCCATAAAGAGGTTCCAGGCTTTTACAAAAGTAACTGTAGTTCTCCCACTTAAACAACTCAGTTTAGCCATCTCTGCACACGCAGCCATCTTCACAATCCCTCCTCTATAGTGGATATGTCTGGAATCTTTGTGCATATAACAGCTGTATACTATATATAAAACTGGTCCATGAGACTTCTATTAGACTGTCCATAAGCCCTAGTAAAATATTATTTCTGGTGGTTTACAAATTATTTAAAAAATAGAAGAAAACAACAGAAAATGAGAACAAAGATAACAGATAACAAATCAAGAAAGGAACACTTTTTATGCATGAACAACTGCTACTGCTCTGTGGATCAGTTATCTTTTTTTATGCTTGTAGGATTTGAATAAAAGGGAATACATAGAAGTTGATGAGAGTGATCTTAGTGATTTTGAGGTAAGTGCAGCCCATTGAAGATTGCAATTCAACAACTTAAAGATCATCTAAGAATAGCAATGAAGTAATTTTAATGTTAATCTTGTCTCTGGGGATCAAAGAGACCTCAAATTGAAAGCAATGACTTCCAGATTTGTACTTCCTGCAGCACAGCCATTTGGTGGAGAATGTTGACAGCAAGGAAATATAGAGAGAGGGTTGGGAGTAATATGTGTTTGGATTACCTCTGTTGTTTCTAACCTTTTTTTTTCTATTGAAGGAAATGGATAAACTGGAGTCAAGTAACGAGGAGGCAACATCCAGCGAGGAGGAAAAGAAAGAATCAGAACCGAAATCTAAGGGGAAAACTCCATTGAAAGGGCCATTTAGGCAGAAACGAGCTTATGTTGAAATAGAGTATGAGCAGGAAGTGGAACCTCTGTCCAAGTCCAAAGAGACATTACTTGGAAGTTGAGGACAAAAAAAAACTTGGACTATGAAATAATTGTACAGGTCTTCACCATGGAACTGCCTGGAGGCTTTTTGTATAAAAGCAGACGAAGGAATAAGCAAATTAGAACAAGTGAGTCAGTGGCTTTTTGTTTTTAACATTTGCTTCTGTCTTTCCCAACAAGCAGACATGCAAAAAAAAAGTTTTTTTAAAACCTGTTGAAGATTAAGAACATTCTCTCATTCTTAAAAAGCTGAAGTTTTTCCTTCCAGATTCAAAAAACAGGCATCCCCTTGACCAGCATTTCTCTGGAGTTGTTCAGTAGACAAACTTGGGACAGGATCCTCTTGTATTTGCTGTAGGCATTCCTTGAGGTGTTCATTTTCACAGTTTTGGTAGACTCCTTGCAATAGAACCTGGCAGAGGAGAAAGAGATTATTGCTTTTTGCTGTGCCCTATTTGTTTCCCAGGCAGCATCACACACTTAGATCACTGATAAACTTAGCACAGTGTTTTTCAGATTTCGTAACTTGAAAAGATGGATGGACTTCAACTCCCGGAATTCCCCATGCTGATGGAAGAAATATTCTGGAAGTTAAAGTTCTTATATCTTAGAGTTGCCAAAGTTTGAAAAATACTGACTTAGTTTATAACTGACTGTGCCCTCATGTTAGATTTCATGTTTTCTGTTCTGAATTCTTGCCATCTTACCAGGCTGTGCCCTAGAAGAGATACCTTGCCCGGGGGGAGGGGGGAGAGAAGAGGACGGGACATTTTTAAAGACCAGGGAAAATATCCTCACAGGTCCATTTTCAAGTTCAAATAAGAAAAGGAGAATACTAAGCATGCTTCTAAAATGGGTTTTTAAAAGACCTATGTACATTGAGACTTCTACGAAATGAATTCTGAGCATGTTAAATCAACTCCTATCAAAGAGATATACAAATCAAACGTATCCCCTGAAGATTCCTTCTCCAGTTGAAAACCTAGGCTTTTTCCACACCTTCGATTCACCTTGAATGAAGTTTGGCTTACCTTCACCTGTCCTTGGGAACAGTGATTCAACAAGAGGAGGCATTTGGTGGCTCTCTGAAGCAAAATTGCTTTCACAGGTTCAGGGGTGGTGCTCCTGTCTGTGACCACATCCCACATCATTTTCAACAGAGCCTTGAGAATTACAGCAAGACGACAAGTCATTCTGTGGCAGGAAGATGGAGATTTGGTTGGTAGGACTATTTCTGGAGACAAATGATACCCCGGTATACCTGGGAACCCAAACCCAACTTAGCTGGAAAAGCTATATGCCTGGGATCTAGTGACACAGGATGACCTATGATCATTATAATAATCAAAGTAACACCGTAGCCTTGACCAATTCTTTACTGCAGTGGTCCCCAACCTTTGCAGCTTGATAGCCTGGCTGAGAGAGGAGGGTAACTGGGCCATGTGAATGGCAGGCTGGTGTGTGCATGCAAACTCATGTAGCTCAACTTATGAGTGCATGCTTGTGTGGCCTGGTTCTGAATAGCCATGGCCCAATACAGTGGCCCAGGGTTGGGGACCCCTGATTTACTGAGCTGGAATAAAAGGGTCTACTTTCTCAGCATGTTTTCTTGGCATGAATGCCCCCGATTCTAAAGCAGCAGTTTGGGTCTTTTTTCCCTACTGAAATGCACCCCAAATGCTTCTGCCTCATAGGATTATTTCTTCCACAATTCTCCCCTTCTGATATACAATGCATATATACCCATCAAGTTTTGTGGCAATTTTCTCCAACTCTGTAAGGGAGACACCCAAGATTTTTAGGGTTCATGCCTCTTCTTAAATACCTAGGCCAGGCCTGCTCTATTGTACACTTCAGAGTTTCTAACATTGCAATCCGAGCAGCTTCCTCTGGTCCATCAGGGATTTCCAGGTATCCCACAATCACTCGCTGCAGCCGTTTCAGATGATGAACTATCCGGATGCCAAGCCTCTCAAAAGACAAATTGGTTCAGAATTAGAAGCCATGTGAAAAGAGGACCTTCCTCCTTACTAAGCAGTGAAGAAGAATGGATGGGACATTTTTTACCTCTCGACAAAGGCAGGCAGGCTCTTGGCATATATTCTCCGCAAAGAAAGCTGGCTCTCTGCTTCCATGTGGGTCAGTAACAGCTGGAGGACTTTGTCAGAGGCTGTGACACGTCGGGGTTTAGGGGACAGCTGTGGGGCTCTTTCCAAGACTGGCAGCACGTCCAGTATGCACAGCAACACAACCTGGGTTAGAGATGAGAACAGCTGGATATGTGAGCATCTGCTTGGGACAGATGTCCAGAAAGAGTGGCTGAGATGGGTTCTCTTTTATGCTGTCATGAGATTCCCTGCTGTTCAGCTAGCTTGTCACCCACAGCCTGATGTACTTAGCAGGTGGTTGAAATTATATGTTCAAGCTAATGTGCACTTTCGTAGAAGATGCAGTACAGAAACTATGTATATACACATATGTATATGAATATGAGTGTGTGTGTGTGTGTATGTATGTGTGTGTATGTTTGACTCACCTACAACAGAGTTTGGCAGCTTATGGTTCAATCAGGCTATTATGCTAAGCCCTAACAGAATTAATTTGGGCATAGTCACGTAAATGCAGTATTTATATTCAATTCACTGAGTAAACTCAGCCACTTTTTTATTGCACAGACCTTGATCACAATTATCCAGAAGTAAAGTAATTCTCAAAGGTTTACTTAAAGATGGAACCTTAAATACTTGTCTTCCTTACTTTTTCACTTAGGGAGATGTTTATGTGCAGAAAATCCCAGATTTAATTCACAGACTCTCTGGAAAGTCAAAAGTTAAAAACAGCACAACTACCATTACTATTCTAGAAAAATCAATGGCAAGATTTCTAAAAGCCTTCCCATTTCACATCCACGATTCAGCTTTGCACCTCAGCAAACACCATAGTGGGTCTTGTCTTGAGAATGCCGTGCTCTGTACGTCTCTTGGTTAACTGGGCAGCCAAAAGAACAAGCAAGTCAAGAGAGGAAGAGCAGAGTTGCAAGGCATTTCTTTCAAGGGGTCCAAATTCAGCCCAAGAGCAATTACTTGATAAATATGGATTAATCATTTTCAAATAGGGATGTTGAGAACAGCAATCTAAAGACTTAGCATTTCTCTATGACTGGAGTATGTTGAGAGGGGATAGTTTGTAAAAGCAAAGCTAAGGTTACAATTCTAGGGTTGTTTAGGTAAGTAATGAGCCCAGTTAAAATCAATGATGTTCATTTTTTAATAAATACTTGCAGAGGATTATGCTTTACATTACCTGCACAAGTTGAACCTCTCTGCTGTAGAGATGGTTAAAGAGAGCATGATACACAACTTGAAGTCTGTTAAATTGGCCAAGGACAGCTGCTGGCTGCAACAAGAGAACATCCATATGATTATCTCAGCTGGAGATATTTAGCTGGGTTATGCAACAATCATGACATGAAATTTACAGGTGCATGCACACCCCTTCATTCCCTTTTTGTTATATGTATGCTAAATATTGAAAAAGGTTAGGAGGGCACTAAACAGGCAATTCAGGTTTTCATATAGTTTTTAGGAAAACAGTAGAGTATGTTGTTTTGCATACTTTTCCTTTTTGCTTATTTAAAACTCCTTTTCCTTGGAGGAAGAGTCATGTGGAAATAATCAGATTACATATACCTCTGTTCTGCATAAATACAATATCTCCATTAATACTGTATACTGATCAGCTCCTGCCTATGTATAAATGTTTATCCCCATTTAAATCTTTTTAAAGTAATTCATGTTTTATTTACAGTTTTCACACAATATATATTTTGTGGACAGTGTACTGACTGGGTCAATGTCCTTTTTAAAGAATGTTAACAATGGTAATACAAATAAGTATATATAATCCTAGCCTTCCAACTTTAACAATATTATTCTCTCTTTAAAGTTCTTCCTCATTTTTTCTATTAATTCATTTAAGCATAAATAACAGTTCTTTTCCCTATGTATTTAATATCCCCATTAATATTTTGAATATTTTAAAAATTACTCATTAGTCCACCATAATTTCAACATCCCAAATATCTAGTACTAATCAAACCAAATATTAACAAAGTTTAATCAGTCCCAGGATTATATCTCAAAATCCGCACAATTTCTAATCCTTAAAAGTGTTAAGTTTGCAATATATTTTAACACACTTAGTATTAATAATACAATTACCTATCATGTTTCTCATAAAATAAGGCCAGGTCTTATTTTTTTTTGAGCCCCGAAAAAACAGCTAGACTGTCTTTTCAGGGGTGACTTAATTCCCCGCCCCTTGCATCCTCGCCTAGAGCGCCACGCGGGCAGCCATGCCTTGCCACCAGCCGCTCCTAACGGGCAATCATGGTGGAGCGCGGAGGGCTCCCTACTCCCGCCAAGCACCTTTGCTGCAGACCCGAGACCTTCAGCGCCCGCTGCTGCTGCTTCCTCTGCTGCTGTTGCTTTCCCTTCTGCCCTGCGCGGGCGTCAAAGGTCTTGGGTCTGCAGCAAAGGTGCTTGACGGGAGTAGGGATCTCTCCATGCTCTGCCATGTTCGCCCATTAGGAGTGGCTGGTGGCGAGGCATGGCTGCCCGTGGTGTGCTCCTAACGGCAAGTTGCCCCTGCCCTTCCCCCCATTTCACGTTTTAAAATAGGCCTAAATTTGGGGGGAGGGGCTTAATTTCATTTGATGCCTAGAAAACATGCTGGGTCTTCCTATTGAGAGGGGCCGTATTGTTGGAGAAACACGGTAATCCTAAACTTCCACCTTCTACCCTTAGCTTACTTTTAAATATAATAAATTCTATTACCTATTAGTATATATACTATTATTTTCCCTGGTTATATTTTCTACTTTTCCATTTTATTAATATATTTTATCACTATCCATCATCTCTTAGTCTTTTTGGAGTTCCATCTATTAACTTTTTAATCACCTTTTTCTTTCTCTTTTCTTTCTGAGTATTCCTTTCAGGTTGCCCTTTATCTCTCTGCTGTATCCTTTAAACGCCCATCCATAAATCTTTTTTTTAAAGTGATTTTTGTTTTTCTCTAAACATTCCTTTTGAAGAGATTTTTCTTTTTTTCCTCTGTTCTATTATGAGCTTTTAAGGAATTATCTATTTGATTCCTACTTATCAATCCTTTCTCTTCATTATCTTTGTCTTCTTGCATCTCATTTTGATTTTTCTCTTCCACTGCTTCTAATTTCTCATCTATTTTCTGAATATCTTGTTCATCTTTTCCCCCCAGTTGTTGAGAAGCTTCTACACTCATTTATCTTTAAACAATCCCCTTGTCTTATTGTTCTTTATAGTTTCATGCATGTTTTTAAGCATCAAAATTATTTCTTCATATTTCTCTATTATCCTGACAATACATTTTATTACAATTCAATCAAAATTACTCAATATACCTCTAAGAGTTCCAACATCTCAATATTTAAACATTCCCACAGTTATTAGTAAAATTCAACAATCAATCTCATATCTCCAAATCCCCTAGATTTATAATTTTTAAAATTTAGTATTTTAGTCTTTTGATTTTTCTAATTTTTATCTTCCCAATTGTCCAAATTTTAAAGTCTTATTTAATTTTCCTTCTTTTCTATTACTTTTCTTCTTTTGCCTTGTATAATATTCTGTCAAATATATTAGTAGTCCAAATCCAAATTAACCCACTATGTTTTCTCCAGTCTTTCAAGTCCTCAATCCAATAACCAGTTTCAATAGAATTTAGTTATTTGCAATTTAATTCGTCTTAAAAATCTTCAAGAGCGGGATGAAACTCACTCAATAATTAAAGATATCCAGATCACCTTCTAAGATTGGTGATCTTAGAGTGAAGGTTGGGCTGCCTTCCAGGTTCTGTTTACTTTCTTCTGTTATGTTTTGGAGATTCCTTACTTTCACTGAAAGTTCTCATGCTGTAGTGCTCCTCCTCTTCCAGTAGATGGCTCTCCTTCCAAGTTCCAGCATTAAACAGTATGTCAAAAACAGCTGATTTTCTGATAAATCCAGGGGGTTTAAGAATACAAATAAAAAAAGACAGTTTCTCCCCAAAATCATATTTCAAGTTGTTTAGCTTTTTTCCAGGCTTTCTATATTTTAAAGCTTCCTTTGGGCATTCTTTCACCTTTTAAATTTCAATCTTTAATCTTTTCCACGTGTCTAATCGCCGCTTCCTTAGCGCTTGAAAGTTATTTTAAAATTCTTATATTTAAATCAAGTCTTTAGAGTAAGAGTTCGATATTATCTCATCCAGTTTCAATGCTCTGTCTACACACCGCTCCAGCACAAATCTTTTGGTCCCGGTTGTCTCAGCTTGTGACTGCCAAAAATGACCGTCATCTTACTGCCGCTCAGGGGAGCTTGCTTCTGACCTAACAAGGAAATTGTGAACTCCTCATAGTCCACAAAGCGCCTCTCTTTTCTTTGCTGCCCCTACAAGGCGGCTTTGACCCTGTAGGGTCTCCCGACAGCAGTTGCCCGCTGGATTTTGTGAGGCTCGATGGAGCCTGCTAATTTCCAAGTCGTTCTCACCGCGAGATCAACCGGAAGTCCATCTCCATTTAAATCTAAAATAGCAGTCATAAACATATCTTCTCCTTTCCAAAAAGACTGAGTTAGGGAAATAAGGATATTGAAAACTCAGTTGAGTAAGTGATTTAAATAAAAGACTAACCCTAATGCTAACCCTATATGTCTAATGTTGCTTATTCTCATTAATATTTCAATACCATAAAACAATTTTCAAGACCGATTAATAAGAGTTGGAAGGGACCTTGTAGGTCATCTAGTCCAGAGGTCACGAACCGGTGGTCTGCGAGAAAATTTTGGTGCTCTGCAGCCCATCTGTGTCAGCAACAGGGATGATACTGGTGGCAGATGGACTGATGCGCGCAGGGAAGGAGGGTAGCATGCAGGAGATCACGGCATCGGAGTGCTTCCCGGGTGTTCCCTGGCCTGTGAAGGGGTGGGGGGAAAGGAACCTCTGAACTGGTGTTGCACCCTGCCTCCCCCTCTGACAGCTGCCAAGCCACCTCCTTTCCACTGGGCATGTGAACGTTTCTGGCAAGGGAGGAAGCATGGTGGAAGGAGGCTTGGAGGCTGCCAGAGGGGTGGTGAGCACTTGGCGGCTCCTAAGGGGAGGGGTTGAGCCTCCCCCTCGCAACATCTTCACTTGAGGACATCGCTGGCAGGACGCCCCTCACAGGCCAGGATACACCCGGGAAGGGCTCCCATGCCCCTCCCCTCAGGAGCACTCACACACCCAGCGGGAAGGAGGAGGCTTGACGGATGCCAGAGGGGGAGGCAGGAGGCAACACCAGTTCAGAGGTTCCTTTCCCCCCACCCCACCCGCTCGCAGGCCAGGGAACACCCAGGAAGGGCTACGATGCTGCGATCTCCCATGCGCATCAGTCCATCCGCTGCCGGTATCACCTCTATTGGCCCACGTCCCTGCCAGCCATCTGGTCTTCAGCACGTGTCTCATCGGCCTCCAGACATCAGATTCCCACCACCAGTTCAGAGGTACCTTCCCCACCCCAGCCCCGGACAGAGAGGGGAGGGAAGAGAGAGAAAGGGAGAAAGGGGGGAGGGAAAGCACGAGAGATGAGAGAGAGGGAGGGAGGGAGGAAGAGAGAGAGAGAGACAGGAGAGGTGTTTTGTTTTCTGTGGGAAACGGATCCAAATGACTCCTGAGTATTTAAGGTTGCAGAAACAGGCAGCCAAGCCAAGTGCCTGAAGGACCCCATCCTGTCAGTGGGAGTCCAGGTGCTTCAGTGAGAGGCACGCTAGATTCGTATTAGCAGTCCACGGGATTTAAAATGAGTTTGGTGGTCCCTGAGGTCCAAAAGGTTGGCGACCCCTGATCTAATCCAGCCCCTGCCCAAGCAGAAGACGCTACACCATTTCTGACAAATGGTAGTCCAATCTCTTCTTGAAAGCCTCCAGTGATGAAGCTCCCACAACTTCCAAAGGCAAGCTATTCCATTGGTTCATTATTCTCACTGTTAGAATTTTTTTTCCTTATTTCTAGGTTGAATCTCTTCTTGATCAATTTCCATATATTATTCCTTGCCTGGCCTTTAGGTGCCTTGGAAAATAGCTTGACCTCTTCCCCTCCCAAATATGGAACAGTGCTATCATGTCTGCCCTGGTCCTTCTCTTCATTAGACTAGCTATGCCCAGTTCCTGTAATCCTTCATGTTTTAGTCTCCAGTCCCCTAATCATCCTGGTTGCTCTTCTCTGCACTTTTTCCAGACTCTCAGCATCTTTTTTTATAGCGTGGTGACCAAAACTGGATATAGTACTCTAGGTGTGGTCTTACTAAGGCTTTATAGAGTGGTATTAGTAGCTCACTTGATCTTGATTGTATCCCTGTGTTAATGCAATTTAGGATTGCATTGGCTTTTTTGGCTGCTGCTGCACACTGCTGGCTCATTATTTAACTGGTTGTCCACTAAGACTCCAAAATCCCTCACAGTTACTGCTATTAAGCCTGGTTTCAACCAGTCTATATGTGTACTTTTGGTTTTTCTTGCCTAAGTATAAGACTTTATTTTTCTCTACATTGAATTTCATTTTGTTAGATAGGGCGTAGTTTTCAAGGAGATGGATCCTGTCAAGATCCATCTGGATCTTGAGCCTATCATCTAGGGTGTTAGCTAGTTGTGTCTGCTTCAGGCTGATATAGGAGAACAGGTGAGATTTAATAGCCACTTCCGCCGTTTTATTTATCTGTATGGAGAGAAAGGATTTAAGAGACTATGGCCTCTGCATGTTTCTGTAGGGAAAGGGCAAAAAATAGTATAGGCATACAATTTCTCCTTACCACATTTTGAATAATATGATGTAGGCACTGTACACCCAGAATTTTATTTTCTACTCGGTAGTCATCTGACAGCAGTAGTGAAGGTGGCAGAACTTTTTCCAGGTGATCACCAAGCCAAGGTCTCTGAATCTCCTGGAGCACGAAGCAAAACACGTACTTTGTTGCTGCATTATACTGCCATGTTTCTCTGAATCAGAGAAAGAAAATAAGGGTTAGACAAAGAGAATTCCCCATCCGTTAGTACAGGGGTGTCAAACTCAAGGCCCACAGGCCAGATGCAGCCTGTGATGTAGTTGGATCCAGCTTATGGGGCTGTCCTGGTCTACTCAATGCAAAGAGGAAACATGTCAGCTGTTTGGGGAGTGGCGTCAAACTGGCCACACTCATCCAGTTGGCCATGCCCAACTATGAAACACTGCTGACATATTCAACTGCCATACTCTTTTTTACATGTGGTATTATAAATCTAGAAATTTCTCATCCTATTTCAGTTTAAAATCAAGACATTTGTTCTGATTACATTCACTTCTGAGTGCTGGCCCTATCTACTTCTTAAGAAGGTAATTTTTGGCAGAACATTTGAAGGCAGAAAAAATGGCATACTCCTAATCCTAAATCATCACTCCCATAATGCTCCTCGGTGGTCTCTTTCAAAGTAAAACTGTACAAATGATGTTTCCTGATTTATAAACTTTATCACATGGTCAGGTTAATTACAAGATTACAGTTAAGTCCTTGATTTACAACAATGGAGTCCAACATTTCTGTTGTTAAGTGAGACATTTGTTAGGCAAGTTTTTCCCCATTTTATAATCTTTCTTGCCAGTTAAGTGAATCACTGCAGTTGATAAATAACCCACTTGTTAAGTGAATCTGGCTTCCCCATTGATTTTGCTTGTCAAAAGATTGCAAAAGGTAATCATATGACCTTGGAACACTGCAACAGTCATAAATATGAACCAATTGCCAAGTATCTGAATTTTGATCATGACTGTGGTGCTGCTACAAAGGTTGTAAGTGTGAAAAATGGTTATGTCACTTTTTTCAGTAATGCTGTAACTTTGTACGGCCACTAAATGAACTGTTGTAAGTCAAGGACTACCTGTATTGAAGGACATTTCAGATTTTATTTTAGGCTACAATGGGACTTATATCTTTGTTTCTGGAGATCAACACTGGGCTCTCACTCACTTTGTTAGTTCTGGCTTCAGGCACTGCATCACCACAACAAACCAGCCATGTTCATCTTCACATGTGCCTCTGAGGAACTCGGGTATTGATTTATACTCCAAAACACGCAACAGAGCATTCAAGAGCTCCTGAGCCTCACACTGACTCCTGGGCTGTGTCCATGGCCTCTCTGCCCCATGGGTCACTGCGCAGATGAAGATGGGTCCTGCCACTTGGCAAAGGATTGAGCCAGTCACTGCAGAGTCCAACCCCTCCAGGTCTTTCGCCTCTTCTAGTTTGGCCAGGATGTTGCAGAAAACCAGGCTGACTTCCGCTGCTCGCTCAGCTGCTGCCGCACCAGAAGGGTCTTCCCTGGGGGATCTTCCTCCCTCTGGCTCCCATTGGAGAGGCGCCGCATAGCGGCTCAGGACAATCACCAGTTCCTGAAGCAGGGCCGGAGTGGCCCCAAGCAGCCACCGAGTGTCCGCAGCCTCTAGCAGGGCGGAGAGATCTCTGACGAGCCCCAGCTTGGCTGTGCAAGGAGCCACACTTCCAAAAAGTCGCAAGAAACGGGGGAGAACGTGTTCTGCTGGGGAAGAAGCAGGGTCCCCCAGGTTCCCTGTGGCAAGACCCACCGAGGGGTGTTGCCCCGCAGGGCTGGGACGGGCCTTGTCTTCGGACATAGCGGCCTGTGAAGGCCTCACGCTCCCCCAGCGCCGACTCCCGCTCTTTCCCGTTGATTTTCCTCTCGAGTCCCCGCCTCGCAGTCCCGGTTGTCTCCCAACTTTAAAGTCCGGGCTTCCTTCTTTGAATTTCCTGGTTTTCAATTCGAATCGTTCCCAGCGCCATCCGGACTCAAGCCGAATACGTCAGAGAGGCTCAGTCCCTACGAGACCCACGGAACGAAGCGCAAAAGCGACCCAGCTGCAGCAGAATGGAAGTCCATGCGGATTTCCGCTTTCCGCCGGAAGCGGAAATTTAATCTTCTTTCCTCGGAGATAGGAGAAACAGAAATCAGTATTACGTGACAGGAAAAAAGTATTACGTAAATGGTCAAGAGGTTCTGAAGAGCGATAGTTCTCCACTTTGGGTCCACCAGAAACTATATCTTCCTTTAACCCAAAAACATAGGAAAAGAAGCGTTTTCTTTTCATTCTGCGTGTATCGAAACATATACTTTAGGATTTGAGCAGAAATTAAGACTGTGAATCAGTCTATATTTTCTCTAAGCTTCCGTACGGCCTCCTCGGCGGCTCCGCCGTTTTCTCCTCACTGTTTTCATATGTCGCTTTCCTCAGTTGAAGCTGGTTCTATTGCAGTTTCCTCTCCTAGAACTGAAAGTGTTTGACTTCCGACTTCCCTTAATCATTGGGCCCTTTGCTGAAAATCAGCTCCCCCCCCCGTTGCCAAGAGTATCCGGGGGCGGGGCTGCCAGCGAATATATTAGCACACGGTAATGAGAGCGCCCGATTTTGATTTCTGTGGGGGGAAAAGAAACAGGAAGACTTAGAGGAGAGAATCCAAGGGGCGCTGCTTCTGTTTTTAAAACAGTACTCAAAATTTGGGACAGGATGGTTAAAAGCGGGATCATCATAACCTGGAAGCCGTCGGTATGGCTTTGCTAGCGCGGTTTCTGAAGAGTTTTTCCGATCCTTCAGGTTCTTACATGTGATGAGTGGGGTGTTCATGCGCATGTGTGAGATGTGCCGTCCCAGATGTTACGACGAGGCACAGCACCCATCTGATCAGAACCTAGGGAACGCTTCTAGTTGTGAAGTAGGGTTGTACTGTCTCTTTTATCGTATGATTTAATTTTTGATGGTATTTGACTTCGTATTATTTGAGTTTGTAAGTTAGTTGGTTGTTGATGCTTGTATCCATCTTCATATTGTTTATTTTAAGCAAGTGAAGTAGTTGGTTTTTGGCAGATGTAGTGTGGCTTTTCTGAGCACAATGGGTGCAGTACCACGAGTAAATAACTTTGTAACAATTATGAAGAGAGTGTCGAGCCAAGCTTCAAAAACTTTAATTTATTAGAGCATGTTGGCATGATCTGTATAATGCCGATTTTGAGACATGTAATTCACTGTCACCCTTGACCCTGGTTTCCCCCCACTCCTCTGGGTGTATCATATTTTCCAGCGAAGTGTTCTTAGTCAAAAGTCATCAGTCATGTTCTCCAATTAGAGATTTGCTGCCCAAATTCTGGTAGCTTAGTTATAATCTTTGCAAGATAAGAATGGAATGCACTTTTTGTTCCAAACTACTGCACTGCTCTTTCAGATTTCTCCCTCCCCACTTCTGTTCATGGCAACTCTAAAACAAGCATAGAAATGTTTTATGAGTTGACAGAGAGCTGATATTTGGCCAGGTGATAATCAATCAAATCTATCTGAAGTTTAGGGAGGATAACACAAGACAATAACTTTTGCCAAGTTCATTGTTCTGCACAGAACACTGAATACAAATGCAACATTGTTAAAAAGCAATTCCTTTGTCCCAAGACAGAAAAAAATGTTCAAGATATATGGCTTCTGGTTCTGCCCTGTGATCTTGAGTATTGTTGAAAGAAATATCCTTCTGGGTTCAGTTCCAAGTGGGGAAAAAGACACTGGAAACATGGAGGCTGCTTGGAAAGTTTAATGGTGAACAGGACCACATGGTCTGGAGCTCCAGAGAAAGATGATCACATGCTTGAAGGAGATCAAGAAAAAAGGGCTGAGGTGCTGAGAGTATCTGGGTTTTATAACCTTTGTTGGGATTTGAATTGAAGCTTGTTTCTAATTGGTTGTCAGACTCCCATGAGGGGCAACTCTGTAGGCTGTCCTGAGTTCCAAGCTTGGTTGACCCTTGCTGGATGATCTATGCCCTTAAAAGGGCTTTTGGCAATTGCTATAGCTTTACCTGGAGACCTTTCTTATGTAAAGTATTCTGGCTCAGGCCTTAATGGCCCACCCATTAACAAAGGTGGGGTGAGATTCTGCTTCTGGGGTTCTACTCTTTTAGAAGAAATATTCTGCCTTTTAAATATCTACCAGAATACTTCATTTTTCTAGGAGAGTTGGGTGCCAACTTCCTACAATCCCTCATTTTTTTTTCAAAACACGTGAGAGTTTTGACAAAAGATTAAAAGGTGATCAGATCAGGGAGACTTGATGGGTGCTTTTAATTTTTTTCTGATGCAAAGGAAAGGCATTGGAAAAAAAAGCAACAGAAAAGGATTCCTTCAGTGGCTCCCAAAAGCTTTCAAAGTCTGGGAAAACTCCTGGTTTTTTTTTTTTTTTCAAAACAGTATCCAATTTTTTTCATGCCAATTAATTTTCAGGTGTTTTGATGTACTTTTTGTGAGCTTACAGTCAGGTTATAAGCACAAGCCTCTACATTCTTCACAGCCTTTAAATTACAGGCTGCCCATTTCCAAGGTTATGGTTACTACCTGCCTAGCTCTTAGTTTCCAGGGTTTGTGAGGCCAAATTGAGATTAGCCAGTGTGCAATCCAGGCTATTTAGTATTTTTAAAGTTACACACAATGAGCCCTGGGACTTGTACTCATGAGGCCCCCAGTGCAACATATCTTGCTTTACTGGACAACTGGGCAGCATCATTTGTGAGTCACAGTCAGGACTTGGGGTTTGGAGATCTCTTTTCTGCTATCTCTTCAGAAATTGCCTGAGGGAGGGTGCCCCCCCCATGGAATTAGAAAGGAGTTTTGCTTGGGCCTTAGTGCCTCAGAGCAGCAAAATAAAAACAAAACAAAACAAAAAAACATTTTCTTTTTAAAAGAAGCAAGGGACAGCTTTGTGTGGAAGCAGGTGAAAAAGATAACCTATCTAATTCTAAATGGGTGTCTCTGTATGTGCCTGTGTATGCAGCTAGGTTTACAATACAGATAATACAAACATGCTGGACAATTTCCTCCCACCAGACAGAAGTATAAGGTGTTCAGAACTTGCTGGGCCAGCTACTCTCAAATACAATCATGGGTACATCAAATTGGTTACAATATAAATGATACAAGAAAGAAAACATTACAATGGGTTTCACATTACAATGAATTTTCAGTTACAATGAATTTCCACCCTCCCCCATAGTCTTTCTAACTGTCTTCTGGGGATTGAAAAGAGTCTTTTAGTCTTTTACTGGTCCATCTCAGGATCCTTTCCTTCATGTCTCTGGATGGCATAGGCTTGGCCTGGTGGTATGGGTGGTCAGTCAGGCTTGGGAAGGTCTGCCCCACTCTGGTTTGTTGTAATGACCTTCAGTGGAGGCTGGATCCAAACCCAGTTACTGGTTCCAATGGATAGAATGTCTCTAGGGAGTAGCATCTGCTTCCACATGTGGCAGGGCTGAAAGACAAAGAACAAGGGGTCCCTTCCCCTTTTGCTGGTAATTCTACCAGGAAAGGCATTATAAAAGGATTAGAGAGGGGTTTGGAGATGGCTTGCAGGTATGGTTTCAGGAGAAAGAAAAATAACACATCAGTATTGCAGTTACTAAACAGATAAATCAGTTTCAACAAAGTGGAGACACAGCAGATGAGAAAGGAAAAACTGGATTCAAATGCTTCAGGAAAAGGATGAACAGGTAAAATCATTTAAACACATAGTAAATGCAAGGATGAAACTTTTCTTGTAATGAACTTAGAACATTCGTTAATAACCTAGGGTTTTTCTTAAAAGCACAGAGAGGAGAGAAAATTTAACTCTGTTCCTCATCCAGTCTGATTGGCCAGATCAGACTGGGAGAAGACAATCTCTCGGTGTTTTTAATTCTTAACAATTTAAAATTAATATCCGAATGGATCAGAGACACTTAACAGTTGCAACAGTTACCTCTAGGACACACAAAGTCTTAGACACACACACAAGGCGCACACATACCCACACACAAAGACACAGAGGAAAACAAAACTCTGAGGTTTACACACACACTGATCATTCCCACAATAAATCTCTCAGTTAAATTGGGAAGGCATAAATCTTAAGGAACAAACCACGGGTAGCATAGAAGATAAAGAGACACAGAAAGAAAGAATTAAAAAAAAAATCCCATGTGATCCTGTTTTTATATTTTGCCCTTTTAAGTACCTTTATTTAGCACATTGGTCTTCCTGTATCCCTCAGCAAAGCCCATTCCTATCTATACATTTTGGTTTTTTCTTGCTCATGCCAGCTAGGGTCGGCATCTGCCGCTCATCCCAAGCCTCCAATAGCTCTCCCAGGGGGTTCCATTCCATTCAGGACCCTCGAACTACCGCTATGTTTCTCTGTGGGGTTTCACACTTTGGCTTAGTCGGTCAGCGACCAGTTTCAGACACAAGAACTTCAAGAGCAGGTCTGAGACTTTGGTCGTTGCACCTTATGCAACGAGACACTTAAAAAAACTCTCTATTCTACAGAATATCTCCCTTTTTTAAAACCACGAGACTCTCTCTCTCTCTCGCCAAGGTTTTCGGACTGGGGTATGCTGCCTGTGCAGACAAAAACAGCCCGTGAGACTCTCTGCCCCCGCAGATAAGTACTGGTACTCCGTGCCTCTTTCCTTCAGGCCCACGTTTAGATTTGGAAGAGCTCAAATCCGGGAAAACTTGCTTTTCTGTAAGCAAGTACTGGTACTCGATTTAGCATCCAAATTACACAACTACTTAAACCCCTGGGGTTTGCTTTTGGGATACACTGGACAAAAAAACCAAATTTTTTCTTCCCTCCCTTCAATCATAACCAGCTCGGCTTTTCCTCTTATATACAGAAGGTCTCACATTCTGATGACCTCTCCTTGCTTTTCCTGTCCTGATGGTCATGGCTCTGTAGAGCTAGCAACAGACAAGAGGGCGGCTAGAGGCCAAACAAAGGAATGAGATCCAGCTGCTGTCCAAGGGTGTAGCCACACACACACACACTCTTCCTCCTTCTCTAACAAAAGGTCCTGTGCTCTGAAACTGTTAAACATAACTTTTCTTTTCAGACAGGAACTTTTTTTTTTAATTGAGAATAATAAAACCCTCAAAACGACTCTATAGAGCACTCCACACTAGAACAAGTAGACACAAGGACAGTTTTTCCCTGAACGCCATCAATCTGCTAAACAAATAATTTCCTCAACACCGTCCAACCATTTACAAAGTCTGCACTACTATTACTATTAATCTTCTCATCACTCCCCATCACCCATCCTCCCACTTGTGACTGTATGTTGTAACTTTGTCGCTTGTATCCTTACGATTTACATTCACTGCTTCCTAGTATAATTTGATTGCTTATTGTACCCTATGACTATCATTAAGTGTTGTACGTTATGATTCTTGATTCTTAATGAATGTATCTTTCCTTTTATGTAGACTGAGAGCATATGCACCAAAGACAACTTCCTTGTAAGTCAAATCACGCTTGGCCAATAAAGAGTTATATCTAAGGGGAGATTGTGCTAAGACAAATATATCATTTTACATATAATAACTGCGCCAGAATTGTGTATGCACAGTACTGGAAACAGGATAATATACCATCTGAGGGGACAGTGATAAGAAAGATTTTGAACTGCGTGGAGATGGACAGGCTGACATTAGAGTTAAAAGAAAGATGTGAAACCAGTATTGTTGGGAAATATTTAATAAAAGGTATTTTTTTAAAAAATGGCCAAGGATTAGAATGCAAATAAGCCAGAAGATGAGAAAGGAACTTTATACTACCAAAATGAGAATAAAAATAATTCAAGATTGTTATGAAAAGCTATGAGCAAGAAAAGTTTCAGAAGAGAAAATTAAACAATATTTGGAAAAAGCGGAATTACCTAAAGTACCAGAAAAGGTAAAACTATGTTAAATGAATGAATATCAATGATGGAATTATCAGAAGTGATCAAGAGACAAAAGAATAATAAAACACCAGGACCAGTTGGGCTGCAGGCAGAATTTTACAAATGGTTACAAGATACTTTAGGCCCATCAATGTTAGAAGTCCATAATGAAGTATTGATTGATGCAAAGGTACCAAATTCGTGGATGAAAGCAAATATTACTTTGATTCCAAAAGATTCAGATTTAATGCAGATAAAAACTATAGGCTCATATCTTGACTGAACACTGACTATAAAACATATGCTTCAATAATGGCAGAGAGAGTAAAAATTTCTAAATGAATTTATATATTCAGATCAAAATGGCTTTTTTTTTGCCTAAGAAGTAGATTAAAACACCATGACAATAATTTTAACTTTAAAGGCAATTTGCCATAAACAAATGGCAAAGGTGATAGAAAATGGAAGTAGGACAGAGAATTTTAATATAAAAAGGCACAAGAAAAGGATGTCCACTATCTCCTGTACTATTCATATTGATATTAGAATTGCTAAATATAGATATTAGACAAGAGATAGAAATTAAAGCTATGGAAATAAAAAGGGAACAATATAAATTATAGGCATTTGTAGAAGATTTGCTCTTTATCTTGGAAGACCCACAATAAAATGGACTCAAACTACTTAGGAAAATAGAAGAGTATGGTGAAGTTGCAGGACTGAAAGGTTAAAAAAAATCAAAATAATTGTTTACAGATATATAGAAAAGGAACTAACAAGGAAAATAGGTATACAGATAGTCAAGAAAGTTATAAATTGGCCAACAAATGAAACAAATTTGGTTAAGTGGAAAAATCTACAACTATCATTGATGGAAAGAGTAGCTACCATAAAATTGAATATCCTGCCAAGATTACTATATTTATTCCAAGCAATACCAATAAAACTAGAAAAAATTTTTTCTTGGGACTCATCAATGGCTAGCAGACAAACAGGGAAAAAGGAAATATATGAAAGGATTTGTGATATAAGTAATACATAAGTTGGTTAAACAAACAGCATGAATATTATTGTTATAAACAGTAATATAATTGATACTAGCTCTCTTGGTAGAACACACAGAGGAAGAAAGATCTCTTTCTCACACACACAAAGGCATACACACATTTCCCACATTTTTCTGTGCTTTAAATTTAGAATTTGGAGGTACTCACCTTCTTTCCAAGCAGCCTTTGAGCTCAACACTCAAAACCCCTTTAAAACCTTTGTTCCAACTGGCCCAGGTCCAGGAAAACCCACCCACAGACTCAATGGGTCTGTTTGCCGGCAAGGGAATCTTACCTGGGCCTGGTCCATTGGTTAGGTTAGCTTGGAGTCCCATCTGCTTGGGTGCCAATTGTTGAAAGAAATATCCTTCTGGGTTCAGTTCCAAGTGGGGAAAAGACACTGGAAACATGGAGGCTGCTTGGAAAGTTTAATGGTGAACAGGACCACATGGTCTGGAGCTCCAGAGAAAGATGATCACATGCTTGAAGGAGATCAAGAAAAAGGGCTGAGGTGCTGAGAGTATCTGGGTTTTATAACCTTTGTTGGGATTTGAATTGAAGCTTGTTTCTAATTGGTTGTCAGACTCCCATGAGGGGCAACTCTGTAGGCTGTCCTGAGTTCCAAGCTTGGTTGACCCTTGCTGGATGATCTATGCCCTTAAAAGGGCTTTTGGCAATTGCTATAGCTTTACCTGGAGACCTTTCTTATGTAAAGTATTCTGGCTCAGGTTAATGGCCCACCGATTAACAAAGGTGGGGGTGAGATTCTGCTTCTGGGGTTCTACTCTTTTTAGAAGAAATATTCTGCCTTTTAAATATCTACCAGAATACTTCATTTTTCTAGAGAGAAATATTCTGCCTTTTAAATATCTACCAGAATACTTCATTTTTCTAGGAGAGTTGGGTGCCAACTTCCTACAGTATATATTTATGTGATCCACTGGTTGTGAATGTGTAGGAAGTTGGCACCCAACTCTCCTAGAAAAATTCTATATTTAGCAATTCTAATATCAATATGAATAGTACAGGAGATAGTGGACATCTTTTCAGCCTTTATATAAAATTCTCTGTCCTACTTATTTCATCACCTTTGCCATTTGTTTATGGTAAATTGCCTTTAAAGTTAAAATTATTGTAACATTTGTAATTCTGCCTGCTTAGGCAACTGGTCCTTTTTTATCTGAATATATATATTCATTTGAAATTTTTGACTCTTCCATTATTGAAGCATATGTTTTATAGTCAGGTAATTCAGCTTTTTCCAAATATTGAGCTTATAGTTTTCTCTTATCTGCATTAAATCTGAATCTTTTGGAACAAGTAATATTTGCTTTCATCCACTTTGGTACTTTGCATTCTAATACTTCCATTTTTCTACATTGATGGCCAAAGTACTTTAAATTTTAAAATTCTCCCAACAATACTGGTCACTCTATCTTTATCTATTCAGCCTGTCCATGTTCAAAATCTTTCTTATCACTGTCCCCTCAGATGGTATATTATCCTGTTTCCAGTACTGTGCACACAATTCTGGGCGCAGTTATTATATGTAAAATGATATATTTGTCTTAGCACAATCTCCCCTTAGATATAACTCTTTATTGGCCAAGCATGACTTGATTACAAGGAAGTTGTCTTTGGTGCATATGCTCAGTCTACATAAAAGGAAAGATACATTCATTAAGAATCAAGAATCATAACGTACAACACTTAATGATAGTCATAGGGTACAATAAGCAATCAAATTATACTAGGAAGCAGTGAATGTAAATCAAGGATACAAGCGACAAAGTTACAACATACAGTCACAAGTGGGAGGGATGGGTGATGGGGAGTGATGAGAAGATTAATAGTAATAGTAGTGCAGACTTTGTAAATGGTTGGACGGTGTTGAGGAAATTATTTGTTTAAGCAGATTGATGGCGCGGGGAAAAACTGTCCTTGTGTCTACTTGTTCTAGTGGGAGTGCTCTATAGAGTCGTTTTGAGGGTTTATTATTCTCAGTTAAAAAAAAAGTTCCTGTCTGAAAAGAAAAGTTATGTTTAACAGTTTCAGAGCACAGGACCTTTTGTTGGAGAAGAGGAAGAGTGTGTGTGTGTGCTACACCCTTGGACAGCAGCTGGATCTCATTCCTTTGTTTGGCCTCTAGCCGCCCTCTTGTCTGTTGCAGCTCTACAGAGCCATGACCATCAGGACAGGAAAAGCAAGCAGAGGTCATCAGAGTGTGAGACCTTCTGTATATAAGAGGAAAAGCCGAGTGGGTTATGATTGAAGGGAGGAAGAAAAATTTGGTTTTTTGTCCAGTGTATCCCAAAAGCAAACCCCAGGGTTTAGGTAGTTATATAATTTGGATGCTAAATCGGAGTACCAGTACTTGCTTACAGAAAAGCAAGTTTTCCCGATTTGAGCTCTTCAAACCTAAACCCTGAAGGAAAGAGGCACGGAGTACCAGTACTTATCTGGGGGCAGAGAGTCTCACGGCTGTTTTGGGAGAGGAAAGAAGTCTGCACAGGCAGCATACCCCAGTCCCAAAACTGGCGAAAAGAGAGAGAGAGAGAGAGAGTCTCTCGTGGTTTTTAAAAAGGGAGCGATACTTTGTGAAATATTCTGTAGAATAGAGAGTTTTTTTAAGTGTCTCATTGCATAAGGTGCAACGACCAAAGTCTCCCTCAGACACCTTTTTTCTTTTTCTTGCTCTTGAAGTTCTTGTGTCTGAAACTGGTCGCTGACCCGACTAAGCCAAACTGTGAAACCCCACATCGGACGGGAAACATGGGAAGCGGTAGTTCGAGGGTCCTGAACCCCCCTGGGAGAGCTATTGGAGGCTTGGGATGAGCGGCAGATGCCGACCCTAGCTGGCATGAGCAAGAAAAACCCAAAATGTATAGATAGGGAATGGGCTTTGCTGAGGGATACAGGAAGACCAATGTGCTAAATAAAGGTACTTTAAAAGGGCAAAACGTAAAAACAGGATCACATGGGATTTTTTTTAAGAAATTCTTTCTTTCTGTGTCTCTTTATCTTCTATGCTACCACGTGGTTTGTTCCTTAAGATTTATGCCTTCCCCAATTTAACTGAGAGATTTATTGTGGGAATGATCAGTGTGTGTGTAAACCTCAGAGTTTTGTTTTCCTCTGTGTCTTTGTGTGTGGGTATGTGTGCATGTGTGTGTCTAAGACTTTGTGTGTCCTAGAGGTAACTGTTGCAACTGTTAAGTGTCTCTGATCCCTTCGGATATTAATTTTAAATTGTTAAGAATTAAAAACACTGAGAGATTGTCTTCTTCCAGTCTGATCTGGCCAATTAGACTGGATGAGGAACAGAGTTAAATTTTCTCTCTCTCTGTGCTCTTAAGAAAACCCAAGGTTATTAACTAATGTTCCAAGTTCATTTACAAGAAAAGTTTCATCCTTGCATTTACTGTGTGTTTAAATGATTTTACCTGTTCATCCTTTTCCTGAAGCATTTGAATCCAGTTTTTTCCTTTCTCATCTGCTGTGTCTCCACTTCGTTGAAACTGATTTATCTGTTTAGTAACTGCAATACTGATGTGTTATTTTTCTTTCTCCTGAAACCATACCTGCAAGCCATCTCCAAACCCTCTCTTAATCCTTTTACAATGCCTTTCCTGGTAGAATTACCAGCAAAAGGGGAAGGGACCCTTGTTCTTTGTCTTTCAGCCCTGCCACATGTGGAAGCAGATGCTACTCCCTAGAGACATTCTATCCATTGGAACCAGTAACTGGGTTTGGATCCAGCCTCCACTGAAGGTCATTACAACAAACCAGAGTGGGGCAGACCTTCCCAAGCCTGACTGACCACCCATACCACCAGGCCAAGCCTATGCCATCCAGAGACATGAAGGAAAGGATCCTGAGATGGACCAGTAAAAGACTAAAAGACTCTTTTCAATCCCCAGAAGACAGTTAGAAAGACTATGGGGGAGGGTGGAAATTCATTGTAACTGAAAATTCATTGTAATGTGAAACCCATTGTAATGTTTTCTTTCTTGTATCATTTATATTGTAACCAATTTGATGTACCCATGATTGTATTTGAGAGTAGCTGGCCCAGCAAGTTCTGAACACCTTATACTTCTGTCTGGTGGGAGGGAAATTGTCCAGCATGTTTGTATTATCTGTATTGTAAACCTAGCTGCATACACAGGCACATACACTGAGACACCCATTTAGAATTAGATAGGTTATCTCTTTCACCTGCTTCCACACAAAGCTGTCCCTTGCTTCTTTTTAAAAAGAAAATGTTTTTTTTGTTTTGTTTTGCTGCTCTGAGGCACTAAGGCCCAAGCAAAACTCCCTTCTAATTCCATGGGGAGGGGCACCCCTCAGGCAATTTCTGAAGAGATAGCAGAAAAGAGATCTCCAAACCCCAAGTCCTGACTGTGACTCACAAATGATGCTGCCCAGTTGTCCAGTAAAGCAAGATATGTTGCACTGGGGGCCTCATGAGTACAAGTCCCAGGGCTCATTGTGTGTAACTTTAAAAATACTAAATAGCCTGGATTGCACACTGGCTAATCTCAATTTGGCCTCACAAACCCTGGAAACTAAGAGCTAGGCAGGTAGTAACCATAACCTTGGAAATGGGCAGCCTGTAATTTAAAGGCTGTGAAGAATGTAGAGGCTTGTGCTTATAACCTGACTGTAAGCTCACAAAAAGTACATCAAAACACCTGAAAACTAATTGGCATGAAAAAAAATTGGATACCGTTTTGAAAAAAAAAAAAAAACCAGGAGTTTTCCCAGACTTTGAAAGCTTTTGGGAGCCACTGAAGGAATCCTTTTCTGTTGCTTTTTTTTCCAATGCCTTTCCTTTGCACCAAAAAAAATTAAAAGCACCCATCAAGTCTCCCTGATCTGATCACCTTTTAATCTTTTGTCAAAACTCTCACGTGTTTTGAAAAAAAAAAGAGGGATTGTAGGAAGTTGGCACCCAACTCTCCTAGAAAAATGAAGTATTCTGGTAGATATTTAAAAGGCAGAATATTTCTTCTAAAAAGAGTAGAACCCCAGAAGCAGAATCTCACCCCCACCTTTGTTAATGGGTGGGCCATTAAGGCCTGAGCCAGAATACTTTACATAAGAAAGGTCTCCAGGTAAAGCTATAGCAATTGCCAAGGGCCCTTTTAAGGGCATAGATCATCCAGCGGGGTCAACCAAGCTTGGAACTCAGGACAGCCTACAGAGTTGCCCCTCATGGGAGTCTGACAACCAATTAGAAACAAGCTTCAATTCAAATCCCAACAAAGGTTATAAAACCCAGATACTCTCAGCACCTCAGCCCTTTTTTCTTGATCTCCTTCAAGCATGTGATCATCTTTCTCTGGAGCTCCAGACCATGTGGTCCTGTTCACCATTAAACTTTCCAAGCAGCCTCCATGTTTCCAGTGTCTTTTTCCCCACTTGGAACTGAACCCAGAAGGATATTTCTTTCAACAAATGATAGCAAATAATTATGCATATCTGAATTAAACATGAGCACTATTCTAGGATTTTCTGCTTTGCACAGCAGGAAACAAGGTGTTTCCAATGCACAGTAGGCACCTACCCCCAAAAAGGAGCAGCTTAATGTAGATATCTCTTTAAATGTGCCTGAAAATACCTTTGTTCTACTCTGTTGCAGTCAGAATTTCTGTCTCCATGTTTCATTTAAAGACAGCTGTTTTGGTTTAGTCACCTCCAGTCTTCACCAAACAAGGCATGCTTCTAGAGGTATCCAGAATCCTTATGCTTTTGTGCTTCATGTTCATATGTCTTTTAGTTTTTTAACAGCACAATGTAAATCAGAACTGACCCTACACTTTAAAAGTTTAATATTAAGCAGACTTTTACATGAAAGTTCTGCTGAGGACCCTAAATTCAGATGAAGCAAGCTCTCTAGATCTAGATCTGTGACTTATTTTCTATTCTTCCTTCTCTCTTATACATAGCATCCAATATATTTACCCTGTTTTTGTTTCTTCATCTGCTTCTGTATCTGTTTTCTAAAAAGATATTTTTTGAATGCATGATCAATGGCCTTTCTGTCACTACATGTATTCTCCTAGTTCATTATTTCCACTAAGTTTTAGTGCCCAACTACTCTTGCTCTAAATTCTGTTACCAAGCCTGTAAGACACTTTCCTTATCTTCATTCCTCATATTGTTTTCTTGTGGATCAAATTTTAGTCTGCTAAAGAGGATGACTGACCAGCACGTAATTCACCTTCATGGATGTTAAAAGGATTAATACTTTGATGGAAAATCGCTAAAAATTTCCAGGGAGCAGCAGTGATCAACCACTTTTGCATTGCCGTCAAGAAAAATGAAAGTTTATTTCTTTACATTTATATGCTGCCTGACTCCCAACGCCCACATAGACAGCAAATGTTGAAGTCAACTAGAAGAGCTGTTTTACTTGAGTAACGTAACCTTAATTTAGTCTGTTAATCCAGTTTTCTGTACATTACATTAAATTAAGAAACCCCATCATAGGTTGAATTTGTAAAACATCCTAGGCTAAAATGTGTTTAGTTTGTCACTGTATTATGCAAATATACTTAGAATTATAGCTTCCCAGGGTTTCATGTAGGAAATTTTGGTAGCTGAGCTGCATTTCTACTTCTGGGGATGGATGAGTATTAAAATTGTGTACATAGCTATGTTCTTACCTCCATATGCTCCAAAGTATCTTCTTGGTATCATATCTGAACCTTTGTGTAGTCCTAGTAGGTGCAATTATGTGTGTGTGTGTGTGTGTGTTGGGAGAAAGTGATATGTTTCAACAACTCTTTAATGTTGCCCTCATTCCTCCTTCTTGCTAAGTGATTATTCATGTTGCAAACACATAATCAAAAGGGGAAAAAATCCATCTTCAGAGAAAGTACTTTTATTTTTCTATACAAGGACAGACTAAGCAAAAACAGTTAAAAGGCCACTTACGAAAATGGCCCCACTCATCTTCTGAAAGCTATGAGAAGAGTTTTCATGCCCCTACCTTCATCACTTCGCTACCCCTAGGGGTGACCCAAATGCCACAATGTGGCTCCCTTTCTGCACAATATTGGAGAAGGTGGGCTCTTTGCAGCTCTGCTGGGTCTATGATGTTAGCTGATTGGTGCCCCTTCTACAGCCCACGGGGAAGCTTTCTGCTTAAGTCTTATGTAAACACTGTAGATTTTGCAGAGAAGGAACTAGCCAAAGTCAGCAATATATCTTGTTTTCAAATTGCAGAAGGGATCCCTAAGGAGCAGAAATCAAGACAGTCCAAATGGCAGGAGCTGACTTACTATAAAAAGAAAGGTCTCATTAGAAATCAGAGAGGTTATATTGCCATCTCTGGATTCTGACCAAGTTCCTAGAAAAAGGGAAGACTTTGATCTCACAGTTGGCATCACAACAACCAGTTGTGGAAACCTGGCGCTAGAGTTCAATTGTTCACTACGGTCATCCTTGGAAAGTTTAGATTTTCTTGTTTCAAGTCTTTCATTGGTTAGTCATCCGAAATAAAGATTCCCATGCACTTCTGATTAGTCTTCCCCAGAAATGGCTCCCAGAAGAGGAGAACAAGGCCAGCTTGCTTTCCATCTTGGCACTCAGAATGATCCACGCTGCCTTCTGAGAAGGTTAAGATGAACATCCACTTGGAAACAATCTCAGACTGTGACTGCATGTTGAAGTCCACAATCCCAAGGCAATAATCAGTGTCAGTAAAGTTTCTTTTTGGGGGCGAGGGAATGTAGGCAGGAAGATGGTCACACTAGTTCATCCAGGAGAATTCCAATGTTCTGGTGAGGCTCTGAGGGACCTCTTATAGGCTTATTGCACATAGGACAAACACATCGAACTTCTAGCCACTTCACAAGGCACCTGCAGCCAAAATGGGAGTGGGAGTGTCAAATGTTGGGGAGGTGTAATTTGAAAATACAGATCTAAAAGCTTGATTATGACATTCTGAGAGACCCTAAAGCAGCATCTGATTTCTGATCAGCATCTGTTCCCAATTTTACCCTTTCTTGGGCCAACTGATGTTGGCCACTTCCCATTGAAGTGCTCATGCCCATCTTAAAGGTACATTGCTCCTGGTGATACATTAACATACCTTATTTTGGCTGAATGGCTAAATTATAAGGGTACTGTATTTATAGAGTATTTTTTCTTGTTTTTTTTTAATTTGCCGCAGTTCTACTTCATTTCCTGCTCTCAAATGTGTTGCGTTACAATTCCCTAAGCCTCAAGTTTTGGAAGCCAATTTACAGTTAGATTAGATTTGCCCAGCATCAGTAAACGGCTGTACATAGAATCTATTATCTCTTCCTTATATCACTATCCCAGAAAAAATGTATTCAAATGCTCTGAACATCTCAAAGCATATTTACTTTGAGATGAGTATCAATTCAGTATTTGGTTTTTTTTAGCAAAGAAAATTTGTGCAGTCAGCAAAATGTAAAAAGCTTATTTGATCAGACGACTTCTAGAAGTTAAGGATTTATTTAACTGTATTTTATACATTAAGAGATTATGGGGAGGTATGATCTTTGGTGCTCACTGAGCTTGGTTATTTTCTTGCAGGCATTTCATTACCAAACTAGGTAATATCATCAGTGCAGAGAGTACAGGGAACCACCTATTGCAGCCCTCTAGAGAAATATGAAGTTAACTTTGAAGAAGTGATGCAAGAAAATTGAGTAAAATTGGTCATGGGAAAGAAGAGTGGATGAGAAATAAATTCAATATATCCTCATTTTGATTCTCTTTAATACAAGAAAGGCAAAAGGAAATTCTGTCAGTCTTCAAGATTTGATTATGGCACCTAAAAACAATAAAATAGTGTTCTAGTACTCCTTGTGGTCTTTCTCTGATGTGGCATACTTCAAAGAACTGAGAAGCCTTATGCAAAAATTGGTCAAAAGATATCTGAATCAGCCACCTTTGCACATGAACTGTTGAATTGAGGTCAGGGTTTTCAGTCCAAGGAAACCTACTTAAAGGTCTTTCAGCCTAGCAGGACCAATAACAAACTAGTCATAAGATGTAACTTTTAATGAAACATCAGTGGTGATATTCAGCTGGTTCGCACCAGTTATGCGAACCGGTAGCAAGGATTTGGCCTGGGTTGCTGAACCGGTAGTAACTTCTGGCTGGCCATGCCCCCAACTCGGTCGCCTGGTCGCTGCTCACTCCCTTGCCCTGTCCGCCTAATGCTTGCTCACCCCGCATGCCTTACGCTCACCCCGCCCAGTCACTCCTCACCTCCTATGTGGCACACTGAGTCCTTGTGGCTTGCCTTTAACCTGCCTTCCCACAGGGTGCCTGCACCCCAACTGAGCAGCCCTGATCTGAGTGCTAACAGGTAAGCCTGAGAGTCATGCTAGCCCCCGTTCCTGGGACCTTGCCGGGCCTCTCTCACTATTCCCGGGCTTGGCTGGCTCACTAAGCTGCCATGTGGTGCTCTCCCAGGTCTCCATACCATGCAGTGGCCGCAGTGCAATGAGCAGTGGCAGAGGTACAAGAAGCCTGCTCGGGCGGGGAGGAAGAAAAGCCCTGGCCTGCCTGTTCTGGCTGGGTTCCAGCACACTGGCCAGCTCGGACATGGGGCAGTTGACCGCTCCACCAGCAAACGCTGCCCTGCCCACTGCTCCTGCCACCACTGGAGGTGAGGGGGTCACAGTGGTTCACATGTACAGCCATGCCTCCCCAAAAGAGCAGCGGCGGCAGGCACAGGGCGAGAGACAGTAGTGAGAACTGCTGCCTCCCTTTTGCCCCGGTGGCGGCAGGAGCAGTGGGCAGGGCAGCGTTTGGTGGCGGGGCAGTCAACTGCCCCATGTCTAAGCTGGCCGGTGCGCCGGAACCTGGAAGAGCAAGGGGAGCAGAGCTGCCAGCCAGAATGGGCAGTCCAGGGCTTTCCTTCCTCCCCACCCGAGCAGGCTTCTTGCACCTCCGCCACCACTTACTGATCCGCAGCTGCCACATGGTAGGGAGAGCTGGGAGAGTTGGCAGGACCAGTCAGTCAGGCGAGGCCATCCAGACCATCCCCCAGTGCCCGGAGGCTGCGAGGGTCCAGATGGAGATGAAGCCACTCCCCATCGCTTGGAAGAACAGGAACAGGACAGGAACAGGAGACTTGTGGGAACCTGCCCCCCTCCAAGGGTCCCTTCCCACCTCCCAAGTCAGAGGGGGTGGGTGCTCCTGGTCCTCTCCTTCCAATACCACCATCCGGGCAGATGAAGCTGCTGCCCCTTTTCCAGAGCAGAAAGGCTTCTCTGAGGGATTCAGCAGCCTCCCCGACCTCCCTCCAGGATTTGGAGACTGGGCTCTGATGGGGGCCTTTGCTGTTCGATGGCATTATGAAAAGAACACTGATTTTTCTAGACGTTCATTGTGGGGAATTGAGAAATTCGGGGGGGGGCAGTTGATTGGCGGGGCAGAGCGCGAGGTTGAAGGGGCAATGCGGGCAAAGGCTTTGTGCTCCGGTTCCTCCCCAATGAGCAATGAAGGTGTGGAGCAGCGCAGGGCAAGGACTTAAAGGGGGGCAAAGGAGGCAGCAGTTTGTTGCTGGTTGTGGCTGGTGCAGCTTGGTCTGGCTGCCCCAGGTGCGAAGGAGTGGGGCCGGGAGAGGCATGCGCCACAGCTGTCTATTGGGGCAAGGCAAGGGGCAAGCAGGGAGGTGCAGCTGCCGGATGAGCGTTGGGGGCCTGGGAAGCTGCAAGGGGAGCATGGTGGATGTAGTGTTTGTTGCTAAGGGCAGAGTGTTTTGGGTGTGAGTGTGGGCGGCAGAGTGAGCAGCGGTGCCCCAAAAGGGAAGGCGGGAACTTCTGGGGCTGCTTCCCATAGCCCCGCCGTCTGCTGTCCACTGCCGCCGCCCACTGTAGCACCTCTGTGAGCTTTCTTCATTCTCCTACAGCCCATTGCTCTGGAGCTCACCGGATCAGTTCGTTCCAGACCAGATGTGTGTGTGTCATGAGAGAGAGAGTTTTTTTTTGTGTGTGTGTGTGTGTGTGAGAGAGTGAGAGAGAGAGAGAGAGATACAGACAGACAGACAGAGACAAGAAAGAAAGAAAAAGAAATAGGGAGAGAGTGTGTGGTGTGTGTGTGTGTATGTGTGTGTGAGAGAGAGACAAGAAAAGAAAGAGCAAAAAAGAAAGAGGAAGGGAGAGAAAGAAAGAAAAAGAAAGAGAAAGAAACAAAGAAAAAGAAATAGGAGGAAAGAGAAAGAAAAGAAAGAAAGAAAGAAAGAGGAAGGGAGAGAAACAGAGAGAAAGAGAAAGAAAGAAAAAGAAATAGGAAGAAAAAAAGAAAAATAGGAAGAGGAAGGGAGAGAAAGAGCAAAAAAAAATCTGTGCTATTTTCAATTGTTCCATTATTTATCATATATTAATATTTTACACTGTCCCTACACCTAGAGTGATTTTACTGCCTATCTTTTGCCCAGGTATTTTTCAGGGTTTACAATACATGCATTCAATGTCTATAGTCCAGAGCATAAATACATGTGTGTTTAACAGAGTTGAAAGGGACTTCGGAGGTCTTCTACTCCAACCCCCTGCTCAGGCAGGAAAACTGAGGATGCCAAACTCTGAGTTGAGGTCCTGGGAAAGGTGTCAGAATAACACTTAGAAAGGACCTTGCGGGGGGAATCCATATCATTTCAGAGAAATGGCTGTCCAGTCTTTTCTTTAAAACTTCCAGTGATTGAGCACCCAGAATTTCTGGAGACAAGCAGGTCCACTAGTTAGTTGTTCTCATTGTCAGGAAGTTTCTCCTTAGTTTTAGGTTGCTTCTCTGTTTGTTCAGTTTCCATCCATTTGTTCTTGTTTGCCTTCTGATGCTTTGGAAAATACATTGTTCCCCCTTTCTTTCTGGCAGCCCCTTAAAAGCCTGTTGCCTATCACACTCTTGGGCAAAGCATGTGAGCCATTTTCTCCTTTCAGTGGTCCATGAAAGTACATCTATAGTATGTAGATAATAAAGTCAAAAAAAGGTGAACAACATTTTTATAGAACTATAGATACATTGAGGCTGGGTGTGACAAGAAATGGCTGGGAGGGGAGGGGCCAGGCGAGGCACCTCTTGCTGTGAGTGACATTGAGTTGGCCACACCCACACAGTCACATGACCAAGCCACACCCACCAAATAAGCCACACCCACAGAACTGGTAGTAAAAAATGTTTGAATCCCACCACTGTGAAACATGTTTCAAATCACAGTGCTAGTGGCTACGCATAGGACAGCTACATATAACTAAAGTTTCCCAGTTGGAACATAGAAAATTTCTGGTAAAATAGACTCCGCTTGGCTATAGTCAGAAAAACGTGTTCAGAAAACCTGCTATCATTTTTAACTCAGGTTTTTCCAGTGCAGCAGGATGCTGGAATTCCAGAGACAATTCTTGTTACATTCTTGGGACAAAATTCCACTGCATACTTTTTGGGACTGCGTATGAGAAAAGAATAAGGAGTGAAGGTGAGAAAGTGAGCAAGATAAATAAAGCTTTGAAGTCCTGGCTTCTCCCCCCTCCCCAAGGGGTGGAATGAGAGATGAAATGGTTTGAATTTCATTGCTTAGTTTTATAATTTTGTTATAGTTTTTACGGTGTTTTTACTTTTGATTGGGAGCCATCCAGACTTGGTTATAAGAAGGAAGGAAGGAAGGAAGGAAGGAAGGAAGGAAGGAAGGAAGGAAGGAAGGAAGGAAGGAAGGAAGGAAAGGAAAGGAAGGAAGGAAGGAAGGAAAACTCCTAAAATGAATTTGTAACTCACTCTCAACCGGCTTTTAGCCCAGCAATTATCCAACTTTCTGTTCCTTTTAACGAGAAACAGGAACAAATCTTCCATATCCGGACTTTTGTGTGACACCAGTTAAGCTGAAAGCAACAGCCATCCATGCTGATTTCAGATGAGGTATGAACTGAAAAGTCCCTTCCCCAGCTGCTGTTGTCAGTAGCATGGATATCAGGGAGAACATCAGATCTTGCAATAATTAAAGCTAAGCATATTTGAACCTGGTATATGCTAAGATGGGAAACATCTTAGCGACTCTCTCTGAGTCACTTTGAGTTGTATTATGGAGTAGAAGTGGGACAAACAACAGGATTATTTCACCCTAAATCTGTGATCCTAAGTACACAGATAAACCTCCAAGTGACGACTGCAAGGAATATAAATCCTTCCATTCTCCACCATTCAGTCAGAACTGAAGAAGCTTCTTGGATGAGAAGTGCAATGTCTTCAAGGAAAAATAAAGTCCAGTTGCCTTTTGAAAAAGTACCTTTGGAACAACCATGACCTAGATGACTGATAATCTCCATAGACATATCACTCTAAAAATATTGCTTCTAAATCAGATCTGCTGCATATTTGCAAAACAGAGACCTGTCCTGAAACAGAAGATGCAGAGGTGTGTATCCTTTGTTAGATTTGTATCCCTTTAGAACAGATCTGGGCATTTTATGGTCCCTGGGCCACATCTGGCACTTTGACTGTCATATGTGTGTGCCTATGCAGCTTTACTGCCTTATTGATTGGTACTCCACAACAGTCCCAATTTCTCATTTGATCCCTTGGGAAAATTAATATTCCCCTCTCCCTGCCTTAGAAGAACCATTTTTTTCTTCTTCCCTGATCCAACTCGCCCATCCTTCCCACTTTGGAGCTGAGTCCAAATGCCTCCCCCCAATTCAAGTGAACTTTGAAGACAAAATAAGCCTAAGCCTAGATGTTCTTGGCTTCATTGTTTGCTTCAGGCTCTTGGCTACAGCATCCTGGCACAATTCCCAAGTGTGATGAATTAGCTCTGATAGGTTTTTATGTATTTAATACAAGTCTGTGCTACTACCCCATTTGCTGTCCCTTGGTTCAAATATCTCAAAATACAACAAATAGCCTCCCTCTTTATCATCCTGGGCGCCCATCTCCTCTTTTCCACCACCAGCATGCCGGATGCTGAATGAATATTGTGGCTGTTTGCTAAGACGAGAGGCACAACACAGTTTTTTGAGGCTGTCCTTGGCATCTACTCACTTTCTGTGGAAAGCATGTTGGCATGGCAACACTCCCAGTTCATCTTTCACTTTAAAGTCTTCCAGGCAGACAGCACAAGTCTGCTGCGGAGAAAGAGGAGGAGGAGAGAATGGGCAAACATTACAAAGCAGGAATCAATAAAGGAGAATATCTGTAGCTCAGGGTTGAAAGGGAGGACTCCTTGGTGCTCTCTGAGCTTGGTAGAGTTTTTTTGCAGGTTTCATTGCCCAAACTAGGTAATATCATATGTACTAGTTATAATGTAGACTAACATTGAGGATGCTACTTAGTTTGGGTAATAAAATGTCTGCAAGAAAACCACCAAGCTCAGAAACTGAAGAGCCCCTGAAAGCAGGAATTACACATGCTTATCTGTTGTAGATTTCACAGCAAACTATGGCTGATTTTTGGGGGGGCAGATCAATACTTTTGGTGGGAAACAGAAGGAAAAGCTTAGAATGGGAGGGTTCAAGAGGCAAAGTCTGATGAGTCATTTGCTTCTAATCAGGATTTATTGGATGCAAAATTACTTAGCTCATGGTTCAAGTTTCCTTGGATATCAAGGCAGATCAGCATGTATCTGGTTTTATTCAATAGCATCGGTCTACACATGAGTCTTCCACAATCCAGGAAGTATATTTGCAGTCTATAAAACCTTCTGAGAATGTGGGGTTGTATAGATCTGAGAGAACATCTGTTATAGCCTAAATAGTTCTAGGGAATTGTTGTGTATCATATTTTATTATGGGTCTATCAGCATTACTGGGCATGGCTAGTCTAGTGAAGAGAAGGACCAGGGGAGACATGATACTATTTGAGGTGCTGCCACAGAGAGGAATGGATCAAGCTATTTTGCAAAGCATCTGAAGGCCTGATAAGGAATAATGGATGGAAACTGTTAAAGGAGAGATTCAACCTAGAAATAAGGAGAAATTTTCTGACAGTGAGAACACTCAAACAATGGAACAGCTTGCCTTCAGAAGTTATGAGAGCTTCATCACTTGAGACTTTCAAGAAGACATTGGACTACCATTTGCCAGAATGCCAGGGTCTCCTGCTTGGGCTTGGATTGGATTAGAAGAACTACAAAGTCCCTTTCAACTCTGATAATCTGTAATCTGGATTTCCGGCCAGCTGTCAGGGAGAAGGGACGTGTGGGCAGATGACTGCGAAACACAGACCTTTATCCCTGTCCTGCAGGAGGCTTGAAGAGCTTCCAAAGGAGAGGGGTCCCTGAAGAGAAGCCACGGGCGGTGGTTCGCGGTGGAATTGGGGTTAACCAGAGGCGAGTGGACGACGGAGCGGGCGACCAGCAATGGCCACCCATGAACGCTGACAGCTGGCAACATAAGCGGTGAACTAGCCGAACAAAAGTACAGTTAAACGAGCCAAAAGCAACAAGCGACAAGCGACTAGAAATCAATTTTTTAAAAAAAAGAGACGCAATAATAAGAATTTAGAACACTTTCGTAAAAGGAATTGCTCTGACTAAGGAGGGTGATAGAGTGGCGAGACACATGGAGAGCAGAAAGATCGGAAGAGCATTGTAAAACCAAACGACAAAAGGAGGAGAAAGATTAAATAACTGTTTGCTGTCTAGTGAGGTTCTGTGACTGGATTCTGGGGAGAATAGAGTTCGTTCCCTTTCGGGATCCAATACTAGCAGTGGAGTCTGTTTAAGGCGGACACTGCGAAGTCAAAGACGATCTGGGTCTCGGGAAATAGAGAGCGGACGGGTGAAAGTATTGCCTTTATTGGTGAACTGAAGGGGAGATTGCTTTTTACTTTCCGAATCCGGACTAGTGCTGGAGACTGCGGAGAGACCTAAAAAGAAAAAGGGGCTTCCTGAAGGGAACAGATTTTGTCCGGTGGGTGACACAGCGAATTCAAAGGAAACTGAGAGATACGGCATTGAGAAAGAGAGACATCTATTGATGAAGGAGAGAAATGGAAAGTGATTTGATGGAAGCTACAAAATAACATTTTGCAACAAAGTTAAAAAGAAGAGACTAGTGACTTATTTTTCTCCTTTTCTTCTTTTTGGTAATCCCTTCCCCTTTTCCTTTCCTCTTTTTCTTTCCTTTTTAAAAATCTAGGAATAGACGTTAACCAATTAAGGAAACAACCATTGAGTGACTTAATAGATTGAATTAATTTTTGCAAGTGTATAGTGTATAGAAGTGTATAGAACTACTGAACTAATGAAATTGTCTATTTAATAGATGTATAACTTTGACTAGTTAAGATAATATATTTTCTAATATTAATTAATGATAACTGGTGAAATATTGAGGAGAAGAAGGACCTAGAGAGGGGGAAGAGTAAGTGGAAGTGGTGGATCAAAAATAATATTGTGATAAATTTTTTTAACATGACAAGCACTTCAAACGTTTCTAAGATTGGCACTGCCAGGAAAATACCCACCCAAACAGTGACTACAACAGCTACGGCGAGCCCTTCCACGCAGAGGGCAATAGATGAAATGCTTCCCAAAGAACACTCAAATTCCACAAAAGATTTACAAGGTTTATTGTTAAACATGCAAGAAATGATGGTTAAAAATCATGAAGACATGAAAAATGAGATAGGGACAGTAAGATCAGAATTAAAAGAAAAAATACAAAAGATAGATGAAAAGTTCGAAGCTTTTCAACAGGAGGTGAGAAAAAACCAAGAAAAGATAGTAGAAACTGAGACAAAGATGAATAAAGAGGAAAAAAGGGTAGATGATTTAACTGATAAATTAGAAAAAATGAATAAGGAATTAGAGACGGCAATAATATTTCTAGAGTCAGAAAAGGCAGCCCACTACTTAAGATTACAGAATGTGAAAGAGGAAAAAGGAGAAAATGTATGGGAGGTGATCGCTGACATATTGGCTAAATTATTAGAGATGGATAAGGAAGAGGTATTGAAAGAGATAGATGAACTTTACAGAGTCCAAACAAATTATGCAAGGAGGTTTAACCTCCCAAGAGATGCATATTAAACTAGGGAAAAAGGGTAGATGATTTAACTGATAAATTAGAAAAATGAATAAGGAATTAGAGACGGCAATAATATTTCTAGAGTCAGAAAAGGCAGCCCACTACTTAAGATTACAGAATGTGAAAGAGGAAAAAGGAGAAAATGTATGGGAGGTGATCGCTGACATATTGGCTAAATTATTAGAGATGGATAAGGAAGAGGTATTGAAAGAGATAGATGAACTTTACAGAGTCCAAACAAATTATGCAAGGAGGTTTAACCTCCCAAGAGAGGTGCATATTAAACTAGTCAAAAAATCCCTTAGAGATGAAATCTTATATAAAATAAGAGATGAACCACTTGAATATGCTAATAAGCAAATAACTGTCTTAAAACAAATCCCAAAGAGAGTCAGAGATTTAAGGAGACCATATCAATTTTTAACAACAAAATTGATAAAATATCATGATAATCTGTAATCTAATCTAGCCTTCCCAGTTTAATGTCTTCTAGATTTATGAGTTTTGCATATCTACAACTTCCAACTAGCTTGGTTGTGTTGGTTGGGTATTCTGGACATGGCAGTTCCAACATTGATCAGTTGGAGAAGACTAGTAGATTCCAGCATACAACAGTTCTTGAACGTTTCTGGAAAAGATTTTACCTACCATTTACCATCTCAAAGGTAGATTAAGGCATACAAACCTAAAGTAATTTGCAGTAGATTGTCGAAGATTTCTGATTTCAACAATAGTGGTAATAATATGATTCTCTAACCTCTCTTCTAAATTATGATGCTTTTATGGGTCATCGGAAGATATTTTTGTTTGGAAAGACAATAAGAGGCATTCAGTTTCAGAGTTCAGAATCCTTTAAGGCTGTGTTTACCTAAACTTTTTAGGTGAAGAAGACATAGCTCTATTTGTACAACATTTAAGCCTGATTAGTGTTAACCTTGATTATGATTTTTGCAACGCAGTGTATTCTATTAGAATGTATTGGGAAAAACTGGAAAATATGTTAATTTGATAACCGGATTAAACAGGCTGTTCAGATAACACCTATGTTTCTTGCAACAGACTCAGAGAGATATCTGGTAAAGGAATAACACATATTCCCTGGATATAATCTGCCTAACCCGGAGCTTTCTGATCTTTTAAGCTAGAGATGCTAAAGTGTGACCTTTTGTCAATTCTCCACTCAACTATATATAATTCTCCACTCAACCATGTTGTCATATTGGGTTTCTTCCTTTTTTTGTTTTCTGCATGGATTTTGGTTTGTTAACTGATCACTAAATGGAATGATAGAATTGTACAATTGGAAGCAATTTTGAAGGTCTCCTAGTCCAACTCTCTGTCCAGATCAGGAATTTTCAGACTATCCCAACAATTGTCCAACTATTGTTTCAAATTCAGAGTGATGGAATATCCATGACTCCAGATGCTGGACCTACCGCTGCTTAACAGTTGTCAGTCAGGGAAGTCCTCCTTATATGGATCTCACTGCATAGATAGTCTTCAAGTTTTTACATAATGGAACCTGCATGTTATGGTTGTAAATCATAACAGTCATAAAATGTTACTACCATTTTATTATGTTTTTTGTGGTATTCGTTAAGCAAATGGGGTAGTTGTAAGCATGAATTCCATGGTCATTAAATAAAGCCATTGTTTGCTATGGTGCATTCCCTGCTCCCCCGAAAAAACAAACAAGCTGGAAGTGTATGCTAGTTTGCAGCACAAGTGTTGTAAAATGCTTTTCATTTCACCCTACATATTACAAACAGCCATAAATGTGGCTGTGATGAGCCAGGTACCATCTGTTTTGTACTTGCACACTTCATTTTTTCCTATTTAAGTGAGGCACCATACATTTATCATCATTGAACTAAATTTTGCTGGAAAGAACTCAAAAGTAAACTTTACTGAAATCTTTTTGGAGATGTTTTGTTTTATGAGATGTTAACAATCACCCCCAACTTTGGCAGGGGTGGGACTCTACTGGTTCACACCGGTTCAGTAGAACCAGTTGTTAACGTTCCCGGTAGTTCAGAGAACCGATAAAACGGGCCCCTCGCTGGCCTCGCCCCTCTCCGCCTGCTCCCCCACTCCCGGAACAGTTTTTCATTATTGCACATGCGTGACATTTGCATGCATGTGCGACAATCACTCGCGCATTCTCCCCGCCTGCCCCTCCGTTTCTGGCCCAGTCATTCATTATTGCGCATGCGTGACATTGTGCACATGCGCAACAATTGGGGATAGCATTCTCCCCTGCTGCCAGCCTCGCTCTGCCCACTCCTCAGTTCCCGGCCCAGTCAGCCATTATTGCGAATGTGCAACATTGTGCGCATGCGCGACAATAGCTGACTGCATTCTCCCTTGCCTGACCCGTTCCACCCCGCCCAGTCACTAGTAGTACTTATAGCACATGTGTGCTACGCTTCCTACATTTTCCTGCCTGGAGCCATCGCTACCAGCACCAGCAGCAGAACCAGCCATCCAGCCAGCCATCGCTGCCTGCCTTCTGCCGCCTTGCTTGATCTGGGTGAGTGAGGGCAAGCCACCACTGCCGCTAGCCACCTTCACCCGCCTGGACTGCTTTGCCCAGTCTGCCTCTCAGGCCTGCCTTGCCCAGACTGCCTGCTTCACCCGGACTGCCTCCCCCGACCGCCGTTACCAAAGACGCAGATCAGTGAGTGAGCTACAACCAAAACCTGGTCGCCTACCTGATGCCACCAGCCCCAGTTGAGTCCCGACAATGACTCCTGGACTGCAGCCGCCCTCACCAACGCTGCCTGCCTTGCCCACTGCCATCTTCCCTCACCCACGGCCCTCCATTGTTGCTGTCTTGCCTTCCACCACCGATCAGTGAGTGAGGAGGCAAAGGCAGCAAGCCCTGCCGGTCGTCTACCTCCTCCTGCTGCCACCAGCCCCAGTCGAGTGCTGACTCCCAGGCCGCCCAGCCGCCCTTGCTACCTGCCTCGCCTAGCCGGTAGCCGTCATCTTTGGCCTGCTGCCATCTTTGCTCAGCTGGCGCCATCTTCTCCCACCCATGGCCCACTGCACCATTGTTGCTGCCTTGCCTTGCACTACCAATTGGTGAGCGAGGAGGCAAAGGCAGGAAGACCTGCTGGTCACCTATCTTCTTCTGCTGCCGCCAGCCCCAGTCAAATGCTGACTCCCAGGCCAGCCGCCCAGCTGTCCTTGCCGCAGCAAGCTCCAAGAAGACTGAGGAGGACCCTGGCGTAGCTGGCTAGCCAAGTTGCCTGCCTAATTTTTGGTAAGTTGCTTTTTTAATTTCTTTATGTATTTATTTTTTTAGTATCTATTTTGGTTTTTATTAATCATAAAAACAAAACAGATACTAAAAAAATAAATATACATAAATCAAAATTATTTTACTATTATTGTTAGATGTTAATACTTCTGTTTCTTTCTCCTTTGCTTTTTGCTATTAGGAAAAAGCAAAGCAGAAACATAAGTGTCAATATGTAACAACAGTTGTGTAACAAAAACATTTTCATTTATGTATGTATTCAGGTATTCAGCATCTCTACTGTTTTTATGATTTATAAAAACAAAACCTATACTAAAAATATTATTAAAATTATTTAAATAATTATTGATCACCAAACCATGCCCAGATGGACACGCGATCACCAAGCCATGCCCGGCCAGTCACGTGATCACCAAGCCATGCCTGGCTGGTCACATGACCACCAAGCCATGCCCACCCAGTCACATGACCACCAAGCCACACCCATAAATTAGGCCATGCCCACAGAACCAGTTGTTAAGAAATTTGCATCCCCACCCCTGAACTTTGGGTTATCTACAGATTTTCTAAACATCCCTTCTCTCTCCTAATCACATTTATAAAAATATGGTACAGACAGGACAGAATCCTGAGCTAACCCACAACAAAACTCTCTCCTGCAGACATATATTTGCATAACCACTCCTATATATGTTCAAACTATAAATACATGAAATGATGACTTGCTTTCATTTTTGCAGAGAAATCAACTCTTTTGACTCATCTGTGGGTTTACTCACCCCATGTAAATTTAGTTTTTTGGCATCAGCTTTCAAAACCACCTGGAAGGAAGGAAGCAGATTAGTATCAGAATGCTGGTGCTGAATGACCAAAGCAGCCAATCCCATTGAACATTGCAAAGACAAACAACAGCAGTTGCTAAACATCAACAATATTGGTTAATTCAGAAACTATAGCACAACCCCGGACAGACTTTCTGAGTTGGGGAGATCTGGCCCAGACTATACAATTCTTTATATTTGCATTATTTACATTAGCAGAGTTTCTCACTTCTCAAGCCTTCCTGTTCTCCTTGAGCATAGCGCATGATTTTGATCTTTTCCTCACGTTAGCGGCGTCGCCCCCGCAGGCACGTCAGGAAACATCAAACGCAGTGGCAGCGGCACGGCTTTGCTCTACTTTCCCAACGTGCCACCGCTGCCTGCCCCAGGCTTCTTCAACCCTGCCCTGTACCGCCTCCAGGAAGGAGGGAACAGCACCGCCCTCTACGATGTGAGTGCCCCGGGGGGCGGGGGCAGCTTAGGAGGATGATCCCTGGCAGGAGGGGCAGCCTGAGAACTTGCTGTCAGGCACGGCAACTACAAAGAGGGGTGGGCTTGGCTGAATGGGATCCTGGATATTGGGCATGTGGTCAAAGCCCCCCTTCCTCTGCCTTCCTACCTGTCTGTCTTTCTGTCTACCTACCTACCTACCTACCTAACCTACCTACCTACCTCCCAATATATCTATCTACCAATATATCTATTTATCCATCCATCCATCCATCCATCCATCTGTCTGTCTTTCTGTCCATCTACCTACCTACCTACCCATCCATCCATCTATCTGCCTACCTACCTACCTACCTACCTACCTACCTTTCCATCCATCCATCCATCCATCCATCCATCCATCCATCCATCCATCCATCCAAAAGGTCTGTCTGTCTGTCTGTCTGTCTGTCTGTCTGTCTGTCTATCCATCCATCCATCCATCAATCCATCTATCTATGTATCAATCTACCTACCTATCTATCCATCTATCCATTCATCCATCTATCTTCCTATCTACCTACCAACCTATCTATCCATCCATCCATCCAAAAGGTCTGTCTGTCTGTCTGTCTTCCTACCTGCTTGCCTGCCTGCCTACCTACCTACCTATCCATACATTCATCCAAAAGGTCGGTCTGCCTGCCTGCCTGCCTACCTACCTACCTACCTATCAATATATCCATCTATCTACCTACCTATCTGTCTCTCTCTGTCTCTGTCTCTCTATCCATCCATCCATGTTTGAGGCACTGGTTCTGCAGGCACATTGGGAAAGAGCAAAGTCAAGGAGGGAGAGGGAGGGAGGGGGGGAGAGGGAGAGAGAGAGAGAGAGAGAGAGAGAGAGAGAGAGAGAGAGAGACCTAATGCATCAGATTGAAATGAGGTCAAGTTTAGACTGAGGCCCTTTTCCACATTGAAACATCTTTGGCTTCTATTAAAGGTTTTGTGGACAAAACATGGTCAAGACTATCAGGAAGTTCTCACATTTTGTTAAGGCTTTAAACAGGATCCATTGGACCAGACCTTCACCCTAAAAAGTTACTTTTCCCCAATGTATTACAGTGCCAATTCTGAAGAAGGCAAAAGCAAAATGTACTGGTAAATTACAAGGAGAACACACACACACACTCCCTTCTAACCCTACTGAAGCAGGTGATCGGACTAGAACAGATATCTCATTATCTTTCTCCTCCCTCTCTCCCTCCTTTATTTCTTTTTCTTTCTGTCCCTTCCTTCTATCCCCTCCTTTCTTTGTCCCTTTTTCTTTCTTTCCCTTTTCTCTTTCTTTTCTTCCTTCTCTTTTTCTCTCTTTTCTCTCTCTTTCCCTCTCTCAGGCTCACCCCATTGACTTGATGCACTGCTCCGCTCGGACTTGCTTGGGCAAGTCCCTCCGGTGCAGCGGGCTCAATGGGGTGGATCTGTGGGGCCGGCACCTAGAATGCGGCAGTGGCGGCATGTTTGAAAAGTAGAGCAAATCCAGAGGTCGGTAATTTTTGCTGCAAAGAATCACAAAAGCTTCTGGGCTGTGCACAAGAAGGGACACACATGTCAATGCAATTCAGCAACATAAAATAAAGAAATACAAATAAAACAAATCAACAAGAATCGGCAAAGCATCTCTGATTAGATTCTATTCACTACTAGAATCTAATCAGAGATGCTTTGCCGATTCTAGTCCAATGACCTGCTCCAGCAGGGTTAGAAGGGAGTGTGTGTCTATGTGTGTGCATGGCTATCAAAACTCCAAAAACAGGTCAAGCAGCTCTGGGGAGGCCAGTCATAAATTAGAACACTTGCTAAACAACCAGCCATTAAGTGAGGACCACTTGCATTTGGTTTGCCAGTCACCTGGCCATGCCCACCCAGTCATATGACCACCAAACAACACCTACCCGGTCATGTGACCAGCAAGCCACGCCCACCCAGCCACGTGACCACCAAGCCACGCCCACCCAGTCACGTGACCAGCAAGCCATGCCCACCCACCCAGTCACCTGACCAGCAAGCCACACCTTCAAATTAGGCCATGACCACAGAAATTTGAATCCCACCACTGGGTGGGGGGCACCGAGGATGAGTTTGCAGCACCAAGGGGGCGGTGGACTGAAAAAGTTTGGGAACCACTGGATTAGAGGGCAACTGAATAGCAGGTTTTAGTGCTTCAGATTAATATATTAGCACTAAATGCAGAGTTACAATCAGGAGCTCTTAGAAACTTGTTTTATTCAAGTAGAGTTTCTTGGTTTATTCCACCAGAGTTCATGTGCTTTGATGTGTCTTGCAAGGGCCTGGGCAGGATACTTCTGTATAGATGCAACCCCATAACATCAGGCCGGCATAGATGGCTTTGTGCTGATGGCAACTCAAGAGCAGCCAGGAATGCTTTACGAGTTGACATAAAGCTGGCATGATCTAGACTAGGGCGAAGCCTAGGTGGGCATGTTTCAGAAAGCCATAGGATGAGAATGAATTCATCTATGCCAGCCTAAATTCTAGTCCTGCCTCAGGTGTGAAAGTCAGCTGTGTGACTTTGGGTCCATCATCAGGTGACTGAGTTTTAGTTCTGCCTTAGGGAAGAAAGCCAGTTGGGTGAATTTGGGCCACTCTCTTTCAGCCCAACTTACCTCACAGGTTTATTGTGAGGAAAATAGAAGAAGGGAGGAATATTGTGGGTGTCTGCCACCTTGAGTTATTTATAAAAATAATAAAGACAGAATATAAATAAACAAGCAAATAAATAAATCCTAGATACCAGCTCCCTCAGGAAGATCAGAATATCCAGATATTTTTAAAGATAAATTTGCAGTGGTTTTTGCATCTCAATTTAGGCTCCTTCTTTCACCTGTTTGTAAACAAAGCCTTTCTCTTGAAAGGGAAAAAGAGAAAATGACTCAAATTGCTTATTTACCTCTTTGTATCCAAATCTTTCACTTTGTGCTTGATGCCGAAGTTTGCTGCAGAAAAAAAAGGAATATTTCTAGTGATCATCAATGAACATCTCCAATTCGCCTGATTTATGAGGGCAGTTCTTGTTTTTTGAACTCAGGATTACAAAACCTTTTGTTGTAGTCGTCATGCTGCTAAAGATGGAAACAAGAGTTTCTTTGGAACTTGCCACATTTACATTGTGGTTTTTTTTTGCCTTTGAAAACTTTGCTTTATATGCCAGGAGATACCAGCATGTTTAGCTAGCCTTAAGTTTTTCTAATCCTGGCAAGAAGTTTTTGTTCCATTAACTGACAATTTTGCCATTTGTCATGGAAAAACACTAAAATATATATCCAGTCCCACCCTGCCTTCAATAGCCATCGTCCTCTGGTGTCAAATATTACTGAATGGATTATAGTTTTCCTATAATGACAACATTACGATCCATTGTGACTTTAAACATCCGATTAAACATTTGTGTATTTTTTTTAAAAAGGAAACTGTGTTGATCAGTTTAGTAATAGTACACACTCAGCATGGGAAAGACTGTCCTTGATTTATTTTGAGTTTTATTATTTTTATTCCACAGGCATTTTACCTTATTTAATGCTCAGAGTAATTCCTCACTAATAAAATCAAGTTTATAGGCAAATTATACAGGAATCATCATAATGTATCTTATAAAAAATGCTGGAGAAAATGTTTTCAGACTACAATATTGCAAAGATAATGGCTAAATATACACTAGAAAGTGAAAGTTGTTGGATTCTTTCCTTCAAGGATAGATAGAAGCCTCTAACTTGGGGAATGGGGGAAAACTAGATATTAGATTCTCACTCAAACTTCTTGGATAATTTCTGGAGCAGATTCTGAGTCACAAAACAAATTCAAAAGCATAAGTCACGTTAAGCAAAGGGATTTATAGATCACAAGAGTTTATAGTACAGATAGTCCTTGACTTACAACCATTCGTTTAGTGACCCTTTGCAGTTTCAATGGCACTCAGAGAAGTGACTTATGACCATTTTTCACACTTACAACCATTGCAGCATCCCTGTGGTCATGTGATCAAAATTCAGATGTTTGACAATTGGCATGTATTTATGAGGGTTGCAGTGTTCCAGCGTCATATGATCCCCTTTTGCGACCTTCTGACAAGTGAAGTCAACGGGGAAGCCAGATTCGTTTAACAACTGTGATACTAACCTAACCACTTAACAACTGTGGCAAGAAAGGTAGTAAAAGTCACTTAACAAATGTCTTGTTTAATAACCAGAAATTTTGGGTACAATTGTAGTCATAAGCCAAGGGCTACCCCGATATTATAAATTGTTAAGGTAAAATGCCAAACTGCTTTATTCATATCAGAAAAAATGTTCGTTGTTGTTCCTAATATTAAGCATACAAGTTCCATGATGCATCACTGCATATTCCCCTCCCACTAAGTATAAAAGGGTACTGATTTCTGATTTTGCTCTCTCTCCTCCCTCTCCTGAAAGAATGATGTACCTAAGAGAAAACATAGACATGATGTGAGTTTATATTTCTACAATAAAAGGATTATTCTGATCATAAATATTTTTGAAGATTAATTTTGGCTAGATCCATTAAAAGTTATCAACAATTGGTAGCAGAGATCGGTTGCCAAATTAACTTGAACAAAACATGTCAGGATCAGAAAAATCCAGAATTAATACGAGAGCCTTCACCAGACAGATGGCAGCTCAATTGACACCAATGGGAGCAATAATAGGAACTGCCTTGGATGAAGAAAGTAAAACTCCTACAGCTGAAAGAAATGAAACCCAGGAGAAAGACAAAATAACTGACAAAAATGAAGATTTAAAATCAACCCTACTCAGAGTCATTGAAATGTCAACAGGCAGCAAGGACCTGATCACAGAATTAAGAGCACTTTTTCAAAATATAGACAACCCTCAAAATGAAGAAAGGCAAACAGAGAAAGAAAATAAAACAGCAAGCGCTGAACCGGTAAGTCCTTTACAATCTTGTTTAAACTTACTGGAGGCGGGAAAACATGCTGAGACGCCATTTTCAGACCTAAACAGCCCAGAGCCACAGCCAATAGAAACGGCCGACCAGCAGCCAATCACTGCAGGAATTTTAAAATGGAAGGCGGGAAAAAGGAAAAGGATAACCCTGAAAAGAATGAGGAAGGGGAGAAACAGGCAGAATGATCATGAAACTAACGAACTATTTTGTGAGGGTGGCTGGTCAGTTCTTCATTTGACAAGACCAATAACACCAGATAACAGAGAACCAAAGACTAACACCCAAAATAAATGTGTCAACAAGAAACCTCCCTCAGAACAGGAAATCTCAAGAGCGATTGAAACACTCACAGAAGCATTTGGGGCTGCATTCACACCCCGACTCCAAAACAATCACAGACAATGAGCACCGAACTCCCAGCAACCACAGGCAGTCTCCCAGCACCTTCAGTCAACATTCCAAAGGCTCCAGAAGCAGCTGCAATGTTCCCAGAAGCCGATCTCCAAGCAATTAAGCACTTCTCGCTCCCGACAGCTTCCCTGACTTCCGCAGCGGTCCTAGTGCCTCCAGATTACTTGCTAGCCCCACAAATAGCACTGCTTCAGGATGCTACAGCCCCCAGTCAGGAATTAAGAATGAAACCACAGCTCCAATGCAATTTTTAACCCTTCACCTCCTGCAGCAGCTCTTCAGGGAACATCCTCCACAGGAAACCAACATAAAATGAACATGGCACAAATTCAAAACACCATGCATATGCAGTCAGCACCAGTCATCTTGAAAGAAAAAGGACAGTAAGTTTTTCGAACTTAACAGCGTGCATACCAATGTCCTTCTGCCAGTATGCACATATTCCAGAGCACCAACAACAGCAATTTCTGAATATCACCCCTGTCCAGCACAACATCTTACCTAATGGTTTCCCAAGCTATGTGCCACAGGTAATAATCTAATGGACTGGGCAGCAATTTCAGATTGCACTAATGAAGGAAAATGCCCTTTTCCTCATACTGAATCCACCCCAAAACCATGGTCTATACAGGTGGATTGTATTCACCATCGGGCATTTTGCTTAATGCTGAGTTCCCTCGAACCAGCCATATACCACATCATACCCAATGGGTCCACCATCTCTGAAATTTGGGAAAAGATATGTAACCTGTTTTATAGCAAAAATAGGAGTACCACTAGCAGAATATCTAGAGAGTTTCATTCTGCTAGACTAAGACCAGGAGTGAGCATGAGCGAACATCTGCTCAACTTAAACGCCATGAGATCTGATCTGTTACAAAGGGGTGAGACAGTCACAGAGGGAAGTTTTATTAGTATTATAATTAATTCCCTTGATTCTAACTGGGACTATTTTCTTAATCAATTGGATAATCTAAATTATGACAACATTTCACTCGAAACATTATCAGGAAGACTGGTGGCTGAGGATAATCTCAGAAAAGATCGAGCTTTACTTCACAAGGAACCCAGGGTTATGAAAAGAGTTAACTTTGTGGAACAGGTAAATATGTTACCAGGGTGTTATATATGCGGTTCGAAAGACCACTTTAAGAGGAATTGTCCTAAGACCTTTAAAGGCAGAGGACCCTTTGAGTATCCCCAGCCCTATTATACAAGTTATCAGAGAGAAAGGTCCGACTATGGACAAAGATATCAAGATAGACATCCCAGTAGCCAAAGACATGATGTAAACCTGAGACGTAGAAAATCACCAAGCCCAATAAGGAGTAGGAGATCTAGTCGGGAGAACAATGGGACTGACACTGAATCCGTGAATGGGGTCAGAGAAGTAGAACCAAATCTTGGTGCAAACTTAAGGGAACAATTTTGGTTAATCGACTCCGGGGCAACAACACACACATCTTGCAATAGAGAGCTGTTCACCTCTTTAGACGAGGTGTCGTTTAAAATTAAAGTTGCCAACCAAAAATTTGTGCAGGTGGTTGGGAAGGGGATGTCCACATCCCAGGTCTTGGGAGAATCAAGGAAGTCCTTTTCATACCTGAAATACCATATAACGTCCTAGCTATAATTAAATTAATCAAAGGTACCAAAATCGAGGTGTTATTTAATAATGGCACCATCCAACTTACCAATGATGGCAAGGAGGTAGGGATGTTATAGTGACCAGTGGTTTAGCTTATTTTATACCCACCATGAATACCACCGCACAAGTTATAGCCAATTTTTCAAATGATGGTGTTAAGAATGGGAAGGAAGAAGGAGAAAAGGATGATAATGCTGACAGTGATACTAGTGATGAGGAAATAGAAGGGGAAAGTGATAATGATGTTAACGATGTAAGTGTTGAAAATGTTGTAACCAAAACGAATGACTCAAAACATATTTCAATTGGTAAACCTTTACATAATAATTGTGCACATATCTTGCATAGGAAGCTAGCACATATTGGTTTTCCTGTTGTTAAAAAAATGTTGCATTGTTCTGAGGGACTCAAAGTAAACAATTGTGAAAATTATTTGGAGTGTTCCATTTGTAAGAGTTCAAAGTCAAAAGAAAAACCCCGACCAAAGAAATCAGAAAGGAGCACCACACACATTTTCAGCTGATACACATGGATCTAGTAGGCCCCTTGAAGCCTTCTATTGGCCACAAAAAATATTTCCTCACAATTGTTGACAACCATAGTAGATATGGTTTTGTATACACACTCAAACACAAGGGGGAAACATTCACCAAATTTAAAGAATTCTATAAGAGGGTAGAAATCCAACATAAAATCAAACAGATCATGACAGACCGTGGTTCTGAATTTCTTTCCAAAGAATTCAGTGACTGGATTAATAAACACGGTTTAATACATTTTACAACTTCTTAATTTTCTGCCTTTCAAAATGGTGTGGCGGAACGCAGGAATGGAGTATTATAAACTATGGTTAGATGCATATTAGAAGATGCCGGATTAAACTTTTCATATTGGGGAGAAGCCGTCTTATATTCAAACTATACTCTTAATAGAATATGGTCAAGTGTGATACAGAAAACCCCATATGAAATAATGTATGGTCAGAAATCCAAATTAGCACATCTTCATGTTTTTGGGGTAACTGCCGATGTGCACATACCCAAGCAACTCAGACGAAAGGGAGATAAAGTATCAAAAAAACTCAAATTTGTTGGTTATGAACCCAAAACCAAAGCTTACAGATTCATGGATAGTAATCACAAGATAATCATATCGAGATCAGCAAATTTTCATGAAAACACAAACTGGAGTAAGATACATTCAAATGAAATCATAATTGGCAAAAACACATTCAAAACTGATCAGGAACAAACACAACTTCACACTCACACTACAAAAACAAAACCCAACAGAAATAGCATTAAGGTTAAGGCGTGGAAAGAAGGTCACCACATACTCAAAACCAAAGGTACAGATGAGTACAGCTCAGATGACTCATCAGAAAAAAATATTCCAACCGAAAACATACCCAGGAGATCACTAAGGATTAATAAGGGCAAAATTCCCAATACCTTAGGGGACTATGTGTTGTCCATTGATACCACCATCGTCACACCCAAAAATTATAATGACATACTCGCACTCCCACCAGATGAACAGTTAAAATGGAAAGAGGCCATGCGGAGGGAGATGGAAAGTATTAAAAAAACTAGAAGTATATACCCCCTCAAGAGTTCCAGAGAACAAAAAAATTATCGGTACCAGGTGGGTATACAAAATAAAACCCCTAGAGGATAACAAAAATCTATACAAAGCAAGACTGGTGGCACAAGGTTTCTCACAAAAATTTCCAGATGATTACATAGACACATATTCTCCTACTGTGAGGGCAGAGAGTGTTAAGACAGCCTTAGTCATTGCCTCAATTCTAAATGAACACGTGTATCAATTCGATGTACAAACAGCATACCTACACGCACCACTAGATAAGAAATTATACGTCAGAGCACCACCAGGAATTGACTGTAATGAAGGGAAAACCTGGCTGCTCCATAAAAGTCTCTATGGTCTGCGACAATCGGGTAAGAGATGGTACGATTGTCTTTCCAAAACTTTAAGGCTAATAGGTTTCACCGCCACATCAGCTGATAAATGTGTATTTATTAAAAGGGATCAAGGCATATGTGAAAAAGTACTTGTCTATGTCGATGATATATTGTACATATGTAAAAGTAAATTTAAATGTGACCAATTTGCCAAAAAACTTCAAAAACATTTTTCATTGAAATCTTTGGGAAAAATCGATAAATATTTAGGGGTTCAGATTACTGAATCACAAAATGGTTTCATACTGTCGCAAAAGGAAAAGATATTAGAATTACTGGAAAAATGCAATATGTCTGATGCCAAACCATCAGATACCCCCGTGCAGACTGACTTCCTAAAGAACATGTTTAATAATGATATTTAAGGACAATACAGTTTACCGATCTACAATTGGTTCGCTACTTTATATAGCCAATTGGACTAGACCTGACATAACATTATCAGTCAACTTACTCTCAAGACATGTAAATAACCCAAAAATGTGCCACTGGAATGCGATCAAAAGATTATTAAGATATCTGAAACACACTGCTGATGCAGTTTTGTCACTTAATCCAAATACGTCAAGCACCCCTAGACTTTCATGTTACGCAGATGCCGATTGGGCCGGAGATGTCAAAACACGAAAAAGTACTTCAGGGTATGTTATTTTTCTAAATGATAGTCCTATACATTGGTATACCGGAAAACAAAAACTTGTATCAACTTCAACTACAGAAGCCGAATTTGTTTGCTTATCAAAGGCCGCAAATAACTTAATTTGGTTCGACGATTTAGTGATGGATATTTGGAAAGAACCTTCATACCCCATAATCATTCAGGAGGATAACAAAGCAGCAATAGATATATCTAAAGCCGATGCTGTAGGCCACAGGTCAAGACACATCGACATTAAGTACAAACATGTGAGACAGTTGTCAGAAATTGGATTCATAAAAGCTGTACATTGTGAGACTAAGGAACAAACTGCAGATATTTTGACCAAGCCCCTTCCCTCAAAACAACATTCATACCTGACAAAGAAGCTATGTATAAATATATAAATAATGTATGATAATATCTATGTTAATGTTCCCCCAATGATAAACCAGTTTGACCTTAGAAGAGGAATTGTTAAGGTAAAATGCCAAACTGCTTTATTCATATAAGAAAAAAATGTTTGTTGTTGTTCCTAAAATTAAGCATACAAGTTCCATGATGCATCACTGCATATTCCCCTCCCGCTAAGTATAAAATGGTACTGATTTCTGATTTTGCTCTCTCTCCTCCCTCTCCTGAAAGAATGATGTACCTAAGAGAAAACATAGACATGATGTGAGTTTATATTTCTACAATAAAAGGATTATTCTGATCATAAATATTTTTGAAGATTAATTTTGGCTAGATCCATTAAAAGTTATCAACATAAATGCACTTGATCATGATTGCAAAATAGCAGCCTATTTACACCAGGCCTGTTCCTAGTTCCACGATATTTCTCCCTGTGGTTTGTGGGGGAAAGGCAAACTAACAAAACAAAACAGGTAGTGGCTGGAACAAAACAAATGTGTGTCTACTTATACTTGCACCATGCTCATCTGCTATTTGTAGCAACCTGCAGAATCTCAGAAGACAGAGTTCCATGTTTATTAATAAGATTGCAATATTATTTGCATCCATTTATATGGCTAATAAACCATGAAATATCAAAGGTCGAAGAAGAAATACATACATCTATAGTACATATTGCCTGTACAGGTAGTCCTTGAGTTATGACCATAATGGAGCCTGCTTCTGCAATTGTAGCTTGTGATGGTCATTAAGCGAGTTGGTCATGTGACCAATCCAATTTTCAACCTTCTTTTTGAGTAGTGGTGGTTAAGCAAATACTACAGTCATTAAGCAAACAGTTTGCCATGGGGAGTTTTGCCGAAAACCAGAAATAAATGCCAGTTTTCTGCAAAACCATCTGAAAACATGGTCATGAGACTGCAGGATGCCGCAAAGGTGGCCTGGTTGTCAGGTGCCCAAAGTGGTTGCAGGAGATGGTGGTGACCATCAGAACTTTTAATCCAAGTTATAAGTACCCCCCCAGGTAGATCCATTGGAACTTCAAAGGGTCACTAAACAACTGGCCATAACTCAAGGGCTACCTGTAACTTGCAAATCTCATTGCTCAGGATTTGTTGGGGGAGGGCAGCCCAGAAGTGCCATAAATGCTGTCAAACAAACAAATCAATCAACTTCCAAATGGAGATCAATTGCTACAATTACACTTACCAAAGGTGATTTTTTTTCTTTCAAAAAGCAATTGGACTTACTTTGTTTCTCCTTGAAGATGTTTTGCTTCTCATCCAAGAAGCTTCTTCAATTCCAAACTGAAGAAGCTTCTTGGATGAGAAGCAAAATGTCTCCAACGAAAAACGAAGTCCAGTTGCCTTTTGAAAAAAAATACCTTTGGGATAACCATGACAGAGAATCTCCATAGATCACAGGTGTCAAAATCGCTGCGTCACATTGCCATCATGTGATGTTTTGCAGCATTTTTCCCATTTGTGGAGCTGGAGTGGGCATGGCCTGCACATGATGCATCTGGCTGCCAGTTTGACACCCCTGCCATAGATGGAATAGTTCCATTTAGTTAAAAAAAGAATGGTTGATGTTCACCTCTTGATAGCTCATAGCACCTAGTGCATGGATTATCCCTGCCCTCCCAATAACTGCCAACATGATGGCTAAATGAGTCAACAAGAATTTGGCTTTTCTTCAGTCTTGTGCTGCCAGAGTCAGCTGCCACAGGGCAGTTAAATGTTCCAAGTACATTAACAGTGCACCCGGTATGTGTTCTGCTACTTGAAAGTTTGGGTCAATGCTTAGTTAACATTATGCTGGGGTCAAATATCCATTTGCTGCTGAAGAAGACAAACCAGCTGGTATGAGCTGCGGGAAGCAGAAAATTGATTCTGAATAATCCTTCTGTTCAGTGTGGACAGAGGTTTCTTTGTGCCCAAGCTGCACTAAATTGGAACCAGGGGCAGGATAAGAGACAAACACTGACGCTGTTTCTATGGCTGTTCTAGAAGACGAGAGATTCATCTATTGCTCTGAGAGGCTGCAGGACTGTTGAAGGAAATAGAAGAGTATGTAGATCAAAAGCTGCATTCCGCAACTTTGGAAAAAATAGCTCTTTGAGGAAAGTAAATGGTTCTCTAGATGTATCAGCTGTGCCTCATTCAAAACCCAAGAAAGAATTCCTTCAACTCCATTAAAATAGAGAAAAAGTTCTTTTACTGCATTTTAAATGATAGCAACAAAAGGAAAGCAAGATCTGAGGCAAATAGGCACGGAAAATACATATTGAAAGTTATCCCAAGTTCCCTCCCCCAGGAGTCCAGACTGGTCATCCAATCTGAGGTGTGTATAATATCATGTGGGGTACATCTTCAGGTGGTTTCTCATACATCTGGTATGCCAAGACGGTTGACCTTGGCCTAGTAGAGATAAGTCTATCTAGTTGTGCAGTAAGCAGGAAAGCACCCCCTCCTTTTTAGTTCACACAGAAACGTCTTCACACTCCAACAAACTTTCCCCCCAAATATCAAATTACCCCCACTCCATTTCTATGGCAGCCGACAAGAATCAAGCAGCAAAAGATATCAAGAAAACTTCTTGGAGTCTGTCAAGATGAATAATTGGATGCTTCATCCTGAAATTGACTAGTAAAATTTAAAGGATGGAGCAGGCAACATTTTCTTGCCCTCAAAAGAAAATTGTCTAACTGGCATTTTAGCCACAAATGGCATGTTTTAGCAGTAAACCTGTTGGGGGTAGAGTTAGAACACCAATTATTTTTGAAGTAGAGATGGGAGATTGCCAATGAACTTGAGGACAGGTAGTCCTCGACTTACAACAGTTTATTTAGTGACCATTCAAAGATACAGCATCATTGAAGAAAGTGATTTATGACCATTTTCACACTTATGACCATTGCAGCATCCCATTGTCATGTGATCAAAATTCAGACAACTGATTCATATTTATGACCTTTGCAGTGTCCTAGGATCATGTCCTCCCTTTTTACGCCTTTTTGACAAAGTCAATGGGGAAGCCAGATTCACTTAACAACTGTGCTACTAACTGAACAACAGCAGTGATTCACTTAACAGCTGTGGCAAGAAAGGTCGTAAAATGGGGCAAAACTCACTAAAAAAAATCTCACTTAGCAACATAAATTTTGGGCTCAATTTTGGTCATAAACTGAGGAGTACCTGTAATAAGATTTTGAGGAACGCTAAGTGTAGTGCCAAAGGGATGAATGCTATAACTAGCCTATGGAACTGAGTTCAATAAATACTCAAATGATTGGTTTCACCCACCTCATTACTTTGACAGTAACTGTACCTTCAGAATCCCTTTTTAGCTTGTATTTCCAAACCATGCCTGGAGGTCCTGGGCGTTAGATTTGGCACTTTTGTATGCAAAGAAGATGCTCTGACCTACTGCCATCTCACATCTAAAATGTTAATCAGTAAACAAGGAAGGATGCAAGCAGCAATAGTTGTTTTATGTAGTGTTAAAAGGGTTACAGGTGTACATTTAGGTGTCTGTTTTAACGAAAAGAAAGACTAGAGACAACATGATAGCAATGTTCTAATATCTAAGGGCCTGTCACAAAGAAGAGGGGGTCAATCTATTTTCCTAAGCACTTAGAGGCAGGACAAGAAGAAATGGATGGAAACTAATCAAGGAGAGAAGCAACCTAGATCTAAGAAAAAAATAGAATCAGTGGAACGACTTGCCTCCAAAAGTTGTTGATGCTCCATCATTGGAGGTTTTTAAGAAGAGACTAGACAACTATTTGTCTGAAATGGTATAGGGTCTCCTGTTTGAGCAGGGAGTTGGACTAGAAGTCCTCCAAGCTCCCTTCCACCTCTGTTATTTATTCTTTAGCAAAGTTCTATAGTGGGAATGTCTGCAATGCAAGCATGCACTGTATGTGCGAAGGGCAACTAAAGTATACAAACCACACAAAACAACTGCTCAGATAGCTGGGAGTTGCCATCCTTGGCTCCAGAAATGGCATTTTCCCTGCCTCCTGATGTGTTTTTCATGCAGGGAATTTCAATCCTTTGAGACAGAAGCACAGGATGTGGCAACTGTATTTGTTCCAGCAGATCTTGATAGCAAAGTAGAGTCTTCCTCTTGGTTCTCTTCATCATTGATTGCTGGATAAGATCTCTCTCCCTCCCTGCTTTTGTTTGTGCATTGTGGTTCTATTTGGCATACAGAACTTAGGGAAATGAGGATAAATGCGCATTTGCTGTTCCATTGCCTGCACAGATGTATCCTGCCATATTACAAAGATATAAAGCTCCCTTACATCAAACCAGGAAACTGGTCCATCTTGAGCAAGATGATCTGTTTTTCTTTGCATCACCTGCTCTTTGAGACAATGGCAGCTGCCAGTGACTGAATCTGGGAACCTTCTGCATATGTAAATCATAATCTGTACTTCCCTGCAATAACTTCCATCTGGAAGGTGTTCTGAGGCAAAAGGTGCCTCCACTTCCTACTTTGGTATAAAAAGCCAGCCATTTCAATGAGCATCTTGGGCTTTCAGCTATATGGATTATGATAAGAGAAAAATGAAGAATTGTGCAATTCTTAACCAAAGGAATGAGAATGATGATAACAGTTGGAGCAAATGTGGAACAGTTGGAGCAAATGTGGTGGGTCCAATCTGGGGTGCAAATGTGGGCACAATTCTGCAGCGTGCATGATAGTTGTATTGCAACACCCACAATTGATGAAACTGCAGCCCAATCACATTCAAATGATACCAGATTGGTGACAGATGGTCTATTGATCCACTTTCAAGTCCTAAGTTTTGAGCTGAGTTACCAAAGCAAGGCTGAAGATATTTTAAGCCCCTGACAGAGCAATGCAACATTTGAAAAGCTTGCAGTAAATATTGTTGAGAAAATTTCAGCTGTGATGTATTAATCTGACAGCTCAGTGTTCACACTTCAAAACTAGGAAGGTTGAAGTTTGACCTTAGCACTTATACCCCAAGCTAATATTGATTAGCTGGAAAAAGGCAAACCTGATCACATATTTCCTGTATGTTTCCACTTAATGTTCTGCGGTCCCAAAGTTCCAGAATGAGCTGGATGACAGCAGTTCAGTGTCATTCATCAGGCTCTTTCTAGACATTCTGGCTGCAGATGACTGCAAAGGTTAAAAATAAGCTTTCCATAAATAGATAAAGAGCCAAGACATCTTCCATAGAGACAATAGATCTATTCCAGCCTTCTGAATAAGACCCTTCCCCCCCTCAACTTCCTATCATTTCCTGCCAGATTTTTAAACAAGCACCAGTCCTCTGAAATGGCTGGCTATTATTCTCAGGATTGGGTCACAATTATATCCTTGGAAAGGTTTAAGCGCTCAACTGCAGGATCATGATGAAGTCATCATTCATTTGAGAAATGATGATGAAAATATTTTGGAATTTTTAAGTTTGGAAGGAGAAAAAGAATGCATGCACGTTTCCTAAAGTCCCTTGAGGCCTGATGAGAGTTGAAATCCAAACCATATGGATAGCAAAATTGCTTATCCCTTAGGTCGACCCAGTTAAATCAGTGAGCAAAGAAAAGAAAGTAATTTTTCAGGAGCAGTATTCCCTGCTAATAATAAGTTACAGTACAGGTAGACCTCAAGTTACAGTCATTCATTTAGCAACCATTTGAATGCCGATTTAAGATTTGCACCTGTTTTCAGCCACTGTATTGTTTATATCGTGTGTGTATGTGTGTGTATGTGTGTGTGTGATGAGCAACAGTTTGGTTTGAGCAAACTAAAGAGAAGCAGCATCTTCTCCAGTGTGCTGATGAGAGAATCCAAACAATGGGTTAACTCTACCATTCTACCCAGACACTGAGTCCTGACAAACTTTGTAGCCATGCCTCTTGACTGTGTCTGCAGTTTTGACTCAAGAGAGACATTTGGAAGACAGCTTCTCAGAGCAAACAGGCAAAACTAATTATTTGGATTCTCTTAAGGACATTTAGACTCTCAAACTGTTTGCAAGACAGCAAACACCTTGGCTGGCTCCCCAGTCCATCCAGCATGGCCACCTTGCTTCGACTAGCTTCCCGACCCGGTCTGTCCAGCATAGCCAACAATTTGTCTGGCTCCCCCGGTTGGTCCGGCATAGCCGCCATGTTCCTGCTCATCCAGACAAAGCTGAAGCCCCTGATGCCTTCCAAGCAGTGCAGGGGACCAGAGTCACTGCCTGGTGGATGATCTCTGGAGGGCGCAGAACAGAGGATTTTCCTCTGTCCTGGTCCTATTAGATCTCTCAGCGGCTTTCCATACCATCAACCATGGTATCCTATTGCGGCGCCTTGGGGGGTTGGGAGTGGGAGGCACTGTTTTGCAGTGGTTCACCTCCTACCTCAGGGCGTTTGCAATCAGTGTTGGCAGGAAAGCAGAGGTCAGTCCCAAGGGCTCTCACATGTGGGGTCCCTCAGGGGTTGGTCCTCTCACCCCTCCTGTTCAACATCTTATATGAAGCTGCTGGGTGAGATCATCCGGGGTTTTGAGGTGAGGTATCATCAGTATGCTGATGATACTCAGTTATATATCTCCACCCCAAACCAAATCAGTGATGCCGTCTCTGTGATGTCCCATTGTCTGGATGCGGTACGGATCTGGATGGGCAGGAACAAGCTACAGCTCAATCCGGCCAAGACGGAGAGGCTGTGCGTACAGGCATCTCGCTCCAGTGAACAGATTCCATCTTTGGTCATGAGGGGAGAGGTGTTGCCCCCTGTGGATAGGGCACAAAACCTGGGGGTTCTCCTGGATTCACGGCTCGGTTTGGAGGAGCAGGTGGCGGCCGTGACCAGGGGGGCCTTTGCCCAGGTTTGGCTGGTTCGCCAGTTGTGCCCGTACCTGGATCGAGATGCCCTTCGCACGGTCACTTATGCACTTGTCACATCCCAACTCGACTACTGCAACGCTCTCTATTTAGGACTGCCCTTGCGTACCATCCGGAGGCTCCAGCTGGTGCAAAATGCGGCTGCGCGGGTTGTGATGGGAGTTTCCCGGTACTCCCATGTTACACCCCTCCTGCACAAGCTGCATTGGTTGCCTGTTGCCCTCCGGGTGAGATTCAAGGTGTTGGTATTAACATTCAAAGTCCTTCATGGCTTGGGTCCAGGGTACTTGCGGGAGCGTCTCCTGCCGACATCAAATACCGATCGCCCTGTGCGAGCACACAGGCTGGGACTCCTCAGGGTGCCGTCCGCATGACAATGTCGGCTGGCGGTGCCCCAGGGAAGGGCCTATTCTGTAGTGGCTCCCGCCTTATGGAATCAACTACCCGATCTCTCCTCCTTCCGGCGCGATCTAAAAACCTGGTTGTTCTTACAGGCTGGGCTGGACTGACCTGCTGTGGGGGAAGGTGGGATTTTAATTGGGTTTTTACTGTTGGATTTGGTTTGTTAGGTTTAATCTTTTTTAAATTATTTATTGTTCTATATTTTTATCTGTGAGCTGCCCCGAGTCCTTTCGGAGAGTGGTGGCATACAAGTCAAATAAAATAAATAAATAAATAAATAAATAAAGAAAGAAAGAAAGAAAGAAAGAAAGAAAGAAATAATTCCAGATGCATACTCTGTAGTGGCGAAGCAGGGAAAGCCATGGCAACAGGGTTCCTATTAGGAATGAGCCTGCCTTTCAAAAGTGTCTGTCAAAAGTGCTGAGAAACTCAGAATGGAGGGTCCTGTGGCATCAGGGAACCACAAGGTGACTGATATGAGTGGGGAAGACTGGGGTTTTCCAGCCTTTGCATCCTCCATCATCCTGTCTAATGACACAGCGGATGCCCTGAAGACATGGATAGAAAGGCAGAGCTGACCCTCCGCAAGGCACATCAGGCAGCAGCCCGGGCAGTCAAGGCAGCAACAGCCACTTCCTTTTTCAATAGAGACTCCTTGCTCTGGCTTCTCCAGATGCAAGCTAGGGTGTCAGCCTCTATGATGTTTTAATGAGGCCTCATGCTGTTTGCTTACTTTTGGCTGCCATAGGAATGTGGGGGGGGGGGAGTTTGGTATTTGGGAGGGGAAGTTTGCTGGAGAGTGGAGATGTCTTCTGTGTGAACCAAGAGTGGGGGAATGCTTTCCTGCTTACTGCACAACTGCATGGACTTATCTCTGCCCAGCCAAGATCAACTGTCTCAGCATGCCAGATGGGGGAAAACCCACCTGAAGATGTACCCCACATGACACTATTAAGCACTGCAGATTGGATGTCTAGTCCGGACCCTTGGGGGAGGGAACTTGGGATAACTTTCAATATGTAATTTTCATGCCTATTGTCTCAGATCTTGCCTTTCTTTTGTTGCTATCACTTCAAACCCAGTAAAGGGCTGGCAATGGTTGGGGCGATGTGCGCGAGGCAGCCTTGTCCTACACGGGCAGGATTAATGGCTTCAGCGGGCTGTATCTGGCCCGCAGGCCCTACTTTGAGGACCTCTGCACTATCTAATCTATTAGCATAACTGACATAACAATGGGGAATTTTTTCTAATATTCTATCTTTCTACCCAACTATTTTTACATTTTTCATAATGGAGGCTTCAATCAAAGTCAACAGAAAAGACAGACAAAATCAAGAACAGCACAGTTGGTTATCTTGAATGAACAGGGCTGATTTCATGTCCTGGCCCCTCTGGCATGTGATTTGAATGCCAAAGGACCATACATTTCCATGGCCAATCCCTTTGCATGCAAAAATATCCAGATTCAGTTCTGGCCCTGACATTTAGAATCAAGTAGATTAGCAAGCAAAACATTTTTTTTGCCTGAGACGATGCAGAGCTTCTACTTAGTAAGACATGATTAAAAGAAAGAGTGGTTTCTTACGATATACAAACCCAACCCAATGTTTTATAGAAGACTCCACAATAAGCTATGGATCTTACTGTTGACCTTGGAAATTAGTTTGAAAACTGCTGCTCTAATTTAGAGAGGTTTAAAATTAAAATTACTTCAAGCATTGATTCTTCTTCAATCTAACTAGGGATTAGATTGAAGAAAAAGTAATACTTTCAAGTAATCGATTCAGTTGAAAATAGCAAGAGGACACAAAACTATAGCTAGTAGCCTAGGCACATTTGTCAAGTTTCCTTTCATTTGCCAACTGCACTCAAGACTCCCTTTGGAAACATGACTCACCTAATGAAGTAACAGCAGAAAATAAGGCTGAGTACAAAGATGAAGACACCTGTGCCAAAAATCACCATGTAGATGTTCAGTGGCAAGTCCTGGAAAGTGATGGGAGGCATGGTGCACGTTTTGTTGTTGTAGATCAGTCCCAGACCACAGAAGCATCCTAGAAATGAGAAAGAGAAGGCGGTAAAGTTGTATTTGTATCTAATGCTGAACCAAGATCTACTCTAACCATAATTGGTTGAACATGCCTGGAATAAGCTAGGCTCAATCTTGTGGATGGGCAAAGTTCTCAGAGCCTGTTGAACTAATTTTAGAATTGATATATCATGATATCTATTTATCATCTGTCTATCTAGATATTGCTTGAAACATATCAGAAAAAAATGAAAATTATATTGATGCTATATGTAATATCCATGCATAACATTCTTATGTAACTACTGGGAACTCAACACTACTACAAGATTCATTGGCACCAATACAGATTGAGAGAAACCATATAAACCATGATCCTTTAGAGCAGGGGTCGCCAACCTTTTGGACCTCAGGGACTACCAAACTCATAATTTTAGATCCCAGGGACCACTAACTGGTTCTGTGGGCATGGCCTAATTTGTGGGTGTGGCTTGGTGGTTATGTGACTGGCCGGGCATGGCTTGTATGTAAATATTATAAATATTTACATAAATATTGAATTTTTTATAAAAAAAGAGCAACTTTTATCCAAAATCAGGCAAAGCAGGCAGGCAGATTGAGTTGCTCACAGAATCACAGATTCATTCAGAAATCTATCTGCCTTTGGCTAGCTCAGTCTGTCACATAAAATTTGCTAGCAAGCAAACTCACAAAATTAACTCACAACACACCATGTATGTAAATATTGAACTTTTTATTAAAAAAAGAGCAACTTTTATCCAAAATCAGGCAAAGCAGGCAGATTGAGTTGCTCACAGAATCATTCAGTAATCTATCTGCCATCGGCAAGCTCAGTCTCTCAAATTTGCTTGCTGTGAGACTACACTGAATTTGCTTGCAAGCAAACCTTCAGTCCTAAGGGAGGTTTGGCTGTACTTAAAAGCAGAGCCGAAGATCTAAAGACTAGCTAGAAAGCAAGAAATCCAACCATTTTCTGCTTTCTAGCTAATCTAAATCTCCCGGCACAGCAGAACAGATGATGGTCGGAAAAAGGAAAAATAGAAATTTAGCAGGCAAGTTTGCCGGGTAAGGAGTGAGTGGGCATGGAGGGTTCCCAGGGGCCATGTGGGTGGCACAGCCTTGTGTTTCTGTGCAGCCTGGATTAATTGCTTTGGGGGGGTGCTCTGGGGGTGAGATTTCTCTGCGGCCCACCAAAATTTTCTCACAGCCCACCAGTGGGCGACCGCTGCTTTAGAGCACTGTTGATCTCTAAATTGTGGGAAAATTGAATAGGTGGTGACCAACACAGATTAGATGACAACTTTCTTTTGGTCCTAAGTCAAGTCAGAAAGGGTGCCTCAGGAAGAGCAGAAGATCAAAGAGGTAGCAGCACAATAAGCCTTCTCTTGGCAATGCCCAAAAAATCTGCTTGTGCTAATTCATTAAAAAACCAAGGAATGAATTTTGTGAAATTGTGGCAGCCATTGATTATGCAACTTCTAAAGCAGAGATGGGGAGTCTGTGGCCATCTGGCTGTAGAACTCCCCATATCTCCCATCACTAATCAGTTTCACAGATGCTACTGGCAATGGTAATCCATCAGTGGAGGACCCTAAGCCTGCAGTTATAACATTAAGCAGAGATGGATGTACATTTATTTTCATACATTTATCTAAATAGTCCTATGGTGCTCAAGGTATTATGACATTTAGTATGGCAAAGAAAAAGATAGCTGGAAGAGAGCATGAGTACCAAACAAAGCACTCCTTCCTCAAGGAGCTGAGTAGCAAAACTGTGCAACATATGATATATGTTGGTAGTTTATATCTTCTAACCCAAATGGCTATGCCTTGAAGAGAACTCCAGTATTGGAGAACATCAAGTAAAATAGTAATATGGCATTTTCCTCAGCAACAACTTAACTATGACAGGCAATTCCCCTAAAGGCTGAGAAGACCTCTTGTTACAGCCAATCTGGGTATGTTGGTTTAAAACCTCATCCTCACCAACTAATACGTTAGGAGGCCATGGCAATTAGACTTCCATGGCTGGAAGCAACTATAGAAGCCATTGAATTCAACTTCCCCCAGCCTAAAGTATGAAACAACGAAAGCCCAGTCAAATGAACTATTTAAAGAAATGGTACAGAAATAGAAACTGTTGATTTCACGCATAACACAGATAATATAGAAGCAGTAAGAGGAAGACTGTCTTAAAAGCCCTACAAATGCAATTCAAAACATCAGTATTGGGTTCCAGGCAGAAACCTATAAGTAAGGTATGAAAATGAATTCAGAGATTTCATTCTGAAGCAGAGATAATTAAATGCTAGCCATTCAGCACCAAGCAACAGACAGAGAGTAGAAAAGGTGATTTTTCAGGATGAATGCACTGTTTTAATTATCTAAAAAACAAGCATAAGTACACATAGCACTTGACCTTTGCTTTCCCAAAGAGAGTGGAAGTGGCAGTAATAAGGCAGGAATTTTAAAAGCAAGGAACTGGTGTACTTCAAGAGGTGCTGAGTGCAGGAATGCTCTGAGCCCCAAAGCAAGAGAGGAAGATGGGCTCTCCTTTGATAAAAGACCTTATTTTGCAGAAAACAGTGAGGCTTCCTTGTCTTTTCCAAAACACTTTCCCTTAGATGAACTTCTACATTCTTGCTGCCTCCTCAGTGGTGCTAGGGAGTCACTTTGGTAGCAAAAGCCAATTTGCAGGCTGATGAAATGAAATGAAAACAGGAGTAAGCAGCTCACTTTCTCCCAACCATTGCAAAAGTTTGCCAGGATGATGAGTCTCAAAAGTTAGAATCAGTTCTGACATCTCTCTGGCCTTAATCCTGTCCTGTATCCCACTAATGGTAGGTTTCCACAACCACTAGGTAGAACAACTCTTGTGAAACTATGGCCACCATCTATGACAACAGCATTCCTGGAGTTCATTTCCTCTCTAATCAAAATATATGTTTTTATTTTACTTTTCTTCTTTAAAATTACATGACAGGTCCACAACTCCAGGAAGTAAATTGAAAATCAAAATGCTTCATGGAGGGCATGATTTGATCAAGTCATTTGAAAGCTGCTATTGACTTTGGCTCAAATAGGAAGCTGTTTCTACCTTTGTAGAATAAAAAAGTTTTATTTATCTCCTAGTACTTCTTGACAGTTTCTTTAGCTGTAACAATTGTGTTTTAGCTTGATTGGCCCATGTGCCATGTGCTGCTTCTGAAGTTCTGGAAAGGTGGGAAATGGGGTGTTGGTCTTACCTGACATGCTCCTTCTCAGTGTGCTGAGAGAGAATTCCATGGAATGGATTAACTCTGCCTTCCTGCTCATTAGACTGAATCAATCAAATCTTTGCAGGCCTGCCTGTCGCGTCTACTTCCCTATTTTTCGATGAGGGCATGATGATTGACTTGAATGTGATGCTAGACTTGACCACCCCTGGACTCTGGCCAGACAGCTGCCAGGGTGGTGTTAGATTCTCTCTCAGCACACTGAGAAGGAGTGTGTCAGGTAAGACCAATGCCCCTTCTTCAAGTGTGCTGAGGAAAATCCAAGGAATGGGACATACTGGCATGTCCTAAGGGTAGGCAGCAATCTGGTCCAGAGTCCCCAAGTTTGTGTACACCTTCTGGAGAACTCATTTACCAAAAGCTGCTTCAGTGAAAGCGAAGGTATCCAGCTTATAATGCCATATAAACGGGGATGGAGAAATGTGGTAGCCACTGAGATTCTCTGGACACTAGATGCTAGCAGCACACATCAGCCTAGTGGAGGGGGCCTCTTTTGCTACTTCATGATCTCATCCTCTATCTGTTGGGTTGGAAAGTCCCTGATTTTCCAGGCCTATAGGTGATCTCATTTACTAACATCACCACTAATCTTAAGGATTGGTTGAGGGGTTATACCAATGTGGTTGAGCAGTTTCACGCATGTGGGATCTATTCTCCAATCTAAATGCTGTATCTATGCTATTCTACCTTGCTTGTAAAAATGGTATAAAAAGAATAGACACTGCCCAGGCAGTCAGACATCTTGGCACTCTACACAATTTTGAAACCCATCAAGTGACGCCCAAACAGGGACATCAACCCTGCAGGGTGGGGCCATCAACCCTCCGGGGTAGGCAACAGCCAACATGCTTACCATTGTCTGAAATAGACCCCAAGGTGCACCTTCGTCCTACGGGACCCCGGGTCCTTCAGGACCCATCAATGGTAAGTATGGGTTGCAATCTATCTCAGCATCAGCAGGAACATGTTCAGGAAATTAGATTCCTGCTATATGAATCAGGTACAAAAGTACACTGAGTTAGACAAAAAGAAGCTGGTGGGAGATAGGGAAATGGTATCCTGAACTGAATAGAATAGAATAGAATAGAATAGAAGGTTAAGGATACCCAAGGCTCCAGTCCAAATATTACATCGATGGTATCAATGCTGTCATGCAGTGGAAACATCTGGTTCTGATGTCTCAGCAAAATAATAATTGACTATAAGCCCAACTCCTGATATGATCAGGTAAAAATTGTCACTCAAAAATCTTCTCTAATTGGACTTTCAGCTCCTTCTGAGCAGGCTAAATTTTTGATTCTCCAAAGCCATTGTACACCCCCATAAGGAAAATATTAAAGGAACAATTAGAAAAAGGGGGAGATTCAAGCTAGAAACCCAAGACAGAGACACATAAATGTATTTGTTTAAATTTTTATGTTTAATCTTTTTTAATTATTTAGTGTTTAAAGAGATAGAACAATGGATGTAACTAGAATACAGGCAACTACTCTCTTCTGATGCACTGGATGGCAGAATTGAAAGTGGAAGGCATGCCCTATTGAGTTCAATGGTCCACAATTAGCTCTGCTGTTCAGAAGCATGGAACGAGACACAGATCTGTTAGGAAGCCCCTCCATACAGTACAATGGGGCTGTTCAAAGAAAATATGATTAATTTATGCTGTTATGTATGTTAGGAAGAACTAAGAGAAGAAGAAAACGTTTACTATTCTTTTCATGATGTGATTTTCATTAAAACTTCTTAGATGTGTATGTATAATAATGTATAATAATTGCATGCAGAATAGAGCTTAGCTGTGTATGTATAATAATGTAAAATAAGTGTATGCAGAATTGAATAGGATTGAATTGAAGAAAATATCCTTTACCTGTGTATAGCCCTATTTGGAATTGCTGAAGTTCAAAATAAATTAATTGTAACATGTTTGGCAACGAGAGAATTAAATTGGCTTTTTGGATTGGACTTAGAGTGTGGGAGGCAGATAAGCAGTGGTTCAGGCCCACAATCACCTTTGTGATTGGAACCGCTCCTTGAGTTCTCCCAATGCTCTGAGAACAAACTACAGGTTTTTCAAAAAAGAAAAAAAATGTGGAAATTTAAAGGGGTAAATCCTCCCCAGGTCTGGAAATGTTGTGTGTGAGAATGTGTCTGTATGTAATCATTTCCAGCCCTGGAGGATGAGATCCTCTACAATGGAGCTTATTGGCTCTCAGAAAAGAATTGTAAATATGCAAGCATATGATTAGTGTAAATGTGTGAGGATGTTGAAAGGTGGTATAAATGTTTGTGTGTATTTGTTTGTGCTTTACTGATGATGAAAATTATTTGTGTGTGATTTAAATCAGCACCTAAGTTGATAGAACAAATAGAAGAATATGGAATGGTGGCAGGTTTAAAAATTAATAAAGACAAAACAAAGATCCTAACAAAGAATATGTTAGCAAAACGCAAGAAAGATTTAGAAGATTTATTAGAGATTCAGATTGCAAATAAAGTTAAATATTTGGGAATAAATATAACACCAAGATGCAGTACATTGAAAGAAGATAATTATATAAAACTCAAACAGCAGATAGCGACAGATCTTGAAAGATGGGAAAATATGCAATTATCTCTTATTGGCAGAATATCGACAGTTAAGATGAATGTTTTACCCAGAATCTTATATTTATTTCAGACAATTCCAGTTAGACTTGGGAAAGAATACTTTGAAGATTTAAATAAAATCACATCAAAATTCATATGGCAGGGCAAAAGCCAAGAATCAAATTTAAGCTACTACAAGATGCAAGGTCAAGAAGGGGATTCGCTCTACCAAATTGGGAATTGTATTATCAAGCTGCAAGCCTGATGTGGGTGAAAGAATGGATAACATTGAGAAACAATAGATTGTTAACTTTAGAGGGTCATGATCTATTATTAGGATGGCATGCTTTCTTATGGTATAAGGGAACTAAAAACAAGGATATTTTAGAAGACACTATGTTCGAGAAGCTTTGTTTTTAAATTGGGAAAAACCAGAAAACAACATTATATACAAATTCCATTATGGGTATCTACTATTGAAGCTTTTTCATATGCAATAATATACAAGAAGGAACAAACAGTTAGATATGAAGAGATTTTAAATGAAAAGGGTGAACTCAAATCGATGCAAACACTACAAGAACAAGGTATAAAAATGAATTGGTTTTCATATTTGCAAGTACAATCTAGATATGATGAGGATGTTAAGACTGAAGGGATTTATAAAAAGCAAACTGAATTAGACAAAATCTTGATGGGCACGAACGAAAAAATGATTAAAAACTTTATGGTTATTTATTAGAAGTTAGAATGGAAGAGGAGCAGGTTAAGGAAACAATGATTGCTTGGGGGAAAAATTTTGGTTATGGGATAGATTTAGAGAGATGGCAAACACTGTGGGATCAGAATTATAAAATGACAATGTCAACTGCATATAAAGAAAATTTGTATAAGATGTTTTACAGGTGGCACCTATCCCCGAAGGATTGCAAGAATGTTCAAGGATAAATCGGATAAGTGTTGGAAATGCCATCAGATACCTGGCTCCTACTACCACATGTGGTGGACTTGCATTGATGCTAAAAGATACTGGACTAAAATCCACATGTGGTTGGAAAAAATGACACAACAACATATAGACTTGAAACCCGAGATATTCCTGTTGGGAATTGTGCCAGAGACATTTAACAAAGAACTGAAATATCTGATTGTTAATGTACTGACAGCCGCTAGAATTGTATTTGCTAAAAACTGGAGAAATGATAAGACACCTACGCAGGAGGAAGTGATTAAGAAGATTTTGGATTGTGCGAAATGAGTAGATTAACATTTGAAATTAGGGATCAAGAAGAAAAGCAGTTTTATAAGATATGGAATATGTTCTACCAATGGTTAGACAAAAAAGTTTGGTAATGTATTTTTGGGAATATAAAGATAGATAGAACTGTTGAAACAATATAGAGATTATAATATGATAAAGGATTAATAATAATGATTATAGCTTTTCCTTTTTGTAATATTGAGTATGAATAATGAGGGGTAGGCACTGTGATTTTTGACCGACCGACATACTTGAAATTGATATGGATCTATGTGTTGTATATTTGTTTGTTATGTTTGTGTTTTTGGAAAAATAAAACTTTTATAAAAAAAAAAAATTATTTGTGTGTGATTTATTGGTGAAAAGAATGTTGAGTGGAAAAAATGGATGAGATTCATTTTAAACATTCCGCCCCCCCTTCTTGTCCTTGCTGGTTGTTGTAAAGGCGGATGCAGGAGGAGGGGGGAGAGTGAGGCTTTTGATCATCTTGACAATTTTTTTTCTTTGCTTTGAGTTTTTGCCTTGAACAAAGTGAGGTTAGAAAATAACTTTTTATAGGTTACATAGCTTCATCTCCTGATTTTTTAGTGATTTTCACACAAAGGAGCCTCAGATAGATAGGCTGAGATTGGCAAATTGCCTGGAACGTTATCTGTAAAGGTGGCTCGGTTCCCAGGTGGGCAATTTGCCCGGATCTTTGAAGATGACTCAGTTCCCAGTTTCAGCAAAGGGAATCATAATTTAAAACTAGCTGCACTTTGTACATGCTCTTAATCTGTATTCTGATTAAAGCAGAGAATTGACACTAAAATTTGACTCCATCTGGAGGGTTTACAACAAGAATGTGAAGAATGCATGGCTATTGCCAGCACAACAGGTAAAATCATGAAAGGTTTACAATGGGCTTTGCAAATAACTTTTCCTTCTAATTTTTGATAAGTACAGTAAGGTATAAATGGTGGAGTTATGTAAAGTCTGATTTTCAATTTTATTTTCAAAATACGTTATCTCTTCAATGTGTTTTAACTGACTATGTAAGCTGTATTGTTTGCCTAAAGAACTTTGGCTTGCTTACTTAATGATTTCTTCCTTTACAAGGATCCTCATAATGCTCCCTGGAAAGTGTCCTGCTATTTTAACTTTCAAAACTTTTTCTCAATAGCCTTTTGATTTAATCTCTGACTATCATTATGTGTGTCAAATTATTTTTAATCTTCCAGGTACTTATATTACACCCAGGATTGACCCTAATCTTATGATCTTATTTTTAATTTTGCAACAGCTAGTACAAGACCGAAGATATTTCTTACATACGTAGTCACTTGACCCTTTCTGGGCCTCTTTCTTAAGGCTATAGCTTTGCTGATTTTTTTTCAATCACTCTTTTTTTTATCAAAATGCTAGAGACCTGGCACAAGCTTGCCATATTCCAGTTACTCAAGTCAAGCAGATTGTTTTATCATCAACTTTGGCAAATGGATATCACCCACTAGGCAAGCCCTCTTTTTTACAACTTGATATTTGGCTTTTTTGCAATTTTGTACAACCTGGAATATAGCCATCATGGAACATGCTCATCAGTCATTTAAGGCCTGTCTCCACAAATAAATAAAAAAAGGAGGGAACAGGTCTCTAAAAAGTTTTTTAAAAACAGTATAATTTACCTTAAATCAATTGAACGTAATTGAATGTTTCTATTTACCTTAAATTAATTGAATGTTTTAGTTAACTATTTGGGGGTAAGGGGCCGAGGCTGTGCTGTTATGTTTGCTTCTACAGGACCTTTGTGGATTCCGGCTCATTGTGTCTGCCCAGGCTCATTGAGTCCACCCAGCCAAGGATGTCGTGGCACCACACCAGTCCCCAGATCTGGTCCCAGTCCCAGGAATTTGACTTTACAGATGGCACAGTATCCAATCCGGGTTCATTTGTTTATGCTTGGCTAACATCACACAGAATGATATCTTTTGCTTATTTGAAACCAATGATATGGAACATTTGCTTTCTACAGATCAGCGATGCCCTCTCCCTGATGACCCGGTGTCTGGATGCGGTACGGATCTGGATGAGTGGGAACATGCTTCGACTCAACCCGGCCAAGACTGAGTGGCTGTGCATACCGGCGTCTCGGCCCGGTCAAGATTGTCCATCTTTGGCCATAGGGGGAGAGGTGTTGCCCCCTGTGGATAGGGCGCGGAATCTGGGGGTCCTCCTGGATGTATGGCTCCGGCTGGAAGAGCAGGTCGGGGCCATCGCCAGGGGGGCCTTTGCCCAGCTCCGCCTTGTTCGACAACTTCGCCCTTTTCTGGACCGAGATGCCCTGCGCACGGTCACTCATGCCCTTGTTACCTCTAGACTTGACTACTGCAACGCTCTCTATTTAGGACTTCCCTTGCACACCATCCGGAGATTGCAGCTGGTGCAGAATGCGGCCGCGCGGGTGGTGATGGGAGTTACCCGGTTCTCCCATGTTACCCCCCTCCTGCGCGGCTTGCATTGGCTGCCGGTTGCGCTCCGGGTGAGGTTCAAGGTTTTAGTGTTAACATATAAAGTCCTTCATGACATGGGTCCTCAATATTTAAGGGAGCGTCTCCTTCCGATAATGAATGCCGGCCGCCCTGTGCGAGCTCATAGGCAAGGACTCCTCGGGATTCCATCGGCGACTCAGTGCCGATTGGTGATTCCCCGACGACGAGCCTTTTCTGTTGCGGCCCCGACCTCTGGAACCAACTGCCTTTGGAGCTCCGCTGGCCCCTGACCTCCGCACCTTTCGCCGTGAGCTAAAACTTGGTTGTTTGATCAACCGGGCTGTGACACCCCCTCGGTTGGGATTGTTTTAATGGTTTTAGTTTATTATATTTGGACTTGTATTTAAATTTAATAGTTTTTTAAGTATTTATTGTATTATATTTTAATTGTGAGCCGCTCCGAGTCTTCGGAGATGGGGCGGCATACAAGTGCAAATAATAAATAAATAATAAATAAATACATGTTTAGTTCCTGTCTGCACTCCTTCTGCAGTAATTCAAAACTTCACTGGCTTAAGCGGATTTTTATTACATGGGAACTTTAACTATAAGACTATATCTAATTGGGGATTTGCTGCTTATTATCCACACCTTGATGCAATTGCTTTACACACTCCAATGGTAGCAGTCCCTGAAAATATAACTTGTGCAAAGGTAGTTAACTGTACATCTTCAAGTAAAAAACCTCACTGTCATTGTATTAGCTCACCTACTTTGAACTGCACAGCTTTGGAAGAGACTTCTTTAACTTTTCCCATGTTTGGCTACCACAAGGATAGTTTTTACATGTGCTCAAGAAACTTTTAATTATATTCTTGCTAATATTAGTGAAGCGCAATGCTGCCTCAGCTGGCTGATTCTGTTTTACTTTCTAAACAGCAACTTCATCACTTGAATCGTTCTCGATGTGGGGTCATGCTAGATAACACCTGTTGACTGAAACAACCTTACTTAATAAAGCAGAATACGTAGTGCTAGCTTTGTCTATAGGGTTAACTCTGTTGCATGTAATTTAGCAAAAACAATTATGTAATTTAGCAAAAATGATTAATGTTACTTCTTCAGCTATCTCAACAATCCACCACGAGATGCAAGCGTTGAAGAAGGCTATTCTACAAAATCTATATTGTTTTAATTTGTTTGATGGGTCACGAACCATCCAGCACCAGCTTAATATTTTCACCAATTTGGCCTTGGATTTGAAAATTGATAAATTAGGATCTTGGTGGGAAAGCTTTTGGGCTTGGTTGCCCACAGGCTAAATGGGAAAAATTCTATGCTATGTAGTCATTAGTTGTGATTTAATTAGTGGGTGCTGCTTTGTTCAATGTCTCCCTTCTCTTTGCAACATATGTATCACAGCTTTTCATCCCAAGCCCTCTCCTACCTTGCCTAAGGGTCAAGTATTTGCCCTGTATAAACAATTGCAAGCATGCTCTTCTAATGATTATTACGAATCCTCTCCTAACTCCTTTTATGATTCTTCTTTAATTAATTAAAATAAAAAAGAGTGAAATGTGGTAGCCACTGAGATTCTCTGGATGACACTAGATGCTAGCAGCACACTGCAGCCTAGTGGAGGGGGCCTCTTTTGCTACTTCATGATCTCATCCTCTATCTGTTGGGTTGGAAAGTCCCTGATTTTCCAGGCCTATAGGTGAACTCATTTACTAACATCACCACTAACCTTAAGGATTGGTTGAGGGGTTATACCAATGTGGTTGAGGGGTTTCACCCATGTGTGATCTATTCTCCAATCCAAATGCTGTATCTATGCTACTCTTCCTTGCTTGTAAAAATGGTATAAAAAGAATAAACACTGCCCAGGCAGTCAGACATCTTGGCACTCTGCACAATGACTGGTCTTTGAAACCTATCAGAGAAGACCACATTGCTGCTCTGCATATCTTCTCAATGGAGGCCTGAGTGGCCCACGCTGCTGTGGTGGCCGGGCTTCTAGTGGAGTGGGCTGTCATTCACTGAGGCAATAGAAGAGCCTGAAGTTCATATTATTTGGCAATGCATGCCCGTATCCACTGGCCTATTGTTGATACTGTGCCTTTATTACCCAACATGGAGGGTTGAAATGACACAAACAGGGACTCCGATCTCTGAAAGTAAGCTATCCTCTCGATATAGATGTGGTAAAATCAGTTCCTGTGTCCTGTGAAATAAAGAATTGATCTTGGGCAGGAATGAAGGATCCAAGTGCAGAACAACTCTGTTGGGATGGAAAATGCATAGAACCTTCCTGATTGAGAGGAGATGTGTCCCGCTGAGATGATAGCTATGAAAAAGGAGACCTTGCAGGTGAAGAAATGAAGGCTGGTGAAGCGCAAAGGTTTGAAGGGTGTAGAAGAGAGTCTGGAGGACCATAGGTGGAACCAGCTTCCCCTGGAGCTATGATTGGCCCCCGACCTCCGCTCCTTCTGCCGTGGCCTAAAGACTTGGTTATTCGAACAAACCGGCCGGGACTGAGGGGGGGCGTAGTTTTAAACATCATGTGATGGGGTTTTAAATACTTTATTTGGTCGAATTAGGTTTAATAATCTTTTAATTCTTTTTAACTTTTGTATTGGGTGTTTTTATGTGAGCCGCCCTGAGTCCCTAGGGAGATAGGGCAGCATATAAGACTAAATAAATAAATAAATAAATAAATAAATAAATAAATAAAGGTGTACTGTTGGAGGCTTTAATTTAGTTGTGCCTCTGATAAAGGGTGGCGTGCAAGGGACTCCAGGCCCCCATAAGGTAACACAGACAGCAAGGTGGCCACTTGTCTGCATATTGTATTGGCGATAGGCCCTTGTCTAACCCAGGATTTGGGCCACTGATACTTAGAGGGGATCAATAGAGGTTTTGGAGCACCAGGCACAGAAGGATTTCCAGGTGGAATCATAAATCCTGTTGGTCAATGGCCTCCTAGAGGCTTGAATGGTATCACATGGCCAGAGAAGTTCAGAGAAGTTGAGCTCTCTGCTCAAATGCCAAACAGTCAGCTGGAGCCATTGTGGGTCTGGGTGGAGGGGAACTCCCTGACTGAGGGAGATTTTGTCTGGTAGGATCCTCCAGGGTCTGGACACTGATAGGTTGACTAGATCAGCAAACCATGGTCTTCTGGGCCAAGAGTAGGATCTCTGCTCTCTCTGCCAGCACTTTCCTGATTACCCTTGGGATGAGGGGAAGTGGGGGAAAGGTGTATAGCAGCCCCCGCGGCTATGGAATATGGAATGCGTTGACCCCTTCCACTCCTGGTGTCACAAACCAGGCATAAAACCTGGGTAGCTGGGTGTTCGACGGGGTGGCAAACAGGTCCAGGATTGGAGAGCCGATCCTTTTGGACAGTGTCCTGAACAGGTCGGGGTGCAGGCACCATTCTGTATGGTCGACTGTGGCCTGGCTGAGCCAGTCCACCTATACATTGGATGTTCCCAATATATGTTCTGCTCGCAGGGATAGAAGAGGCCGTTCCACCCAGTGAAATAATTAACCAGAAATGTGCTGGAGTGGATGCTCTCTGGAAGATAAGGTCCACAGTGAGAGGGCTTAATCCCACCACTCCGCGGGACAGATACTTTGCATTGATGGGCCATATCCATCCCGCAGGCCATAGTGTGAGGATCGGTGATCTAGAACAACAAGGCCAAAGGCCCAGCACCTGTGGCAGGTACTTGACTGGGGAATGTCTGTTTAAAGAGCGCACGATCTCCTAACCCAAGTTGGAAGGTGACTATAGAGGAACCAGAAGTATTTCCATACAACTGCTTTGGTTTGTTTTGAAGTTACATCTGTTCTCTTAAGATGAATATCCCAATAATCTTAGGAAACTGCACAAGGAAGGAAACATTGCCACTTCTTTTATAGGCCACTTCAGTAAAAGCTGATTAAGGATGTTATCTAGGGGGTGAAATAGATTAGTTCTGCAACTTGAACTCTTTTACACAGAGGTGGTATTCAGCAGGTTCTGACCAGTTCTGGAGAACCAGTAGCGGAAATTTGGAGTAGTTTGGAAAACTGGCAAATACCACCTCTGACTGGCCCCACCTCCATCTATTCTCTGCCTCCTGAGTCCCAGCTGATTGGCTGGGTCTTCTTTCGTTGCCCTGCATAGGAGAACAGAGCTGGAAAGCAGGTTAGTGGGGTGGGTAGGGAATGGGATTTTGCAGTAAACTTCCCCTAGTAGTGGGGAGGGAATGGAGATTTTACAGTATCCTTCCCCTGCCACACCCACCATGCCATGCCCACCAAGCCACGCCCACAGAACGAGTAGTATATTTTTTGGAATCCCACCACTGGTTCTGCAGCAAATTTATTTATTTATTTATTTATATTTGAACTTGTATGCCGCCCCATCTCCGAAGACTCGGGGCGGCTCACAGCTAAAAACACAAAACAATAAATATTTAAAAAGACATTAAACTAACAAGCCCAAATATAAGACATAACAATACAATAAAATATATTAAAAAACCCATCCCCCCCCCCAAAGGAGGGTCACAGCCCGGGTTGGTCAAACAGCCAAGTTTTTAATTCGCGGCGGAAGGTACGGAGATCAGGGGCCAGACGGAGCTCCAGAGGCAGTTGATTCCAGAGGTCGGGGGCCGCAACAGAGAAGGCTCGTCGTCGGGGAAGTACCAACCGGCATTGAACCGCCGATGGAACCCCGAGGAGTCCTTGCCTATGAGCCCGCACAGGGCGGCCGGAGCTAGCTATTGGAAGAAGACGCTCCCTCAGATATTGGGGACCCATGCCATGTAGGACTTTGAATGTTAAAACTAAAACCTTGAATCTCACCCGGAGCGCAATCGGCAACCAATGCAGGCCACGCAGGAGGGGGGTAACATGGGAGAACCGGGTAACTCCCATCACCACCCGCGCGGCCGCATTCTGCACCAACTGCAATCTCCGGATGGTATGCAAGGGCAGTCCTAGATAGAGAGCGTTGCAGTAGTCGAGTCTCGAGGTGACAAGGGCATGAGTAACCGTGCGTAGGGCGTCTCGATCCAGAAAAGGGCGAAGTTGTCGAACAAGACGGAGCTGGGCAAAGGCCCCCTGGCGACGGCCCCCACCTGCTCCTCCAACCGGCCGTACATCCAGGAGGACCCCCAGATTCCGTGCCCTATCCACAGGGGGTAACACCTCCCCCCCTATGGCCAAGGATAAACAATCCTGGCTGGACCGAGACGCCGACACGCAAAGCCACTCAGTCTTGGCCGGGTTGAGTCGGAGCATGTTCCTACTCATCCAGGTCCGTACCGCATCCAAGCACCGGGACATCAGGGAGAGGGCATCGCTGATCTGGCCAGGGGTGGAAAAGTACAGCTGAGTATCATCAGCGTACTGATGGAATTTCACCCCAAAGCCACGGATGATCTCACCCAGCGGTTTCATGTAGATATTAAATAAGAGAGGGGAAAGGACCGACCCTGCGGGACCCCACAAGAGAGAGCCCTCGGGGTCGACCGAACCCCTCCCACTAACACCGATTGCGATCGCCCTGAGAGGTAGGAGGAGAACCACTGAAGAACAGTGCCCCCCACTCCCAACCCCCGGAGGCGACGCAAAAGGATACCATGGTCGATGGTATCGAAAGCCGCCGAGAGATCCAATAGGACCAGGACAGAGGAAAAACCTCTGTCCCGGGCCCTCCAAAGATCATCCATCAGCGCGACCAATGCCGTCTCCGTGCTGTAACCGGGTCGGAAGCCCGATTGGTACGGATCCAGGTAGTCCGCTTCATCCAGGAAAAGCGGAACCTGCTGAGCCACCACACTCTCAACAACCTTCGCCAAAAGCGAAGGTTGGAACCGGACGAAAGTTGTCTAACACGGTCGGGTCCAAGGCAGGCTTCTTCAGGAGGGGCCTCACCACCGCCTCCTTCAAGGCGGAGGGAAAGACACCCTCCCTCAATGAAGCGTTGACAACTGCCCGGAGCCAACCGCAGGTGGCCTCCCTGGCGGCATAAGTCAGCCAGGAGGGACACGGGTCCAACAAACATGTGGTGGAACTCAGTCGCCGCATAATCCTGTCCACTTCATCCTCGGAGACAGGATCAAACTCATCCCAGATAACAATGGCCAGACTACCCACAACTCGTTCCTCCGACCACTGCAAATCAGAGGACAACCCGTCCCGAATGCGAGCGATCTTATCCGCCAGATATTGACCAAACTCCTCAGCCCTGCCCCGCAGTGGGTCCGGCCCCCCCTCAAGCCGAAGGAGGGAACGGGTAACCCGAAACAGGGCGGCTGGGCGGTTATCTGCGGACGCTATGAGAGTGGAGAGATAAGACCTTCTCGCCTCTCCCATAGCTACCAGGTAAGTCCTAATATAGGCTCTTAGCTGGGCACGATCGGATTGAGAACGGGTAGACCTCCACCTGCTCTCTAAACCCCTACGACGACGTTTCATCTCCCGGAGCTCCTCAGTATACCAGGGAGCAAACCGGGATCCACGACGTGTAAGGGGACGCATGGGGACAACCCTGTCGAGGGCCTCCGACGCAGCCCGTTGCCAGGCCACTGCCAGATCCTCGGCAGAGTCGTGAGCAAGGGAAGAGGGAAAAAACCCCAGTTCCGCCTGGAACCTTTCAGGGTCCATCAGGCGCCTGGGGCGGAACCAGCTAAGTGGCTCCTCCTCCCAGCAGTGGGGGGCGGCCTGTTGGAAGACCAGCCGTAGGAGATAGTGATCAGACCATGGAACGGGCAAGGCTGTCAAAGTAGCCTGCCCTCTGTCACTCCGCCACCGCTCAGAGACAAAAACTAGGTCAAGAGTATTCCCCCCTCATGAGTCGGGCCTTGAATCAACTGGGTCAGGCCCATAGCCTCCATAGAAGCCATGAACTCCTGGGCCAAACCCGACGCTCCCCCCAGGAAGGCAGATTAAAGTCCCCCAGAACCATAAGATCCGGGAGCTCCACCGCCACCCCAGAGAGGAGGTCGAGAAGCCCAGGTAGGGCCGCTGCCACACAGCTGGGGGAAAGGTATGTAAGCAGCAGGCCCACCTGACCACTAGGCCCCCACCTCACAAGGAGGGTCTCACTCCCGCCTATCTCTGTAACAGTGACCTCCCTTGGAAACAGGGTCTCCCTAATAACCACGGCCACCCCACCACCCCTACCCTGAGCCCGTGGTCGGTGCAAAACCCGAAAACCTGGAGGGCATAAGTCAACCAGAGGGACACCTCCCTCCGGGCCCAACCAGGTCTCGGTGATACAAGCCAGGTCCGCAGCCTCCTCCTCAATGATCTCGCGGAGGAGGGAAGATTTATTAGCCACGGACCTGGCATTAAAATACACCAACCTAAGGCCAGGGATCCCAATTCCGATGCTCCCTAGGGAGGAGGCCACAGGGTCGGAGCGGGCCACCGCACAAAGATGGCGGGTGCGTGCTCCCGACACATGATATGGCCCTGTGCCTCGACGTCCTCTGCCAATTCCAACCACCCTGGGGATCGCGGTCCCCACCTCACACCCCGAAGCCCCGCCATCCCCCCGCCCCCGCCCTCCCCTACCGTGTCCCGGGCTGGAGAAAGACCCCTCTGCCCCCCTCCCTAACCCCTTAAGACGACCAATTAAAAATTTTAAAAACCTCCCCTTCCGAGATAAACAAAATTTGAAACCCTTGGTCGTGCTATGCCCCCTCTCGGGAATAATAAACCCGTCATTGAGGAGGGGCTGTGACAAAACAGCGGGACATCTCAGGGACAGGGGAACAGAAAAAAGCATGGTACAGAATTCAAATCCATTATCCCATACTAAAGACATTTTTTTCCATCTATTTGCGAGCAAATAGATTCTGATTCAGACTGTAGTGAGGTGGAGGAAGGAATTTATAGACTCAGAATGGAGAAGAAAAGAAAAGACCTTGGAAGAAAGAGGCAAGACTTTTACTGCAGAGGTTGTGGGGGGGGCACCCCCGCACTGAATGCAAGTTTCTTGAGACTATCTGCCTCCGTTGTGAAAAAAGAGGTCACCTAGCAAGAGTCTGCAAATCATCCAGAACTCCACCAAGCAGAAAGAAGTTTCCTGACAAAGATTTCAAGCCTAACAACTTCAGTGAGAAAATGGGGCAACACAGAAGCAAATGGGAAGAATGAAACTCATCAAACAGTCACCATTGGTCATTCTTCACCCTTAAGAAGCAGAAAAGTACATGTGAAGGTACTAATTGAAGGAAGGCCTTGCCAAATGGAAGTGGACTCAGGCTCCTATTTATCTATGGTGTCATGGGACACTATTCACGGGCTACTTCCCAACATTCAGAAGAAACATTTCCAGAAGCAAGCACTGACTCTTAAAGACTACCAAGGGAACAAGATTCCAGTAGTTGGAACAAGAGAATTCATCGTGAAGTTCAAGGCCACACCAAACGTTTGCCCCTGACCATCGTGGACAAGGACTGCCCAAGCTTGCTGGGATTTGAGTGGTTCAATCGAGGCATCGAGGTGACTGGCATCAATCACGTGAGCAACACTGAAGTCTGAAGTCTGAGTTTCCAGAGGTCTTCAGTGACGGATTGGGCAAGTATATGGGACCCCTATCATTTTCAACCTAGATCCCAAGGTGCCCCCAATTCACTTAAAGCCCAGAAGGGTCCCATTTGCCTTAAAGGAAAAAATTGATACACAATTAGACAAATTAATAGCTCAAGGAGTTTTAGAGCCCACTGACCACTCCAGATGGGAGACACCCATAGTCACACCAGTCAAGACTGATGGGTCAGTGAGAATCTGTGGGGACTATAAGGGGACATTGAACCATGCACTTCAACAGAGCGCATATCCAGTTCCAGTGGTGCATCATTTATTACATTCACTTGGCAGGGGTACAGTTTTTGCCAAATTGGATCTGGCCCAGGCATATCAACAACTAACAGTTGATGATGCCACTGCAGAGGCCCAAACCATTGTAACTCATAGAGGTGCCTTCAAATGTAAAAGGTTACAGTTTGGAGTAAGCGTGGCACCAGGCATTTTCCAAAGCCTTATGGAAAGGATGCTCCAAGGACTGCCTTACTTTGATGATGTGTTAATCTCTGCTGAAAATGACACTCAATTACAAGAGACTCAGAGAAGTCCTTACCAGATTCAAGAAAGCGGGGTTAAAAGTCAAGGAAGAAAAATGCACTCTTAGAACTGACAAGGTTGAGTTCTTGGGCTACATGATTGACAAGCATGGCATCCATCCTACAAATGCCAAGGTTCAAGCAATCAAAGAAGCCCCTAGACCAAAATGCAAAACAGATTTGCAAGCCTTCCTTGGACTTATTAACTTTTATCACATGTTCCTACCTCAGAAGGCAACCATTGCAGAACCATTACACAGATTACTTGATAAAAAGTCTGTTTGGGTCTGGGGCAGGAAGGAACAATCAGTATTTAACAGTATTAAAAGACTAATCACGTCTGATGCTGTACTCATACAGTTCTCTGAGAATTCACCTGTTGTACTGACTTGTGATGCATCCCCTTTTGGAGTGGGGGGGGGTTGAGCCACAGGCTTCCCAGCGGGGGGGAAGCTCCTATTGCATTTTACTCTCGCACCTTGACCAAAGCAGAGAGGAATTACAGCCAATTGGACAAGGAAGCATTGGCAATTGTTGCAGCTATCAAGAAATTTCATGAGTACTTATATGGGAGAACATTTACCATTGTCACAGATCACAAACCTTTGTTAGGCATTGTGGCAGGAGACAAACCTACACCCACTATCCTGTCACCAAGAATGCTGAGGTGGACTGAATTTCTTGCTGCTTATTCATACAACCTTATTCACAAGCCTGGCAAGGACACTGGACACGCTGATGCCTTGAGTCGTTGCCCACTTCCTTATCACAAGGAGGACTTTGAACCTGAGGCACACACCTTTTTCCTAGAAACTGTTCCCAAGCTTCCAGTACACGCTGCTGAATTGCCAGAGAGACTGCCAAAGACACTTTATTGGCTCCTGTTATAGGCTGGATTAAGAAAGGTTGGCCTCTTCAAGATCTACCTCACCTTGCCCAACCTTTTAAATCCAGGAAAACTGAATTATCTGTATTAAGAGGATGTATTTTGTGGGGTAACATGGTGGTTATTCCTGCAAAACTGCAAAGGGAGGTTTTGGAAATGCTACATGAGAGTCATCCTGGTATTGTAAGGATGAAGGGATTGGCCAGGAGTTATGTATGGTGGCCAGGTATTGACAAAATGGTTGAAAACTGGGTTGCATCTTGTCCCAATTGTCAGGTAGTCAGGCCTGCCCCAGCTCTCGCCCCCAAACAGGAGTGGGAATGTCCTAGGGGCCCATGGTCTAGGATTCACATTGATTTCACTGGCCCTACCAGAGGGCACACCTTCCTTATTATAGTAGATGCATATTCCAAATGGCTAGAGGTAATCCCTATGGCATCCACCACAACTGATGCTGTCATCAAGCAGCTTAAAAAGCTTTTTGTAACCCATGGGTTACCTGATGTTCTTGTCTCTGACAATGGCCCTCAATTTACATCCAACCCTTTTGAATCCTATCTAGCACAACTGGGTATCAGACATGCCCTGGGCACCCTTCGGCTAACGGCCGGGCTGAACGAATGGTTTTACCAAGGAAAAGCTTCAGCAATTGGGTCCTGGGGACATCACTGAGAAAGTTGAAAAACTTCTTAGTGTTCAGCACATCACTCCTAACCCATCAACTAATTTATCCCCAGCAGAGTTGTTGATGGGTAGGAAACTTAGGTCTCCCCTTGACCACCTTCATCCCACTTACACACCCAACGCACCACTAGATTTCACTAGCAAAGTTCGCACGTTCAGTGTGGGTGATTCTGTTTATGCTAAGAACCTTATGGGTGAGCTTTCATGGATTCCTGCTGAAATAACTCAAATCACAGGCCCTCATTCTTACAGGGTACAAACAGAGGATGGAGTCCTCTGGAGCAGGCACATTGATCAGCTTAGATCCAGGTTACCTCAGGAACATCGCAATTGTTCCTCTCTAGTTCCCATACCTAATGCTTTTTCTAGGGGGGAGGGGGAGGAACAAAGAGGATAATCAGCAAACAAGAATCAACCCCATGTGTAACAAGCCATTATGACAGGAACCATCCCAAAACCTGTCACAATGCCAAAATCCATCCTTAGAAGTGGAAAATTGCACATCACTACCTGACTTGGGTGCTGACATTGGGCTGGAGATGGGTTGGGAGGAGAGACCATATTCTAACAATCAAACAGGGTCTTCTTTCACAGGAAGCCCAACTAGGGAAATGTCAACAGACACATATCCCCTCTCACTGGGTGAGAATGTTAAAACTTCTGAACCACGAAGGTCTCAACGTACACGTAAGAGCCCCACCTATTTAAAAGAATACATTAGATAGGTTGGGGTTTGAGTATGGACTGAACCTAGTGGGGAGGGGTGTTATGTATGTAGGTTTGAATGTCATTGGTTAAGTTTGAACTGTTCTTGTAAAATGTCAGAAATGATTGGTTTAAATAGTGCGGGAAAACCCTGCACTCTGATTGGCTGGCAACTGCGGCTGCTGGCTATAAGTAGCAGCGCAGTCCAGCCAAATCGGGTCTGTTATGAGCTGTAGTCACTAATAAACTCTTCACTGAAGCACTCCGCGTCTGACTCTTCATGCAAATCTAACAGTTTCTATCCAACAGAATAGGGGGAGGGGATTCAATTGATAGTTATTTGCAAGGCCACTTCCAAGCATTCCTACCCAGAAGAAACATAGACAGACTAAATCATCAGACAGTAATTTCATGTAAATTCCAGATCAGACTTGGATACAGCATAAGCTTAGCAGATTCCAAACTAAAATGCCAGATTCAAAGATAGAATTCACCATGCTATAATACCAGGAATGAATCATAGGCTTTTTAAGAAGAAACCCTGAAAAAAATGGACATTGATACAGTAGGTTTGTCCATCTTGATTTCCCTTAGGCAAATCTCACCTCTTGAGAAAAAAAATTAAGGTGAGAAGTCCATTCCCTAATGGATCAGGACAGTAACTTGACTGAGGCCTCAAACATTAATGGTCTTCATCTGAACATTCCAATCTTCTAGCAAAAGGACCAACTCCCCTCTGATTTTATCAAGGAAGTAACTTTCCAGTAGAGATGCCTAGTACTGTGGCACTCCACAAATTATATTTATCTATCAAAAGTTTTACAACTGGCCATCTACCTCAAAGGACTCTTATCAATATACTTCTCAAGCTCAACCTACCTAGCATTGAAAACAGCCCATATTTATATTTACTTCTAAAACTCAGGGGCTGAATAGCTTGTTTGAACAAAGAGAAATGTAAATCAAGATATAATGGATAAATGTCCTGGGGCCTGGTTGTAGTAATTCCTTATCTTTGCTTTTTGGAAGGTGCATTATATCAACTTGACCCAATTCTAACCCTGTCATGCTCCTGGTGCAGACTGAGGGAGAGGAGGAACAGCCGACAGGGAGTGAAAGGTGGCTCTGGACGTTGTGGAGGAGGCTGGGGAAGGGCAGAGGCTGGCTGAGCAGTCAGAGGAGGACCCAGGCCCATCCCCTATCCATCCTAGGGCATGCAGAGGAGAGGATAAGGGAGAGACGTGGTCTCCTTGGGAGGAGAGGGCCTTGATCCTCTTCATGGGCTGCAAGTGTGACAACTGAATAAGAGTCTGGACCTGCATATGGGCGAGTGCTGGAAACAAATTGTGTAAATATCTCTAGTTTATAGTTCCTCTCTGAGTTTGGCGTCCTTCCCAGCGTGTGTTATCTGTGGACATCCTCCAGCCCTTATCTTGCCTGGTTTATGTTGCTTTTTTTCCTTCTTTGTGTAACTGTGTGGGAGTTTTTGTCTTCCGTCAAAGATATTTGGAACTTGGAAGCAAACTGAAGGAATAAAAGGGGCTTCACCTGTTTTCTGTGACTGTGTTTGTTTTGTATCCCACCCTGGGTCATCACAAACCCTTTCAACTGCAGCAGCTCTTAGATCCTCCCACTCTCTGATCCTTTTGATCTAGAGAAGCCAAGATCTAGCCTGGAAACCTGCTGTTTTATCACTGAGCTTCATCTTATTTCTTTTTTCTTTTTTTTAAACAAATTTTATTCAATTTTTAACAATTTTTTAAAACAGCTCTTTTCAGTAGACAGCATGTTCCCGGGTCATCACTTTTACATGCAAATATGACAGTAGATCTATATTCATTTTAAACATTTGACTTCACTTCTATTCCATTTTAGCAGACAAAGGGTCAAAGAAGTTAATCCTAATCTCAAATCTTAGTCTCAATCTGTATAACCCCCCAGTTCATTTCGAGTTAATTGCAAATATATATATATATTTTAAAAACTTCATTTATAAATCTTACAAATAACAATATATTTGCCCATCGTATTAAAGATAAAGTTCATCCATATCTATCCTTTAATTATCTTCACATTGTTAATACTCTTTTATCATTTACAGAATTCTTTTGTCCGTCAGATTTGCCTTCATCACATATTCTCTCCATAATTCTAAATCCGTACAAATTTTAACACTAAAAAGAATGAGAAAAAAAAAAACCCTAGACTTGCCCCCCTTTTACTACTTTGAAAGTGACACCTCAGTGGTTAATATAGTAGCATAATCATAATCATTCCCTTTAAAATGAAAGATAGAGAAAAAAGAAAAAGGAGAAAAGAAAAGCTCCCTTACAACATATCTCTAATCGATCGGGTTCTGCAATACATATCCCCCCTAAGATTTATTTATGGTTCCAAGATAATAATAAAAATAACTAATCTTGGTTATTGACAAATCTCATTTTTAAGCATTTTCTAAAATCATTTCAATTAATTCAATTTATCTAATCATCATTACCTTTCTTTTGTAAATAAGAAATAAAAATGTGACCTTTTACCAGTAAAAATTGTCAGTAACCCTATTGTTTTACACTTTTATAATTACAATATATTCTTATTACCATTTCTTCATGCAGAACCCCCCTTTTTAATACATTAGCCATTATCTCTATGCAAATAAGTTTCTTTCTTCATTATGTAATTCCCGTGTCTCTCTATCTTTTGTTCTTGTTTCTTGTTCCTTCTCCTCTCTTTTATCCCGCTATCCCCCTTCTCTATCCAGTTTGAATCCCTCTCTCTCTGTTTACCTTTCTGCTCTCTATCCTTCTGGACCTTTCTAACATGCCTAATTTCATAAATGTTCCCCTTTTAATTACCTTCTTAAGTTTCATTTTTTTGACCATCATCCCTTTCCCTTTTATTTGTATTAATCTTTGTGTTAGTTGTCTTCTTAAAATGGCTTTCGCTTGTGCTGGCTCCCTTCTCCTCCCGTTTATCCTGCTCTCCCCCTTCTCTATCCAGTTTGAATCCCTCTCTCTCTCTTTACCTTTCTGTTCCTTTCCTTCTGAACCTTTCTAACATGCTTAATTTCATAAATGTTCCCCTTTTTTAGATACTTTCTTAGGTTCCGTTTTTTAGCCACCCTTCCTTCCCTTTTATGTATTAATCTTTGTATTAATTGTCTTTTTAAGATGGCTTTCTCTTGTGCTGGCTCCTCCCTTTCCAAGGCTCCTTCTTCTTCTTTATTCAGCATTTGAATGCCCATGTTTTCTGCAACAAGCCAAGTTAGTTCAGTCACTTCCTGTAGCAGTTCTTTCATACTTTTAAACTCCATTTTTAATTCTTTGGATGACCACCAGAATTTTTATTTTCCTTATTTCTTCTTCTTTAAATTTTCTATGATCCTAACCCAGGTCCAGAGTCTATATCAATATCACCAATTAGTCCGGTAGTCAGTCTTTGTGTATTCAAGCTTTCACTTTCTATGAGTCTTGCGTCTCTTTAAAATGTAACAACTCCAATCCACAAAGGAACAAGATAGTTTCTTTCTTCTTTGGCTTCCAATTTTTCTCCACAAAGTGGCACTTTCTGCAGAGAGTCTTAACCCTTTCCTTTTATTTTGATATTCAAAGTTTTCCGAGCCCCAAACTTAAGTTCTTACGCTGGCTTCTTCCTTTCCCAGTTCGAAGCCCCTTATAGCTGTCAAAAATATTTTACTTATTTTTTCCTTCACTTGAGACTGCGCCGCTTCTGTTTCTTTTTTTAAAAACTCATCTTTATCTTAATCCCGGGGTGCCTTGATCTTACCATCCGATACTCGGTTCCTCTGCTGTCGACTTCTCTCTTTCCTCCTGCACCAATCTTAATCCCGTTGAGACCTTCTCTTCGAGGTGGCCATTTTTGACCACCACTTCTTGACGTCTTCGGAGGGAAAAGACCAGACCCAAAAGGGGGGAGATGCGGCTCCCCTCACTCTGGCTGGCAGATTTCCCTTTCTCCGCCGCCCCTACGAGGCAGCTTCAGCCCCAAACCTTGCAGGATCGGGGCTCTCCGACGCAAGAGCCAGGCTGCGGTCGTGGACGATCACAAACCGCCGCCCGTTCTCGAGAAGGCTCAACCCGGAAGAGCAGCTTCATCTTATTTCTTAAAAGCCCATTTGTTCCCCAGTCTTTCAGATTTACAGGTCTCCAGATCAGGGCACTCAATTATTCATAGCTCCTTAGATGCTGCCAAAATGTTTTATCCAGGATTTTACTTCTAAGAGCCATACCTGATGTGTAAAAGATCATCTATAAGAGAAGAACCATTCTCCCCTTTAAGCAACCATAGAAAGCTTTGATTTTGATCTGATCACCAATCCTGACTGAAAGAGTCACTGTCACTGCATCACTGTCTTTTTTTTTTTAATTACATTTATATGCCGTCCTTCTCCGAAGACTCAGGGCGGCTTACAATTTTTGGGATACAACTCAGTGTGCTCAGCAATAGCCTTCATTCCATTGTATATGCCTGCTTATTACTAAGCGGCAGTTTTTACAAAGTCAACTTATTGCCCCCAACAATCTTGGGTCTTCAATTTACCTACCCCGAGAGGATGGAAGGCTGAGTCAACCTTGAGCCTGGTGGGATTCGAGCCTACAGTAATTGTAGGCAGCTGGAACTTAAATGCAGGCATTTAACAGCCTGAGCCACCAAGGCCCTTTGATCTCTGGAAGTTGTAAGTAGCCTTTTCTGGATTAAAAATGTTGGCATAATACAAGCACTACACTCTCTCACTTCCAAGGATGCTGATAACGCTTTGGGGTATGTGTGAATCTGGCCTGGCTGACTCAGTTTTAAGTCATGATTTATTGTTTAATGAATCAATCAGATACTACATTAACCACAAACTAAAGAACTGATGATGTATGAACACCATCTGGGCTCATGAGTGTCTGCTGCTGGACTTCTATCAATTTAATTGTATCTTAACTGTGCTGTTCAAAAGGTAACTGGACTTTCTCCTTGAAAAAATTTCACTTCTCATCCAAGAAGCTTCTTCAATTCTTCAGTTGAACTAAAGAAGCTTCTTGGATGAGAAGTGAAATGTTTTTAAGGAGAAAAACCAAGAAAATCCCATTGCTTTTTGAACAGCACCTTTGGGACAATCATGACCTGAATGATTGAGAATCTCCACGAACAAGTTAATTCTAGTTTTACTCTAAGTAATTTCATCCCTCACTTTGTAGTTGGGGATAAGGAAACATACCAGTTTTGCTTACGTCCCATCAAAATGTATAAAACTGCAAATCGTTTTGAATGATGGTATCTTAATATCATCCAAGGATCAATTCTCACCCTCCTTGAAGTGCCAAGTGGAATAGACAATTGCTTTCAGCATGGAAGGAACCAGGATGTTCCTGTCTGACAAGTAGCTGCTAAAGGTCTGCTAAAGTTCTGAGAGATAAAAAGAGAAAGCAACTATTGTTCCACATCATAAAGATGGTTCCAATTCTGACTTTTAAAAATTAGACTCCAAATGCTCTGCCTGGAATGGTCAGATCTTTGTTTCTTTTCATCCTGTCTGTGGAAGAAATTTTCCTCATTTGATAAGCTCATATTATTTCTTTTTCTTTAAAAAAATAATAATGGAATTCTTACATGTTTATCCTTGTCTTCAATAATGAGAAATAACCTGTTTACCTTGCAGGATTGTTGTACATGAAACATACATATAGTGACAGATCATAGCCCTGATCACATAATAGCTCAATATTTGTATCATTCAAAGAAGAAGAGGAAGAAAAAGGAAGGAGAAGAAGGAAGATGAAGGAGGAGGAGGATTGTTCAAGCATTATTAGCGGGGCTGCCATCAAAATTGGAAGAATAGAAAAAGTCCTTGATTAACATAAGGAACATAGGTCCTATTAAGAAAAAATTGGATTTGATTTAACTAGCAGGCCTGCAAATCTACAATTGAAAATCAACTGTTTTATTTAGACTTTACTGAAAAGATTCCAAAACATACTTTGTTTACCGCATCTTTGCAAATAGTCCTGACAGTGGGACTTTTGTCCTAACCCAGCTTTGTTCTAATCCCATCCATGAAACTGCAGGTGGTGGAAGAAGCTGAATTTGCTTCAAGCAAAGCAGAAGAGGTTAATAGAGTCTCTGACTCTGGCTCTGTGTCTCTGTGGATACTCAGAATAGACCATCTCTCCTCCTGTTTCCCTTCCCTGCCATTGTCTGGGAAGCACATGGCTCAGAGATTGTGGGTTTGTTAAAAAAAAATTAATTCATATTTATATGCCGCCCTTCTCTGCAGATTCAGGGCGGCTTACAATTTTGGGAGCACAACCCAATGCCCTCAGCAACAGCCTTCATTCCATTGTATATGCCTGCTTATTACTAGGGCTCCCCCCGCCCCCCGGTGGCATTTTTACAAAGTCAGCTTATTGCCCCAACAATCTTGGGTCCTCAATTTACCTATCCTGAGAGGATGGAAGGCTGAGTCAACCTTGAGCCTGGTGGGATTCGAGCCTGCACTAATTGCAGGCAGCTGGAACTAAGTGCTAGGCGTTAAACAGCCTGCACCACCAAGGCTCCTTCAAATTTCATGAAATAGGCAAGAGGAAGAAGGGACAAAAAAGAGGAAATGAAGGATGCCACACAACAAAAGCTGCTTGAAGTAATTCATCCCAAGTACAACTTTACCCTTTTAATTAACTGATGATAAAAGCAATCACCATCTGCTAGGCTTCTGAAGGGAACCAGTCTTCACCCCATTACAAAATGCAACATGCAAAATAGGATTTTAAGAAACTTCCCTGGCTAAACTGTGCAAGGTAGGTGAGTTTTGTGCTTCTCCTTTGTGCCTTCAGCCAAGATGGATTCATTCTTACCTGCCTCTCCTCATTTGGAGGGAGGAAAAGAAACATCCAAAAGATGTTTCAAAAAGTTTGAGCCAAAAGTTCGAGCAAAAAGAATGTGCCTGCCTGCCAGCCAGCCAGCCAGCCAATCTATCTTCCTTGGAGTAAAAACATCCACAAAATGGGATCAGCTCAGCAACTTTTGGGAGGTATATATAGGATAGTAGTTAAATAGCAATTTCCAGGATAAAATTCAAAAGATTGGCTGATCTCATTAAATGCCCTTTCACTGTTTTTACTGTCTGGTTGCCATTTTGAGACTGTGGCTGTTGGATTTGTTCAAAGGCTTTGCTGTCTTTTTTGACAGGAGAAAAGTTTTGCGCATAGTTCTCTAAGAAAATCCAACTTTATTGCTTTTATCAAGAGGAACTAAATAATATTAATGGGAAGAATTGGAGTAGGGGGCCAGCAGCCTCATGTCTACCCTTTATTTCAGTGTTCATGTTCTTTAAATATTTGGCTGTGGCTGCTGGGAATCATAGTCCAAAACTGGCAGCACTAGATACTGTTCAACATGGAACATGTGCACCCAATGGAATTGACTAATGATATGACCACCTTTGTTTACCTTTGAACAACGGGACCTGGTTACTGGATTAGAGTTTGTACTCACACAGAATTCTAAACCAACTAAAGAGACTGGGTTTCACAAGGGTAACAGCTAACAACAAACCAAGATAAACACCAGGTCACCCAATCCAAGAGCTCCCATGCTGGGCAAAGCCACCAAGCAGATTTTTTATGTGTGTTTCATGTGCCAAGAGCGAAAAGACTTTGCAGTCCTAACCTAGTAAGGTTGCTATCCCACAGGATTGGCTTCAGAGGTTCTAATGGTAGGGTCGCGCGGCTTCCGCCCAAACCAGTGTTTAGGGTGGAAAGGAACATACAGTACCTGCCTTCCGATATTAGGGAGAGGGAACCCTAATCCTGCCACACTAGCCGGAGACCCGCAACAAAGACATTCAACCCCGTCCGTCGGCGAGGCATCGACCCACTCCATCATCGCTGTTCGGAAGGGTTGGGGAACCTTAGGGCGGTGCTGTTTCCTTAAGCAGAGACAAAGAACAGCCGGCCGATCCGCTTCGGGAAGGGGCGGACTCATCACTCTTCCCTCCACCCGCAGCAGCTCCCCTTTTGATCACCTAAATACAGCGGCAGAGGGAGGGAGAGGATTCCACACACCCTCTTTGGGCTAGCAGCTCTGCCAATAAAGGAGAAGCTCTCTCCCACGAGTGAATCTGCCTACCCCATCTGGACGGAGGAAAGAGAAAGGTGTCTTCATGGGAGACTTGCGAGGGGGCTTGCTTGCTCTTCCTCATCCCTGCCGGTGGTCGGGCTGACTTACCGTTACACCACTGGAAAGGGTGCATCAGAGGCCCCAGAGCAGCTGCTTGGCGGAACGAAAGGCGAAACAATACCCTGAACTGCGCGGGGCACCTATGGCAATTTCGCTTTACCGGGCGCTCTGCCCACGTCCTCTGCCCAGCCTTGGAGCGGGACGCAGCATTCCAATCGCGGGGAATCTTCCTTCCCCGTCGCAAACTTTCCGAAGGAAATTATTGCAGTTCGGCCACGGGCGGCTTTTTCGAACGGCTCAATCCGAAATCAGCCACAGCGGAGCGAGCGAACCGAGCTCCACCTCCTTTCTCAGGGTTGCATCCAACATACCGCTTCGGAAGCCGACCCTCCCCCTGGTCAACCCTGCCCCATCCCTGTCAACCATCCAATCGGGGCTCTCGACGACAGGAGCCGATTAGCATCTTCGCTTTTGAAGTAGGCAATCAGTGAGTCGGGATTGGCTGACTTGGAACGTGGCTGCAGCCCATAGAGTTGCGAACCAAAAGAGGAAGAACGAAGAATGGGGATTAGAAAAGAGAAAGGAACGAAAAGAAAAAAGAAGATTGATCAATCGTAGCTGCGCTTAGGATCGCTCGCGGTGCAGGTAGCTTGATGGAGGTGCAGAATCCCGATTTTATTAACATTTTAAAAGGATCACCTTTCCAGCTCTTCATCCCAAGGGACCTGGCGACTCAACCTTTCTTTATTAGATTTCTATTCCTTCTTTAACCTGTACAAGACCAGGGTAAAACTATAGACTCAATTTATATAGACGTTTGCAAAGCCTTTGATTCAGTGGTACACAACAAACTACTGTTAAAATAAATTCTTACTTTCCGGATCCCTCCATAAGTGTATTACTGCATTCCTGTCAAAAGGCAACAAATAGTAAAAATAGGGAGCACTATATCAAACCCTGCTCCAGTTAACATCTGTGTCCCCCAAGGCAGCCTTCTAGGACCCACACTCTTTATACTCTATATAAATGACCTTTGCGATCACCTTATAAGCAACTGTGTCCTCTTTGCGGATGACGTAAAACTATTCAACACCACTGACAATACTACTATCCTTCAAAGCAACCTTGATCAAACATCTGGCAACTCCAAATCTTGATCAACAAATGCTCTGTCCTGCACATTGGTTAAAAAAAATCAGTACACCAAATACAAACTAGGCAGATATGACCTCGTTGATGATCCTCACTCTGTCAAAGACCTTGGAGTTCTCATATCAAATGACCTAAGCACCAGAGCTCACTAACAGCATTGCCAAAAAGGCATTAAGAGTTGTAAATGTCATCTTACGAAGCTTCTCCTCCGGAAATATCAAATTGCTAACTACAGCATACAAAACTTTTGCCAGACCAATACTCGAATACAGCTCATCAGCCTGGAATCCGCACTGCATATCAGACGTTAATACAATCAAGCGAGTCCAGAAGTATTTCACAAGAAGAGTACTACACTCCTCTCTCGCAACAGAATACCCTATATCACCAGGCTTGAGATTTTGGGGTGTCATGCCCCTGGTAGAGACTGACTCCAAGGAAGAGGAGGAACAGCCAACAGGGAATGGGAGTGTGGCTCCAGAGGTGGTGGAGGAGGCTGGGGAAGGCAGAGGCCGACTGAGCAATCAGAGGAGGATCCAGGCCCATCTCCTATCCATCCCAGGGCATGCAGGAGGGAGAGGATCAGGGAAAAGCCTGGTCTATTCGAGAGGAGAGGGCCATGATCCTCCTCATGGGTTGCAGCTGAGAGCTATGCATAAGAGTCAGCAGCTGTGTACTCACAGATGTTGAGGCCAATCTTGTGCTTTCTTCGAATGAACCTTATCTTTGTTGGTGTTCTGCCCATTGACTCTCCCCAGGTATCTGTCTGGAATGTGGAATTAACTATCTTTGCTTGCCTTTGAACTCCTGTCAAAGCAGTTTGTTTTTGTCTTTGTTATCAGCTCTTTGACTGTGAACTGTGTTTCTTGCCTTTGAAATGTTATTTTGAACCTAGTTTACTCCTCCACTGTGAACAATTAAACAATGAAGCCAAGCTGAAGGCAGTAAAGGACTTTTTTGTATTTTGTTATATTTCTGATATACTCTGGGTCATCACCTTTTGGCCTCAATCACCCCTTCAACTTATTTTTGCTGTTTGTGGGGTGACCATGGATCTGCTCAGAGTTGACAATGCCCAGTTAAGCCAGCAAGTGGCTCTTTTGACTGCACAGGTGGCACAAATGCAAGCTGCCCAGCTATGCCGCAAATGCCCAGTGGCAGTGCCAGATAAATTTGATGGTTCACTGGCCCAATTCCCAGCATTTTTTGGGCAGTGCCAGCTTTACATGAGCCTTCAGCCTGAGGACTTTCCCACTGACCGGGATAAGGTGGGGTTTTTGATTAATTTGTTGTCAGGCTCTGCAGCACGTTGGACGACGCCTCTGTTGACCCAGCCCAACCAGGTGTTGGATAATTACACCAAGTTTTGCCGTCAGTTTCAGGCCATGTTTGAGGACCCTGTTCGAAGCCAAACAGCAAACAGATGGTTGAGAGAATTGAAGCAGGGGCGTGGCTGACTCATGGATTATATTGCTACTTTTCGGGTGGTTGCCCAGGATGTACAATGGAATGAGGCAGCACTATTGGGCCAGTTCCAAGAGGGTTTGTCATCGGAGCTCCTGGACGAGTTGGTGCGCACTGAATACCCTCACAATCTTCAGGAGCTCATGCATCTGTGTTCGGGACCTGTGGTTGCTGCAACTAAACCCCTTTGCATGCGTATTGGGCAGCATGTGGAGGAAGCCATGTTCTACATTGCCACCACATTTTCCGGTGGTGCTGGGTTTGGAGTGGTTACGGGCCCATGATCCACAGATTGTTTGGTCGTCTGGAGTTGTGCAGTTCTTGATAGGAAGTGTGCCACCCATTGCTTGCGCTCCTGTGCAGGGAGTGTGGTTACGCCCGTGGGCCTGGATCTACCTGCGGAGTTGGACTTTGCCGATGTGTTTGGGGAGAAGGAGGCAAATCAGTTGCCTCCGCATAGGGCATATGACTGTCCAACCGACTTGTTGCCCGATGCAAAATTGCCGGTGGGTCGGATATATTCCCTGTCGGAACAGGAGTTGGCCGCGTTGCGGTATTTTATTGACAAGAACCTCCGGAAAGGGTTTATCTGGCCTTCTACCTCCCCATTGGCGGCAGCGGTGCTTTTTGTAAAAAAGAAATCAGAAGATCTACGTTTGTGTTGTGATTACTGCAAATTGAATGCAATCACAATGAGGAATCTGTACCCGCTTCCCCTCATCCCTGAACTGATTGAGCGGCTTCGTCAAGCTAAGATCTTCACAAAGTTGGACTACAACCTGGTTCACATTCGTGCAGGGGACGAGTGGAAGACAGCTTTCGGGATGAGGTATAGTCATTTTGAGTATACCATGATGCCTTTTGGATTAACTAATGCCCCAGCTGTGTTCATGCATTTCATGCATGATGTTTTCCATGATTTGTTGGATCAATTTGTGGTCATTTATCTAGATGACATTTTGATTTACTCGGACTCCTTGCAGGAACACTGGCAACATGTGCGGCTGGTGTTGCAACATTTGCGGGAGAATCACCTGTTTGCTAAGCGTGAGAAGTGTCAGTTTGCACAAACCACGATTGACTTCTTGGGTCATCGTATTTCACCTGCCAGGGTGGAAATGCACCCGGAAAAAATTGAGTCATTACAGGTGTGAGAACCTCCACAGCGGGTTAAGGATGTGCAATGACTGTTGGGGTTCACGAACTACTACCGCACATTTATTTCCCGCTTTGCTGCCTTGACCGCTCCCCTTTCTAATCTGCTCAAGAAGGGGGAGAAATTCCATTGGGGTGCTGAGGAACAGGCAGCTTTCGAGGCGTTGTAGGTCGCCTTTGTTTCCGAGCCTATCCTCAAACACCCTGATCCAGGCCAGCCATTTGTGGTGGAAACAGATGCCTCCGATGTGGCAGTTGGTGTGGTGCTCCTCCAGGCCTATGCTCCCACAGGCACCTTGTGCCCATGCGCTTATTATTCCTGGAAGTTGTCGACTCCAGAACGCAACTATACGATTTGGGACAAGGAGCTATTGGCGATTAAGGTTGCTTTTGAGACATGGCGACACCACCTGGAGGGGGCTCATCACCAAATCGAGGTTTGGATGGACCATCACAATTTGGAACACCTACGTACAGCTCGGACATTGAACCAGCATCAGGTGAGATGGCCCTTATTTTTTTGCTTGATTTGATTTCTGGGTGACCTATGTTCCGAGGGGAAGGAATCAACACGCCCTATTTCAGAAGCCCAAGTATACCTGAAGTATACCTGAAGGGAGGATAAACTCTTGCCCCAAACGGTGATTCCGTTGGAGCGGTTTGTGGCCACCTGTGGACCTTCAAGTGAGGATTCAGGAGGCGCAGTGTCAGGATCCATTTGTGGCAGCTCGACGTCAAGAATTGGATGAGAATGGGAGACAGACTCCTTGGGCGTATATTGGGGACCTGTTGCGGTTCCGTGATTGCATTTACGTGCCTGGAGGTCCTCTTTGTGGCTTTATCCTATGTCAATGTCATGATAGTCCAGCAGCAGGACACTTTGGGGTGTTCAAACACTGCACCTCATCTCAAGGACATTTTGGTGGCTGAGACTTAAACATGATGCGTCAGGATATGTGATGTCCTGTGGGATCTGTCGACAAGCAAAGGTGGTCTCTTGCAGCCCTTGCCCATGCCAGAACAATCTTGGGGGGCAGTTTCATTGGATTTCATCACTGAGTTACCACCATTGAAGGGTGCTACAACCATTTTGGTGGTGGTGGGTATGTTGATTAAAATGGCCCATTTTATTCCGTGTTCGGGTCTTCCTACGGCCAGGATAATGGTCCAGTTGTTTATCTCCCATGTATTCCAGTTGCATGGGTTACCAAACCAAATAGTATCAGATTGGGGGGGTACAATTTATGGCACGCTTCTGGCAGACCAAATTGATGAAACTGCAGGTTCAGGCGTGTCTGTCATCCGCTCATCACCCCGAAACTGATGGGGGGACAGAGAGTGAATGCTATTTTGGAGTAGTACCTCCGCTGTTTCAGCAATACTCAACAAGACAATTGGGTGGAAATGCTGCCGGTGGCAAAATTTGCTTATAACAATGCTCAACATGCATCCACCTGTGTGTCCCCTTTCTTTGCTAACTATGGTTTTCATCCACGACTTTTCCCTTTAGCCCTGTCTGATTCCCCAGTTCTGGCAGTGGATACGTTCTTGCAGGAGTTAAAAGCTGTGCACCACATGGTCCACGATCAACTAAAGAGAGCCAAGGAGGATTATAAATGGTTTGCAGATCGCCATCGTCGCAATGTTCTGCTTCTAGCGGTAGGTGATCGGGTTTGGCTCTCTACTCGATACTTACCAATGACTCAGCCATCGAAAAGTCTCAATCACCGTTACTTGGGACCTTTTCCGGTTGAGGCGGTGATCAATCCTGTGGCTTTTTGTCTCTCCCTGCCATGGACCATGCGTATCCATCCTGTTTTTCATCGTTCCCTGTTAGTCCCTGTATCGGCCGACAACCTGCATAGATTGACTCCCTTACAGCTGGCCCCAGTAGCCCCTCTGGGAGAGGAGCAGTATGAAGTGGATAGCATCTGAGATTCTCGCCAGTTGCAGGGCCGATTTCAGTATTTGGTGGCGTGGAATGGTTATGGCCCAGAGGACTTCACCTGGGTTGATGCCACTGATGTTCTTGCTCCTCATTTGGTCCAGGACTTTCACGCTCGGTTCCCTCACCATCCTTGTCTGCCTGGTCCCAGGGGAGAGGGCCCTGCAGGGAGGGGGATAGTGTCATGCCCCTGGTGGAGACTGACTCTGAGGAAGAGGAGGAACAGCCAACAGGGAGTGGGAGTGTGGCTCCAGAGGTGGTGGAGGAGGCTGGGGAAGGGCAGAGGCCAGCTGAGCAATCAGAGGAGGATCCAGGCCCATCTTCTATCCATCCCAAGGCATGCAGGGAGGAGAGGATCAGGGAAAAGCCTGGTCTACTCAGGAGGAGAGGACCATGATCCTTCTCATGGGTTGCAGCTGAGAGCTATGCATAAGGGTCAGCAGCTGTGTACTCACAGATGTTGAGGCCAATCTTGTGCTTTCTTCGAATGAACCTTATCTTTGTTGGTGTTCTGCCCATTGACTCTCCCCAGGTATCTGTCTGGAATGTGGAATTGACTATCTTTGCTTGCCTTTGAACTCCTGTCAAAGCGGTTTGTTTTTGGCTTTGTTATCGGCTCTTTGACTGTGAACTGTGTTTCTTGCCTTTGAAATGTTATTTTGAACCTAGTTTACTCCTCCACTGTGAACAATTAAACCGTGAAGCCAAGCTGAAGGCAGTAAAGGACTTTTAGTTATGGTTTGTATTTTGTTATATTTCTGATATACTCTGGGTCATCACATGGGCTTGGACAACCTTGAACTACTCTGCCTACAGTTAGACTTAAGCGTAGCACACAAAATTATCTGCTACAATGTCCTACCAGTCAATGACTACTTCAGCTTCAACCACAACGATACAAAAGCACACAACAGATACAAACTCAATGTAAACCGCTTCAAACTTGATTGCAGAAAGTATGACTCCAGCAACAGAGTGGTCAATGCCTGGAATGCACTACCTGACTCTATGGTTAAATCCTCTAACCCCACTCCTTTAATCTCAAACTAACCACTATTGACCTCACCCCATTCCTAAGGGGCGTGCATAAGTGCACCATCATGCCTACTGTCCCTGTCCTATTGTCCCCATTTATTCGTACCTATTTCCTGTATTCTTACTCATGTTTATACTTATAGGTATTATGTTGTAAGCAATTGACAAATCAAATAAATAAAAATAAAAGACAAAGAGGGTTGCATCCTGCACCCTCTCCTGCACAATAACAATACCTTACCTGCATCCCATCAATTGACTCAGACTACTCTCCCTGTTTCCCATTGTCTTTTTTTTCTGGAGGTGGACACACTTCAAAACTAAGTCCAGGGCTCCTTTGAGGTATTATACAATTATAGTGGTTATATTTCCAGGGGTAACTCAAGTTACTGCATCAAGGTGATACCAGAAGTTTGCAACATCTATGGATTAAAAGTGAAGAGGTGGAAAGGAACCTGGCAGATCTCAAGGGAGCTGTTCTGGAACTGGTGGAAGACACATTGCTGATGTCTGCTGCAGGGTGCCAGGTAGACATTTCTCAGACCTAATCAAGATGTATGACATGATCTTTCCTGCAAATAAGTCGCACAGGACTAACTGAATCCCCCCCAAATCAGTGGACTGCAGGGGAGAAAGGAATAACTACCTGAAATCTCCTGAAATGGAAGATTTTTCACTGCGACAAATGATGGCAGATGCCACATGTGAACACTGAACTGTTCACTGAGATCAACTCTTCCTTAGAAGACCTTGCACTTTCCTCTACCTACTAGGCTGCATCTGTAATCCATCATCAAACAAATCTGACGCAGTTGGGTCACATCTTGCTGATCTCAGCTTTGGCAAACAATGGTGTCCCATCTAATGAGCTGCAGAATAAACATGGAGAAAGGTCACCGCCATGAAGCCATGCAATTCATCAAATCCTTTTCCCTTTGTGCTGGTTTATTCCATTCCATCGAGCAACAAATATGATTAAGGGACTGGATGCTAAAATGTATGAAAAATGGTTTCAGAAATTGGGTATGTCTAGTTTAATGAAGAGAAGGACTGACATGATAGCAGTCTTCCAATAACTTATAACTAAGAAGCAATGGATGGAAATTAACCAAGGAGAGAACCAACCTAGAACTAAGGAGAAATTTCCTGACAATTAATTAGTGGAACATCTTGCCTTCAGAAGTTGTGGGTTGCTCCAACACTGGAGGTTTTTAAGAGACTGAACAGCCACTTGTCTGAAATGGTATAGGGTCTCCTGTTTGGTCATATTGGAGGGGTGTGCATATGTGGGAGAACTGAAGGAAGATTGAAAAGTGGATAGATCAATTATAGCAATAGCACTTAGTCATATACCATTTTACAGTACTTTTATGGCCCTCTGTAAGCAGTATACAGAGTCGGCATATTGCCCCCAACAATTTGGGTCCTCATTTTAGCCATCTTGGAAGGATGGAAGGCTGAGTCAGCCTTAAGCCTGGGGAGATTTGAACTGCCAAATTGCAGGCAGCCGGCAGTTAGCAGAAGTAGCCTGCACTCTAATCACTGTGCCACGGTGGCTCACTATAGTCACAAAGTTAGGGAATCTCATCTATCTCTAGACCTGTGCACTGCAAAGGTTCAGTAATTTTGGTGAAAAAATCATCATCATCACCAACTCTGGCAAAAGAGAAATAAGAGGAAAGAATTTTGAGGAGGTTGGAGTGCAAACATTACATTAATAATTTTTAAAAGGCCTAAATCATAGCATCCTGTTTCTCAAGGTCACAACTGAATAGTTTGCACACTGAATCTTCCATGTGGCAAAATTATATTTAACGAAAGATGATAAAATTCTTGAGATGGGTTCACTTGCCCTGAAATCAAATCCCTGGTCTCTTATATTTTATTTATGTATATAAATATTTATGTCTCATATATTCTAATGTATATAGGCACTTCTCAGTTCATGCAGCATTTAAAATCAATTCACAGTGATATTCATCTACCAACAGCCAAGATAGTTTTGTGTGATTGATTCTCTCATATTTTTTTTAAATTACTACAGCAAAGAATTCTATTGATGCAGTGACTCTAGAGATTTTTTGAAAAGTTTTTCCTATCGGGTTTTTGCCCCAAATGTGATTAAAAGCTTATCTAAACATGGAGGAAAGGACTGGAGAAGACATGACAAGAAAAATCACTGCTGGTGACAGAATTAACAAACTTGAGCTGAGAAGTAACCAAGTCAGAATTGGTATATGCTTAGACAGGAGACCACAAAGCAGTTGAAAAACATCTTAGAAGAAGGTGTTAGCAGATTATTTCTGTATTCCTGCCAGAAAAATAATATCTGTATTTACATAGTGAATAGGAGCTGATTTTTTTAAAAATAGAATAACAGAGTTAGAACGACTCAAATTAAAGGCTATATTTCACAGCATTATTAATTCAGGTTCGTGTTTGGTTCTTCCAAAAATTAGGCTTTTAGTATCATCTTTTCTGACCAGTATGTTTTATTAAAAGGGATTTTTGCCAGCATGAACTAACATATCTCTCCTACAAGTCCCAAGAGGTACCCAAGAAAAAGAAGTGTTTCTGTCCCTCCTAATGTCTCTCTCCTGCTCTCTGTTGAACCTACACAAACTGGATTCATATAGATTTATAGTCCGAGACTGCAATCTTTCATGTTTTAGGCACATTACCTTAAGGTCTGCTGAAAACAATGGGTATTTTGGAACAACGATAAATATGTGACATTGCTTTCAAATATTTGTTTGAGGAGGGACTTGCCATATGCTAGTGCCAGTGTGTCTTTGAACAATGTTGCCATTTCAAACAAAGGCTGGTATAACCAATATTCCATTATTTATTTGCAGCAATACTTCTCTCTCTGTTTGTCTCTTTCTCTCCCTTCCCCTTTCTTTTCTGTTTTGGCAAAACAGGAGCATTGCCTGTAAAATATGAGTTGTGCATTTTTGAAGAAAAGCTATAGATTTTTACGAGTGGTAGATCTCCCTTGATATTTACTTATTTATTACAGCCCTGGGGCCAGATACAAACAAAATACTGAATAAAAGTATATATACTCCCTATTTAGAAATTTCTTCAAGACAGGATATGTAAGGGTCTGTTTGGAGTCCCTCTATAGGGAACAGTTTAATAGTCCATGATCTAAAGTTTCTGTTGAACCATCACCACATGGATTATAACTGAATACCCTTAAAACATCCAAGAAGGACTGAGGGGGAAGTATCCATCCTGGCTAAGGTGAAGGCTTTACAAAATTTTAAAATTGGAATGGATAATAAATACAGGTGAAACTCGAAAAATTAGAATATCATGCAAAAGTTCATTTATTTCAGTAATGCAACTTAAAAGGTGAAACTAATATATGAGATAGACTCATTACATGCAAAGCAAGATAGTTCAAGCTGTGATTTGTCATAATTGTGATGATTATGGCTTACAGCTCATGAAAACCCCAAATCCACAATCTCAGAAAATTAGAATATTACATGCAATCAATAAAACAAGGATTGTACATAGAACAATATCGGACCTCTGAAAAGTATAAGCATCCATATGTACTCAGTACTTGGTTTGGGCCCCTTTTGCAGCAATTACTGCCTCAATGCAGCGTGGCATGGAAGCTGCCAGCCTGTGGCACTGCTGAGGTGTTATGGAAGACCAGGATGCTTCAATAGCAGCCTTCAGCTCTTCTGCATTGTTTGGTCTCATGTCTCTCACCTTTCTCTTGGCAATGCCCCATAGATTCTTTATGGGGTTCAGGTCAGGCGAGTTTGCTGGCCAATCAAGCATAGTAATCCCATGGTCATTGAACCAAGTTTTGGTGTTTTTGGCAGTGTGGGCAGGTGCCAAGTCTTGCTGGAAAATGAAGTCGGCATCCCCATAAAGCTCGTCTGCAGAAGGAAGCATGAAGTGCTCCAAAATCTCCTGGTAGATGGCTGCGTTGACCCTGGACTTAATGAAGCACAGTGGACCAACACCAGTAGATGATATGGCTCCCCAAATGAACACAGACTGTGGAAACTTCACACTGGACTTCAAACATCTTGCAGTGTGTGCCTCTCCATTCTTCCTCCATACTCTGGGTCCTTGGTTTCCAAATGAGATGCAAAAGTTGCTCTCATCAGAAAAGAGGACTTCAGACGACTGAGCAACAGATCAGGTCTGTTTTTCTTTAAGGTAAGACGCTTCTGACATTGTTGTTCAGGAGTGGCTTGACAAGAGGAATACGGCATTTGAAGCCCATGTCCAGGATCCATCTGTGTGTGGTGACTCTTGATGCACTGACTCCAGCCTCAGTCCACTTCTTGTGAAAGTCCCCAACACTTTTGAATGGCCTTTTCCTGACAATCCTCTCCAGGCTGCGGTCATCCCTGCTGCTTGTGCACCTTTTTCTTCCACACTTTTCCCTTCCACATAACTTTCTATTAATGTGCTTTGATACAGCACTTTGGGAACATCCAACTTCTTTTGCAATTACTTTTTGAGGCTTTCCCTCCTTATGGAGGGTGTCGATGATGTTTTTCTGCACAATTGTCAGGTCAGCAGTCTTTCCCATGATTGTGATTCCTACTGAACCAGACTGAGAGACCATTTAAAGGCTCAGGAACCCTTTGCAGGTGTTATGGCTTAATTAGCTGATTAGAGTGGGACACTTTGAGCCTAGAATATTGAACCTTTTCACAATATTCTAATTTTCTGAGATTGTGGATTTGGGGTTTCATGAGCTGTAAGCCATAATCATCACAATTATGACAAATCCTGGCTTGAACTATCTTGCTTTCCATGTAATGAGTCTAGCTCATATATTAGGTTCACCTTTTAAGTTTCATTACTGAAATAAATGAACTTTTACACAATATTCTGATTTTTCAAGTTTCACCTGTATGTGTCTGGAAAGGACCTTTGGAAGAAAATGATAAATGTTGGGGTGTGACCCTTATTCATTTCCCCACTAGAAGTTTGAAACTTCCAGGAAACTGCTGCCCATCTACTATAGATGAAAGATTTAAATGCATGTAAAAGTTGATTAAAGACAACAAAGAGGAACTTGATTTGCCAGCCTGCCCATTTCCACTGTAATTGAGTTAGCCTTAAATTCAGCATGATTTACATTGGAAGAGGCCTACTCAGGATAGTTCTTTACTCTCAGTGCTGACACGTGTTTGGAGGTTTGGTGTGTTGTATAAAGAGTATAATCCAGGCAACCCTGGACTTAAGAAGGGTTTAAATTAGTTTTCTTCATTCAGCTTTGTTATCCAGATCTGGAAGGAGACAACATGGGAATTGGGTGGGATCATATCACTGCCACTGCTTTAATTTTGTTTGGGCAAGTAAAAATAGCAAGTTGTTGTGAAGCCAGCCACACTGCAAGGTTTATTACTCCAATGCTTTTCTTCTTCTGCCCTGTCTCCAGCTGTTTGACAGATGTGAAATATCTTCTGTTTTCTTTCCCCCTTTCCTTCCCATCCTTTTTTCTGCCTTTATATCATATTTAACTTCTGAGCCAAAAGGCAGCGATCGCCTGGCTTTTATTATTTTGTGGACTACTTTAGAATGAAGAGAGGATCATAAAAAATTTTCAACAAAGAAGTAATGATTGAAACATCTCATTTGGAACCCAAACAGGTCTAACATTTTGTTTTTAACTCTTGAAACCTTGTAGCAATTGAGGATTGGTTATTTTAACACTCTGGTACCACCCACTACTCAGTTAAGTTTCCTTGTTGCAAAAAAGTCCTCTCTGCAAGGCCAACACTACAATAAGAGGAATTCTCAAAATGTTGGCTGTACATAGAAAAGTGGTCATTAGGACTTCCGGTGATGCCTCGGTATGGCGAGGTAGGGAGAAATACTAGCGCTTCTCCCACCTCGGGTTTTCCGTTCAGGGATGGCCGTTCGTGGCAGGGTGAGTTCACATTTTGAACACCCTAACGAGGAGCAAAACTTGGAACCTGTTTGGGAAGTGCGATCTCAAAGGTAAAGAAGAGTTCCCGAAGTTCGGAACGGAAGAAGCCAGCTCCTCCAGAGCTGACCCGAAGACGAGGCGGTGTGCCAACAGAAGGAAGCTGAAAGAGAAGGTTGCAGACCGGAGGAGTAGAAAAGAAGCTTGGTGAGGGGCTGCAGAGGGTTGACGAGAACATTTGGGGAAGATTGCCTAAAAGGATTGGGGCGAGAGTGAAAAAGAGCAGCATCATCTTAGTGATCACCCCAAGAGAAACCAAAGCAGAAGAGAAAGAGGCAATCATCCCCAAAGAATAGGAAAAGAGAAAGTCCTGTGTGTTTAAAGAGAAAGTGCTCTGAGAAAAAAGGTGTTTATCCAGCTGGAAAGGGAGCGGTGGAGGTTGGAAGAAGAACTGAGCGAACGGCAGATGAGAGAATTAAAACACGCCGGGCAGTGACAGGGTAACTGCAGAGGTGGCCATTGTGCCAGAGAGAGTGGTGGAGAAGACCTAGACCAACGAACGACTGAACAACAGAGTTAAAAGAGGAGGATACAAACCGGAACTATTATATTAACTATTATCATACGGAGGAGAACTGTTGCCAGTGAAGGGAAAGGAAAAGAAAATTTTGAAGTGGAAAACGGGAGGACCTGCGAAGAATCCCAGCGGCAAAGGACGGTCAGCACAGTGACAGCGCAAATTGACAAACTCCCGGAACACGGACAAACAAACGATTGAATAGACAGCTCCAGAAAAGGAAAGTTATAAAAATTTAACCAATTCAATTAATATTTGGAGAACATTGTTGCCCATTGAAGGAAAGGAGGAAAAATACCTTGGGAAAGAAAGACAGAAAGGGGAAGGAAGAACACCGGTGAGAAGAGAATTGATGGAATAAAGAAGAGTGCTGCCATCGTGACAGTGCAAATTGGCTGTTTTTGACAGCACAAAAACCTAGATATTGAGAACAGTGTCACGAACAGCAGTAATTTGAACAACAGAAGTGGACCCTGATATCGTTTTATATGTATACTACTCAATTGTATTTTATACTACTTAAATGGGAGAAGGCTAATCTAGGTAATTAAGTAAATAGAAATTAATAGAGACTTAATACAGATAGATATATATATAAGAGAAACATAGTAGAACTGTTGTATTTTTATAGGCGTTAGGATTTGAAATATTTCAGTTAATTGAATTATTTAATAGATAGGATAAGATTTAATATTTAATATTTAATACTTAAGATATTTAACACTTAATACTTAAGATACATAAGATATTTAAGATATTTAGTATATTTAAGATAATAGAGAGTTGAAACAGATAAAAGCAGATTATTGGATGATATATAAGTTGCTGATTTATCGTAAGTAATTAATTAACTTATACTGCCTATTAAGATTTGATTGAAATATTTTATATATATATATATATATATATATATATATATATATATATATATATATCTTCTATTTAACCTCTTTCTTCTTGGAAACTTATAATTCATTTATACTTTGTCTTTTATATATATATGTAAGTAAGGAATGTAATGAAATTGTAACCAATGCCCCCCCCCTGATATTAATAAGAAAGGTACTAGGCCTTAATTGCAATATAAGATAAAATAAGAAAATAGATATTTCTTTTCTTTGGTAAAAGGTAACAGTGAAACTGTTGAAAAGGAGGAGTCTTTAGTAAATGATAGTTAGAAACGTGATGTGGGGAAATATAAACAAAATTCTCAAAGAACAACAAAAGATTATAAAGGAAATGACATCCACAACGACTACTATTACTAAAACAGGGGAAAAGGGAGTGATAACTGTAACTCCATCTACTCCTACTGCAATTCCCTCCCAAAGAACGATAGAAGGGATGTTAGGCCCCGAGAAATCTAATACACAAGCACCTCCCAAACACTACAGAATACACTTCAGACAATTCAAAACATGATGCTATCAATGCAGGAAACAATGCTGAATAATCATGCAGAAAGTAAGAGAGAAAGAGAATTGATGAGATCAGAACTAAAAAGTGAACTGGGAGAGATGAAAAATGAAATTAAAAGCTTAGAGGGGAAAATAGGACAATTACAGGAAATGACAAGGATAAATGAAGAAAAAATTGTAACAATCACCAAACAAACAAACCAAACAGGGAAAAAAGTAGAGGATATCGAGCAAAAATAAAAGATCAACACAGGGAAACAAACGAGACCCTGACCTATCTAGAAATGGATAGAGCTTCTTATTATTTAAGGTTCCAAAATATACATGAGGAAAGGAGGGAAAACCTGACTCTAATAATGACGGAAATATTAGCAACTCTATTGCGAAAGGAGAGAGACCAGATGATACAAGAAATAGATGAGACATACAGGGTTTTCACAAGCTATGCAAGAAGACATGGACTCCCACGGGAGGTCCATGTCAGATTTGCGAGGAAAAGAGTTAGGGAGATCTACAGACTGACGAGGGAGGAAACCATAAATTATAATGGTAGACAAATTATAGTATTAAAGCAAATACCAAGGAGGGTGAGGGAACAAAGAAAAGAATACAGATTCCTCACGAACTACCTAAATAGAAAGAACATATTGTTTAGATGGAATGATCCTGAAGGGGTCCTGGTCACATGGGAAGGGAAAAGAACAAAGATTGATAATCTATCCAAGGCCCAGAGATTTTTCGAACAGATAGGAGGATCGGAGGAGGAATTAAGCAGTAGGGGAGATTCACGAAATACGAGCCGTGAGGACCTACAAGCTAGTATTAGAGGAGAAGAGAGAAAGGAGGGGAGAGGACAAGGAAACAACGGTTGGGGAAGAAAGAAAGAGGGAAGAAATAGGGGTGAAAACTAGGAGCCAAACAACAGGTAAAACATGATAAAATCTAGAAGGGAAAAGACCAAATGGGAAGGGGAATAAAATTAATATCGATAAATATTAATGGGTTAAATAGTCCAAGTAAAAGGAAAAAAAATTTCCTAGATTAGAAAGACAAAAATGGGATATAATATGCCTTCAAGAAGTTCATATAAAAGAACAGGATAAAAGATATTTAGAGAATAGGAAATTGGGGAAAGCATTCATGGCCTTAACAGGGGAAAAAAAGAGAGGGGTGGTACTATATGTAAAAGAGGATATTACAGCAAAATTGATATACAATGATATAGCCGGAAGAATATTAATGGTGGAAGTGGAAATACACAATAAGAAGACCTTATTAGCAGGAATTTATGCACCAAACAAAAACCAAAAAGAATTTTATAAAAATTTATATGAGAAGCTGACAGAGAGTGGCAATACAAGGGTTTGTCTAATGGGGGACTATAATGCAATAATTGATAACAAGCAAGATTACAAATGTGGACAAAATCAATACCAAAAACGGAATATTTTGCCAAAAATATTTTTCAAAATGTCAGAGGAGCTAGGATTGGAAGACGTATGGAGGAAAAGAAAACCAGGAATCACACAGTATACTTTCCACTTCAGCCCACATAAATCATGGTCCAGGATAGATATGATATGGATAAATAGTGAACTAAATAAGGAAATCCAAGACACAAAAATTTTAACAAATATATGGGCTGACCACAACCCAATGTCATTAATTTGGAAAGAAGGGGGAAGGAAAGGACAAAGATGGTCGTTGAAGACACCTGTTTTAAAGGAAGAAAAATATTTGCAAAAAGTAAGGGAGGAATTAATAAATTTTATAACTTCAATAAAAAGAAGACACATCATTACAGAATTTATGGGATACAACTAAAGCCTATATTAGGGGAATATCAATTGCATACACAATAACAGAAACAAGGAAAGATGGAAAAAACAGGATGAATTAATAAAAGAAATTGGAAAATTAGAGAATAAACAAAAGAGAAACCCAGATAATGAGCAAATTAGAGATGAGTTAACACAAATAAAACACGAACTTAACACACTTGAACAAGAGGAATTGCTTAGAAAGTTACAATACACAAAACAAAACTATTTTGAATATGCAAATAAACCAGGAAGGTGGTTAGCATATAAACTGAGAAAAGAGGAGCAAAAAAGAATGATACAATACCTGGAAAATAAAAATGGGGAACTTGAAGCTGATTCGGAAAAAAAGAAAGAAATTACAAGAGATTACTTTGAGGACTTATACAAACAAGAAAAAGTAGAACTAACCAAAATAGAAAAATACCTAAAAGAAGGAAACATTCAGGAATTAGCTGAGGATGAAAGAGAGATATTGAATAAGGAAATAACGATAGGCGAATTAAGAGAGGCGATTCAGAAACAAAATAATAATAAAACACCAGGTCCAGATGGATATCCAAGTGAATTTTATAAAAAGATAGGAGATATACTAAATAATATTCTTTTAGAAGTTTGTAATGAGGTATTATTAAAAGCAAAAATACCCAATTCTTGGAGGGAGGCACATATAACACTTATACCCAAAGAAGAGACAAACATCAATCAAATTAAAACTACAGACCAATATCACTTCTGAATACAGATTTCAAAATATTTATGACAATTATGGCACAAAGATTAAAAGGAATTATTAGTGAGAAAATTAATACAGATCAAAATGGATTTTTACCGAAAAGGCAGATGAGGCATAATATAAGAACGATAATAAACATATTGGAATACTATGAAAACCACCCGGGAAACCAAATGGCACTGATCTTTTTAGACGCACAGAAAGCGTTTGATAATCTGAATTGAGATTTTATGAAATCGCAAATTAACAAAATGAATTTTGGACATAATTTTGAAAGAATGATTAATGCAATATATGATAGCCAAAAGGCAAATATATTGATAAACGGGGAAACCACTAAAACGTTCAAAATAGAGAAAGGGGTTAGACAAGGTTGCCCTTTGTCACCACTGTTGTTCATCACAATGTTAGAAACATTGTTAGTTAGAATTAGGGGAAATGGGAATATAAAAGGAACGAAAGTTAAGAACCAAGAATACAAGGTACAGGCATTCGCAGATGATATGGTATTCATGATAGAAGAACCATTAGAGACGGGTCCTATACTATTGCAAGAGATAAATAAATTTGGGGAACTAGCAGGATTAAAAGTAAACAAGGGAAAAACTAAAATGTTAGTCAAAAATATAATAAATTCTAAGCAAAAAAATTTGGAAGAGATAATGGGATTACAAATAGTAAATAAAATAAAATATCTAGGAATTTGGATGAGGGCAAAAACAATAATGCTATGGGAAGATAATTATATTAAAATTTTAAAGCAAATTAAAAAGGACTTGGAAACCTGGAATAAAATGCAAATATCCTTCTTAGGAAGAATCGCGACAATTAAGATGAATATATTACCCAAAGTTTTGTACTTATTCCAGATGATCCCAATACTAACAAATAGAAAGTTTTTTATGGATTTGGATAGGATGACGATGAAATTTATTTGGATGGGGAAAAAGGCAAGAATAAAGAAAAAATACCTACAAGATGATAAAAGTAGAGGTGGATTTGGACTCCCGGATTGGGAAATTTATTATAAAGCTGCGATTTTGGTATGGATAAGGGAATGGGTGAAATTAGAAAATAAAAGAATATTGACATTAGAGGTGCATGACTTACAAACGGGATGGCACTCACTCTTGTGGAATTCGACTGATAAAAAACAAAGGTATGCAATGAAACACATAATACGTAAATCATTGATCAAAAATTGGGTGGAAATAAGGAAGAAAAACTATACAAAAATACCAAGATGGCTCTCAACAATGGAGGCAACTTTTCACCCCAACACACTGGATCTAAATAAAAAACTTAAATATTATCAGATATTGGATACAGAGAGAAAACTAAAAACAAGACAGGACCTGGAAACACAAGGAATAGTGATAGACAATTGGGCTTACTTACAAATTAAAACGAGGTATAATAAAGACATAAAAGAATACGGAATAGAGATAAAGAATACAAATTTGGATAAATTACTTCTGGGACCGGAAGAAAAACTAATATCTAAATTATATAACTTACTATTAGAGCAAGAAAGAATAGGACAATTAGTAAAAGGACCAATGTTAGCATGGGAAAAAAATATAGGATATAATTTGGACCTGAATGACTGGGAGGATACATGGGAGAAAAATTTGACATACACAAAGTCGGTGGCATATAAAGAAAACCAGTACAAAATGATGTATAGGTGGCATTTGGCCCCTGCTAGATTAGCAAAAATATTTCCACAGGCAAATCCAAACTGTTGGAAGTGCAAAGATAAAATCGGCACATATGTGGTGGACATGCGCAAAAATAAGGAAGTACTGGATGGAAATTAAAAATTGGATTGAGGATGTGATGAAATGTGAACTGGAGTGGAAACCAGAACTTTTTTTATTAGGAATGATAAAAGGAAACCTTCCCCCAGAGGACAAATACCTGATAACACATCTGCTAACAGCGGCTCGAATTTCCTTAGCTCAGAAATGGAAGGAACCTATAACTCCATCCATACAAGTGGTAATAAAGAAAACATATGAATGCGTAGAAATGGAGAGATTAACACTTAAATTAAATGAAAAAGAAGACTCGGATTACTATAAGGCATGGGACGTATGGTATGATTGGGTAGAACGCAAGAATGGAGGGAAAGGGAACATAGGAAAACAGGGTACCAGAGTAAATAGAAAGAATTCATAGATAACAAGAGATGTTATGTAACAATTTAGAAAAAGACATAGGAAATACTTTAAAATAACCCAAACCAAGCAAGCTGAAAATGAAAATAGTTATGGTTATGTATAAATACAAGAGCTTTGGTGGCTCAGGCTGTTAAATGCCTGCTCTTAAGATCCAGCTCTCTACAATTACTGTAGGCTCGAATCCCACCAGGCTCAAGGTTGACTCAGCCTTCCATCCTCTCGGGGTAGGTAAATTGAGGACCCAAGATTGTTGGGGGCAATTAGCTGACCTTGTAAAAATGCCACTTAGTAATAAGCAGGCATATACAATGGAATGAAGGCTATTGCTGAGCACACTGGGTTGTGCTCCAAAAATTGTAAGCCGCCCTGAGTCTTCGGAGAAGGGCGGCATATAAATGTAATTAAAAAAAAAAAAGTAACTTTATGTGAAAAAAAATGCATATTCAATCTGCAACCGAAAAACAAGCGGGGAAAAGGTATCACGCACTGTTATGTATTTATGTTATTTGTAGTTGTAAGTCTGTGTGTCTTGTTTTTAACAATTGCAAATAAACTTTTTAAAAATTAAAAAAAGAAAAGAAAAGTGGTCATTAGATGACCTCATGCTGGATATTGCTGAGTCCAGCCCTTTGAAGAAGGGCTTAAATTTCACCAAGTGTGCAGTTCCTCTTTTTCTTTGTGTGTATAATAGTGCATCATTACTACACACAAGAAGAACTAAGCATTGCTTGTCACTAGCCCAGTCTGGCATTGATTAGATTCTCCCAAATAAGGCTTTCATTTATTATTGGATTATGATGCCCACACTCCTGCCCAGGTCATCTTTATTATTTCCTCTATAAATATACATGCTGCTGTTTTGGGAATTTGGATCCAAGGATATTTTGCAAAATGAAAATATCTCAAGTGATTGTTCTCATCATTGTAATATGACTTCATTGTACTGCTATTTCAAAACAAAATTCTGGTGTCTTATGGAGGTTTGTCAGAGTTTAAATCAACTGACTTTAAAAAGCTAGCAAAAAGGTATGAAGGCAATAAAATCAATATATTCTAGAGAAGTGATTTCATGAGCTTTCTGAGAGATAAGTATAAAATACATTGGTATGTTTGTAAAACAGGATGAGACATTTTCTGTGATAGTCTCAGTGCATACAGATGGGAGGGTCAAAATTGTTTCACATTTTTAAACTAGTGGGCTGAAAGTGATATATTATGTGAGCTGCCTTACTTTGTTTCCAGAACTTTATTACAAATTTTCTCTCATTAGGCAATTAAAAGGGGAATATGAACGAGATTTTGATTCCATTTAATCCCTTCCAAATTTTCCAATTTTTGTACCCAAGTTTACATGATGATATAAACCATGGGCCTTGGTGGTGCAGGCTGTTAATAGCCTAGCACTTAGTTCCAGCTGCCTGTAATTATTGCAGGCTCGAATCCCACCAGGCTCAAGGTTGACTCAGCTTTCCATCCTCTTGGGATAGGTAAATTGAGGACCCAAGATTGTTGGGGGCAATAAGCTGACTTTGTAAAAATGCCACTTAGTAATAAGCAGGCATATGCAATGGAAGGAAAGCTATTGCTGAGCGCATTGGGTTGTATCCCAAAAATGGTAAGCTGCCCTGAGTCTCTGGAGAAGGGCGGGATATAAATATGAATTTTTTTAAAAAAATAAGGCCAATGTAGCTTTTCCAGTGTCCAGCATAATGAATCTTTAGTCTGGAAGCTGAGCAATCAGTATTTAAGATATGCTGCCTTTAATTCTAGATGAAATATAATGTAATATAAGCTACTGGGATCAGCAACCTTTGATCATTCTTTTCTTGACAATTTTGTCTGGACTGATAACCCAAATTCTTTCAAATCAATTCTCTGATTGCTGTATTTGGTCAATGGAGGTACACAGGGCTACTCTAGAAGCTAAAATTTTTGTGTATATCTATTTGTGTATATAACTTTTTCAAGTAGCTTAGGGAAGGGTCTGACCCTATAACTAACCTTTTATATCAGGGATGAGGATCCTCCAGAAGTTACTAAGCTACAGCTCCCAGCATTGTCCCCATCAATGAATACATGAATCAATCAATTCAATCAATCAATCAATCAATCAGAATAGACCTGAAAAGGACCTTGGAGGTCTTCTAGCTCAAACCCCTGCTCAAAGAGGAGACCCTATACCATTTCAGACAGGTGGCTGTCCAGTCTCTTCTTAACCTCCAATGATGAAGCACCCAAAACTTCTGAAGGCAAAGCTGTTCCACTGGTTAATTGTTCTCACTGTTGGGAAGTTTCTCCTTAATTCCAGGTTGTTTCTCTTCTTGATTAGTTTCCATCCATTTTTTTCCCCTGGCACATATCAGATAGGCTTCTGGGATTGAGGAAAACAGAAGGATTTAATTTTTTAACAGTGAAGCCAAATAGAATTGTATTTTTCCATTTCTGTTTCTCTAACTGCTATCGTTAGTTCTCCAGGTTCTACCGCCCCTTGGTGTTTATTCTGAAGTATGACAAGCTTCTTCTTCATTAAACCTGGCATTTATGCACATAAAACTATTGCACTAGAGATGCTGATGGGTTTTGATCCATCCTCCAGTTTATTTTAAGGCAAAATGGAGCCAGAAAAACTCCAATATAGGAAAAGCTTTCATCAGTATGCAAACAAAAAAAAATCTATTTTTTTAACCAGCAGCCCATGATCTGTCTTCAGTGAATACATATGCCTGCTATTCTTTTGCCTTCTGAGTTCAACCCCAGAACATTTGCTTTTAGAAGAAAAAAAAATCATTGAAATTCTCAGGAGGGAACTTCAGTGCCCTTCCACTTACTTAATTACCTTACTTACTTACACTAACTTACCTGCCTTTTGCCCAGGATAGGCTCCCTGCTGACCTGACAGATTCTCCAAAGCTAAGCAGACTCAGACCGGATTAGTATTTAGAAGGGTAGCAATTTCAGGACTGTAGATTAGATTGACATCTCTAAAATTTTGCTAGAAAAAAAGCAATGGAAACAAGCCAAAGAAACAAGATGGATATCCGGTTGAGCTTAATTTGATGGAGGCTTTTTCTTTATCCAATAGGCAGTCTTCGATTTACAATCATTTGTTTAGTGACTGAAGTTACAACATCATTTAAAAAAGTGACTTATGACTGTTTTTCACACTTACGTTGCTGCATCCCCATGGTCACCTGATCAAAATACAGATACGTGGCAACTGGGATGTGATGCTAGTTCGCCTCCGCGTGGTGCACCCTGGATAGCATGGTAGTGTGAACCAAACAACTAAGCAAAAATTGGCAGCCAGATTACATTGAAGAATTGACAGTTAACGACAGTTGGCAGCCAGACATCTTTTTTTTTTTAATAAAAGTTTTATTATTTTCCAGAAAACAAACAAGACAGACAAACATACAAAACATAAACCAATAACAATTTCAAGTGTGTCGGTCGGTCACAAATCTCAGTGCCATCTCCTCATCATCAATACTCTCTATTACAAAAGAAAGAAAGCTATAATCGTTATTATTAATTCTCTACTATGTTATAGTCTCTATGTTGTATTTCTTTTCAACAATTCTATTTATCTCCATTATATCCATATATTACCAAACTTTTTTATCTAACCATTGGTAAAACATATTCCATATCTTACAGAACTGCTTTTCTTCTTGATCCCTAATTTCAAATGTTAATCTACTCATTTCGGCACAGTCCAAAATCTTCTTAATCACTTCCTCCTGCGCAGGTATCTTATCATTTCTCCAATTTTTAGCAAATACAATTCTAGCAGCTGTCAGTACATTAACAATCAAATATTTCAATTCTTTGCTGAATGTCTCTGGTACAATTCCCAGTAAAAATATCTCAAGTTTCAAGTCTATATGTTGTTGTGTCATTTTTTCCAACCACGTGTGGATTTTAGTCCAATATCTTTTGGCATCAGCACAAGTCCACCACATGTGGTAATAGGAGCCGGGTATCTGGTGACATTTCCAACACTTATCCGATTTGTCCTTAAACATTCTTGTGATCCTTCTTGGGGATAGGTGCCACCTGTAAAACATCTTATACAAATTTTCTTTATATGCAGTTGACATTGTCATTTTATAATTCTGATCCCATAGTGTTTGCCATCTCTCTAAATCTATTCCATAGCCAAAAATTTTCCCCAAGCAATCATTGTTTCCTTAACCTAATTCTAACTTCTAATAAATATCCATAAAGTTTTTAAATCACTTTTTCATTCGTACCCATCAAAATTTTATCTAATTCAGTTTGCTTTTTGTAAATATCTTCAACCCTGACATCTTCATCATATCTAGATTGTATTTGCAGATATGAAAACCAGCTCATTTTTATTCCTTGTTCTTGTAGTATTTGCATCGATTTAAGTTCACCCTTTTCATTTAAAATCTCTCCATATCTAATTGTTTGTTCCTTCTGATGTATTATTGGATATGAAAAAGCTTCAATAGTAGATACCCATAATGGAATTTGTATATAATGTTGTTTTCTAATTTTTTTCCCAGTTTAAAAATAAAGCTTCTTGAACATAATGTCTTCTGAAATATCCTTGTTTTTTAGTTCCCTTATACCATAAAAAAGCATGCCATCCTAGTAACAAATCATGGCCTTCTAAGCTTAATAATCTATTATTTCTCTACGTTATCCATTCTTTCACCCACATCAAACTTGCAGCTTGGTAATACAGTTCCCAGTTAGGCAGTGCAAATTCCCCTCTTGACCTTGCATCTTGTAATAGCTTAAATTTAATTCTTGGTTTTTTGCCCTGCCATATGAATTTTAGTATAATTTTGTTTAGATCTTCAAAAAACTCTTTCCCAAGTCTAATTGGGATTGTCTGAAATAAATATAAGATTCTGGGTAATACATTCATCTTAACTGTCGATATTCTGCCAATGAGAGATAACTGCATATTTTTCCATCTTTCAAGATCTGTCGCTATCTGCCGTTTAAGTTTTATGTAATTGTCTTCTTTCAATGTACTACATCTTGATGTTATATATATTCCTAGGTATTTAACTTTACTTGCGGTCTGAATCTTTAATAAGTCTTCTAGCTCTTTCTTATGTTTTGCTAACATATTCTTCGTTAGGATCTTTGTTTTATCTTTATTAATTTTTAAGCCTGCCACCATTCCATATTCTTCTATTTTCTCTATCAATTTAGGTGCTGATTTAAGTGGATCCTCTAATATGAATACCAAATCATCTGCAAATGCCTGCAATTTATATTCTTCTTTTTTAATTTTCATTCCTTTTATTTCTTCGTCTTCTCTAATGGCTCTGTTCAGCACTTCTAATGTTAAAACAAATAGCAAGGGTGACAGAGGACAGCCTTGTCTAGTTCCTTTTCTTATTTCTATAAATTTTGTCAATTCTCCATTTACCAATATTTTCGCTGTTTGCTTATTATATATTGTCTCAATGGCCTGTATAAAGTTTTTCCCAAAACCCATTTGCACCATTTGCAGTATCATAAAACGCCAATTCACATTGTCAAATGCTTTTTGTGCATCTAAAAACATCAGTGCCATCTGTTTTTCAGGATGTGCTTCATAATATTCCAAAGTATCTAGGATTATTCTCACATTTTGTTTGATTTGTCGTTTTGGCAAAAATCCATTTTGGTCCATGTGTATGAATTCATTTAAATATCTTTTCAATCTCTCCGCCAGAATTGAAGCAAAAATTTTATAGTCTGAATTCAATAATGAAATAGGTCTATAATTTTTAACCTGTTGTAGGTCCATTTCTTCTTTAGGTATAAGGGTAATATAAGCTTCTAACCATGTCTTAGGTATTCTCTTTTTTAATAACACTTCATTCATTACTTCTAGAAAATAGGTATTTAGCACCTCTTGAAATGTCTTATAAAATTCTGCCGGTAGACCATCTGGGCCTGGTGCTTTTCCAATGTTTTGTTTCTTCAAGGCTTCTGTCAATTCCATCATGGTTATGTTCCCTTCTAACATTATTTCAATGTCTTTAGGTATCTGTGGTAATCTTGTCTTTTGTAAATACTGTTTAATTTTTTCTTCTGTAATATCTTCTTGAGAGTACAATTTTTCATAATAGTCTCGGATAATCTTTTTCTTTTCATCATTCCCATGTTGTCCATTCCCTTTTCCATCTATTAGTTGACTAATTTTCTTCGTTTCCCTTTCCTTTCTAATTTTATAAGCTAACCATCTTCCTGGTTTATTTGCATTTTCAAAATAGTTTTGTTTAGCACATTTAATCTTTTGAGCAATTTCTTCTTTATCCATTAAAACCATTTTATGTTTAATCATATCCATTTTCCTTTTAATGTCTTTCCTTTGCGGTGATTGTTGTAGTTCTTTTTCTAATTTCATAAAGTCATCTTCCAATATTTTGGATATCTTTTTCTGTTTGATATTTCTTTTCCTTATATAGTCAATTATCATACCTCTTATATAGGCCTTCATCGCATCCCATCGAGTTTGTAATGATGTATCTTCCTTTCTGTTTTCCTTGAAAAAAAAAGTAAGTTCTGTCTCAATTTTCTTTTTAAATTCTTCTTCTTTCAAAATCATATTATTTAATGTCCATCTAGATCTTCTCTTCTGTCCTTTCCAGGCAACTATCAGTGGATTATGATCCGCTCAGGTCCCATTTTCAATTTGAATTTCTTCTATATCAGAGAGCATATCTGCAATTGCCCATACCATATCTATTCTTGACCATGATTCATGCCTATTTGAATAAAAAGTAAATTCTTTATTTCCAATATTTCTCTCTCTCCATATATCTTTAATGTTCATTTCTTCTGTCATTTGAAAAAAGGACTTAGGTAGCTTCCTTCTAATTTTCTTTTCAGTTCTCTCTGGTTTGTAGTCAAGTTGATCATTAATTATCCCATTAAAATCTCCCATCAATAAAATATTTGCATAGTCCAATTCAGTCAATTTTTGATATAACTTCTTATAAAATTCTTCTTGATTCTCACTTGGTGCATGTATTGCTATCAGAAGCATTTTAGCATTGTTATCTATTATCTCCACCATTAAAATCCTCCCATCTTCATCTGTATAAATCAATTCTGCAATAATTGTATCTTTAATATACAGGACCACTCCTCTCTTTTTACATTGAGCCAATGATGTAAATAACTTTCCTAGCTTCCTTTGTCTCAATACATATTCATGTTGTTTTTTAATATGAACCTCTTGTAAACAAATTATATCAAGTTTTAATTTCTCTAATTTATGAAATATTTTCCTTCTTTTCGCAATCAAATTAAGTCCATTTATATTCATCGAAATCAGTTTTTTCCTCTCCATTTTAGGTCTTGTATATAGGTTTTATTGCTCTAGTCGATCTAACTTCTCTTTGTTCTCTAGGTAGTTCTTCTTCTTCACTTATTGCTACACATTCCTTTGAAAGTTCCACAATCAGTTCCTCTTGTCTTCCATTTCCCTCCTTTCCTCTAAAGTATTCATCATAAAAAAGTTCTGCTTTCTCCACTATATCAATTCTATGTCTTTGTTCCTGCCACACAAACAGAAGGCCTTCTGGTATTAACTATCTGTAATTTACTCCTCTCCTCAACAGTTCTTTGGATAAGAACACATATTCTCTTCTCCTCTCTCTTATTCTTCTTGGTACCTGTTTCAATACCGTAATGTCTTTATTGTTGTGCTTCAATGTCTTGTCTCTAGCTGCTTGCAGTATTTGTGATTTAATGCTCTTCTTAGTAAATCTAATATGGATTTCTCTTGGAAGTTTACTCCTCATTGCATATCTTGTATAGACACGAAATATTTCATCTATTCCATCCCTCATCTTCTCTTTCGTTATTTCTAACAATTCTGCCAGTATCTGTATCATTTTCTCCAGCAGGTTTTCACCCTTCTCTTCATCCACATTTTGAAATCTCAAATAGAATTCTGATCTATCAACTTCGCCTCTCAATGATTCATTCTGGTCTCTCTCAATGATTCATTATGGTCTCTCTCAACTTCATTTAATCTAGTATTGAAACTCCTCATATCTTTGTATCTTTGTTCTTGCTGCTCCTCAACTTTCTTAATCCTCTCACCATATTTCTCCATTGTTTGCTGTAGAGCTTTTATATTTTCATCTGTCCTGTCCAACTTCTGTTCAATTATCTCAATTTTCTCTGTTCTTTTTCCAATCTCACTTACCGCTTGTAGTATCTTCTGTATTGTATCTTCTTTCTCTTTTTCCTTTTCTTGTTGTGATATTGTCAATGCGGGAGTTGTTGCTTGTGGAATTGAAGGTCTTCTACTCATTGTTACAGAAATTGCCAACACCAATTGCGGAGAAAAAAAGGCCAATAATAAAAAGGTAAAAATTAGTAGTATAAAAATGATAAAGAAGGAGGGAGCGTAGCCCTCTATAAAAATAGAGAAAAAGGGGGATAGAGCAACAAAAAATAATCCTAGCCAACAAAGATTTTAAAAAATCAATAATGTATCAATATGTCAATAGATTGAACTAAAATAATAATATATATATATAAATAAAAAACTAGGATGGTATAAGAAAAAGTCCAATAATTAGGTATCTTAGTTCCAATACACAAAAGGAAGGAAAAGGAAAAAAAGGTTTTTAGAATGAGAAAATATTTTTAAAAAATCAGGCTCTAAAAAAGAAAGAAAAAACTAAAAATTGAAAAAAGGAGAGTACCAATAATAAAATTAAAATAGAAAATGAACAAAATATCCTTTAAAAATAGAAATATATTTTTTTAAAAAGGCTTTAATTATAAAAATTGGATTCCAGGTGATAAAAAACCTTAGCAGGAAACAGTATCACTCTTTATTCAATTGCCTCTACATATTATCCAAGGCTTCACAGATTAAAAGGAAAAAAATTTCAGCTCTTCTATTTTTTTTCCCTTAAAGAAATTCCAACTCTTTTATTTTCCAAACTTTCCAAGGTTGCTTTATTCTTCAATTCCAACTCCAGGCTCAAAGATATAGTAGTTTACCAAAAGCACCTGTCAACACAGTCTCCAGTGCTTTCTAATCTAATCTTCAGCACAGAGCCTTGGATACAATTCTTGCAAGTATGTATATATCTGTATAAGATAGCGAGCCTCTAAGTAGCAATATTGTGTCTCTTCACCAACTTTCACTTCCTTGCCAAATAACTTCCAAAATGTGTCATTTCCTGTCTTTCTCAAAACAAGAAAGTAAAAAAGAAGCCTCGGCAGCGATTTCTTGTATTACAGAAAATAAAAAATAATCAAATCAAGATAGTCAAATTACATTAGAGCCCAGAATGCCAAGAAAGAAAAACAAAAATCAAAAATTGTAAAAAAAAAGTATTATTAAAAGCCATTCAAAAACTCACAAGAAGAAAAGAATAGGAAAAAAAAGTCTTTAAAAGCCGTAAAAAAGAAAGGAAAAACAAGCTCTTTACTTTCAAACACAATCTCTTCCGCCGCCTAATTCATTTAACTCTCAATTTCAAACCATTTAAGATCACTAGGGTGTTCCCTAAATATAAAAGTAAAAAACCATCTCACCAACCGACAGACTTCTTCCGATTCTGTTTTTCCGGAGCTGTCACAGCTTCTGCAGCACAATGGCTGCCTTGACCCGCTGCAGGCAAAAGGGGCTTGCAATGTCCCTGGGATCGACAGGAAATGCCCCCGACTCTCGCCGACCCTATGAGTCAGCTTAGGTCCTGAGGGACCGTCCCGCAGCGGCGATATCGGGGGTGATCTCAGGAGTCGAGATCACATCTGTCTCGCAGCGACACCAGCTCCACCCATCCAATGGCAGCCAGACATCTTTGTAGAACTCCTGGCTCTCTAAATATGGCAATGGATAAACCACCCATCACCAGAGAGTTATAAAAACAGCACAAAAAATCATTGGTTGCTCTCTTTCTTCTTTGGAAGATTGCGAAGACCAGACTCCTCTCTAGAACACTAAAAATCTGCACAGACCATTCTCATCCTGGACATTCATTCATATTTTGAACTGTTACCATCAGGGAGATATTATAGGTGTCTTAAAATGAGAAACAGTTTTTTTCCAAGGCAGCAATTATCTTGAATCAAACAATGCATTTGTGATTTAGTATTATTATTATTATTATTATTATTATTATTATTATTATTTTAATTTTTAAATACTCTGTAGTGTGATTATGATGTGGTGTTTGGGGCACTGTGCTGGAGTAGCTTTCAAATTTCATTGTATTCATGGAATGCAATGACAATAAAGGTATTCTATTCTATTCTATTCTATTCTATTCTATTCTATTCTATTCTATTCTATGCCACCCTGTCCTTGAATGGCTGAGTGGACTGGACATTAACTGAACCACTATAAGTCCATGTATTTGCCATACGCAAAAAATAAAATGTGGCAACTGACTCATTTTTATGACAGTTACAGTGTCTCATGGTCATACGATCTATTTTTGTGACCTGACAAGCAAAGTCAATGGAGAAGTCAGATTCACCTAACAACTGTGTTATTAACTTAAAAACTGCAATGATTAACAAGCACTGTGGCAAGAAAGGTTGTGAAATTAATAACTGTCTTGCTTAGCAATGCAAATTTTGGTTCAATTATGGTCATAAGTTGAGGGGTATTTTATAGCGTTCTCTTCACTGGTCTGCAGCCTTTCTATTTCTATTAAATACCAGGGGAAGATATCATAAACCAAGTTCTTCCTTCACATTTTTTAGTAGTGGTGTTATGGGGATGTTTTCTTTTTTCTAGTTCAAAGAAATCTTCTAACATGTTTTTCCATTCATAAATATGGCAGAAATTTCTGAAAGGTTCTTTCAGCTTGGATGTGAAAAATAAAAACCATTTAGCATCCTTATGTTCGGTAGAACTTTATTTTGATTGTTAAAATACATTGGGGCTTGCCACTTTTTAAAACAAAAGCTAGAAGCAAATAGGAGGAAACAGATCACAAGACATATTACTCCATAGGAATTTCAGCATTAAAAGCTTCCTCAGTATGAGTTTGGGACATTGTCTTGGAAAATGGCTTTGGAAAGCCAACAGGGAGAGGGAGAAAGAAAACCTTTTCCTCTCAGAAACCTGAACTTGCTCATCTCTAGTTGACTCCTGAACCTAACCACTGAGAACATTGGAAGTACATCTTGAAATGTTAGAGCTGAACTTCTGTGAAGCAGGATCTGTGGAAGGTTGGGATTACCTGAGCCCAAAGTAGGCTAACAATGCCTCATGTTTACCAACACAAATTATGCTATCGTGGTTTCCCAATGACTCCTCTGCTTTACAGTCTTCTCTTCAGCCTTAGGCAGTTGTCCAGGGTGGTCAACTGGCGTAGGAAACCCCGATTGGGAATAATACCTCGATGGTCCTTGATGGTCTTTATGGCCTCCACCAAGGTCAAGCGGTGATAAATCATGAGGTAGGCAAGGACCAGGGTAGCTGATCTGCTTACCCCCACGGCGCAGTGAACAAGGATTCTCCCTATGGGAAGAAGGTCAATTTAAGAAAATGTCCGTATCAAATATCACAAAGAAGTCTGGGGCCCAGAGATTCAGTGGAAGTCATTTATTTCAGACTTTTGTCAGCTGCCCTGACAAAGAACCTCATAGTACACTACATCTTATTAGCTTTCCAGCCAGTGGTGGGATTCACATTTTTTTACTACTGGTTCTGTGGGCATGGCTTGGTGGGTGTGGCTTGGTGGGCATGGCAGGGGAAGGATACTGCAAAATCTCCATTCCCACCCCACTCCTGTGGGAAGGTTACTGCAAAATCCCATTCCCTCCCCACCCCACTAACCTGCTTTCCAGCTCCATTCTCCTGTGCAGGGCAACCAAAGAAGACCCAGCCAATCAGCTGGGACTCAGGAGGCAGAGAATGGATGGGGGCAGGTCCAGTCAGAGGTGGTATTTGCCGGTTCTCCGAACTACTTAAAATTTCCACCACCGGTTCTCCAGAACTGGTCAGAACCTGCTGAATACCACCTCTGTTTCGAACATGATTTGAAATTATTTATTTATTGTAGAAGGAAAGGGATAATCTGGGGGTGGAATCAAGGGAGGAATCAGCTTGCAGTCTTTATGTTCCCACAAGTGGTCCCAGTCCAACCTTTCTTGAATTAACACTTATCTAGTGCTGAGCATTAATTGACTAAATTCTTGTTATAGGTATGAACAATAAATCAGCTTAACTGGAACTTAATGTATAGTCCTGATTCTTTGCATCTGACATTGCAAACCAGAAACAAACAAAAACAACACAAATCACAACATATCTCCATCGACCCCATACTACAATCTTTCAATTTCAAATGATTAAAGATGGGATCATCCAATATTCTGGCTTTATATCTGCGAGGAAAAACCAATTCTTCAAGGCCTTACAGAACACCAACAAATTTGAATTACCCACATCTTAGGGTAAGGGTGAGGGATAGGTCATTCCAGGTGGCAAGTACCAAAACAGAGATGGTACATTTCCTGAATCCCACCAGATGTTTTATAAAGAAGACCCAGAACATCCACATACTGTTAGATCTTGTGGGCTGAACAAAAGCCTTCTAAACAGACTATTAGCTGTTTAGGCAAGAGCTGAGAATCTAAAAGGATCCCTGAGCTACTTGCCTGGGGAGAGTGCAACCTCACTGAGAACTACAGATGCAAAATCCGCAGGTCCAGATAGTCTTCGACTCACAACCAGTTATTTAACGACTATTTGAAATTACAATATCAGTGAAAGCAATTTATGATTGGTCCTTACAATTGCAGCAGTCATGTGATCAAAATTTCAGTGCTTGTCAACCAAGATGTATTTACAACTGTTGCTATAAGTGGGTCATGTGATCACTATTTGTGACCTTACCAGCCAGCTTCTGACAAGCAAAGTCAATGTGGAAGCCACTTTAGTTTAACCACATGATTCAGTTAACAACTGCAGTGATTCATTGAACAATTGTGGCAAAATGGTTGTAAAATCAGGTGCAACTGGTTTAAGAACCTCCTTGCTTAGCAATGTAAATTCTGGTTGAGGGCTACCAGTACTCTACATAGACATATTCATCATCAGAGGTCCAGCTTGATTTCAAGAATTCCTTACTTCGTAGTTTGCACTTCTTTGTTTAAAACTCTATCACCTCCCCCCATGGCTCTGATTTAGCTGTAAAAACAGCTTAGAAAGCAAAAGAAGAGAAGAAAATAAACCTGCTAAATACAAATCGTTATATTTTTAGGAAGCTGCTATAGGTCAAACTCAAACTGGATATACAACCTGAGAATATGAACTGGATCTCAGCAATGTTGCATTAGAAAGATACTCTATTTTGTAAACAATAGAATATCAATTGATTGTATAGTTTGAATGAGGAACATGCACACATACTATATACCTATTCTAGTCATGGGTCAAGTCACACTTTTCTGTGGACTCACCTCCACTCTTGCTCAGGGCTTTGTGGATGAAATCTGCAGCAGGCTGAAGGTAGGGGCTCATATCAAAGGTGGGCGAGTCATGTGCCTCAATGCCCAAGTAGCAGATGCCAGTTCCTTCATAGTAATCTGCACCTCCCCGCCACTTGCTGTGAGAAGCATTGAGGATGTGAGTGATGTTCAATCGGGCCAGCTCACCTCTATTGGCTGCTATATCTCTACATGGAGGGAATGATAAAGTAAGGGTCATTCACAAATTCTCAATGAACACAAATCACTGGGACCTTACACCCCAGAGTTCTAAAGGAGCTAGAAGCTCAAGATCCAGATGGATCTTGATCCAGAACCCTGGACCCTATCTAACAAAATGAAATTCAGTGTAGAGAAAAGTAAAGTCCTAGACTTAGGCAAGAAAAACCAAAAGCACACATATAGATAGGGTGAAACCAGGCTTAATAGCAGTAACTATGACAGGGATCTTGGAGTCTTAGTGGACAACCAGCTAAATATAAGCCAGCACTGTGCAGCGGCAGCCAAAAAAAAGCCAATGCAATCCTAAATTGCATTAACAGAGGGATACAATCAAGATCAAGTGAGGTACTACTACCACTCTATAAAGCCTTAGTAAGACCACACCTAGAGTACTGCATCCAGCTTTGGTCACCACACTATAAAAGATGTTGAGACTTTAGAAAAAGTTCAGAGAAAAGCAACCTGGATGATTAGGGGACTGGAGAGTAAAACAAATGAAGAACAGTTACAGGAACTTGGCATGGCTAGTCTAGTGAAGAGAAGGACCAGGGGAGACATGATAGCAATGTTCCAATATTTAAGGGGCTACCACAGAGAGGAAGGGGGTCAAGCTATTTTCTAAAGAGCCTGTAGGCCAGACAAGGAATAATGGATGGAAACTGAACAAGGAGAGATTTAACCTGGAAATAAGGATAAATTTTCTGACAGTGAGAACAATCAACCAATGGAACAGCTTGCTTTCGGAAGGAATAATGGATGGAAACTGAACAAGGAGAGATTTAACCTGGAAATAAGGATAAATTTTCTGACAGTGAGAACAATCAACCAATGGAACAGCTTGCTTTCAGAAGTTGTGGGAGCTTCATCACTGGAGGCTTTCAAGAAGAGATTGGACTTCTATCTATCAGAAATGGTGCAGGGTCTCCTGCTTGGGTGGGGGGTTGGACTAGATGACCTATAAGGTCCCTTCCAACTTTGTTAATCTGTAATCTGATCCTTCTCTTGTTCCCAGAATCATTGCTTCTATCCATTCCTTCTCAAGTTTTTTTTCAATCTGCACTTAGCTGGCCTTTTCTAAAGAATATATGGTGGAGTTTTGCTAAGCCAATTCCTAGCAAATGGCAGTTTTGCAGTCAGGTTGATGCCTGGGATTGCAGAGGTTCAGTTTCTTTTGGACCAGTTAACACAGAAGCTCAGAAACCACTGTGCAAAAGATCCTGTCTGATCTTTGATTCCTGCTGCTCTTTGATTATCATTTGATGGAGAAACCTTTCAGACTGAGCTACACAGTAACTTTTTTACTCAATTGAATGTTTCCCAAATCTTGTGAGAGTATCTCCTCTGTCCTTGAAGACAGCAAATGAACCTCCTGTATACCCAGCAGCTGTTATGACAATTTTCTCCTCTATCAGTGTCTTCCTTCCCCAAATTTGCCCTGAGATAACTGCCCCAGTAACTAATACTATAACCGCTGTTGATAGAATCCTTCTTTCAAATTATGTTGCATTATATATTTAACAAGTGATTTGTGGCAATATAGTACAGGTAGTCCTTGATTTACCAACATTTATTTAGTGACCAAAGTTACGACAGTACTGACATGATTGGTTCTCATATTTACGACAGTCACAGCATCCCCATAATCACGTGATCAAAATTCAGGCGCTTGGCAACTAGCATGCATTTATAATGTGATCATCATTTATGAGCTTCTTAGTCAGCTTTATACAACAAAATCATAAGGAAAGCCACACTCATTTAATGAGTGAAGCAAAAAAAAAGGTAATAAAATCAGATGCAATCACATGGTAACTCAATGACTGCATCACTTAGAGATGAGATTCTGGTTTCACTCAGGATGTGGGGCTGGAAACTTTCCCATCTGAATCCTTTCTCTAATTGCCACTATGTTCCCCCTTTGCTTCTTCCCCACCTCCTGGAAATGGCTTGTCTCCAGCACTGGGATCAATACGTACTGATCTCCCAGGTAAAGTCCTGGCCAGACCTCATCCGCATGGTTACAGGCTGTCTTCCCCGTGTACAGGAGTCTCTCAAGTTCAAAAACACTGAGGATGGGGTGGCTGACGGTGTCATCATGCGTCCTCCAGACAGGAGGTCTGGATGTATTCCTGGAGAACCGAGACATGAACGCCATGGGTGCCACTGTGCCCCCTGTTGCATCCCGGGCTGCTACAGGGGGCTGGGCTGGGGCCCAGACAGTATTTCTGCTATGACCACCACCCACGGTCGGTTTCTAGTCTGAAAAAGAAAGGAGAACGGTATCAGAAGCATCATGTCCTGAGATTCTCATGAAGTTGGACACTTCTTGTGTCGGCTGCATTGTAAACGTTGATCCTGATCCTGTAAAGAAAATTAAAAGAAGGCATTTTTAAGAAGATTCCTTCTTCCACCACCCACGGTATTTATTTTTAATTATTGATTTATTATGAAATTTATTTGGCACCCATCTTGTATCAAAAACTCTTACAATATAAAACATTAAAAACATTAAAATCATCAGTTATAAAATAACAAAGTTGTATAAAAGCAGATAAAATCGTTAACACAAGATGGCAAAGGATGTGCCAGGGGGTGCATGGGGATGGGGTAGGATTAGATTTTAATTAGTCAAACACCTCCAGTGTGACGTTCCCCCATTAGATCTCCAAGCTATCTGGCAAATCCAGATCTTAAGGCTCTCACAAAAAGTCAGGAAGATGGGAGCCAGTCTCACCTCAGGGGATAAGATGTTCCAGTGAGCAAGAGCCATGGCAGAGAAGGCTCTTCTCTGGGATTTCAGCCAAATCAAATTCCTTGGCTGACAGGATCTGCAATCTGCCCCTTTAATTACAGCACTAGCATTGTGTGTGTGTGTGTGTGTGTGTGTGTGTGTGTAGAATATTCTAAGCAGAGGGAGGGAAAATTTCAGGGGCTGCAAGAGAGGCTGTAGCCAGAGAACACTTTAACATACAAGGGATGGGAAGGGATGGTGAGCTCAGACCTAGTCATTTATTGTTAATGGCCTAAAGTCCCTGGGAATGGGTAGCCAAAAAATTTAGTAAGTGAACAAACAAATGAATGAATGTTTGGCAGTTCTCACACAGGGTTCAAGCCCTGAGTTAAAATGTAGGTTCTTTCCACTAAACAAACCAGCTTCCATCTACACCATAACTTTAAATAATGGTAGTCCTCAACTTACAACCACAATTGAACCCAAAATTTCTGTTGCTAAGTTAGACATTTATTAAATGACTTTTCCCCCATTTTACAACCTTTCTTCCTGTTAAGTTTGCATGAAGAGTCAAACGCGGGGAACTTCAGTAAAGAGTTTATTCAGTGACTACAGCTCGAATGGACCCGACTTGGCTGGGCTACGGCTGCTTCTTATAGCCAGCAGCCGTAGTTGCCAGCCAATGGGAGTGCAGGGTTTCTTCCCACGCTATTTAAACCAATACCATTTAACATTTTACAAGAACAGTTCAAATAAACCAATAACATTCAAACCTACATACATAACACCCCTCCCACTAGGTTCAGTCCATACCAAACCCCAACCTATCTAATGTATTTTTTAAATAGGTGGGGCTCTTACGTGCAACGCTGAGACCTTCGTGGTTCAGAAGTTTTAACGTTCTCACCCAGTGAGAGGGAAATGTCTGCTGACATTTCCTGTTGACTTCCCTGTGAAAGGAGACCCTGTTAGACTGTTAGAATCTGGTCTCTCCTCCCAACCCATCTCCATTCCAATGTCAGCACCCAAGTCAGGTAGTGATGTGCAATCTTCCACTTCTAAGGATGGATCTTGGCATTGTGACAGGTTTGGGATGGTTCCTGTCGTAATGGCTCATTACACATGGGGTTGATTCTTGCTTGCTGATTTTCCTCCTGTTCCTCCCTTCCCCTAGAAGTGACATCAGGTGAGGGAACCAGAGAGACAGGGGCGATGTTCCTGAGGAACCTGGATCTAAGTTGATCAATGCCTGCTCCAGAGGAGTCCATCCTCTGTTTGTACCCTGTAAGAACGAGGGCCAGTGATTTGAGTTATTGCAGCACAAAGGCTCACCTATAAGGTTCTTAGCATACACAGAATCACCCACACTGAATGTAACGAACTTTGGAAGTGGAATCCAGTGGTGTTGGGTGCAAGTGGGATGAAGGCGGTCAAGGGAAGACCTAAGTTTCCTACCCATCAACAACTCTGCTGGGGATAAGTTATACTAGAGTGATGTGCTGAACACTAAGAAGTTTTTCTTCTCAGTGATGTCCCCAGGACCCAGTTGCTGGAGCTTTCTTTGTAAAGTACTGCGCGCTCAGCCCGCCATTAGCCAAGGGTGCCCAGGGGCAGTAAGGGCATGTCTGATACCCTGTTGTGCTAGAAAGTAAAATGTTGATGTAAATTGAGGGCCATTGTCAGAGACAAGAACATCAGGTAACCCATGGGTTACAAACAGTTTTCTGAGCTGCTTGATGACAGCATCAGTTGTGGTGGATGTCATGGGAAATAGCCATTTGGAATATGCATCTACTATAACAAGAAAAGTGTGCCTCTAGTAGGACCTGCTAAATCAATGTGGATCCTAGACCACGGGCCCCTAGGACATTCCCATTCCTGTGGGGGCGTGAGGTGGGGCAGGCCTGACTACCTGGCAATTGGGACAAGATGCAACCCAGTTTTCAACCATTTTGTCAATACCTGGCCACCATACATAACTCCTGGCCAATCCCTTCATCCTTACAATCCCAGGATGACCCTCATGTAACATTTCCAAAACCTCTCTTTGCAGTTTTGCAGGAATAACCACCCTGTTACCCCACAAAATACATCTCTTAATACAGATAATTCAGTTTGCCTGGACTTAAAAGGTTGGGCAAGGTGAGGTAGATCTTGAAGAGGCCAACCTTTCTTAATCCAGCCTATAACAGGAGCCAACACAGTGTCTTTGGCAGTCTCTCTGGCAATTTCAGCAGCATGAACTGGAAGCTTAGCAACAGTTTCTAGGAAAAAGGTGTGTGTTTCAGGTTCAAAGTCCTCCTTGTGGCAAGGCAGTGGGCAGCGACTCAGTGCATCAGCATGTCCAATGTCCTTGCCAGGCCTGTGAATCAGTTTGTATGAATAAGCTGCAAGAAATTCAGTCCACCTCAGCATTCTTGGTGACAGGATAGTAGGTGTAGGTTTGTCTCCTGCCACAATGCCTAACAAAGGTTTGTGATCTGTAACAATGGTAAATGTCCTGCCATACAGATATTCATGAAATTTCTTGACAGCTGCAACAACTGCCAATGCCTCTTTGTCCAGTTGGCTATAATTCCTCTCTGCTTTGGTCAAAGTGTGAGAGTAAATGCAATAGGGCTTCCTCCCACTGGGAAGCCTGTGGCTCAAAAACCCCACTCCAAAAGGGGATGCATCACAAGTCAGTACAACAGGCAAATTCTCAGAGAACTGTATCAATACAGCATCAGATGTGATTAGTCTCTTAATACTGTTAAATGCTGATTGTTCCTTCCTCCCCCAGATCCAAACAGCCTTCTTATCAAGCAATCTGTGCAAAGGTTCAGCAATGGATGCCTTTTGAGGTAGAAACATGTGATAAAAGTTAATGAGTCCAAGGAAGGCTTGCAAATCTGTTTTGCATTTAGGTTTAGGGGCTTCTTTGATTGCTTTAACCTTGGCATCAGTAGGGTGGATGCCATGCTTGTCAATCATGTAGCCCAGGAACTCAACCCTGTCTGTTTTAAGTGTGCATTTTTCTTCCTTGACTTTTAACCCGCTTTTCTGAATCTGGTAAGGACTTCTCTGAGTCTTTCTTGAAGCTGAGTGTCATTTTCAGCAGAGATTAACACATCATCAAAGTAAGGCACTACCCTGGCAGTCCTTGAAGCATTCTTTCCATAAGGCTTTGAAAAATGCCTGGTGCCACGCTTACTCCAAATTGTAACCTTTACATTTGAAGGCACCTCTGTGAGTCACAATGGTTTGGGCTCTGCAGTGGCATCATCAACTGTTAGTTGTTGATATGCCTGGGCCAAGTCCAATTTGGCAAAGACTGTACCCCTGCCAAGTGAATGTAACAGATGATGCACAACTGGAACTGGATATGCGCTCTGCTGCAGCGCATGGTTCAGTGTCCCCTTATAGTCTCCACAAATTCTTACTGACCCATCAGCCTTGACTGGTGTGACTATGGGTGTTTCCCATCTGGAGTGGTCAGTGGGCTCTAAAACCCTTGAGCAATTAATTTGTCTAATTGTGCATCAATTTTTCCTTTAAAGCAAATGGAACCCTCCTGGGCTTTAAACGAATTGGGGCACCTTGGGATCTAGGTTGAAAGTGATAGGGTCCCCATATACTTGCCCATCTTCGCTGAAGACCTCTGGAAACTCAGACTTCAAGGCCTCCTCCCATTCAGAGTTGCTCACGTGATTGATGCCAGTCACCTCGATGCCTAGTGGCTTGAACCACTCAAGTCCCAGCAAGCTTGGGCCATCCTTGTCCACGATGGTCAGAGGCAAACGTTGGTGTGGCCTTTAAACTGCACGTTGAAATCTCTTGCTCCAACTACTGGAATCTTGTTCCCTTGGTAGTCTTTAAGAGTCAGTGCTTGCTTCTGGAAATGTTTCTTCTGAATGTTGGGAAGTAGCTGTGAATAGTGTCCCATGACACCATAGATAAATAAGAGCCTGAGTCCACTTCCATTTGGCAAGGCCTTCCTTCAATGAACACCTTCACGTGTACTTTTCTGCTTCTCAAGGGTGAAGAATGACCAATGGTGATTGTTTGGTGAGTTTCATTCTTCCCATTTGCTGAATTGCCCATCTTTTCAATGAAGTTGTTGGGCTTAAAATCCTTTTCAGGAAATTTCTTCCTACTAGGTGGAGTTCTGGATGATTTGCAGACTCTGGCTAGGTGACCCCTTTTCTCACAACGTAGGCAGATGGTGTCTAAGAACTTGCATTCAGTGCGGGATGCCCCCCAGCCTCTGCAATAAAATTCTTGCCTCTTTCTCCCAGGGTCTTTCCTTTTCTCATTCTGAGTCTAAAAATCCCTTCCTCCACCTCACTGCAATCTGAATCAGAGTCTATTTGTTCAGAATGGGTTGTTGTGGATTTTTCCACATCAGAATGGCTTGAGGCCTGGCTTGAGGCCTTGTTAATCTTTTTCATGGCTGCTGAGGACTTGGTGGCTTCCGCTGAAACAGCTTCTTCAATGGCCTCCTTAAACGTGATCTTAGGTTTCATTAACAGTTTGCTTTGTAAGACCTTATCTTTGAGGCCTAAGACAAACCGATCACGATGGCCTCTTCTAAGTTGGTAAAGTCACAAGCACCCCAATGTCCCTTAAACTTGCCACAAAGTCATTAACATTCTCGCTTTCCCCTTGATCCCGATGGTAAAACTCATGTCTCTTAATGAGGCACGATACTTGTGGGGCATAATGGGCTCTTAAAAGCTTTTTCAAATCAGGCCATTCCATTACCTTCAATTCTGCACTCCCGCCAACACCTTCGCCATCTTGAAGACTGCCGGACCGCAGTGCGTGAGAAAAACCGCCCTCTTCCGTCTCTCGGGAATATCGGCGAGGTCATTTCCTTCCAGGTACATCTGGAAGCGATCCGCATACGATTCCCAGTCTTCCGCCACCGGATCGAACGGGGCTGGCGGGGTGTTCAGTGCAGCCATCTCGCTCTTCTGTTCGCCTTCCGCATTGTCTCTTCTTCAGGGAAATCCCATCCTCGTCACCAGTGTTAAGTTTGCATGAAGAGTCAAACGCGGGGAACTTCAGTAAAGAGTTTATTCAGTGACTACAGCTCGAATGGACCCGAGTTGGCTGGGCTACGGCTGCTTCTTATAGCCAGCAGCCGTAGTTGCCAGCCAATGGGAGTGCAGGGTTTCTTCCCGCACTATTTAAACCAATACCATTTAACATTTTACAAGAACAGTTCAAATAAACCAATAACATTCAAACCTACATACATAACACTTCCCACATTTGTTAAGTGAATAACTGCAATTAAATTAGTAACATGACTGTTAAGTGAATCTGGCTTCACCATTGACTTTGCTTGTCTGAAGGTCGCAAAAGGGGACCCTAAGACACTGTAACTGTCATAAATATGACTCAGTTGCCAGATGAATTTTGATCACATGACCCTGGGGAAATTGCAATGGTCATAAGTGTGAAAAATGGTCATAACTCACTTTTTCAGTGCTGTTGTAACTTTGAATGGTCATTTAATGAACTGTTGTAAGTTGAGGACTACCTGTAGTTTCTGAATAAGCCCATTTGCAAAATATTATGAATCAAAATCTAACCAAGTACCCAGGCTCATGCAAGCAAACTGTCAGGGTTCCAGAAAACACCACTCCAATTAAAAACTCAGAGACAGGTATTTTCTCAAAGTTTCCTTTTATTAGAGTAGGTATACTAATACATCTGGGAAATCCTGAATCTGAAAGTTCTGGGTTTCCCTCCAATAAGTAAAAAATTACAAATCCACCCCCTGCCCTCATCATTCCATCACATGCCCCAATCACCATCTGTCCCAACTTGAGACGTCCCCTCTACTACTACTCAGCCAGATGCAGGAATAACATGACCTTGACTCTAAAGAAGAATGCTATTATGTTTAACCACATACGATCCATAAAATCCTCCTTCCCATCTTCCCATGCTCAGGAATGTGGCAGCATGGAAGCTTCTAGTGCTAATATGGCTTCCAAAGCTGACACTAACCAGTCTTCAACTCATTAAGCTTAGCATATTGTGCTAACGTAGTCACTTGATTTAAAATTATGGGAACACTATTAATGATTTCCTTATACAGATATTGCTTCCATGTAAAAAGCTATGTGTATATGAGAAAATTATTGTTACAAGTGCATGCAGTTAGAACACAAAGTCATCTTAGTGTGACTTTTCCTATTGTTTTGCAGATACCGGTTCTCTTAGGTGAAGCTGGCAGCCACGAAGGAACTTCAGTCCTTGAGTTACATCAGTTCCTCTATTAGGAAAACAAGAGCTGGTACATCAAACTTCATTCCGATGATTGATGGATTGATGGATTTATCAATGGTTCAACTTAGAACAAAATACATCTTCAGTAAATAACAATTAAATCCTTACAAAAACAATATGATGGAGAAACATTAAAAACAAACTATGAAGACCCAAGGACGAAAAATATTGGGAAACATTCAGTCAAAGGAATAATCGGCCTCTGAAATCATACCACCCACAGCTGCTGAATGACTCAGGTCTTTGATTGGTTTGGAAAGACAGACAGGGGAGGGACCAAATCTCAGGTAGATGTTCCAAAAGGTGGGGGCACTGCCAGAGAAGACATTTCTCCTGAGTCCTGCTGAAGTGATGGGACTCTGCATGCTAACCTGGTCAGATCTTACCAGACAAACAGAAATAAATGAAGATAGACAGTCCAGCAAAAAAACTTAGTCCTACACTATGAAGGGTTAAGAACCAGCACTTTGGACTGCAATAATAATCAGTTAGTTTGGTTGATTTTTTTTTTGTTGGTTTCAAGTTGTCCTTGACTTATGACCACAATTGAGCATGAAATTTATATGGCTAAACAAGACGGTTGTTAAATGGGTCATGCCCCATTTTTCAACCTTTTTGACATGGTTGATAAGTGAACATTTGTTAAGCGAATCATGTGGTTGGCTTCCCCAATTGACTTTGTTTGTCAGAAACTCCTTAGAAAGGTTAAGTGACAATCCCAGGACCCCAAGATGCTGCATCCATTATAAATACATGCCAGTTGCCAGGCACCCAAAGCTATGGCTATGGGGATGCTGCAACAGTCATAAATTTGAGAACTGGTCATAAGTCACATTTTTCAGTAAAATTATAACTTTGAACAATCATTAAACAAACAGTTGTAGGTCAAGGACTACCTGTAGTTAGCTTGATTTTTTAGCAATCTTTTTCTACATGTGTCTTGGGTTCTGTAGTGTAGTGTAGCACTGTGCTTTATGTACTGGGCTAGAAAAAGGGATTTCTCTTTTGCAAGCAGAGAAGTCTACCAGATACATTAAATGTTGCACTCTCTCCTGGCCTTGAGCCCTGGCAAATGCTCAGTATTGATGCCCTTGTAAACAATCTCAACTCCTGCACTTATTATTAGATTCATCCAATTTATAGATGATTGAGGCTCTCTTTGAACATAAAAAACAGGAAATCAGAAAAACAGAATGCTTTTGTCAAATAGAAGAATTAGAACAGGTTTGATCTGATCTTCAAAAGATCTATAAGATATGCTGACAATCTAGACTAAAAAAAACCCATGATGCCTTTTACATATTACTAAAGTGAAGGCTGATCAAAACACGAAATACTTTCTGTTGGATGACTATTTTTTAGTCTGTCTGTTTCCATTTACCAAACTACTTTTCTTTCAACTCCATGCAGAGTTGCTGCTGTCCAATTTAGACAAATTTAGCCTGTCTTTTGTTAAAACAAATAAATAAGCTGAGCCCTAAATGCCACCTCTGGACTTATTAATACGTTTTCTAATATTTTGCATTAGCTTTAATCAAATTAACATGAAGGTGGGAGGACTCTTTTCTCTTAATGCCTGTACTGACAAAGTTAAATGAATCAGGATCTGTGTGGGCTCAGTTGTTGCTTTCCTTCAAAAAGATGTTTTGCCAGCGCAGTTATACCAATATGAGGGCTGACAGGGCAGAATGTGCATGAAAAGGTCTGGCAGGTGCTAACACTTTGGACAGAGAGCTAAGAGCAAGAGAGGAAAAAGCTAAGAGCTAGGGAGGAGAAGAAATTGTGTTTTCCTCCTAATGTAAGCTCCATGTCTTGTAATAATGTTGATTTTTTGCTGGCAGGACCTGGAGAAGATTTTGAAGAAACCCATGGAATTCCAGGAAGGGAAGACTTCTATAGATCCTGGCTTGCTATATTTGGTCAGAAATGGCAGCCAGTGATACAAGTGCAAGTTTAGAGTCAGTTTCTGACATTTTCACTTAATAAAGAATGGTGTAGTAGTGTTAAGGAAAAATTCATTTGAGTTCACTCTTGAATATTTACTGAATCTGGTTATTAAGTTTTCTGGGTTCACATGATACAGTGAATCATAAACTAACCAAACGGGCATGGTTCACCCAGCAGGCTAAACAAAGAAAAGAAAAATAGAACATTATGCAGACTTATGCAAATTCACCTACCTAAACATTAGGTTAATGTTAATGGCATGAACATAGCTGGAGGGATTTGAGATACTATATCTTATGTCCTTGGGTTGTTTTAAATGTCAACTTCCATAATCCTTGATGACTGTCCATACAGGATAGGGTTTATAAAAGGTTTAGTCCAAATCACCTAGAGACCACTGGGTTGCTTGAGATGTTTTAGACTTAAACTTCCATAATCCTTGACTGTTGTGCTTCCAAGATAGGGCTTAAGAGAAGCTTAGTCCAAAGCATCTAGAAGACACTGGGTAGCTTTTCCCTGGATCACAACCAACATTAGGCTAAGCCAGGGAAGTGCAATCTGATTTAGAGTAAAGACATAGTAGGCTCAGAAAAAAATGCCCAAAATCAGGGCAAAGAAGTCAGAAGGAAAAAAATCATGTTATTCTGTGTGATTTAGTTTCTTTTCATCTTATAATTACATTAAAAGTTCAATGGTAGCTTTCATAGGTCTTCTGAAGAGTCATACTCAAGACTTAAATTTGCCAAAGACCAAATTATCTACCCCTAACTAGCTGGACAAAATGTTGGTTGTAATAGAGTCTATAAAACATATTTTTGCACCATCAGCTTCTGAATAACAGAACACAGCTTCCTCGCTTTCCAGTGGAGCCATCTGGGATCATTCAAAGCTTACTGGGAAACTCAGTTGAGAATGTTTCTGGAGAAGGTGTGAAGTCATACAGGAGACAACTCTGGGATATGTAGCATTCTGTTTTCTCCCTATTGAATGACTGCATCCAACCTCCATAGAATCAGAAACTTAAAGAACTCTAATCATTCTCATTTTAGAAATTGTGCCAAATAATCACATCATGATAAATATGCCAAAGACTACTGTTGTTACTGAGGATATATGTAATCCTTTCCTTAGTTCCCCAATTACTAACATTTCTCCACTGTTGCCAGCAACCTATTTTCTGTGCTTGGAAGACATTTTATGGTCCATTTCCCAGTTCTCTCCATCACCCAAAATCAGGATAATGGCACTGGCAAGTATAATCCACATTTTAGTAATGGAGACCATCTGGAGATGTTGGTGTGTGTTTATTTATAAATGAAATCTATAGGCCACTCAACTCAGAGTGACTCTGGGTGGTGTATAAGATAAAAACAATCTAATATGATTCAAAGAAAAGAAGACAATAAATAACCCAGAGATCCTTACACTGTGAACAAGCTAACAAAATTTCCATAGCAGCCCAAACTTCCTTACCAAGGGCTTGGAGAAAAAGGAAGGTTTTTCAAGTCTGTTGGAAGCACAACTGGATCAGAACAATTCAAACCTCTGGGAGGTGGTATTCCAGAGGGCAGATGCCATGACCAAGATGACTTGCCACCTAGGTCAGCGGTCGCCAACCAGTGGTCCGCAGCCCACTGGTGGTCCGCGAGAAAATGTTGGTGGTCTGCAGAGAAATGTCACCCCCAGAGTACACCCCCAAAGCAATTAATCCAGGCTGCACAGGAACACAAGGCTGCCCTGCCCACATGACCTGCGGGAACCCACCCTGCCCATTCACTCCTTACCTGGCAAACTTGCCTCCTAAGTTGCTATTTTCCCTTTTTCCGACCATCAGCTGTTCTGCTGTGCAAGGAGATTTAGATTAACTAGAAAGCAGGAAATGGTTGGATTTCTTGCTTTCTAGCTAATCTTTAGATCTTCGGCTCTGCTTTTAAGCAGAGTCAAACCTCCCTTAGGACTGAAAGTTCTATTATTCAGCTGCAGACTCAGATAGCCAATGGCAGAAACACAGATCTCTCTAAGTGAATTTGTGATTCTGTGAGCAACTCAATCTGCCTGCCTGCTTTGCCTGATTTTGGGTAAAAGTTGCTCTTTTTTAATATAAAAAAATCAATATTTACATACATGGTGTGTTGTAAGTTAATTTTGTGAGTTAGCTTGCTAGCAAATTTTATGAGTTTGCTTGCAAGCAAATTTTATATTACAGACTCAGCTAGCAGATGGCAGATAGATAGATCTCTGAATGAATCTGCGATTCTGTGAGCAACTCAATCTGCCTGCCTGCTTTGCCTGATTTTGGGTAAAAGTTGCTCTTTTTTAATAAAAAAATCAATATTTATATAAATATTTATAATATTTACATACAAGCCATGCCCAGCCAGTCACATGACCACCAAGCCACACCCACAAATTAGGCCACACCACAGAACTGGTTGTTAAGAAATTTGAATCCCACCCCTGCCTCTGTGTGTTTGTGTGTGTGTGGGAGAGGGGGGGAGGGAGAGAGAGAGGTTAGATTAGATCTCTTTCTCTTTCCAACGTCATCAAGCCACTGTCAGTCAAAATTCATATTAGTTGTACCCAGGATTTAAAATTATGAGTTTGGTGGTCCCTGAGGTCCAAAAGGTTGGCGATCCCTGACCTAGGTCTCTTCAGATAACATAGTTTTAATGATAATTACATCATGCTTACTTTGTCAGATTTACCAGACAGGCATACGTCTTTAGCATTTAGGAATATTTAACCCACTTAATCACACTTCTACAACACAGTTGTATAAAGTTTCAGACATATATCTTCATTCTATTTTATCAAACATCCTTGGATACTGTAAAGTTCTATGCTGTTCTCGCTATGTGAACAAATGAGAACTGAAACTGGCACAGCTGTGCAAAAACTTGCAAATGAATTCTTAATGAAGGCTAAGTGTTTGCTTTTAAAGCAGCAATCATCAACATTCAGCTCCCAAATTAACAGATGTCTTTTGAACGGTATCCTCTGCAGCAAGTATACATTATTTTAAAGCATTCAATGTTACATTTGCAGATTTACCAGACAGGCATCGTCTTTAGCATTTAGGAATATTTAACCCTTAATCACACTTCTACAACACAGTTGTATAAAGTTTCAGACATATATCTTCATTCTATTTTATCAAACATCCTTGGATACTGTAAAGTTCTATGCTGTTATGTGAACAAATGAGAACTGAAACTGGCACAGCTGTGCAAAAACTTGCAAATGAATTCTTAATGAAGGCTAAGTGTTTGCTTTTAAAGCAGCAATTTTTTTACATCAACATTCAGCTCCCAAATTAACAGATGTCTTTTGAACGGTATCCTCTGCAGCAAGTTGTATATTTGTTTATTCATTATTTTAAAGCAAGTTCAAACCAGTGACCATTGCAACATGCCAAAGCATTTGGGTGTATCTTCAGCCCCACCTTTTCTTCTGTTCCACAGTGTTGTATGTGCCATGCATTTCTCTCTTAATAATCCCATGGATCATTACAAGTCATAATAATAATATTATTAGAATTAATATTAATATTAATAATAATATTAATAATAATATTATTAGAAGAGAAAAAATACTGACTTGTTCCTCCTCATTGTTCAGTTTGCCTCACTGCCTACTCCCACACCCTCATGTGTGCAGGCAAAGAAGCCATCTTTTCATCCTGTGCATTACACAAGGTTCTTTTGCAAACATAAAACCTGAAGTAGAAATTATCTGATCTATCTTTACAATCATGCTGTATGGGAGACCATTCATAGTTTCATTTTACATAGGCAGAATAACTAAGTACAATTTGGATTAGGGGCATCTTGTCTTCAGTGTTCAATTCAACCTCTGGATGAAGTCAAACGTCTTCATCTTTTCCACCCTTCTGCCACCACTTTGCTGCTCCTGCAATGGTCTCTGTCTCCTGGCCCAATAACCATTTCAAATATATAAGGACCCTTTGGGCTCTGACAGGCATTAAGGGAACAGGAAAGTCACTGAGGACTGTGAAGGCTGAGATAGTTAGGAATGAAAGCAGTTCCTTCATGCTTAGAGATAATGGGACGTGACCTACAAAAGTCCAGGTATCTGTCAAAATGATCTAAATTCCTTTCCTGAATGAAGTTGTTTAAAGGAATGACCAAGATCACAATTGCTGGAGCACCACCCAGTCTCAGATCTTTGTCCCTCTCCTTCACCATCTTGAACTTCCAACCAAATCCATTCAGCCCCAGCCAGACGAAAACATGCACAACATAGAAAGCTCTCCTTCTCTTGGCAGCTTCTCAGAGGCAAGAGAATCAGACATAGACTTCTTTGGCCCTGAGAAGGAGGGGAGTGATCAATTCTACATGCTTGGCAATCAAAGAGAGAAAAGCAGAACACAAGGCAGGAGACAGCCCAGTTCTCTTACCTTTGTCAAAGCTGTGATTTTTTTTTTCTCAGGCGGCTGGCAAATCTAGCCAGCCATTTCTCCCCTTCTCTGTGCTGCTGTTCCTGCTGTTGGTGCTGCTCCCAATGTTATTGCTGCAAGGAGGAAAAAAGGCTGCAGTCGTCACATCTATTTTAAGCCCTGGCATGTCCAGGGGCACATTTGTTCCTATCCAACAATAGATGGGAGAGAGAGAGAGAGGGAGTCAAGGCAGCATAGAGGCGGTTGCTTTGACTGAGAGACACGTGGAAGCACACACCACACAGGAGAAGCACAGCTACCCTCTCATCCATTGTGTGTTTTCAGGCATGTGAGGTTGCTCATTCTGGCTCAACAGGATAAATGCCCTTTGCAAAGCATTCCTGGGAAGTGTACATGAAAGTATACAAATGACAGTGGGCCCATTGTCCGACAAGGAAGTGGGCACTTGAAGGTGACCCCAAAGGGCAAATTCAAACTAGGTCTTGGTTGCTAGGTCAGGTTTGAAGTTAAGTGGGGAGAATCTGTTTTGGTTAACATAACTGGACAGAAAAATGGAGAGAAGGGTTGAAAAAAGTCACAGATTACCAAACAATCTGGAATGAGAATTTTCTTTATGTTCTTCTTGCCCTCAATCTGATGAACATGAAATTATTTTAATTTTAATTTTTGCAAAAGGATATTTCAGTGAAATTATCATTGCTGAATGCAGAGATCTTCCACTAGCTTTTAGTATAAGGTGAAGAATGCAGGTTTTCCCTAGTATAACTATCTCTTTAAGGTTGGGCAGCTTCTCTAGCATTCAAATCTTCCACAAAAAGATAAAAAAGACAGAATTGTCCATATGAATCTTTTTCAGATCAGTAAATACAAGTCGCTGCAGAAACTGAAATTGATGAAGAAATGTGCAATTATAAACAGCTTTTGTTATTTTGCAACAATAAAATTTGCTATCATGTCACTCCTAATGTGTCAGCTACTGAACTTTTCCCATTCAACCGAAAGAATGAACTTCTGGAAACTAGATGTTTCAAAAGGAATCCTTTACTGAGATGAGACAATTCAAGTAGGGTTTCAAAGCAGAGTCTAATGGCTCCCAGGCATGCAGTGATAGATAAGGGAAGTTAGGACCCCTCCCCTTATGTTGATATGTATTTTGTCAAACAAAGAACCAACATGTTAATCCCCCCTCCCCTCCTCTGGGAACGATCTTTTGAAGAGTTCCCAGGAAGTATCTTCCAGAGCTGCAATTTTTATGGTCCCTTCTCCCCTTGCTGTCTATTCCAGAGGTGACAGGTTTCTGGGGCATCTGGCTCCAATGCTTCAAATGTATATCATGTGTAGGTTATACAAATTCAATATAAGATTTAATATATTCAGGTTACATCAAAAAGGATTTCTTTACCAACTTCCCTCCCCCTTCTTCTTCCATTGAAGAATGGCAGATACATGGATCTGACATAATGTTTCTTTTTATTAGGCTACAAAATGCTTATTGTACTGAGAGAGACAAAGGTGTTTTTGGATACAACCTGGATTTGTGTCTACTCCATGTTCTTAATATATAACATAATGAGTCTTAACATAATGAAACATAATGAGTTTTAATATCCACGTTGACCTTGACTTTATCATACCACAAATATCCATGCCATCTAAATCTTATGTTATGTGCTTCTATTTCCAAAAGCAGCACCCACTCTTTCATACAAACCAAACTGAAAGCTGGAAAATATAATTACAAATCAGGTAAATCCAATGCTCCTCTTTCTTCTGCATCTTGATTGATTCAGCCTTCCATCCTTCCAAGTTTGGTAAAATGAGGACCCAGATTGTTAGGGGCAATATGCTGACTGTAAACTGCTTCGAGGGGGCTGGAAAGCACTATGAAGCAGTATATAAGTTTAAATGCGACTGCTATCTTGTAAATACCCTGTGTTTAACTTGACACACAATTTTTCTCCTTGCCACACAAATTTAGGTATATCCTTCTGGCACAGTTTAAATGGTGCATCAGTTGTCAAAACAGGTATTGACTCAAATAAAAACATCACTTTAGGCAAGATATTCTCCCCAACAATGATGTAGTTTCTCCTGTATTAATATGCTTTTTTAAAATGTCATTCCATGTCTTAACATTATTTTGAATAACATACATATTTGTCATATTTGTCATAGTGATATATTTCTCTTTTCAGTCTTAAATCCTCTTTTATTCACTTCTGTTTGATTTTCTTTTTTCACATTTTCTGTTAACATCTTCAACTTCTGCTTTAATAATCTTGAAATCTGCTAGTGTATTAAATTCTTTTAATTTGCCCATTAATATTTTAATTATAAAGAATCATCTAACATCAAAATAAATAAGAAAGGCTACTGTAGACATCACTGTTCTGTCCCTTTTTCTGTAACAATTGTTGGATTGCTGTTAATTTGTGCTTTCTCTGAAGTGTAAATTGAACTTTTATAAATTCAATTTTATTTTATAAGTAAGTGTTATTTTATTACATCCCAGAACCACCGCACCACATCTTTCAAAAATCCTGGAGCACCGGGGAACTACCAGAGCTGGAAAAGAGCTGATGTGATTCCTATCTTCAAAAAAGTGGGGGGGGAAACAGACCCAGGAAACTAGAGACCAATCAGCCTAACATCAATACCTGGGAAGATACCAGAAAAGATAATAATAATAATAATAATAATAATAATAATAATAATAATCCCAGATCTGCCAATATCTAGAAACAAGTAAAGTTAATAACTGGCAGTCAGCATGGGTTTGTTAAAAATTATTCTTCAACATAGTGACTAAATTAGTAGACCAGCGAAATACTTAGACTTCAGCAAGGTATTTGACAAAGTAGACCACGCCCTACTTCTTAGTAAGCTAAAAAAAAGGTGGGATAGATAGCATCACCACCAGATGGATTTGTAATTGACTGACAAGCTGTACTCAATGAGTAGTCCTTAATGGGTCTAAGTCTACATAGAGGGAAGTAAGCAATGGAGTACCACAAGGTTCCGTCTTAGGCCCAGTACTCTTCAATATCTTCATAAATGATTTAGATGAGGGAATAGAAGGGGAACTTACCAAATTTGCAAATGATACTAAGCTGACAGGAATAGCTAACACCCTAGAAGATAGGCTTAAGAACCAGATGGATCTTGACAGACATGAATACTGGGCCCTATCTAACAAAATGAAATTCAATGTAGAAAAAAGTAAAATCCTAGACTTAGGCAAGAAAAACCAAAAGCATACATATAGATTGGGTGAAACCAGGCTTAATAACAGTAACTATGACAGGGATCTTGGAGTCTTAGTGGACAACTAGCTAAATATGAGCCAGCAGTGTGCAGCGGCAGCTAAAAAAGTCAATGCAATCCTAAATTGCATTAACAGAGGGATACAATCAAGATCAAGTGAGGTACTACTACCACTCTATAAAACCTTAGTGAGACCACACCTAGAATACTGCATCCAGTTTTGGTCACCACACTATAAATAAGATGTTGAGACTCTAGAAAAAGTGCAGAGAAGATCAACCAGGATGATTAGGGGACTGGAGACTAAAACATATGAAGAACTGTTACAGGAACTGGGCATGGCTAATCTAATGAAGAGAAGGACTAGGGGAGACATGACAGCAGTGTTCCAATATTTGAGCGGCTGTGACAGAGACGGAGGGGTCAAGCTGTTTTCCAAAGCACCTATAGGCCAGACAAGGAAAAATGGATGGCAACTGAACAAGGAGAGATTTAACTTGGAAATAAGGACTTTCTGGGGAGATGGGCGGAGCTTGTGTCACTGCGAGACGGAGGTGATCTCGACTCCTGAGATCGATACCACCAGGGACATTGCAAAGTCCCTGGTTGATCCAGGACAGCCCCTTTGCCTGTAGCAGGTCGCGGCAGCCATTAGGCTACAGAAGCTGTGACAGCTCCAGAAGAACGGAATTGGAAGAAGTCTGTCGGTCGGTGAGATTATTTTTTCTTTAATAGTTTGGGAACATCCTAGCAATTTTAAATGGTTTGAAATTGAGAGTGCAATGAATTAGGCAGCGGGAAGAGATTGTGTTTGAAAGTAAAGAGCTTGTTTTTCCTTTCTTTTTTACAGCTTTTAAAGACTTTTCTTTCCATTTTTTCTTCTTGTGAGTTTTTGAATGGCTTTTTATAATATATATATATATTAAAATTATTGAATTTTGTCTTTCTTTTTTGGCATCCCGGGCTCTAATGTAATTTGATTATTTTGATCAGGTTATTTTTTATTTTTTGCACATAAGAAATGGCTGCCGAGGCTTTTTTTTACCTTTCTTGTTTTGAGAGAGACAGGAAATGATACATCTTGGAAGCTATTTGGCAAGGAAGTGAAAGCTGGCAAAGAGATACAATACTGTTACTTAGAGGTCTGCTATCTCATACAGATATAAACACTTGCAAGAACTGTATCCAAGGCTCTGTGCTGAAGATTAGACTAGAAGGCACTGGAGATTGTGCTGACAGGTGCTTTCGGTAAATTACTATATTTTTGAGCCTGGAGTTGGAATTGAAGAATAAAGCGACCTTGGAGAGTTTGGAAAATAAAAGAGTTGGGATCTCTTTGGAGAAAAAAAATGAATAAAGAGTGATATTGTTTCCTGCTATCGCCTGGAATCCAATTTCTATAATTAAAGCCCTTAAAAATATTTTTTTTTATTTTTAAAGGATATCTTATTCATTTTCTATTATAATCTTTTTATTAGTATTCTTTTTTTAATTTTTAGCCCTCTTTCTTTTTGAGAGCCTGATTCTTTTTATATTTTTTATATTCTTTTATATTTTTCTTTCTTTCCCTTTTCCTCTTTTTGTATATTGGAAATAAGATACCTAATCATTGGATCTTTTTATATATATATACCACCCTAGTTTTCTATTTACATTTTTTCTTTTTTCTTTTTCTAACTTAATCTTTTGACATAGTATTGATGCATTATTGGTTTTTTCCCCCTTTTTGCTGATTAGGATTGTTTTTTGTTGCTCTACTTCCCTTTTTAAAAAAAATCCCTCCTTTTTTATCATTTTTATACTACTAATTTTTACTTTTTTACTACTGGCCTTTTTCTCTCTCATGATTGGTGTTGGCAACCTTTGTAACAATGAGTAGAAGATCTTCAATCCCACAAGTAACAACTCCTGCATCGACAATATCACAGCAAGAAAAGGAAAAAGAGAAAGAAGATACAATACAGAAGATACTTCAAGCGGTAAGTGAGATTGGAAAAAGAACAGAGAAAATTGAGATAATTGAACAAAAGTTGGACAAGACAGATGAAAGTATAAAAGCTCTACCGCAAACAATGGAGAAATATGGTGAGAGGATTAAGAAAGTTGAGGAGCAGCAAGAACAAAGAGATAAAGAAATGAGGAGCTTCAATACCAGATTAAATGAAGTTGAGAGTGACCATAATAAATCACTGAGAGGCGAAGTTGACAGATCAGAATTTTATTTGAGATTTCAAAATGTGGATGAAGAGAAGGGCAAAAACCTGCTGGAGAAAATGACACAGATACTGGCAGAATTGTTAGAAATAACGGAAGAGAAGATGAGGGATGGAATAGATGAAATATTTCGTGTCTATACAAGATATGCCATGAGGAATAAACTCCCAAGAGAAATCCATATTAGGTTTACTAAGAAGAGCATTAAATCACAAATACTGCAAGCAGCTAGAGATAAGACATTGAAGCACAATAATAAAGACATTATGGTATTGAAACAGGTACCAAGAAGAATAAGAGAGAGGAGAAGAGAATATGTGTTCTTATCCAAAGAACTGTTGAGGAGAGAAGTAAATTACAGATGGTTAATACCAGAAGGCCTTCTGTTTGTGTGGTGGGAACAAAGACATAGAATTGATACAGTGGAGAAAGCAGAACCTTTTTATGATGAATATTTTAGAGGAAAGGAGGGAAATGGAAGACAAGAGGAACTGATTGTGGAACTTCCAAAGGGATGTGTAGCAATAAGTGAAGAAGAAGAACAACTTGGAGTGGTAGGTGGTCTACCTAGAGAACAAAGAGAAGTCAGATCGACTAGAGCAATAAAACCTATATACAAGACCTAAAATGGAGGGGAAAAAACTGATTTCGATGAATATAAATGGACAATTCAATTGCTAAAAGAAGGAAAATACGTCACAAATTAGAAAAATTAAAATTTGATTTAATTTGTTTACAAGAGGTTCACATTAAAAAACAACATGAATATGTATTGAGATAAAGAAAGCTAGGTGTCACAGCAAGGCCTGTAACACTTTACTCGTTGTCCTAGGTTCCCTGCTGAGTTTCCTGGGTTCCAAAGTCTCATCGAGACAATTTAGGAGGTCAAGACAGAAAAGCCTGGGGTGATGTTGTGTCCCCTGAACAGATGCAACAGTCTCTTTTATTAAGCAGATTTAGCAGGGAGGGTAACTACAGCAAAGGGGAGCAGTGTGTGGAAAGTTACCAAACAACGTGAATCTGAGCATGCGTATCAACAAAATAACACCTGGGTTACAGGAAATCGTAAATTCCAACAGAATAGAAACCTAAGCTCAGGAATAACAAAACTTAATTAGAGGAGGAAGGCAATTGGGTACTATAACTCAAGTCTGTTAGACACTAGGTATCTTGCACCTCTGGAAGGAATGCAATGGGAGTCAGTTGTGCCAGGCACTTGTTATCTTGTAGCTCTTAACAAGGGTATGTCACATTCTTTAGCTGTGAGGCCTGGAAAAACATGAGGTACCATATAACACCATTTGGCTGTGAGGCCTAGGAAAACCTGAACATAAGATGAGGCCTAGGAGAACATGAACCAAGGATATATCCATATCTCCTCTGTTTTTATCTTTTTAAGATGGTTAATAACCTTCTAAAGCTAAGACATCCCCAGGGAATCCCCTCCGGAGATCCCGAGGGAGCCAATGCTTTCCAAAGGAAAAGTTTCTGATTCAAGTCTTCATCAGACTCAGAGGCTAATTCTAAAAGAGGTAGTTTGAATTCATTTTCAACAGTGTGCTTTAGCAAGAGGACATCATCACTAATACCATTTAGTGGGTGTTTCAAGAAAGCTAGAACTCTCCCCATGACACATGGGCCAATTGTACATGCAAGGAGCAACAAAATCAGAGGACCGGCTAGGGCGAGAGGAGGGTGGTCAACCAGGGAGAAATTGAACATTTCCTGATACCAAGTGTGGGATTGGGAAGCTCTCTTTCTCTATCTTTTAATCGGGTATTTAATTCAGCCATAGAGTCAAGCACAATGCCCGAGCTGTCGGTGTAAAACAACATTCCTCTTTCAAGGCAACACACAGACCGCTGTTTAAGGAATAGCAAGTCCAAGCCCCTTCTATTTTGCAGGACTACTTGGAAAGAGGTGAGGGAGTTTTGGAGGGCAACCATAGATTGCTCAATGCGTTCGAGGTCATCATCTATTTCAGCACTGAGCCTGGGATGTTTTGGTCAGCCACAATCATTCCTCGATCCCTGTTGCTGCCAGCGGCTCTAGGCCCAGGAGAAGGGCTAAGGTCATGGTAGTAACCACTTCCCGTTTGGTTCGTGGAAGGTACTGGAGTGTTTCCATGCGAAAGGAACTCATTATTGGAAAAACAGACATTTTAGGGAGAAGATAAACCTGAATGCAAAAAGCTCTTTGTGTGTGTAAAATGTCTCCACTGACACATGCAGTAGCACCTGTAGAGCAGGCCCAAATAGAGCCATTGGAAGGAATAAAGAACTGACCGTGTAAACGTTTGAAAAGGTTTGTAGTTGACAGAGTAGTGTACATTGTAGCCCACCCTTCAGCTTAAACCCTAGCCTTTCTTTTGATAAATAGATTGTGCAGAAAATATATGCAGCTGAGGTGACATTGATGCAAAAGTGAGAAAAGTTAGAGGGTACATACCCAAGGCAACAACCTTGACCTTCTATTGAGGATACCGTTATAGAAGAGTTAGACCACCTGCAAGCAGCATCTGAGGTACTATTGGCAAAAGGTAAGGCAGAACCTATGGCCTCATAAAAGGGGGTTGAGAAGACAAACACAGCCAACACTTACTATCATTGTTAGGAAAGCATGGGCTGCCACAAGGGCAGCATGCATGAAGACCAAGGACACCAATGGATTGTTTCTTTTAGTCAAGGGCTTTAAAAGAGTTGACTTGTTTGTTTGGGCCCACAGGTGGGGATGTTTCTAAGGACATGGATAGCGGATTATGAACATATTACCTGGTGATTGTTTGTGGACTTATCGTTCATCCTTCCCCATTTTTACCACTAAACCATTCAGTAATTGGAAGATTTCTACCGTGAGATGTAAAAGTAACAGTCATAGGGTTAAGGCGCAGCAGGCCCAATTGGAGCAGGAATGCCAAGGCAAATTGTTATCAGGGCCTAGTACAGCTTTGATATAGTCAGTAGTATAGGGAGCAGTCCACCAAATCTTTCCAGTTGACACACATTGCCAGGACTTGCAATACCAGTCAGAGATGGTTCCACATTTGTCTAGGTGGGAGAGATCAGTAAGATGTCCTGGGCAAATATACAAGCCTGGACCAATGCTCCAGACATCGAGGGAAGGTTCACATTTTGTTTTATGTTTAAATCCATGGGCTGACCAGCATTTCAGCAAAGTCAAAGGAAAGTGTAGGAAACCAAGGCCACAGAGTTCGATTAGAGATGGAATGAAGGATGCTTCCTTGGAAGTCAAAATAGTCCAAGTATAATTAGCAGGACGATGCAGGTTCTGCTGTATGCTGGAATAGGGCGCGCGGAGAGCTGCAGGGGTAAAACATGGGAAAAAGGCAAGGAGAGAAGGAAACTTTCATATCAAAAGATCTTTCTTGCTTTGGGAAAAACAGGGAGCATGCATAAGAGCCGTAGTCTTCAGATGAAATGTTAAGAATTAACAGAGAAGTGGAACAGGGAGAGGATATAATGTAAGTATTGTTAGAGGGATGGATGGATATCCATTCTTTAGCCAAGTCCACTGAGCTGGATGCAGGAAGGGATGGCGTTGTCTGCAAACAAGTTCCACACGACCCCCTAGAGGGGTTTGCACTCTACAATGAGGAACTCTAATATAAGCACTTAGACGTTCAAGGAAAGTACATTTAGGAAGAGAGGAAGAGGTATTAGGACAGAAGAGGCAAGAGAGATCAGGGATAGGATCAGAAGGATCTCCATCTTTCTTGTTTGGTTGAGCGAGGTGACAGGGCGGACACAGCGGGAACCCACAAAACTCGATCAGGCAATTGAACTGCTGAGCCTCTTCCCCAAGTGATCAGTTGAGCTGGACCTTTCCAAGCTGGATCTGGAAGATGCCTGTAATAAACCAGAGGACGAGAAGAGGGGAGGGGAGGAGTGGAGAAATGTCTCGAGGCAGCAGTGGAGGCAGGAGATCCAGTGAGGTTAAAAAATTCAGTGAATACAAGCTAACATTTAATACATTTTGCAACGCAGTGTCGGGGCTAATGCCTTTTGACCCCAAGTGTCTGTCCAAGGCCCGTTGAAGAGTCAAATGTGCCCTCTCTATAATGGCCTGGCCTGGCTATTGAAAGGAATGCCGAATTTATGGATTAATGACCAGCGATGGCAAAATTGTGCAAAGGCAGAGCTCGTATAAGCTGGTCCATTGTCAGTTTTAGAGTTTTGGACATCCCAACGCGAAAGTCGAATACAATGATTAATAACTTGTTTTGGTTTCACCCCTTGCAAGTTGCCATGATGAAACCTGAATACGTATCAATGGAAACATGAATGAATTTCCAAGGGGCAAAGGATGGATATTGAGTTACATCCATTTGCCATGTCTCACAAGCACTAGTACCCCTGGGGTTGACCCTTGTGGGATAGCAGATGCCTGTAGACTGCATGTTGGACATTGCTGAATTATGGCAGAGGCTTCTTGACAAGAGCCTTTTTGTTCTGATGAAAATAGTCATGGCTTTCTCCTGCTGTTAAGGTATACAGACAGGAGGAGGGTTGGTTTACATGCCTCATCTGCCATATGATTTCCTTCTGATAAAAATCCAGGAAGATGTTGATGACTTCTAATATGTGGTACAAACAGTGGATGAGCACGGAGATGTAAAAAATCCTGGAGCTGTAAAAAAAGTCTCATTAAAGGGACAGGGGTTGAGGGAGAAATGTAAGCATCGTATATACAAGAGACCAGATGTGAAACATACAGACTATCTGTAATAATGTTAAGGGGCTGATTGGGAAACATTGAAAGAGCAAGATTGAAGGCAGACAATTCTGCTTGTCTTGAGTAACTGGAATATGGCAAGCTTGTGCCAGGCCTTTAGCAGTTTGATGAAAAAAGTGATTGAAAAAAAATCAACAAAGCAATAGCCTTAAGAAAGAGGCCCAGAAAGGGTCAAGTGACTACCTATGTAAGAAATATCTTTGGTCTTGTAGTAGCTGTTGCAAAATTAAAAATAAGATCATGATTAGGGTAAATCCTGGGCATAATATAAGCACCTGGAAGATTAAAAATAATTTGACACACATAATGAGAGTCAGAGATTAAGTTGAAAGGCTGTTGAGAAAAGTTTTGAAAGTTAAAATAGCAGGACACTTTCCAGGTATCATCATGAGAATCCTTGTAAAGGAAGAAGTCATTAAGTAAGCAAGCCAAAGTTCTTTAGGCAAACAATACAGCTTAGATAGTCAGGCAAAGGACATTGAAGAGATAAGTTATTCTGAAAATAAAATTGAAAATCAGACTTTACATAACTCCACCATTTATACCTTACTGTACTTATCAAAATTAGAAGGAAATTTATTTGCAAAGCCCATTGTAAACCTTTCATGACTTTACCAGTTGTGCTGGCAATAGCCATGCATTCTCCAGTTCTTGTTGTAAACCCTCCAGATGGAGTCAAATTTTAGTGTCAATTCTCTGCTTTAATCAGAATATGGATTAAGAGCATGTACAAAGTGCAGCTAGTTTTAATTTTGATTCCCTTTGCTGAAACTGGGAACTGAGTCATCTTCAAAGATCCGGGCAAATTGCCCACCTGGGAACCGAGCCACCTTTACAGATAACGTTCCAGGCAATTTGCCAATCTCAGCCTATCTATCTGAGGCTCCTTTGTGTGAAAATCTCTAAAAATCAGGAGATGAAGCTATGTAACCTATAAAAAAGTTATTTTCTAACCTCGCCTTTTTCAAGGCAAAAACTCAAAGCAGAGAAAAAAAAATTGTTAAAGTGATCAAAAGCCTCATTCTCCCCCCCCCTCCACCCCTACAACAACCAGCGAAGACAAGAAGGGGGGGAACGAAAAGCCTCATTCCCCCCTCCCCCCCTACAACAACCAGCGGAGACAAGAAGGGGGGGGAATGTTTAAAACAAATCTCATCCATTTTTTCCACTCAATATTCTTTTCACCAATAAATCACACACAAATAATTTTCATCATGAGTAAAGCACACACAAATACACACACAAATAATCCTATCTTTCTCAGGTCCGGACCTTTCTCACACTCTTTCTCTCTCCTTTCAATCTGGGATAGGGGTCAATACACAAACATTTCTACCACCTTTTTACTATCAACATACTCACACATTTACACTGTAATCATATGGCTTGCATATTTACAATTCTTTTCTGAGAGCCAATAAGCTCTATTGTAGAGGATCTCATCCCCCAGGGCTGGAAATGATTGCATACAGACACATTCTCACACACAATACCTCCAGCCCTGAGGAGGGTTTGTCCCTTTAAGTTTCCACATTTTTATTTTTATAAACCTGTAGTTTGTTCTCAGAGCACTGGGAGAACTTAAGGAGCGGTTCCAATCACAAAGGTGATTGTGGGCCCGAACCACTGCCTATCTGCCTCCCACAACTCTAAGTCCAATCCAAAAAGCCAATTTAATTCTCTGGTTGCCAAACATGTTACAATTAATTTATTTTGAACTTCAGCAATTCCAATTAGGGCTATACACAGGTAAAGGATATTTTCTTCAATTTAATCCTATTCAATTCTGCATACACTTATTTACATTATTATACATCACATCTAAGAAGTTTTAATGAAAATCACATCATGAAAAGAATAGTAAACATTTTCATCTTCTCTTAGTTCTTCCTAACACATAACAGTAAATGAACCATATTTTCTTTGAACAGCCCCATTGTACTGTATGGAGGGGCTTCCTAACAGATCTGTGTCTCATTCCATGCTTCTGATCAGCAGATCTAATTGTGGACTATTGAAATCAATAGGGCATGCCTTCCACTTTCAATTCTGCCATCCAGTGCATCAGAAGAGCAGTTGCCTGTATTCTAGTTACATAAGCATTACATACGGAGAGTGAATACCGTAGGAAGTAACAGCTTCTTTTAAACTTTTAAGCATCCGCACATTGATGTTCTCATGGAATTCAGCACACCTCCCGGAGATGGTCATAGGGTAAGCTGAAAGCGGAGGTTCAGTTCTTAGAGAAAGAGAGGAAGAAGCAACCAAGGCAGAAAAAGTTCCTGCAGTCATGTCTGTATCCTCTGAAGGAGGGAAAGACGCTGCAGGAGCAGAAAGAGCTGTGTCTGCTGGGGGAGCAGAGGCAACTTCAGGGACAGTAGGAGACTCATACGGAGGTGGAGAGACCTTTGACAAGGATTCCTCCGTATTAGAAGAGAGCAGAGCAGCCAAATCAATAGAAGGAGAGTTAGGATAGAAAAGAAGTAAGAGATTTCTTAGAAAGAGGATAGACAGTGGTGCCATTAATCTTTTGCAAACAATTAGTCTTCTTCACCAGAGAATAGAGCTCATCCCTATGCATTGATGAGTCCCTTGAGTTTGAGGAGCCCATTACTTACATGTGCATCAGACGGGTAAGCAATGAGGGTGAAGGTGGCACCTCTAGCCAGTGGTCGCGCCTCTGGACAACTCAACAGTATCCCGGACGAGCCCCCAGATGTCACAGCAAGGCCTGTAACACTTTACTCGTTGTCCTAGGTTCCCTGCTGACGTTGTCCTGGGTTCCCGCAGGAACAAGTCTCAGCCCTCGCCGAGACAATTTAGGAGGTCCTCACAAGGACAAAAGAAGCCAAATAAGAGACACCACACAAGAAGTTTCTAAAGATGAGAAAGCACGAAGTGCCTGGGGTGATGTTGTGTCCCCTGAACAGATCGCAACAGTCTCTTTTATTAAGCAGATTTAGCAGGGAGGGGTAACTACAGCAAAGGGGGGAGCAGTGTGTGGAAAGTTACCAAACAGTGAATCTGAGCATGCGTATCAACAAAATAACACCTGGGTTACAGGAAATCGTAAATTCCAACAGAATAGAAACCTAAGCTCAGGAATAACAAAACTTAATTAGAGGAGGAAGGCAATTGGGTACTATAACTCAAGTCTGTTAGACACTAGGTATCTTGCACCTCTGGAAGGAATGCAATGGGAGTCAGTTGTGTCAGGCACTTGTTATCTTGTAGCTCTTAACAAGGGTATGTCACATTCTTTAGCTGTGAGGCCTGGAAAAACATGAGGTACCATATAACACCATTTGGCTGTGAGGCCTAGGAAAACCTGAACATAAGATGAGGCCTAGGAGAACATGAACCAAGGATATATCCATAGCTAGGAAAGTTATTTACATTATTGGCTCAATGTAAAAAGAGAGGAGTGGTTCTGTATATTAAAGATACAATTACTACAGAATTGATTTATACAGATGAAGATGGGAGGATTTTAATGGTGGAGATAACAGACAACAATGCTAAAATGCTTCTGATAGTAATATATGCACCAAGTGAGAATCAAGAAGAATTTTATAAGAAATTATATCAAAAACTGACTGAATTAGACTATGCAAACATTTTATTGATGGGAGATTTTAATGGGATAATTAATGATCAACTTGATTACAAATCTGAGAGAACCAAAAAGAAAACTAGAAGAAAGCTACCTAAGTCCTTTTTTCAAATGATAGAAGAAATGAATATTAAAGATATATGGAGAGAGAGAAATACTGGAAATAAAGAATTTACTTTTTATTCAAATAGGCATGAATCATGGTCAAGAATAGATATGGTATGGGCACCTGCAGATATGCTCTCCGATATAGAAAAAATTCAAATTGAAAGTGGGACCTGAGCGGATCATAATCCACTGATAGTTGCCTGGAAAGGACAGAAGAGAAGATCTAGATGGACATTAAATAATATGATTTTGAAAGAAGAAGAATTTAAAAAGAAAATTGAGACAGAACTTACCTTTTTTAAAGGAAAATAGAAAAGAAGATACATCATTACAAATTCGATGGGATGCGATGAAGGCTTATACAAGAGGTATGATAATTGACTATACAAGGAAAAGAAATATTAAACAGAAAAAGACATCCAAAATATTGGAAGATGATTTTGTGAAACTAGAAAAAGAACTACAACAATCACCACAAAGGAAAAATATTAAAAGGAAAATGGATATGATTAAACATAAAATGGCTTTAATGGATAAAGAGGAAATTGCTCAAAAGATTAAAGGTGCTAAACAAAACTATTTTGAAAATGCGAATAAACCAGGAAGATGGTTAGCTTATAAAATTAGAAAGGAAACAAAGAAAACTAGTCAACTAATAGATGGAAAAGGGAATATACAATATGAGAATGACGAAAAGAAAAAGATTATCCGAGACTACTATGAAAAACTGTACTCTCAAGAAGATATTACAGAAGAAAAAATTAAACAGTATTTACAAAAGACAAGATTACCACAGATACCTAAAGACATTGAAACAATGTTAGAAGGGAACATAACCATGATGGAACTGACAGAAGCTTTGAAGAAACAAAATACAGGAAAAGCACCAGGTCCAGATGGCTTACCAGTGGAATTCTATAAGACCTTTCAGGAGGAGTTAAGCATCTACCTTTTAGAAGTTATGAATGAAGTGTTATTTAAGAAAAGAATACCTGAGACATGGTTGGAAGCTTATATTACCCTTATACCTAAAGAAGAAATGGACCTGCAACAAGTCAAAAATTATAGACCTATTTCATTGTTGAACTCAGATTATAAAATTTTTGCCTCAATTCTGGCAGAAAGAATGAAAAAATATTTAAATGAATTTATTCATATGGACCAAAATGGATTTTTGCCAAAACGACAAATTAAGCAAAATGTGAGAATAATTTTAGATACTTTGGAATACTACGAAGCACACCCTGAAAAACAGATGGCACTGATGTTTTTAGATGCACAAAAAGCATTCGACAATGTGAATTGGCATTTTATGATATTGCAAATGGCACAAATGGGCTTTGGCAAAAATTTTATACAGGCCATCGAGACAATATATAATAAGCAAACAGTGAAGATATTGGTAAATGGAGAATTGACAGAACTTATAGAGATAAGAAAAGGAACTAGACAAGGTTGTCCTCTCTCGCCTCTGCTGTTTGTCTTAACATTAGAAGTACTGAACAGAGCCATTAGAGAAGATGAAGAAATAAAAGGAATGAAAATAAAAAAAGAAGAATATAAATTACAGGCGTTTGCAGACAATTTGGTATTCATATTAGAGGATCCACTTAAATCACCATCTAAATTGATAGAGAAAATAGAAGAATATGGAATGGTGGCAGGCTTAAAAATTAATAAAGATAAAACAAAGATCCTAACAAAGAATATGTTAGCAAAACGTAAGAAAGAGCTAGAAGACTTATTAGAGATTCAGGTTACAAGTAAAGTTAAATACCTAGGAATATATATAACATCAAGATGCAGTTCATTGAAAGAAGACAATTACATAAAACTCAAACAGCAGATAGCGACAGATCTTGAAAGATGGGAAAACATGCAGCTATCTCTTATTGGCAGAATATCGACAGAAGATTAATGTATTACCCAGAATTTTATATTTATTTCAGACAATCCCAATCAGACTTGGGAAAGAGTACTTTGAAGATTTAAATAAAATTACACTAAATTTATATGGCAGGGCAAAAAACCAAGAATTAAATTTAAGCTATTACAAGATGCAAGGGTAAGAGGGGAATTTGCACTGCCTAACTGGGAACTATATTATCAAGCTGCAAGTTTGAGGTGGGTGAAAGAATGGATAATGTTGAGAAATAATAGATTATTAACTCTAGAAGGCCATGACTTGTTATTAGGATGACATGCCTTTCTATGGTATAAGGGAACTAAAAAACAAGGAAAGTTTAGAAGACACTATGTTCGAGAAGCTTTATTTTTAAACTGGGAAAAAAATTAGAAAACAACATTATATACAAATTCCATTATGGATATCAACTATTGAAGCTTTTTCATATCCAATAATACATAAGAAGGAACAAACAATTAGATATGGAGAGATTTTAAATGAAAAGGGTGAACTCAAATCGATGCAAATACTACAAGAACAAGGAATAAAAATGAATTGGTTTTCATATTTGCAAATACAATCTAGATATGATGAAGATGTTAGGGCTGAACATATTTATAAAAAGCAAACTGAATTAGATAAAATTTTGATGGGTACGAATGAAAAAATGATTTAAAAACTTTACGGATATTTACTAGAAGTCAGAATGGAAGAGGAGCAGGTTAAGGAAACAATGATTGGTTGGGGGGGAAATTTTGGTTATGGGATAGATTTAGAGAGATGGCAAACACTATGGGATCAGAATTATAAAATGACAATGTCAACTGCATATAAACAAAATTTGTATAAGATGTTTTACAGGTGGCACCTATCACCGAGAAGGATCACAAGAATGTTTAAGGACAAATCGGATAAGTGTTGGAAATGTCATCAGATACCCGGCTCCTATTACCACATGTGGTGGACTTGTGCTGATGCCAAAAGATACTGGACTAAAATCCACACGTGGTTGCAAAAAATGACACAACAACATGTTCTGTCTCACCTTCACTTCCCCAGAAGCTAAGGAACGTTAGCCAACACAGAAAAGTCACGTTGGCCTGTTTTGTTTCACCTTCCCTTCCCTTGAAGGCAAGGAGTGTTAGCTCACGCAGAGGAGTCACGCTGGCCTGTCGCCAAAAATCCCCGTTATCTCTCCGACAAGAGCGTTGGCAGTCACCCAAGTTCTCACTGCCAAATCCAAGAAGGAATGTAGTACACACAGAAGAATTGCTTTCCTTTCAGAGTCCAAAAATCAAGCACACAGATGGAAGCTTCCGATGCAGATTACACTTTGTCACGAACAGAGTCTGCAGCGTAGGCACACCCACTTTTATACCTGGTGGGGTGTGGTCCAGCTCAATCTCTGGCCCTCCCATGCCCCCTACGTTGCTGCTGACGTTTCTCCCTCCGACGTTGCCTGGGATCAAGCCATGCACCTTCCCCCTCCTTCTCTCGTCATGGCTTTACTGATACACGTCTCTCAGCCAAGTTCCTCTTGGCTTTCCGAAATTTCTGAAATATTTGATTGTTAATGTATTGATAGCTGCTAGAATTGTATTTGCTAAAAATTGGAGAAATGATAAGATACCTGCGCAGGAGGAAGTGATTAAGAAGATTTTGGACTGTGCCGAAATGAGTAGATTAACATTTGAAATTAGGGATCAAGAAGAAAAGCAGTTCTGTAAGATATGGAATATGTTTTACCAATGGTTAGATAAAAAAGTTTGGTAATATATGGATATAATGGAGATAAATAGAATTGTTGAAAAGAAATACAATAATAGAAACTATAACATGGTAGAGAATTAATAATGATTATAGCTTTCTTTCTTTTGTAATAGAGAATATGGATGATGAGGGGATGGCACTGAGATTTGTGACCGACCGACACACTTGAAATTGATATTGGTTTATGTTTTGTATGTTTGTCTGTTTTGTTTGTTTTTTTTTTGGAAAATAATAAAACTTTTTTTAAAAAAAGGAAATAAGGACTTTCTGACAGTGAGAACAAACAACCTTTGCTCTTGCGGGAACATCTCCTGCCAGCGTCACACTCCGATTGCCCTGTGCGCTCCCACAGGAGGGGCCTCCTTGGGATTCTGTCAGTTAAACATTATCGGCTGGTTCCCAGGGCTAGGGCCTTAACAATCAAATATTTCAATTCTTTGCTGAGTGTCTCTGGTACAATTCCCAGTAAAAATATCTCAGGTTTCAAGTCTATATGTTGTTGTTGTGGCTCCGCCTCGTGAGCCTGTGCTGACAGAGGAAGAGGACCTGGATGATGATGAAGAAGAAGAGGAGGAACAAGCAAGGCCTCCCTCACCAGGGCCTTCCTCCCCAGGATCTCCCTCCTTGGCAAGGTCTCCCTCCCCAGGACCTTCCTCCTCCTTGGCAAGGTCTCCCTCCCCAGGACCTTCCTCTCTGGCAATGCCTCAGGTTTCCTCGGAAAGCCAAGAGGAACTTGGCTGAGAGACGTGTATCAGTAAAGCCATGACGAGAGAAGGAGGGGGAAGGTGCATGGCTTGATCCCAGGCAACGTCGGAGGGAGAAACGTCAGCAGCAACGTAGGGGGCATGGGAGGGCCAGAGATTGAGCTGGACCACACCCCACCAGGTATAAAAGTGGGTGTGCCTACGCTGCAGACTCTGTTCGTGACAAAGTGTAATCTGCATCGGAAGCTTCCATCTGTGTGCTTGATTTTTGGACTCTGAAAGGAAAGCAATTCTTCTGTGTGTACTACATTCCTTCTTGGATTTGGCAGTGAGAACTTGGGTGACTGCCAACGCTCTTGTCGGAGAGATAACGGGGATTTTTGGCGACAGGCCAGCGTGACTCCTCTGCGTGAGCTAACACTCCTTGCCTTCAAGGGAAGGGAAGGTGAAACAAAACAGGCCAACGTGACTTTTCTGTGTTGGCTAACGTTCCTTAGCTTCTGGGGAAGTGAAGGTGAGACAGAACATGTTGTTGTGTCATTTTTTGCAACCACGTGTGGATTTTAGTCCAGTATCTTTTGGCATCAGCACAAGTCCACCACATGTGGTAATAGGAGCCGGGTATCTGATGACATTTCCAACACTTATCCGATTTGTCCTTAAACATTCTTGTGATCCTTCTCGGTGATAGGTGCCACCTGTAAAACATCTTATACAAATTTTGTTTATATGCAGTTGACATTGTCATTTTATAATTCTGATCCCATAGTGTTTGCCATCTCTCTAAATCTATCCCATAACCAAAATTTCCCCCCAAGCAATCATTGTTTCCTTAACCTGCTCCTCTTCCATTCTGACTTCTAGTAAATATCCGTAAAGTTTTAAATCATTTTTCATTATTGCCCATCAAAATTTTATCTAATTCAGTTTGCTTTTTATAAATACGTTCAGCCCTAACATCTTCATCATATCTAGATTGTATTTGCAAATATGAAAACCAATTCATTTTTATTCCTTGTTCTTGTAGTATTTGCATCGATTTGAGTTCACCCTTTTCATTTAAAATCTCTCCATATCTAATTGTTTGTTCCTTCTTATGTATTATTGGATATGAAAAAGCTTCAATAGTAGATATCTGTTATGTATGTAGGTTTGAATGTTATTGGTTTATTTGAACTGTTCTTGTAAAATGTCAAATGGTATTGGTTTAAATAGTGCGGGAAGAAACCCTGCACTCCCATTGGCTGGCAGCTACGGCTGCAGGCTATAAGAAGCAGCCGTAGCCAAGCCAGAACGGGTCTATTCGAGCTGTAGTCACTAATAAAGTCTTTTGCTGGAACTCCTGCGCTTCTGACTCTTCATGCAAACTTAACACTGGCGGCGAAGGTGGGATTTCCCTGAAGAGAAGGCGCGACGAACAAGCAACTGGCGAGATGGCTGCGCTGAACACCCCCAGCACCGTTCGATCCGGCGACGGAAGACTGGGAATCGATATGCGGATCGTTTCCACATGTTCCTGGAGGAAGCGATCTCGCCGGCATCCCGAGAGAGCGGAAGAGGCGGTCTTTCTCACGCACTGCGGTCCGGCAGTCTTCAAAATGGCGAAGCGTTGGCGGGCAGCAGAGCTGAAGGTAATGGAATGGCCCGAATTAGAAAGACTTTTGAGAGCCCATTACGCCCCACAAGTATCGTGCCTCATTAAGAGACACGAATTTTACCGTCGGGATCAAGGGGATAGCGAGAATGTTAATGACCGTGGCAAGTTTAAGGGACATTGGGGTGCTTGTGACTTTACCAACTTAGAAGAGGCCATGCGTGATCGGTTTGTTTTAGGCCTTAAGGATAAGGTTTACAAAGCAAACTATTAATGAAACCTAAGATCCGTTTAAAGAGGCCATTGAAGAAGCTGTTTCAGCGGAAGCCACCAAGTCCTCAGCAGCGGCCATGAAAAAGATTAACAAGGCTTCAAGCCAGGCCTCAAGCCATTCTGATGGGGATAAATCCACATCTACTCATTCTTGAACAAATAGACTCTGATTCTGATGGCAGTGAGGCAGAAGAGGGATTTTTAAACTCAGAATGGAAAAGAAAAGAAAAGACTCTGGGAAGAACAGGCAAGGGTTCTATTGCAGAGGCTGTGGGGGACCCCCCGCACTGATTACAAGTTCTTTGACTCCATTTGCCTCGTTGTGAGAAACGGGTCACATAGCCAGAGTTTGCAAAGCATCCAGAACTCCACAGCTAGGAAGAAATTCCCTGATAGAGACTTTAAGCCCAACAATGTCATTGAAAAAATGGGGTTTAGAAGCAAATGGCAAGAGTGAAACACACCAAACAATCACTATTGGTCATTCTTCAACCTTAAAAAGCAGAAAAGTTCATGTGAAGGTGTTTATTGAAGGAAGACCTTGCCAAATGGAAGTGGACTCAGGTTCTTATTTATCTATGGTGTCATGGGACACCATCCACAGACTCTTTCCCAAAATTCAGAAAAAGCATTTCCAGAAGCAAGCACTGACTCTCAAAGACTACCAAGGAAACAAGATTCCAGTAGTTGGAGCGAGAGATTTCAGCGTGCAGTTTAAAGGCCACACGTTTGCCCCTGACCATCGTGGACAAGGATCGCCCAAGTTTGCTGGGACTTGAGTGGTTCAAGCCACTTGGCATCGAGGTGACTGGCATCCATGAGCAGTTCTGACTGGGAAGAGTCCTTGAAGTCTGAGTTTCCAGAGGTCTTCAGCGAAGGACTGGGCAAGTATATGGGGACCCCTATTGCTTTCAGCCTAGACCCCAAGGTGCCCCCAATTCGTTTAAAGCCCAGGAGGGTCCCATTTGCTTTAAAGGAAAAATTGATGCACAATTAGATAAACTCATTGCTCAAGGGGTTTTAGAGCCTACTGACCACTCCAGATGGGAAACACCCATAGTCACACCAGTCAAGGCTGATGGGTCAGTGAGAATCTGTGGTGACTACAAGGGACACTTAACCATGCGCTGCAGCAGAGCGCATATCCTGTACCAGTTGTGCATCATCTGCTCCATTCCCTTGGCAGGGGTACAGTATTTGCTAAACTGGATTTGGCTCAGGCATATCAACAATTAACAGTTGATGATGCTACTGCAGAGCACAAACAATTGTGACCCATAGAGGTGCCTTCAAATGTAAAGACTACAATTTGGAGGGCGTGGCACCTGGCATTTTCAGAGCCTTATGGAAAGAATGTTGCAGGACTGCCAGGGGTAGTGCCCTATTTTGATGATGTTTTAATCTCTGCTGAAAATGACACTCAGTTTCAAGAGAGACTCAGAGAAGTCCTTACCAGATTCAGAAAAGCGGGGTTAAAAGTCAAGGAAGACAAATGTACACTCAAAACAGACAGAGTTGAGTTCCTGGGGTATATGATTGACAAGCAGGGCATCCATCCTACTGATGCCAAGGTTAAAGCAATCAATGAAGCCCCTAAACCTCGATGCAAGGCTGATTTGCAAGCCTTCCTTGGACTTATTAACTTTTATCACATGTTTCTACCTCACAAAGCATCTATTGCTGAGCCCCTACATCGCCTACTTGATAAGAATGCTGTTTGGATCTGGGGGCGGAAGGAACAGTCAGCATTTAACAGTATTAAGAGACTAATCACGTCTGATGCTGTGTTGATACAATTCTCTGAGAATTTACCTGTTGTTCTGACTTGTGATGCATCCCCTTTTTGGAGTGGGGGTTTTGAGTCACAGGCTTCCCAATGGACGGGAAGCCCCAATTGCATTTACTCTCGCGCTGTCCAAAGCAGAGAGGAATTATAGCCAATTGGACAAGGAAGCTTTAGCAGTTGTTGCAGCTGTTAAGAAATTTCATGAATATCTGTATGGCAGGTCATTCACCATTGTTACAGATCACAAACCTTTACTTGGCATTGTGGCAGGAGATAAACCTACACCTAATATCCTGTCACCAAGAATGCTGAGGTGGACTGAATTTCTTGCAGCATATTCCTACAAACTGATTCACAGGCCTGGCAAGGACATTGGACATGCTGATGCACTGAGTCGTGCCCACTACCTTGCCACAAGGAGGACTTTGAACTTGAAACTAACACCTTCTTCCTGGAGACTGTTGCTAAGCTTCCAGTCCATGCTGCTGAGATTGCCAAAGAAACTGCCAAAGATGCTGTATTGGCACCTGTTATGGGCTGGATCAAGAAAGGTTGGCCTCTTCAAGATCTACCTCACCTTGCCCAACCTTTTAAGTCCAGGCAAACTGAATTATCTGTATTAAGAGGATGTATTTGTGGGGTAACAGGGTGGTTATTCCTCAAAAATGCAAAGGGAGGTTTTGGAAATGTTACATGAGGGTCATCCTGGGATTGTAAGGATGAAGGGATTTGCCAGGAGTTATGTATGGTGGCCAGGTATTGACAAAATGGTTGAAAACTGGGTAGCCTCTTGTCCCAATTGCCAGGTAGTCAGACCTGCACCACCTCACGCCCCCACACAGGAATGGGAATGTCCTAGGGGCCCATGGTCTAGAATCCACATTGATTTTGCAGGCCCTACAAGAGGGCACACTTTTCTAGTGATAGTAGATGCATACTCCAAATGGCTAGAGGTAATTCCAATGTCATCCACAACTACTGAGGCTGTTATCAAGCAGCTAAGAAAATTGTTTGTCACCCATGGGTTACCAGATATCCTTGTCTCTGACAATGGCCCTCAATTCACATCTAACATTTTTGAATCCTTTCTAGCTCAACAGGGCATCAGACATGCCCTCATTGCCCCTGGCACCCTTCGCCCACGGCCGGGCTGAACGCATGGCGTTTTACCAAAGAGAAGCTTCAGCAGCTAGGTCCTGGGGACATCACTGAGAAGCTTGAAACTTCTTAGTGTTCAACACATCACTCCTAGTCCATCAACTAACTTGTCCCCAGCAGAGTTGTTGATGGGCAGGAACTTAGGTCTTCCCTTGACCGCCTCCATCCCACTTACGCACCCAACGCACCACTGGATTCCACTTCCAAAGTTCGTTCTTTTAGTGTGGAGATTCTGTCTATGCTAGGAACCTTCTAGGTGACCCTTTGTGGATTCCTGCTGAAATAACTCACATCACAGGCCCTCTTCTTACAGGGTACAAACAGAGGATGGCCTTCTCTGGAGCAGGCACATTGACCAACTTAGATCCAGGGTCCCTCAAGAACATCGCCCCTGTCTCCCTCTAGGTCCCTCACCTGCTGTTTCTTCTAGGGGGAAGGGGGAACAGGAGGAAAATCAGCAAACAGGAATCAACCCCATGTGTAACGAGCCATTGCGACAGGAACCATCCCGAACCTGTCACAAAGCCAAGATCCATCCTAGAAGTGGAAGATTGCACATCACTACCTGACTTGGGTGCTGACATTGGAATGGAGATGGGTTGGGAGGAGAGACCAGATTCTAACAATTCAACAGGGTCTCCTTTCACAGGAAGTCCCAACAGGGAAAT